>OZ030020.1:55158847-55906347 GCA_964023405.1 Apodemus agrarius | reverse complement strand
GTCATGTTTTATCCTCTATACGAGCCTTTCCTAGAAAAAGGACTAAACACTAATATTCTATGTTTATACACTATCTGTAAAAATTATCCCTATTCCAACAGTGGGGAAGCTTATGAAAGTTAACAAGATGTGTGCTGGGCGGGACACACACCTTTGATCCCAGCTCAGAATGCTTTCCAGGAACAAAATGGAGTCAGGCTGCTGGTTTTTTGGGTTTTGTTTGTTTTTTGTTTTTTGTTTTTGTTTTTTGAGACAGGGTTCCTCTGTGTAGCCCTGGCTGTCCTGGAACTCACTCTGTAGACCAGGCTGGCCTCGAACTCGGAAATCCACCTGCCTCTGCCTCCCAAGTGCTGGGACTAAAGGTGTGTGCCACCACCACCCAGCCCCAGGCTGGTTTTTGAAGTGCCATTATCAAACTCTTTATTCCTGCCAAAGGCTCCAAAATGGCTTTTCAGCAAACAGATACCATGTAGTGGTCCTCTGGGCCTTAACTTTAACTGGCTGTTAGTTGGTTTATATATTGCCTAAACATTATGTAAGTTACTATTGTTACCTTTGGGATTGGTAAAATACAGATAATATTTTTGTGCTACGGTATCCCCTGCTGTCCTCTGTGTCCCTCTGTCTTTATCATTAATCCTTGCCACCGGTCTTTTTATTTATCTCATAGCCAAGAATCTGGCTTGAAGTAGGGACTTGATCACTGACTAGTTGATTGGTAATCATTTGAGCAGCTAATAAGTTAGCACTTGATCTAGATAAACCTAAATGTCAGTCTCCTAATTCTCAGTTTAGTCAAAGAAGTCTTTCAATGATGCTAGTCTGTTTCCTCTAAGTAAAGAGAGTATGGAAGTACTTTTGTGTAAATTTTGATATATTCAAAAAAGTGTCTAGGCTGTTCCCGAAGCTATAGGCGATGCTGTTGTGTTTTTTTAACCTCTCTTTGCCTTCCAGGGGTTATAATGAGAAGAAACTACAAGACAATATTCAGTGTGAGATTTTTCAAGTTCTTTATGAAGAAGCCCTAGCCTCTTACAAAGAAGAAATTGTGCATCAGCTGCCCAGTAATGAACCGGAACAGCTGGAGGACAATATCAACCAAATCTCAAAGTGGATTGAGCAATGGGTCAAAGATCATAACCCTTAACTTAGAGGCTGGGTAGCCAGGCACCACCACCATACACACCTTTAGTTCCAGATCTTAGGAGGCAGCAGCTGGTCTCCATAGTGAGTTCTAGGCCAGCCAGGGCTACATTGTAAGACTCTGTTTCGAAGAAAAAGCCTGGCTGCAGTCACCTAGTCCACGTAGTAGGAATGCCCCGAGGACGAGCAGAAGAAAGCTTGTGTTGCAGCTCGAGCTGCTGCCTGGATTTCTTTTTCTCCGTGAGAAAGCTTAAACAGTCTCAGATATGAATATAACTTATTAAACACTGAAAATTGTCTTCAAATTGAATTGATGATAAAATCTGATCAATGGATACATATCTCTTAAATTTAATCAATAAAATGTAGGCAATCTCTTAAAATAAAAATGGAAAATTAAAGATTCGTCAGTATTGCTTTTTTATTTAAAAAAAAATAAAATAAAATGCTGAGACGGCCGAGTAAGCATGAGCACCTGACTGAGGCTGAGACCTGAGTTCAGGTTCTGGGACCGACCCAATGAAGGGAACCAGCTCCTACTGGTTTATCATCGCCTGACCTCCGCATGCGCACTGGCAGGTGCACTCACTTGCATGTGCAAGATGGTCCAGTGGATAAGGTGCTGACTGCACAAGCATAAAGACAAGAGTGTTGTCTAACCCAGCAGAGGGACAGGGACAGCCGCTGGGACAAGCCAGCTAACTCGGGGGGCTGGAATGGGCTAGCTCTGGGTTCAGTCTGCTGCTGCTTGAGAAGCGTAGTCAGGAACAACCGACACCACACACTACGGGTTTTTCTTTTGGACTAACAGTTGTGGGGAGCCCGGGGCGATCCCAGTGAATGAAGTCTGAGTGGATGTGTACCAGACATGGGCGTGGCCACATCATGGACCCCATAAAAGAACCTTCATCCCACGGCTGGGGCTCAGAGGGATGGCAAGCCGTCCTGTGGTTCACGTGGGTGCTGACCATGCACAAATGTCCCCATAATTTTCTCCCCTGGGTATTTACGGCATAGAGACTGTTCTAGATTAGCTAAATCTGTCTCCTTGATCCAGTTGAGTACCATAAACACTGCCTCCTTTCTTATCAGTGATCACTCCACCTCTGTTCTGCTGTGTGCAACAGCCCGCCTCCCAGCAAAGTGCTACAGAGAGCTGAGGTTTCTCCATCACAGGGCGCAGCCCACCTGATGCCCCGCTTTCTGTCTGTCTGCATCGTAGTCACTCATAGTCAGATCTGTCCCTGGAGCTATGATGGACACAGCAAATGATACTTGTTCTGTATACAGAATTTATCTGGTATAAATGTTACATTAGCCTTCTAGCCCACCTTTCTTTCCAGGTCACCTCCCTCTAGGAAATAATGTTAGTGGTTTCCTACATATTCTTACAGAGATTTGATGCTTATAAAACATGTATATTCACTTAAAAAATATATCAATAGGACTGAGAAAATAGCTATCAGTAAAGTGTTTGCAAGGACAAGAGTTCGATTCCCAGAACTTACCTTTTTTTGGTTTTTGGTTTTTTCTGTTTTTTTGTTTTTTGGAATTGGTTTTTTCGAGACAGGGTTTCTCTGTGTAGCCCTGGCTTTCCTGAAACTCACTCTGTAGACCAGGCTGGCCTCGAACTCAGAAATCTGCCTGCCTCTGCCTCCCAAGTGCTGGGTTTACAGGCGTGCGCTACCACCGCCTGGCTTAAGTTCTTTGGGGTTTTTTTGTTTGTTTGTTTGTTTGTTTGTTTGTTTGTTTTTGGATGAACTTACCTTTTTAAAAGATAGGTTTGGTGGTGGGCACTTGCTTGTAACCTGAGTGCTGGAGACAGGTGGCTCTCTAGGGCTCTGGGGCTAGCCTAGCCTACTTCATGAGTTCCAGGCTAAAGTCTTAAAAATAAGGTGTCTTATTTTTAAAATATTTTATGTCTTATTTTAAAATGTCTTATTTTAAAAAAAACAACTGCCTTAAAAATAAGATGTAAGGCCGGGCATGGGGGCGCACGCCTGTAATCCCAGCACTTGGGAGGCAGAGGCAGGCAGATTTCTGAGTTCCAAGACAGCCAGGACTACACAGAGAAACGCTGTCTCAGAAAAAAAAAAAAAAAAAAAAAGATGTAAGGTGCTCGAGTCACAGTCTCCACGGCCGCCACGTGGACATATGTCTTCTGTATTTTAATTTATGTGAGGATTGTATCATCTCAGAAAATACAGACCTCTCAATTATTTTTAGATAAATTTTTACCATCTTAAAATTCAGATTGAATAGCCCAACCGTGGTGGCACATACACTAGGGAGGCAGAGGAAGATGGATCACTGAATTCGAGGCCAGCCTAATTTACAAGCAAGTCCCAGGACAGACAGAATAGAGAAACCCTGTCACAGAAAAAGAAGAAAAAAAATCTGATTTAAAATCTGGTGACGCGGATTTCTGAGTTCAAGGCCAGCCTGGTCTACAGAGTGAGTTCCAGGACAGCCAGGACTACATAGAGAAACCCTGTCTTGAAAAACAAAAAACAAAAAAAACAAAAAAAAAAAAAAATTGTGACTTAAATGTACAGACTGGGATGTGACCCAGTGATAGCGAATGTTTAGATGTACAAAGCCTGGCTTAGTCACTCACTGTTCTATTACTATGAGGAGACACCATGACCAAGGCACCTTACAAAAGAAAGTATCTGATTGGGAGGCTTGCTTAGAGTTTCAGAGGCTGAGTCCGTGAACGTCACCTCGGGGAGCACAACTCTGGAACAGTAGCTAAGAGCTTACATCAAGCAGAAGAGAGATAAACCTCCAAGTCCACCTTCAGTGACACCCCTCCTCCAACAATGTCACATCTGATTGTTCCCAAACCTAGTAGTTCCACTATCCGGGGACTAAGCTTCAAAAATATGAGCTTATAGGAGCCATTCTCATCCAAACCATCACAAGGCCACTGTGTGCAGTCACCAGCACTCCACAAAGGCACACTTCACATTTGTTAAAAGAGTTGTGTGTACAGTATTTGTAGAACAGACGGATGTAGGTACGCGTGTGCACGTGTTAAAGGAGGCTAGTGGTTCACACCAGGTGTCGCCTTTCCTCCCCCTCCCATATGCTCCAGGACTCCCGATTTCTTAGTTTGGGTTAACCAATTTTCTGGTGGACATACGTTTGCAGATTTTTACTATCACAAACACATGTGTGGTAACATATATTAGTATGCCAGGCAGTCAAACATGTTTGTCTGTTTTTTAATGAGCTCTGAATTCACACAGCCACTCCTAGAAGTAGTTCACTAGTTTCGATACAAGTATGGAATCAAGGACAGAAGCTAGGTGACAGGTTTATGAGGAAGACTCCACACAGCTCATGATAGAGGCCAGATAAGTTCTGTTCTAAGTCGGATTTTTCTCATGTCTAAGTAACTAAAGGACAATACAGACTGGCTCTGCAGAAGAATTGCGACGTTCATTACTGCCAGAGAAGGATCTGATGTCTATTTCTACGCGAGAAATCTTTAAGCCTGGGAAAGTGTTTGACAATCACAAAGCCTTCAGTTATTGCAAGATGTTGGCACGGGAGAATTGATGCGCAACCATTTCAGCAAGGTAATGAAGTTGACCCAGTATGGCGGATGGCTTAGAGCGAGGTAGCACCTGTGATAGGCAAGAACAGGGGTCAGGGTGGGTCTCGCCACGCGCGCTCTCCAGGCATTGCCTCCTGCCCCGCCTATGCTCCAGCACTCCCTCTGACCCAGGCTGCTTTCAGGGTTTCTAACTGGGCTTTGGAAAGCGGAAAGCCTGGGTTCCAAGATCTGCCTATCCCGGGAACCTCCCCTCGGGCGCGTTCTTCCCTTAGGGGGTCCCTGACGTTCCCCCCACCCCACCCCCCGCCGCCCCGAGGTTGGGACTCGAATTTTCCGTGTATTGACGCTCACCTTGCCCTAGTCTGTTTTAAATCGCAGGCTTTTATTTGTCCGTCGGTTGTCCATCCGGCTTTGGGGCTGAAGTTGGAGGAGGGCAGCTAACATCCGGTTGCACAGAGGCGCGGGTACTGGACTCAGGAGAGCTGGCGCGCCGCTGGCCCACCCGCACCTGGCGGCCCTTTCGGGTCCCCGGCGGTGGCCGTGCAGTCGCGTGGCGGAGTGGGGTGAGTCACTGCAGGGGCGCGCGGGCTGCGCGGCGGGGGGTTCGACCCTTGGGACAGATGCGCAGAGTGCCAGCGTCAGGCCCGGACACCGGGAACCCGCGGTGGGGAGGGTCGGGAGCCCGGCTGCTCTGGAGTGGGACCTGCAGGTCAGATTAGCAAACGGGCTCCTTTCCCCACGTAGAGCCAGCCATTAATGGTCTGAAATACCGATTTCAAAAACTCTGTTTCTGTCTCTTCTTGCTATTATTTAGTTATTAGTTTTGAGCCATGAAACTGTAACGCATTAGATGCTATGCAATATCCTGGTTTCAATATCCTGAAACAAAAAGGAACGAAACAAAAGTCCTTGAGAAAAACAGGAAATCCGCGGAAGTGTGTGGTTTAGTTTAACCTGCGCCGGTGTTTTTGTCTTAATTTTTGATAAATGTACCCTGATGCTAACTGTAGAGGAATTTAAGTGAAGGGAGTACGGGTCTAAATCTTTGCAACTTATTGTAAACGAAGATTATTCTAAAGTGAAAAGTTAATATATACAAGCCAAAGGAAAGAGAATCGGGCCATGGTTCACTAAGGAGAGTTTTGTTAGTTTTTTTTTCTTGCCCCCAAGCCGGACAGGAAGTAGGTAGTTGTTTGATCAACTTGTTTGCTAAAGCAAAGTTGTCAGGCTGTTGGGGATAGATCCTGCTGCCTAAGTTTTTCCTGGTGGAATTTGGCCTCTCTCAATTCTCTTCAACAAATGTCTTGGAGAATCTGTTAGGTGTGAGCTAATGAGATTGACTCCGTGAACTGATGGGAGCCGTGGGGAGCCGCGGGATGCCTTAGGGCAAGAGAGGGACTTCCTTAGATCTGTTTTAAAAGTATTGATTCAGCAGGTAGGGTGGCTTTATTGGTTTAGGCCAGAAGCTAGCAGAAATTCAACTAGGAAATTAAAGTGCAAAGAATATGATTTGGGGAGATATTTATGAGACTTGAAGACTTAGGGATTGAAGGCATGTGAGGATCAAAGAGAAAAAGAGGGGAAAATTGATTCCAAAGTGTTTCACTTGATGGTTTTGGAACATAGACGACGAATCTGAGAAAATAGAGAACTCTGGAAGAGACCTGGATTGGGCTGGGGAAAGTAATGAACTCGCTTTCAGTTGTGTTTGAATTACAGGCAGAATGTCCAGCTGGAAATGTATTCAGGAGTGGTGAAAGTTGAAGGCAGCCTATCCAGGAGGGACCAGGAGAGAGGGAGCCTCGGAGGGCAGAGAGTGGCGCTCCTGGCAGAGGGGCAGGAGCTGCTTTGCTGCTTGGTTGAGAAGCCCTGGTAACCCAGGGACCAGATGTGAGAACTGTCCTACAGACTTACAGAGGCTTTGGGGGTGGGGCTAAATCTTGGAGTTAGCAATTAGCAGGTAACTATTTTTCAGATATTTTAGTGAAAAATAGGAAGATTGCTGACAGTCTGATGACACTCGCCCTTCCCCAATTGTCCAGAGGACCCACAAGGACGGATATGATTCCTAGTCCTGGCTTTACTGACCTGTGGTATTTAAATGGGCAAGTCATGTATACTTGGAATAGGAAAAACATCTCTCAACAAAATCAAAAGAACCCTTTTATTCCTAGAAATATTAATAGGATGGAGAAATGTTCCAGGGAATATGCTTTGCAAAATGCTGATACAGAAACAAGTTTAGCACTCTAAATTTTTTTTTAATGTATATGTAATCTCCTCACTCAAAGTAGATAAACTGGTACACAAATTCTTCCTTTTCCTGGGGGATGCAATCTTACTGTATCGCCCAGGTTGATCTCAACTGGTATTCTTCTTCATTAGCCTCTTGAGTGCCTGGTCATATAGACCAACCAGTCTGCATAATACTCAATTTTTTTTTTCCGAGACAGGGTTAATACTTAAATTCAAATTATTTGTTCTATTACTGTAGCTAACAATGAGAAGAAGCCAGAAGATTAGAGCAAATTGCCGGAGTTAGTTTGAGGCCAAGCAGAGCAATTCAGTGAGTAGCTGAGAGAAGTCAGACTGAGTCAGTCAGTTTGGAAAGGAGTTTGAGGATCAGCCAGCAAGAGCTGGGAAAGAACGAGAAAAGGTGAGCTTACTCAGCAGTAAGTGTCCAAGATGACAGTTGCATCTGCTGAATAAAAGATGCATTTACATCTTGCACCCTACCCATGGCTCACCAAACGACACTGTCCAGTCATTATACCTAAACTCATTTTTGAGCTAATGACTCATATCAGAATAGAGATCAGATTTCATGAAATCTGAGCTCAGACTCCTGAGACAGCACTTTCTCTACTCTACAACCTGCTGATTCCCTGATTAATATCATACATATTAAACTCACTGGGAGGCTTGTGATTCTAAGAAGAAATGTGTCCCAAAAGTAAAGTTTAATTCCTACCATCACATATGAATACTACATGGCCAATACCCATCAAAGTTACATTTAAAAAAATTAGAGCTGGCCGGTGATGACGCATACCTTTAATCCCAGCACTCAGGAGGTAGAGGGAAACAGATCTCTGAGTTCAAGGCCAGTCTATTCTACATAGTGAGTTTCAGGACAGCCAACGCTACACAGAGAAATCCTGTCTTGAAAAAAAAATTAAAGAGGGATGTTGCTTGAGGGAAACTGCTTATCTTTCATGTACAAGGCTTTCGGTTCAATTTCAAAACAAAACAAAACAAAACAAAACCAATAGAATACCAGAGCGTAGGAAAACTCATTCTTTATATTCAGCACAGAATAGCAAGACAACTCATGGTGTTGAATATATGAGTGTGGTACTTTAACAGATGTTCCTGAGCTGGGCATGGCAGAACTTGCCTAGAATCCCCAATTTAAAAGGCCACCTCGCCAGCCGGGCGTGGTGGCGCATGCCTGTAATCCCAGCACTTGGGAGGCAGAGGCAGGCGGATTTCTGAGTTCGAGGCCAGCCTGGTCTACCGCGTGAGTTCCAGGACAGCCGGAGCTACACAGAGAAACCCTGTCTCGAAAAACAAAAAACAAAAAACAAAAAACAAAAAAGAAAAAAAAAAGGCCACCTCCTTTGGCAAAAGGAGTTTTGCCAAAAGTTTAAGGCCACCTGAGCTACATAGAGTACCCAGGCGGGCAGTGCTCCATAGTTAGACCTCGTTAGAGGGGGGGGGGGAGGGAGGGAGGGAGGGAGGGAGGGAGAGAGAGAGAGAGAGAGAGAGAGAGAGAGAGAGAACCAACTCAAGGTCAGCAGAAATCATAAAAAGTAACA
Source organism: Apodemus agrarius (assembly GCA_964023405.1). Classification (NCBI taxonomy): domain Eukaryota; kingdom Metazoa; phylum Chordata; class Mammalia; order Rodentia; family Muridae; genus Apodemus; species Apodemus agrarius. The sequence continues at coordinate 55,897,824 of OZ030020.1, read as the reverse complement.
AATTCTTGGACTGGAGAGATAGCTCAGTGGTTAAGAGCACTGGCTGTTCTTCCAAAGGTTCGGAGTTCAATTCCTAACAACCACACGTAATGGGCTCCTATGCCCTCTTCTGGTGTGTCTGAAGATAGCTACAGTTATACATAAAACAGGTAAATAAATCTTTTTTTTTTAAAGTAACAAATTCTGTTTTTAAGCTTTATTTATTTATTATTTATATTTATATAAAGTACAGCCACAACCATTACAGATGGGTGTGGTTGCTGGGATTTGAACTCAGGACCTCTGGCAGAGCAGTCAGTGCTCTTCACCGCTGAGCCATCTCTCCCGCCCTGAAACCAATTTTTAAAAACATGATGCCGTCAGACCCAGCAGCTGACTGTTGACCCTCTGTGGTCTGAAACTTTACTCAGATTCTGTTTAGTCCTTACACACAGCTGACAAGGCGTGGGGATGGGCCTCAGAAGCCTCATGCCTGGAGACAGGTTAAGTCTCCCACTGTTGTGGATCATGGGATCACAGTATACAGAGTTCCCAGAACTCACAGAACTGAAAATAAAAGTCTAAAGCAGCTGTGTAGGGAGACATGGACAACACGGGACTACCTTCACTCTTTTTCAGTGTGTAATACGTGACATCTCCCTTTTAAATGAGGCACGGTGTGTCTTGCAAAAACACATCTGGGGTGGGGACTGCAGCGGTTGGCAGATGCTTGCACAGCGTGCAGAAGGCCCTGTGTCAGACTCCCAGTGTCCTCACATAAATAAAAAATAAATAAATCTTTAAAAAAAAATAAAAATTGCTTTCAGACATGGTAACGTATGTTAGTAATCCCAGCATTTGAGAGGCTGAGGCAGGTGGATCTAGAGTTCAAGACCAGCCTGGGCTCTATAATAGGTCTAGGAATTTTTTTTTTTTTTTTTTTGGCTTTTTCGAGGTTTCTCTGTGTAGTCCTGGCTGTCCTGGAACTCACTCTGTAGACCAGGCTGGCCTCGAACTCAGAAATCCGCCTGCCTCTGCCTCCCAAGTACTGGGATTACAGGCGTGCGCCACCATTGTTTTATGTTTAAGGTATAGGATATAACTTAAATAAAATTTACATCTATGTAATAAAGCAGTCACTTTAAGTATACAATTTGGGGGCTGGAGAGATGGCTCAGTGGTTAGGAGTATTGACTGCTCTTCCAGAGGCCCTGAGTTCAAATCCCAGCAACCACATGGTGGCTCATAACTGCCCCAGGGATCCGACACTCTCACACAGACATACAGGTAGGCAAAACTATTCAGGCTGGGCATGGTAGTGTACACCCTTTATCCCAGCCCTTGGAAGGCAGAGGCAAGTGGATCTCTGTGAGTTCAAGGCCAGCCTGGGTCTAAAGAGCAAGTTCCAGGACAGCCAGGGCTACGCTGAGAAATCGTGTCTTGAAAAACCGGAAAAAGAAGTGACTGGGCCATTTTCCACAGAATTATATGGTTTTATACTCCCACTCACAGTGCGTGAGTCTGGATCGCCTCATGGCCGTGGCTGCACTTAGAATCATCAGGGGTCTCTGATGAAACTTGACATGGTTTCAGTTTGCAATCACCTGATGTGTAATGTTGAAATATAGGGTACTTAGAAGCTAAAAACAACAGAAAATTTTCATACATAAGATTTATATGGTATCTGCATGTTTTGTTTGTTTGTTTGTTTGTTGAGATATAGTTTCTTTGTGCAGCCCTGGCTTTCCTGGAACTTGCTCTGTAGACCAGGCTGGCCTCAAACTCAGAGATCTGCCTCTGCCTCTGACTCCTCTGCCCCTGACCGTACCCCTACCCCTGCCCCTGCCCGTGCCTCTGCCTCTGCCTCAGTGCTGGGTTAAAGGTGTGCCCCACCACTGCGGGCATGTGGTTTTAAACGTGAAAAATAAGAGTTATCTCAGCAAAAAGCTCAAGACTGGTTTGGTTTCTTTGAAAAGCCCAGTAAGCATCCACTTAAGCAGCAAGATATTTCTATTTTCAGTCTCATTTCAGTCTCATCTGCCTACAGATTGATACTGTGAATGTATTTATTATTATTATTATTATTATTATTATCATCATCATCATCATCATCATCATCATTGAATTGAAGGTTAACACTAGTTTTTTTTTTTTTTTTAACAGTTAAAATAACAAGTCAAACATTTCTACACAGCTGCAGCAAAGCCACTGTTTTGAAATGCGCAGTGTCGAAAGCCTGAGGTCGCTGAGCCCCATTCTGAGGGGAGGAGGCAGAGTGTCCCGGCCCAGCAACAGTTGCTCCCTGTGACCAAGTGAGTGGCTCCCGTGGGCTGGAGACCGGAGGGGCTCAGGGATGCTGCATTCTCTAAGATGCGTTTCTCCTGGGGAAGAGCGCCTTGGGGTGCCTGTTGTGGAGCCTTGCTGTCCTGACCCTTCTGTGTCCTCGTCCTAGGCCAGCATTTATATTTGTGCGTTTTCTTCTCTTTTTTTCATTTGTTCGGTAAACGAGTCTTTACTGAGCCTCAGCTATGTTTTAGACACTGAGTTAAGTTCTAGGGTACTGTGGTGGGCCGGACAGGAACTGCTGGCCTGTCCATTCTGTGTGGCAGTGTTTGGAGCAGGTTTGGGCTGGGGCAGAGGAGAACGTGCAGGTGACTGACCTAGCTTGGTGACGGGAGAGATGGGTGGAAAGCCGGGCCCTTGGCCATTGCACGGGCTTTGGTTTTTACTCACGTGACAATGTAACATAAGAAGGAAAGAAAAGGAGGAAACTGAGAGGAATGTGCCAGACACACAGAGCCAAAGGCGCCTTTAACCCTGCAGTAATGGACAAAGGCAGGAGCAGCGTCTTCCTGTACCAGTGTAGTCAGGGGGAGGCTTGTTCACACTCGTCTGAACCGTGGACCACTCTCAGACGTGTAGGAACAGCACCGCTCCCCCCTCTGAAGTGTCTGTCACCTCGGTTGACTGACAGGTCTACTCTTCCCTGATCACTGGAGTTCTGTACTCAGGGTCCAGCCCTCCCTACGGTTCACCTCAGTTGTCTGAAGTATGCGCTGTCACCCTTTCCCGCAGAGAAAGCCCTGAGATGTTAAATACTTCTAGTTAGACTGTTGCAAGGGGCATTTGCATGTTGGGTTTTTGTTTTGTCTTAATCTGAACACTTATTTCCATCTATGTGTGTGTGTGTGTGTGTGTGTGTGTGTGTGCGCGCGTGCGCGCGCGCGCGCGCTTGCGCTTGTTTGTCTGTCTGTATCTCACTGTGTGCAGATGCCCTTGGAGGCCACAAGAAGGTACAGGATCCCTGCAGCTGGAGCTTCGGGCAGCTGTGGGCCTCCAGATGTGGGTGCTGGGAACTGACCTCCGGGCCTCCGCAAGCAGCAAGCGCTCCTCCTAACTGCCGAGCCGTCTCTCCAGCCCCTGTCTTTCTCTTTCCAACACTGAATCATAGCCTTTCTGTGTGTGCACACACCACGTTTCCTTTGTCCATAACTTGGCAGGCATAAGTTGGTGACAATGAGCGGGGCAGTCGCTGGTGACAGTGAGTGTAGGCATCACCTGACATAAATGTTTTCATGTCATTTGGGGGGAAATCCAGAAGAGGCATTGCTGCATCTGCTGACTGATTTCCTCTGTAATTAATTACTTTATGTATGCGAGTACACCGTCACTGTCTTCAGACACACCAGAAGAGGGCATCAGATCCCATTACAGATGGTTGTGAGCCACCACGTGGTTGCTGGAAATTGAACTCAGGATCTTTGGAAGAGAAATCAGTGCTCTTAACCACTGAGCCATCTCTCCAGCCCCCCTCCTCCTCTTCCTCCTCCTTTTTCTCCTTCTTTCCCTCCTCCAACTTCTCTTTGCCGACTGCTTTTTAACCACTGCTTCCCCTAACTATGCTGTTTTCCTTTATGACAAAACCAGCATCTGGCTAATGAGCAGAGTGTCGAGGTCATCGAGCGAGGCAGAGGACGTCTGGGAAACAGAGGATGACATGATCGAAGGTGACCTAGGGTATGGCCTGGGAAGAAAGCCCGGTGGCATTTACCAAGTTCCGTGTTCGATTACATCTAAGAAAAGGCCCAATGGAAAGAACCCAAGCCCTCCTTCGCTTCAAAGAAAGGGGGAAGAAAGAAGCGAAACCATTTTCCAGTGTTCCAGGAATAAGGGCGTTCAAGATACACGCGCTGACGGAGGCAGAGCAGCGAACCACAGACGCCTGAGCAGCGCTGGTAAGACCACTGGGCTTCCTGCCCCACCTCCCCGCAGATATGATCAGGGCCCTTACTCTCCCGGCACAGGAAAATCAATAACAGCAGTAGATTTTCATCTTTATCTCTTGAATATTTTTTTAGATTAAATTTGTTTATTGAGGGGTTTGCGAGCACATGCCAAGCCATGCCACACTTGAAGGAGCCAACTCTTACCCTCAGCCGTGTGGGCCCCAGGACTAGAACTCAAGTCGTCAGACTTGGTGGCAGTCGCCTTTACTTGCTGAGCCACGTCACTGGCCCACATCTTGTTCCCGTGGAAGAATTTGTGGAGTTCAAAGGAACTGATTTTTTATTTCAGAGTACTGCAGCAGTCATGAGGCACAGGAGCTAGTCTGCTCGAATGCCATACGTGTGAGAGTCTGGTAGCTGCTTACCGCGGTTCCCGCTTTTGTTTTGCAGTTTTATGTCCCGCCCCGCCCCCACCCTAGTCAACAGTTCTTGGGTCCCCTAGGTGCCAGGTGCAGGTGTAGGTTCTGGGAATAATAATGAGTAAAATGTGCAATTAAGGGCTGGTGAGATGGCTCAGCGGTTAAGAGCACTGACTGCTCTTCCAGAGGTCCTGAGTTCAAATCCCAGCAACCACATGGTGGCTCACAACCATCTGTCATGGGATCTGATGCCCTCTTCTGGTGTGTCTGAAGAGAGCAACAGTGTACTTACATGTAATAATAAATAAATCTTAGAAAAAAAAATGTGCAATTTAGGCAACCGAAGACATCCAGCTGGTCATTGTTCTTGGAAAGAAGTTAAAGTTTAGTTCCTAGTTGTTATTACCACACCGATGAAACTTAAGTTAACTACTACAATCCACTCATTGGATTTAGAACATTCATGTTTTCCTACAAATTTACATAGTAATTAGTCAATTCACTAGCATAAGTTTTATATCTCGATTCTTTATGAGCTGTATTTTCAAAACCACATATCTTTTAATTTGTGGATATTTAAGGGTTCATATTTTTATCATTAGTTACAATTTTCTTTTCATTTTGCAGTTTAGGGATGAAATATCTAGTATTTTGTAAACAAGTGGCCTGTATTTTCCTGGGGCCAGGAAATTTGAAAGACCCCATTTGAAATAGGGTCTCTCTACATAGCTTTGGCTGTCCTGAAATTTACTCTGTAGACCAGCCTGGCCTCAGACTCACAGATATCTACCTGCCTGTGCCTCCCAAGTGTCAGGTTTTAGGGAGCACAGCACCATGCCGAGCTAAATAACTGGTATTTAGCTAAAGAAAATATTCATTTTTCCTCCAATAGGTTCTAATTCAGAATTGTCAGATGAACAATTAAGGCGCCGCCTTCAGGAAGCTTTAGAGGTAAGGCTTCATGATCCTGAGTGAGTGCTGGCCCTGTCTCTTCTGTCAGACCCCTCCTTCCCTTCATCCCGGTTCATACCTTACAGCAGGGCTCCTCTGTTTCTTATGTGCGCTCTCTCTCTTCCTCTCCCTCCCTCCCTCCTCCTCTTCTCTCTCTTCCTCTTTTCCTCTCTTCCTCTCTCTCTCTTTCTCTGTTTCTCTCTGACTCTGACTCTGTCTCTGTGTATGTGTGTGTTTCTCTCACTGACTCTGTGTGTGTTTCTCTCTCTGACTCTCTTCTGTCTCTCTCTCCTTTGTTTGTGTATGTGTTACCACAGCACACGTGTGGATATCAGAGAACAACTTGCTGGAGTTCTCTCATTCCATCCTGTGGATTCCAGGGATGAATCTAGGTGGTCAGATTTGGAGGCAAGCCCCTTACCCTGCTGAGCTGTCTTGCTGGCCCCAGTCCTTGTTTCTTAGGAATCCCTCTGATGTAAGCATGCCTGACCCTTCAGGCTTACCCACCACTTCTCTGTCCGGCTTCTCTAACCCTATCTATCCATCTAAACTACTGGAAAAATTGGTATTGCTTCGTTATAGATGCCTTTCCTCTATGTGGGGCTGGAAAAAAATCTGTCTTAATGTAATGTCCTTGAAGTCAGAAGACCAGAGAATTATTAGAAATTAGAAAAGAGACCATGTTGGTTGGGGGCCAGAGAGATGGCTCGGCGATTAAGAGCACTGACTGCTCATCCGAAGGTCCTGAGTTCAGCTCCCAGCAACCACATGGTGGCTCACAACCATCCATAAGGAGATCTGACTCCCTCTTCTGGGGTGACTGAAGACAGCTGCTGTGTACTTACATGTAATAAATAAATAAATCTTGAGAAGGGAAGAGAGAGAGAGAGAGAGAGAGAGAGAGAGAGAGAGAGAGGTCAAGTTGATGATGTGATGTGTCTAGAAGGGAGAGAGCCTTCGATTCCAAATAACAAAGGGAGTTTCCAAGTCATAAGTTTTCAGGGATGCTCCACACCCTATGATCTAACCTCGACCATCTTACATGCCAAGGGACATTGAAGAAGGCACTCAGTAGGATCCAGACTTATCCTGTAATATGAGGGGGAGGGAAGGGCTATAAGGCCCCAGCAGAGCATCTAGGTATAGAGGGGGAAGAGACTGCAGGGTCTTGGCCTGATTGACAGCTCAACAAGAATATCCCAGGTGGTCTGAGGAGCGCAGCCTGAGCCCCGCCCCCTAGGGGCGTGGCAGCTTTGATTGTCAGCCATCTTTCTAGGAACCGAGAGCCCTGCTTCCTAAGGTTAGATAACCGGGACTACTGAGGCAAATACCAGGGCTGGAGACTTGAACGGAAGCTTTCTGTCTCTCAGCCTTGGAGGGAAGAAGTCTGAAATCAAGGTTTTAGAATGCCGTGCTGCCTCTGAAAGCTGCTGCAGGCCATGGCTTTCCGAGGCTGTAGCGTCTGGTCTCAGCCTCTCAAGCATGGCCTCGTCCCCTGTCCTGTCTTACATCCCCCACCCCCACCCGCACCCCCTACCCTCCCTTCCCCGATTGCGTCCAAGGTGCCTCTTACTTCACAGGCGCACCTGGATTGGGGCCACCTTAATCCGATACAACATCACGGCACACTGGATTATACCCTTAAACTATATACCACAGTAGGTAAACTACATGGAAGGCGTCACCTGGGCGTGTATTTCTGTAAATGCTGCATTTCCACAATGAAGGGGTGTGCTCAGCCGCCTCACCATGGAAGCTTTTAAGAAGTGGTCTTGGCGAGCCGGGCATGGTGGCGCACGCCTGTAGTCCCAGCACTTGGGAGGCAGAGGAAGGCAGATGTCAGAGTTTGAGGCCAGCCTGGTCTACAGAGTGAGTTCCAGGACAGCCAGGGCTACACAGAGAAACCCTGTCTCAAAAAACCAAAAAAAAAAAAAAAAAAAAAAAAAAAAGACAAGTGGTCTTGGCTTAGATAGACTATGTTGATCTATTGTCTAAAGATGGACGTAGTTTTTTTTAATCCGTTAAGCCTCCCTTTTCAGATCAGTTCATGTTCATAATACTTGTTGGGGGGTCCAAGAGTCACACCACAAATCACACAAACACCAATCTCAGTTAGACAGGGATGCTTTATCGAATGCACAACCTGATACTGAGCCACAGCCACAAACATCTTTCGCTGTCATCTTACAAAGGAAAACCCACAAAAACCTCAATGAGCACATATGCAGGTGCAGGAAGGGCTGCCCGGTGGTCAGCTCTGACGGTGGTCAGCTCTGACGGTGGTCAGCTCTGACTCGAGCCATTTTAGATAGAGCAGTTCATATTGACCTGCATTTTATGGTTCTCATGAAAAACTTTGTGGGATTTCTTAAGATTAACAAACCTCAGACAGACCACCACAGGATATGTGATCAGCATGATCCTGCTCTGACTCAAGTTATTTTTTCTGTGTCAGTGACTGGCAGGCATGGGACAAAATGGCTACAGCTATTCGGGGTAGGGGGCAGGCCTCAACAAGACTGAACAAAGTGGAGACAGATGGCAAAGTTTAAACCATAGTATTCGTCACTAAAGTTGTGTGGACGGTCATGTGCTTATTTTATGTGTGTGTGGTGGTGCACATCTGTTCTCCCAGCAGTTGGGAGGTGAGGGCAGGTAGACCAGCCCTTCAGGGTCATCCTAGACTACGTAAGAAGTCTGAAGCTATTTGAGACAATTTGTAAAGCAAACGACACCAAGACTTTCCTTTTTCTAATTATTAGCCTTGTGCCTACGAGGGTGAAAGCAAGAGGCAGGCTTTTGTTTCATCTGGAGCTTGATACGTGAGCTCTGGTTCACTTCAGCATCTGGAGGGACTCACAGCCTTCAGGGTGAAGGCGGACTAACTGCTTGGTCAGTTACAGGGTCATATGTCTTGCAAGCACTGAGGCTTACACTATCTCTGTCCTCAGGAAGTAGAGATTCTAAAAACAGAACTTGAAGCATCTCAAAGACAGCTTGAAGGAAAAGAAGAAGCACTGAAAATCCTTCAAAGCATGGTAAGAAGTATTTCTGAAAATTCGTCACTTAGCATATTCTAATAATTACATTGTAATTCCCCCGCACTCAGGAGACAGTGGCAGGAGAACCGAACCTGAGACACTGTTTTGCAAACAAGATACACAAACACACACATATGCACATACACACACACACTCCAAAACCAGCAACCAACTAATTAGCGATGTTTTTACCTTGTAAAATAGAAATATTAGTGCTTAATGTTGCTGGGTTTTTGAGTTACAGATTTTTTTTATTTTGTTTTTTTCTGAGACGGGGTTTCTCTGTATAGCCCTGGCTGTCCTGGAACTCACTCTGTAGACCAGGCTGGCCTTGAACTCAGAAATCTGCCTGCCTCTGCCTCCCAGAGTGCTGGGACTACAGGCGTGTGCCACCACCGCCCGGCTTACAGATATTTTAATAGCACAGTTTCCTGATCTTTTTGGTAGATTTGTTTGTTTGCTTGTTTTTTATTTTGTTTTGTTTTCTTTGGGGGGAGCTGAGACAGGGTTTCTCTGCATAGCCCTGGCTGTCCTGGAACTCACACTGTAGACCAGGCTGACCTCGAACTCAGAAATCCGCCTGCCTCTGCCTCCCAAGTGCTGGGATTAAAGGCATGTGCCACCACTACCTGGCTTTTGTTTTGTTTTCAAGACAAGATTTCTATGTGTAGCCTTGGTTGTCCTAGAACTCCCTCTGCAGACCAGGCTGGCCTCAAACTCAAGAGATCTTCCTGCCTCTGCACCCTGAACTGAGATTAAAGGTGTGCACCACCACCACCCAGCCCTGATTTTTAACTATACAGTTAATTTTTACTAATGTCTGAGTTGTGCCGCGATCACTAGAATCTAATTTTAGAGTATTTCTAATATTTACAAAATGATTATTGCAAATGTTAGCAGTTACTTCTGACTGCAGCCCCCCACACACACACACACTCATGGTGCCCCCACACACACTCATGCTTTTATATAGTTAGTTGTTTCAAGACAGGGTTTTTCTTTGTAGCCCTGGAACTCACGCTGTAGACCAGGCTGACCTTGAACTCAAGAGACCCAGCGGCCTCTGTCTTCTGAGTCCTGGGATTAGAGGTGTGAGCCACCACCACAGCCAACAATACTTTATTCTTTTTATTGCTACTAGTCTATTATAGCCACATATGTTTTGTTCATCCTTCACCCACCAGCTGATGTACAGCTCAGTTATTCTTTCCGACTATGATGAATAATTCTGCTGCTGCTGTGTATGTATATTTGCCTGTAAAGAAAAGTCATTCATTCAACATATGGGGAGGGGGGGTGGGAAGAGCCAAAGATCTTCTAAATTTTTAAACTATTATTAAACTATTAATCACACACACACACACACACACACACACACACACACACGTGACTTTCTCATCTTGCTAATAAGCTGTTATCTTAAGTGTGGGGCTGGAGAGAGAGCTCGGCAGTCAGCAGCACACACTGCTTTTGCATAGCGCCCCAGTTTGGTTCCTAGAACCCAGGTCAGGTACCTCACGACTGCCTGCAACTCCTGCTCCAGGAGATCTGGCATCCCCTTCTATCTCCCTCAGGCACCTGCGCACATGCACACAGACACTCAGAAGTACACATATTGAAAATAAAGTAGATCTTTAAAAAATAAAATGTGGGGGCCGGTGAAATGGCTCAATGGTTAGGAGCACTGACTGCTCTTTGGAAGGTCCCAAGTTCAAATCCCAGCAACCACATGGTGGCTCACAACCATCCGTAATGAAATCCGACGCCCTCTTCTGGCATGTCTGAAGACAGCTACAGTGTACTTATAACAATAAAAAAAATCTTTAAAAAAAATAAGTAAAATAAAATAAAATAAAATAAAATAAAAGGGCTGGAGAGATGGCTCAGTGGTTAAGAGCACCGACCGTTCTTCTGAAGCTCCTGAGTTCAAATCCGAGCAACCACATGGTGACTCACAACCATCTGTAATGAGATCTGATGCCATGTTCTGGTGTGTCTGAGGAACAGCTACAGTGTACTTACATGTAATAAAATAAGTAAATAAATAAATAAATCTTTAAAAATAAATAAATAAAATGTACGCTGGGCGGTGGTGGCACACCCTCTTAGCCTCAGCATTTGGGAGGAAGGTAGGCAGATGTTTTGAATTTGAGGCACAGATAAACTCTTGTCTCAAAACAAACAAACAAAAAAATCCAAATAAAATAAAACACAACCGCCGGGTGGTGGTGGCACATGCCTTTAATCCCAGCACTTGGGAGGCAGAGGCAGGCGGATTTCTGAGTTCGAGGCCAGCCTGGTCTACAGAGTTGAGTTCCAGGACAGCCAGGGCTACACAGAGAAACCCTGTCTCGAAAAAACCAAAAAATAAAAAAATAAAAAAAAAATAATAAAAATAAAATAAAACACAACCCTTAATTTTACTGATGCTGTTTTTATTTTTTCATAGGTAATGCTTGGCAAAGCCACAAGCCACACACAGACAATGCTTCAAAAAACGATAGAACAAAAGAAATCTTTGGAGAAGGTATTCGCAACTGTTAACCTTGATGCAATCATTCTGATAACATTTAAACATAACTTTCTTAGGCTCACCACTGTAAAGGGTCTGCTGCTCAGGAACTCTCCCTGAGGAGTACTTGAGTCTTTGATGGTTTTCCCTTCTGGCACAGATTGTGGCGTGGGTAAAGTATGGCTTCCTTATTTCCCTTTTCTGGTAGCAGAGGGTCAGCCAACTTGGCTTTTCTCATTTTTTTTCTTTTTCTTCCTCTGCCTAAGGCAGGGTAAGCATATTTCTGAACATCTCACTGTACATGAGATTAGAATCATTGTAAAGGTCTCTTTCTTTTTTCTTTTCTTTATTATGTATACTGTGGTGTTCTACCTGCATGGCCAGAAGAGGGTACCAGATCTCATTCCAAATGGTTGTGAGCCACCTTGTGGTTGCTGGGAATTGAACTCAAGACCTCTGGAAGAGCAGCCGGTGCTCTTAACCGTTGAGCCATCTCTCCAGCTCCGATGTCTCTTTCCTATGTCAATTTTATTGTCCCTTGATGGAGCCATTTGGGCAAAGACAAGTGTAAACTTAGTTTTAGGTCTCTATATGGGCAGAGGTGGGCTCTAAGAAATATGAGCTCAGTACAGAGATTTTTTTAAGAAGATTTTTTATTTATGTATTTTATGTATATGACTATTTTGTCTGCACATACAACTGCACACCAGAAGAGTACATTGTATCTCCTGGGATTACAATTACAGATGGTTTCTAGCCACCGTGTGGGTGCTGGGAATTGAACACAGGATCTCAGGAAAAGCAGTCAATGCTCTTAACGACTGAGCCATCTCTCGAACCCTTTTTTTGGTTTTTATTTGTTGGTTTGTTTCTGGGACAGGGTTTTTTTAATGTAGCCATGGCTGTGCTGGAACTCGCCCTGTAGAGCAGGCTGGCCTTGAACTCAGAGAGCCACCTGCCTCTGCCTCCTGAGTGCTGGGATTAAAGGTTGTGCACTACCATCGCCCAGCAGTACAGCTAATTTTGAACCCAAACAGTTTAAAATTTCTTTTCTGTGTTCAGTGAGCTTTGGCAAAGTGTCTCTGCGTGCTAAAGTCCGTTCAGTGTCCGAGTGCCACAGACCCTTGTGAGTGCCTTTCGCCCTTTTCACTGCTGTGTGATTTACTCCTTCAGTGTCTCAAAATGATCTATACGATGATTTTTCATGAAATACCCCTCTTTTTTAAATTTGAAGGTAATATTTCTCTTTCTATAGGAAATAAATGCCTTGCAGTGGGAAATGGAATTTGATCAGGATAGATTTAAAAATATAGAAGAATCTTGGATCCAGAAATATGACAGGTTTGTATATTTATGGCATTGAAAATCCAATATAGGGCATGCTGTACAGTTACACTACAGCTGAGGGGCATTGTTAAAAGATTTGCTTTTATTATCTTTAATTATACACATGTATGTCTAAGTGTGGATATGTGTGCGTGAGCGCAGAGGCCCACAGAGGGAAATTTTGTGACTAATTTCACTTTTATTCAATAGCCACAGCGTCCCATTGCTTTCTTTTTTGTTTTTTTGGTTTTGTTTTTTTGTTTTTTTGGTTTTTTTTTGCGGTGCTGCAGGTTGAACCCAGGGCTCTGGCTAGACCGATAAATGCCCCATCACTGAACTGCATCGCCACTGGCCCCTCCTTTGTACTTTTTTTTTTTTTTTAATTATGTGAGCTCTGATATAAGATTTACCACCTTGACCATTTTAAAATGTATAGTTCAGCCAGGCAATGGTTATGTGTTCCTTTAATTCCAGTACCCTGGAGACAGAGGCAGGTGTATCTCTGTGAGTTCTATGCCAGCTGGGTTACACAGAGAAACCCTCTCTCTCTCTCTCTCTCTCTTTTTTTTTTTTTTTTGGTTTTTTTCGAGACAGGGTTTCTCTGTGTAGTTCAGGCTGTCCAGGAACTCACTCTGTAGACCAGGCTGGCCTTGAACTCAGAAATCTGCCTGCCTCTGCCTCCCAAGTGCTGAGATTACAGGCGTGTGCCACCACCGCCCGGCTCGAAACCCTGTTTCATTAAAAAAAAAAAAAAAAAAAAAAAAAAGTACTGCAGATAAGAGCAGTGACTGCTTTTCCAGAGGTCCCAAGTTCAATTCCCAGCAACCATATGGTGGTTCACAACCATCTGTAATAGGATCTGATGCCCTCTTCTGGTGTGTCTGAAGACAGCTACAGTGTACTCACGTACATGAAAGAAATAAATCATTTTTTTAAAAAAAAAGTATGGCTGGGTGGTGGTGGTGCATGCCTTTAATCCCAGCACTTGGGGGGGCAGAGGCAGGCAGATTTCTGAGTTCGAGGCCAGCCTGGTCTACAGAGTGAGTTCCAGGACAGCCAGGGCTATACAGAGAAACCCTATCTCGAAAAACCAAAAAAAAAAAAAAAAAAAAAAAAAAAAGTATAGTTCAGTGTTATGAAGTCCCACATAGGATTGCGTGCTTGTGACGCCAATCCTCAGGTGTCTGAGGCAGGAGGACAGCTGTGAATCTAAGCCCAGTCTGGACGGCAGTGGGTTATTACAGCTAGGGATGCTCTGCAAGACCCCATCCCCCAACCGAATAACTCGGTCACGGTGAACAGGTGTGCTGGCACAGGTCTGTAATGACACTAAGAAGGGGGATTAGATCAGTTTAGGCTCTGCAGCAAGACTCGGGCCCAAAGCAAACAAGCATGGGATGGTGTGTGCATGTAATCTTGATGCTTGACCGCGGGATCACAAGTTCAAGATCATCCTCAGCTACATAGAGAGTTCAAGGTCAGCTCAAGCTACAGGAGACAAACAGAAACCCACAGAGAGAAGCCCAGTTCACAACCATCTCTGTCTCAACACATCCCGAGAGCCCCATCAGACAGCAACTCTTCATTAGGTCACCCCGAGACCACAGACAACCGACATCCAGTCTCTCGCTTGTCTCTGTGAATCTGACGACTCTGAGTGCGTTGTGTTTGCAGAATCACGCAGTATCTGTCCTTTTCAGTTGCCCTGCAAGGTTCCTCCATGTTCTCACATGTTTCAGAATTCCTTTTCTAGTTTCTTCCAAGAAGATTCTGACATTTGTGTGTGTGTGTGTGTGTGTGCGTGCGTGCGTGCGTGCGTGCGTGCGTGCGTGCGCGCCTTCAATCCTAAACAGCACTTGGGCTTTACAACTATTTTCAGTAATGGTGCTAGGATAGGAACGTGGGTGGGTATTCTCTTCCCCTGTTACCCAGTGAAGGACTTTTGAGTTGCCATTAAAAGAAAAAAGAAAAAGAATTAAAGCGGGCTGGAGAAATAGCTCAGCGGTTAAGAGCTCTGACTGAGATCCTGGGTTCAATTCCCAGCAACCACATGGTGGCTCACAATCATGTGTAATGGGATCCGATGCCCTCTTCTGGTGCATATGAAGAGAGCAACAGTGTACTCATACATGAAATAGATAAACCAATCTTTAAAATAAAGGGTTGAAGCAGCACTGAGTGGGAGGTATAGCACTGTCTCATATGCTGTCCCCATGCACAGCTCCCCATCATCAGCATCTCCGCTATCACCAGCATCCCTGCCAGCTTAGCCGGGAGCTCGCCACTGGGTCTACTCCGGGACCTACAGATGGTGGTTAAGTTGAATTAAAACTGTTTCCAGAGAGCTGGGCGTGGTGGCGCACACCTGTAATCCCAGCACTTGGGAGGCAGAGGCAGGCGGATTTCTGAGTTCGAGGCCAGCCTGGTCTACAGAGTGAGTTCCAGGACAGCCAGAGCTATACAGAGAAACCCTGTCTCGAAAAAAAACCAAAAAACAAAAACAACAACAACAAAAAAAAAAAAACTGTTTCCATGTGGATGAGAATGTGAGTGACTATGAATTCTGGCTCTGCTTCCTTCTCTATCAAGTCTATAAAAGCTTTAAGTGTCTAAGTCGAAGGTGAGATTGTTCAATAGACAAACATACTTACCACCAAGCCCAGCACCCTGAGACCCACCAGGCAGGAGAGAGCCCACTCCCACGACGTACCCTTTGACTACACGCACACTTTTGTGCCTCCTACAAAAAATGTAATAAAGGGTAGAAATAAGAATATTTTTGCTCAAAGAGGATGTGTTACTATTTTAATTATTTTTTTGGGCTTTTGTTTGTTTGTTTGTTTTTGTTCCAGACTAAACTGTGACAATGCAGTCCTCAGAGAGGATCTGAAGTTGAGGACAGAAGAGATAAGGATGCTCAAGTCTGAAAATGCTGGTGAGCACTGCACCTTACTGATTCTTTGGGGCGGCGTATAAAATATACAATACCAGAAATGCTCTTGTCAATACAGACAGAGTGAAGTAATATCATTTAAGAAAAAAATATATAGCCGGGCAGTGGTGGCGCACGCCTTTAATCCCAGCACTTGGGAGGCAGAGGCAGGCAGATTTCTGAGTTCGAGGCCAGCCTGGTCTACAGAGTGAGTTCCAGGACAGCCAGGACTACACAGAGAAACCCTCTCTCGAAAAACCAAAAAAAAAAAAAAAAAAGAAAAAGAAAAAGAAAGAAAGAAAGAAAAAATATATATATAAAAGGAAATGCATCATTGAGAATTTTTATTTTCTTTAGGGTTTTTTTTTTCTTTTTTCTTTCCTAAATGAGACTATGGAGGGGCTGGAGAGATGGCTCAGCAGTTAAGAGCACTGACTGCTTACTCTTACAGAGGTCCTGAGTTCAATTCCCAGCAACCATATGGTGGCTCACAACAATCTCTAGTGGGATCCGACGTCCTCTTCTGGTGTGTTTGAAGGCAGCTATAGTGTACTAATATACATGAAATAAATAAATAAGTCTTTTAAAAAAAGACTATGAAATCCATACAACATAAACTTAATCATTTGACAATAAACAGGTGAGCCAGCCGTGGTGGCACTCACCCTTAACTCCAGCATTCACGGGACAGAAGCAGGTGGGTCTCTACGAGTTTGACTCCAGCCTGGGCTACAAAGTGCTTTTTTTGTTTGTTTGTTTGTTTGTTTGTTTGTTTTGTGTGTTTTTTGTTTGTTTGTTTTTCGAGACAGGGTTTCTCTATGTAGCCCTGGCTGTCCTGGAACTGACTCTGTAGACCAGGCTGGTCTCGAACTCAGAAATCTGCCTGCCTCTGCCTCCCAAGTGCTGGGATTAAAGGCGTGCGCCACCACCACTCTGCCAAAGTGCTTTTGATATCAGCCAAACATTACGTAGGGAGACCTTGTCTCAAGAAATGAAACCAACAACGAGCAGCAGTTGGGAGGGGCTGGTGGGGGGAGCAGAAGGTGGATGTGATCTAATACATCTTGTACATGTCTGAAATTTTCAAAAAATATTTTTAAAAAAATCTCTTTATGCCGGGTGGTGGTGGCGCACACCTTTAATCCCAGCTCTTGGGAGGCAGAGGCAGGAGGACGGAACACTGTGAGTTGGAGGTCAGTAGGGTCTACAGCAAGTTCCAGGACAGTCAAGGCTGCATGGAGAAGCCCTGTCTCCAAATACCCACCCACCCATCCAAAAATCTATAAACGTCCCTAGAGGCCTGGGTAGCCAAGTTATGGGGCTTCCCCATTAGACGTAGCTATCACAGAGCTGGAATGATGACTCAGCAGTTAGGAGCACTGGCTGCTCTTCTAGAGGACCTGGTTCAGTCAATACTCAGCAACCACTTGGCAGCTTACAACTGTCCATAACTCCAGTTCCAGGAGACCAGACACCCTCACACAGAAAAATAAAAATGTCCGTTCTCCCACGCTACCTGCTGTTTCATCAGATAGCCTTTTCTGGATGGAGCCCAGTCTTCAGTAATGTCTGATGGGTGCGTTGCTGGGAAGGAACGAGTGTAAGGCACTGGTGTAACTCCCTGTAGTCCTGGCCTCAGAACTAACACTGTCGCACGTGGCCCTTCCTAGTTCTGAATCAGCGGTACCTGGAGGCCCTCGCCATGCTCGATGTCAGACAGCAGAGGATGGCGCAGGAGAGCATGGGTCAGGAGGAGAGTGGCTTCACAGAGGCGTCAGGTCTCGAGGTACGTGTGCACCTAGGAAAGGTGGGTGGGGAGGGACATTGTCTGTCTGCTTTCCCTGCTGCCTGTTCGAGCACAGCAACATACTTAGCTCCTCAGACGAGAGTGCAGGAGCCCCTCAGGGCTGCCCAGGTTGCATCTTGCCAATTCTTTTTTTTTTTTTTTTTTTTTTTCCGAGACAGGGTTTCTCTGTATAGCCCTGTCCTGGAACTGGAACTCACTCAGTAGACTAGGCTGGCCTCGAACTCATAAATCCGCCTGCCTCTGCCTCCCAAGTTCTGGGATTAAAGGCGTGCACCACCACCGCCCAGCTTGCCAACTCTTTCTACCATGCCTGGGGGACACAACTGTTAGACTCTGGGGCATGGGCTGGCTGTCTCCTACCCCACTCGTTTTTTGTTAAGTAATGGCACTCGCTCCATGAGCCATGCGTCACTGCTGGGTGGAGCTGGCTCTTTCTGAGGACTTACACACATTCTCCTCGCTGAAGGGCCACAAAGGGGTGTCATCCAGCTAAGGCTGGGTAGGTTCAGTTACCTTCCCACGGTGACAAGGGGGCCTGTGGCTTACCCAAGTTCAGAACATAGGTCTGCTGACGTGTTGTCTGTGACTTACAGTGTGTGAGTTTAGCTAGTGGGGGACAAAGGGCCTTGGGGCTTATAAGCAGCCTGCCTTTCACTCACTGGAGAACCCAGGAACAAAAGCAACTGTTACCTAGAACAAGCACTGCAGTGTTCTTCCTTCCTGTCTAAGAATGAATGATTCGTTTAACCCTTCCACTGGCTCAAGCTCTACATCCCACATGAGAAATGAGGGGGTGTCACCTTCTGTCACATGGTTAGTAGTTTACACCCAGGCAGACTGGACTTAGATAATTTTATAGTAAGTTCCTTATGAAACTTTAAAATACAAGGACAGTCCCTGTAAAACTAGTAAATGTGCCTGGCTGCTAAAATGATTGAAAAATTGAAGGTTTAGGCTGGAGAGGTGGCTCAGTGGTTAAGAGCACTGACTGTTCTTCCAGAGGTCCTGAGTTAATTCCCAGCAACCACATGGTGGTTCACAACCATCTGTAAGGGGATCTGATGCCCTCTTCTGGTGTGTCTGAAGACAGCTACAATGTACTCATATACATTAAATAGATAGATAGATAGATAGATAGATAGATAGATAAAAGAAAAATACAAGGTTCTTGCTTTTCTTTGAATTACAATGGTCAACCAGGAATGACTCTGTTTCGTCATTGTGAGCCTCAGTCAAGTTTTGTGGGGGCAGGGCTACAGGTAACTTCACCACAGTACCCAAGAAATATGTTTAAAATATAGAGCACGACTGCAGAGCCATTTTTTTTTTTTAAGAGTGGAAGGATGGTTGCTTTCCCCAGGGACAAAATAACATGCTCTGCTGATTGTGAGCACAGTCTTGTTGGAGGGAGGGGACACTGAATGCTGGCTCTAAGGGCCGTGTGTCAGGGGAAGCACACACGGCGGGTGTTACTATTAACTGCTTGGTTAGGCTAAATTCTTGCTGCGCCTTCAGAACTGCTGGAGATGGACGCCAGGATTAACAGTTCTGAGAATGAGAAGGAAGGAAGGTGGAACTCTGGGAAGTCTTTGTAGCAAGTAATGTTTCGTCTGTGGTCATTCCCACTCATTCACATCTAAGCCTTCTTTAAAAATATATGCTATATACATCATTTATAACACGTATTTATTATGATTAATATAAAATATTATACACACACACTTTCCACTTTTTGGGCCCAGAGACATGAGTAGCATGTGGAGAGCTATTTATATGCGGTTAAGACAACGTGACTCTTGGTAGCACTCGGTGACAGGGGGTCCCTGTGGTTTCAAGCTTGCAGTCCTTGGAGCCTGCCTGTGTCGTGGTCCCGGAGGGAGCCCCTGCTCTTGTGCCAGGATGGCAGCATCCACTCGGAAACTGGTTCTTCAGCTCAGACATGAGGTGAGTATCCCATCAGCACGGCCGCAGACGCTTTGGCTCAGTTTCTTTGTTAGCAGCAGAATTAGAGACAATGAACTCCATCTCAGGAGTCACCGGCTGCGGATCGTGGTTTTATGTGATGCCATTAACGTGTGCGCTAGATTTCCTTTATCTGGTTCCAAAATACGCATGGCCCGTTGCGTGAAATCTGAGGCCATCTGAAGTTGTCTGACTACCCGTGTAGTTTCTCATACCCGTGACATTTCTCAACGCCATGCTTCCTCATTTATATATGGTCCCCAAAGCACAGTTAATAGAACTGTAGAGAGTAAAAGGTGTGTTTACACTTAACATCGGTAGAGTTAACACTTGTTCGTTGGGGAAACGAACAAGTGACCTTTATGCACTGGACTAGACGCTCACTGTAGCGTTCTAGCGCCATCCATGCATAGGTTGCCTTCTGTGTGGTTTTGGGCCGAATCAGCCTCAGTTCTCTCTCTTTTTTTTTTGGTTTTTCGAGACAGGGTTTCTCTGTGTAATCCTGGCTGTCCTGGAACTCACTCTGTAGACCAGGCTGGTCTCGAACTCAGAAATCCGCCTGCCTCTGCCTCCCAAGTGCTGGGATTACAGGCATGCACCACCACGCCCGGCCTCAGTTCTCTCTTAACAGGCTGATAACCACCGTGGAGGAAAGACATGTTTAGTGTCAACAGGCTAGGCAGTTAATCAGCTGATAGCCACCCTTATAATTGGACTTTAATTATGAATATGTTTATAAACCAAATGTGATATTTGGCATAATTCTAAAACGTTTTACTTTTTGTCTTTTTGGCTTTCCGAGACAGAGTTTCTTTGTGTAGCTCTGGCTATTTTGTAGACTAGGCTTGGCCTCCAACTCAGAGATCTGTCTGCTTCTGCCTCCCCAGTGCTAGGATTAAAGTCATGCGCCACTATGCCCCACCAGTTTTGGCTTTTTGAAGATATGGAATTTAAAGCCTTTAGACCACACAGGAAGGCTAACTGCCAAACATTAGCTGTTCCTTAAGTACAGCACATAATCACATAGATCAGACTCTTTGAGGTTCAGCTAGGGGAGGTATTAGAAAGTGTCCTTCCTCCAGGATCTGGGCAGGACAGACACAGGGCCAAGCCCGGGTAATAAGAGTCAAGAGCTGGGTTGTCAGGGAGTAGTCACGCGGCCCGAGTGCCGGCAGAGTGGGCATGCACTGAGTTAAGCAGACAACCTAGAGGGATAGAGTGGGGGTTAGAGGGATTAATTAGTACGCCAAACTGAGTCCGGCTTCACCTCTGACGGCCCCCAATGCTCTTTCAGTTGGAAACTGTGCAGAAGAGTAAGGAAGAGGCGCATGTAACGGCAGACGCGTTCAGAATTGCCTTCGAGCAACAGTTAATGAGGAAAAATGAGCAGGCCCTGAGACTGGCTGGAGGGGGTGTGTGTCGAGGAGCAGCAACGTGGATCAACAGGCAGCGCCGGGCGGAGGATGGTACGCGGGGCGCACGCGGCAAGAACGGGGCCTTTTTAGTTGCTTTCGGATATAATACAGTTCAGTGGAGCACGG
Organism: Apodemus agrarius; assembly: GCA_964023405.1. NCBI lineage: Eukaryota > Metazoa > Chordata > Mammalia > Rodentia > Muridae > Apodemus > Apodemus agrarius. The sequence continues at coordinate 55,877,128 of OZ030020.1, read as the reverse complement.
AAAAGAGAGGGATGACTGAGAGCTTTTCAGCTCTTCATGTAGTTGTTATTCATTTTAAATTTAGCGAGTGTCGGGGGCCGAACATGGCTCAGTAGGCACAGGTGCGCTCCTGTCAGGCCTGCGCGGTGCGGGGTACGGTAAGTGACCAACATTGAAAACTGGGACATCTCACACGTAGACCTGGATTTCTGCTGCATCTGACTGCGCTGAGCTGTTTCCAGCCGCAGCATGCCCCCAGGCCCCGCCTCCGCCCTGAAATCCACATTGCTCCATCACAGTGTATCCTGTGACACTGGTCCCCGTGGTTTGGGGAGAATTACCTCTGCACTGACTTAGCTGTTCATTAGCCTTGGCTCAGACACCGCTTTTACTGCGACCAGGGAGTGTATTTTTCTCAGCTGGATTCTCTCATTCGTTGACCCTTAGGATATCCGGCACAAAGGAGAAAGAAAACCTTAGGGCAAAGACTGCTGGGAATACTCCCTTCGGAAAACAGTTCCAAGGGTGTTGAAGACCAAGACAGTCCGCAAGAGGTCCTTAAGATGCTGATAGATCTGGTGGGTACTGTCCCTCTGCTTGCTTGGGGGCCGCAGGTGTGCTAATCCGAGCACCTCCTATCCTAAGCCAAGTGTGCCTCTGAAGGCCTCTTCTCCACCGGGTACCACTCCCATCATTTCCCTGACGACTGCTTCCACATCCATGCAGGTTTAAAGTTCCGCATCTGGGGGTGGGAGGTGGGGTGTCAGTGACTCACTGCAACCGTCTCAGCTGCCCGTGTTCATGTGTAGCCCCGGGCATTGAAGAGTTCCAGGCACTCTGTCACAGTACCACTAACACAGCCCCAAATCAGCCCTTCCACAGCCAGCTGCTAAAACAAGACACGACTCAAGTACTTCGAGCAAAGACACTTTAACTCTGATGGCATATTTATTGGTATATAAATACATAAAAACAATTTTAAATACAGCTTTAAATATTCCTTCAGAAACCAAGTACGTGCTGGTATTACATTCACAGCCTTCCCCGTCTCTAGGTGACTTACAGGACTAAACAGAAGTAACATGGGTTGAGTTTTTAAAGAAATTTATTGTTCTTACGTGTATGAAGTGTTCGTGGGTATGCGAGCCACGGCACGTAGAATCAGAGGACAGCTCTGTGGGTCAGGTCTTTCCTTCCTCATTACAGCCCCCCATCCTACCCACGGCCACCTTTAAGAAAAGTCCTTGGAGGGAGGGGGGGGCTGAAGAGATGGCTCAGCAGTTAAGAGCACTGACTGCTCTTTCAGAGGTCCTGAGTTCAATTCCCAGCAACCACATGGTGGCTCACAACCATCTGTAATGGGGTCCGATGCACTCTTCTGGTGTGTCTGAAGACAGCTACAGTGTACTTGTATAAATAAAAATAAATAAATATTTTTTTTAAAAAAAGAAAGAAAAAAAGAAAAGCCCTTGGGGCGGGAGAGGGGCTCAGCGTGGCTCCTTAGATAAGAGCACTTACTTCTCTTCTGTAAGACCTCAGTTCCCAGCATCAGCATGGCGTGGCTCACAGCCACCTGTAAATAGTTTTGGGGGATCTGATACCCTCTTCTGGCCTTCTTGGATACCTACACACACATACATAAAAACTTAAAAAACAGCACAAGCCAGGCAGGGGTGGCACAAGCTTTTAATCCCAGCACTCGGGTGACAAATGAAGTGGACTGAGGCCAGCCTAGTCTACACACGAGTTTCAGAACAGCGGGACTGTTACACTGAGAAACCCTAACCTGGGGGGCAGGAGGGGAGCAGTTTCAGCCAGTGAGCCGGCTCGGGATGTACAGGAGGCTGCTGCTAAGCCAGACAACTTGAATTCGATCCCAGGCCTCATATATAAAAACAGGACTGCACAGTCAATTTTAAAATTTAACTTAATCCCCCAGCATTTGACTCAAGATTATCCTAAAATACTATTAATCTAACATTTAGGATGTAGTATTTTGGTAAGATGGAATACTCCGTTTTCTGCATCTATCCCATGACTCACTAACTGGTCCATTTCTGTCTTCTGTGCTTACAGCTGAATGATAAAGAAGAAGCACTTGCCCATCAAAGAAAGGTTAGTTACATGCTTGCTCGGGCACTGGAAGACAGAGACACTGTCTCAAACAGGAATAAAGACAAAGTTCCCATGCGCCAGACTTTCCCATTCAAAACTGCCTGGCAGGATGCTTCCCAGCGCTGTGGTCTGCGTGATCCAGCACATGCGAATCATGTTTCTGAACCTGTGGGGTGCATTTGTTCAATACAGCATCCTCAAAAAGTTTCAGACTGCTCAAGAACTCTTAGAAGATCCCGGTCTTTGCCATCAAACTTATTTTACAAGTAAACCACTTGAAATTAGAATTAGAGAGTCTAAAAATCGGATTTTTGAGCTGGAAATGGAGCTCAGAGGTAGACATTTGGTTAGCGTATATAAGGCCTGGGTTCAGCGCACGGTAGCGCATGCCTTTAACCCTGGCACTCAGGAAGCAGAGGCAGGCAGATCTCTGACTTTGAGGCCAGCCTGGTCTACAGAGTGAGCTCCAACACAAATGTTTCCTAAGGAAATCCTATCTTGAAGAATAAAACAAAACAGACCTTGGGTTTGATGTTCAGCATTGCAAAGGCTGTCTGGAAGCTCATGCTGGTAAATCTCAGCACTTGGGAGGCTGAGGCAGGAGGACTACTGTGAGTTTGAGGGGTAACTAGAATACATTAAGACTGTTGCCAAAACAGAAAAACTATGTAAATGTCAATATAAAGAAGCTGTATGCTTTCAAGGTATTTTAGAAATGTATTAGCAATCATTTATAAAGTAGTAAGTTTCACTATGGTATCTTAATACATGTATTAATGTGTATGTTTTGATCACATTCCTCCCTTTGAATTTTAGGATGCAGCGTAGGAGAGCAAACCCTCAATACAAAAAATGTATTAGTATTTGTGTTGACTTTTTTTTATAAACTAATTTCTGTATTTTATGACAGTTTCAATGTCTGTATCTTATAAACACACACTCAACCTTTGGGGAAAATTTAAAATATCTACGGAGCTGTGTAGACAGCTCAGTTGGTAAGGTGTTTGCCGTGCAAGCACCAGGCAGAGTTTGGTCCTCAGGAGCCACAGGAAAAGCAGTGAGTTGAAGCGTTTGTGTCCTGACTGCTGGGGATGCAGGCGGGCGGATCCCTGAGGCTGCCGGGACAGCCAGCCTAGACCAGGAGAGCCTAGACCCCAGTGAGAGACTGCTGGCCCTGACTCAAGAAAATAAGGTGGAGCACACCCAAGGCTATCTTCTGGTATACATGTGTATACACACACACACACACACACACACACACACACACACTTATCAAGTAGTGTTTCTGTTGCCTGTGGTGTCACATCCTTGTAAACCCAACACTCAGGGTACTTCAGAGTTGCTACCTATAGCAAAAAAAAAAAAAAAAAAAAAAAAAAAAAAAAAACCTGTCCCCAAAAACAAAACTTGAGCTAGTGGCATGGTTCAGTGCTAACTTGAGTTTCATCCCCAGCATCTCCAAGGTGGAAGGGGGGACCCAACTCCCAAGAGTCCTCAGCCCTCCACCCTTCACTGTGGCTCGCTCTTACATAAAGCTGGGTGTGGTGGTATGTGATTAATTGGTAAAAATAATGTGATGTATTTTTACAAAAAAAAAAAAAAGAGCAATTATCTGGTCCTCATTCTATTTGGGTTATTAAATAAAAAAAAATAATCACACAAAGGGCAGACTACTGTTTGCACAAGTAAAAACATAAGAAGAGTATATCCTTGCCCGCCCACAGGAGAATAAAACAGTCAGGCACATCCATGAAATCGAAGAAGCTGTGGGGAATAGTGAAACACAGTATACAAACTTCCAAGGATAAGCTATATACATGAGAAATGTCATTTTTATTCAGGGAAGACATTAACAGATTAACATATCAAGCACACATGTGTACAATAGAAAAGTCATTAAGATGACCCACCCACGTCCTGGGGTAGAGAATGTAACACAGGCAGGGCATGAAGGAAACAGAGGGTCACTGTCAAACATCAACATGTCTCTACTGAAAAAATGCTACAGATAAAAGAAAAACAATTATGAACACAAAAGGCATATGTGTTTTATAGTTTAGCTAGTTTTTTGTTTTTTGTTTTTCTTTAAAAAATTTTTTTAAAAATTCTGCAAAGCTCAAATCTGATCCAGCTAGGATCTTACCTGCACACAGGCAGGAACTGCATACAGATGAGTTAAGGCTAGTAAGTGTTCTCAAGGCTCTCGGCAATATAAAGCCCCGTTGGTAGCCTGGCGTGGTAGCGCATGCCTGTAATCCCACTTGGGAGGCAGAGTTGGAGGCCACCGTGGGCTATATATTGTAGAGACCCTGTCTCAAACCAGTAAGAAGGCTCGGCTGATGCAGGAGCCTGCTGTCAAGTGTGACCACCTGAGTTTGGCCCTTCTACTCCACATAATGAAAGAGGGCCAATGTCACAAGCTGCCCTTTAACCTTCGAATTCTATAGTATGTGTGCACATGTACGTATAATTTGTGTACATATGAACAAATAAAATAAAGATAGCGGTTTAATAGAACTATACAAGCTATGCATTGTATATCGTAATCTCGAAAACAGCAAGGAAGAAGCTAGGCGTGGTGGCGTGCACCTGTAATCCTAGTGCATAGGAAACAGGAGGCAGGAGGATCATGAGTTCTAGGGCAGCCTAGGCAACAGAGGGCAACCATGCCTGAAAACACAAACAACAGAAAACCCACTAGCCACATTTAGGTGTCACGGGTTCTTTGGCACTGTCATCTCGGCTCGCGGCAGTGGGGAACCGCTGTGAACCGCTCCCTCTCCACTAAGAGGACAGCTACATCTTCGTTGCAGGTCTCAACCAGCTCAGCTGGTTCACAGCCTGGACCAACTCCAATTCTGCTATTTTCAGCCATTGATAAAATATACATCATGAGTTGGGCAACTTGGTGTCAAAATGTCTATAAAAGGGATAGATGTTTTCTTTCCTGCCTTCTTTCTTCCTTCTTCTTCTTTTTCTTTTTTTTTTTTTTTTTTTGAGATAGTGTTTCTTTGATGTAATCAAAGAAAGTCATTCAAGAAAGTCAAATGTGAAATTTAGCCACAGGAATGCAACATGGTTGTGATCCCTGTAGCTGTGTCGATGGACCCAATTTTAACCCTAGTTGCTCGTGGCCTTAGGGTCTGTGGAAGGGCGGATATTTTTAAGTAGGGGACAAGAGGGGACTCCATCTGCACAGCACCAGGGGAGTCACATCCCCGTTGGGTGCAGACTTTCTGCTGTGGCTACTGTAAGGTTACTCATCCTCCTGCTTATAAACTCTCACCACGGCTTTGTAAAGAAGCCTTATTAATAAGCTTACTGGGTTTCCCAGTCTGAACTCTGGAATCTCACTCAGGTCTATAGGAGGGTAGACACTGTTTCTATCTCCCCAACAGAAGGCATTTTAAAACAGTGGCCCATGAGAAAGTCAGACTTGAAAACCATGCTTTACAGCCGGGCAGTGGTGGCGCACGCCTGTAATCCCAGCACTCTGGGAGGCAGAGGTAGGTGGATTTCTGAGTTCGAGGCCAGCCTGGTCTACAGAGTGAGTTCCAGGACAGCCAGGGCTATACAGAGAAACTCTGTCTCCAAAAAACCAAATCCAAAAAACCAAAAAAAAAAAAAAAAAAAAAAAAAGAAAAAGAAAAAGAAAAAGAAAAAAAGAAAAAAAAAGAGAGAGAGAGAAAGAAAAGAAAATCATGCTTATTGCTAATTTGTGAAAAGTGAGCCTCACAGTAAAGAAATGTGAGCTATGTTAAAAAACCAAGAGGTAAGCCAGGCAGTGGTGGTGCACCTTTTTAATCCCAGCACTCAGATGTCCGAGTTTGAGGCCAACCTGATTTACATAATGAGTTCCAGGACAGCTACGTCCAAAACTACTAACATTGTGTGAGCTTGGTAGCAGATTCTTGCTAAAACCATTGCTGTGGTTTGAATGTGAAATGCTCCCCACAGGCTCGCGCCTGTGTCTGGGTCCCTGGGCAGGCTGGCTGTGAGGCTGTCTAGCTGCACCTGACTCCAGCTCCCCTCTGCATCTGAGAGCACACACAGTGCGAGCAGCCAGCCCACTGCTCCTGCAACCCTGTCTTCCCTGCCTGCTGCAGTCTCTTCCACCATGATGAACTGAATTTCGATGGAATCCTAAAGCAAAAATGAAGCCTTTCTCTTAAGGTGCTTTTGTCAGGGCACTGTACCATAGCAACAGAACAACTGAGACAGCAGCTCTGAAGAAGTTAAAAATACACTACTCTACCAAAGACAACCAAAAACCAGTGAGTATAAACAGCTTATGTCTGCAGTCTCTGGGCTCTACGGTCAGGTCAAAGGGTCTCTGGAAGATCATGGGCCAGCAAGTCCAGGTACGCAGAGTGGCTTGACATATTCCCCCAAAAACGGTGGCAGAAAGAAATAACACAAGGCTGTCCACTGACATACATGCGCTGTGGCCTGAGCGCACACGTGCATGCTATCAAACACACAAAACATCAAATAACACCCATTGTGCAGTTCTTTTTTTTTTTGTTTGTTTGTTTTTTTTGTTGTTGTTGTTTTTGTTTTCCGAGACAGGGTTTCTCTGTGTAGTCCTGGCTGTCCTGGAACTCACTTTGTAGACCAGGCTGGCCTCGAACTTAGAAATCCGCCTGCCTCTGCCTCCCAAGTGCTGGGATTACAGGCGTGCACCACCACCACCCGGCCCATTGTGCAGTTCTTAACAGCACGAGATGCTGGGTGAGTGGAGGAACTCACTTTGTAGACCAGGCTGGCCTCGAACTTAGAAATCCGCCTGCCTCTGCCTCCCAAGTGCTGGGATTACAGGCGTGCACCACCACCACCCGGCCCATTGTGCAGTTCTTAACAGCACGAGATGCTGGGTGAGTGGAGGAACTCACTTTGTAGACCAGGCTGGCCTCGAACTTAGAAATCCGCCTGCCTCTGCCTCCCAAGTGCTGGGATTACAGGCGTGCACCACCACCACCCGGCCCATTGTGCAGTTCTTAACAGCACGAGATGCTGGGTGAGTGGAGAGCTGGCTCACTGTGCCTCTCCCAGATGACCCGTGTTCACCTAGAACCTACACAGCACAAACACAATCATGTAACTGCGGTTTTAGGAGACTCCGCTGCCTTCTGGCCTCAAAGAACCAGCACACACGTGATACAGATATACAAGCAGGCAAAGCACTCATCCACATAACAATTAAAAAAACAGATTAAAATTTTCCTGTGGGGAAAAAGACACACCTTCACAGCAAGGACAAGCACGTTGCTGAAACGCGCACGGCCAGCGGCTTCCCTTTCCCTAGCCTGGACAAGCCATCCTGCCTTAGCACTTTTTCTTTACTTACATTCTTTCCTAATGCGGTAAATAAGCAGCTGCCTTTATTCATGAGACCGGGTCCCATGATACATCCCTGGCTGCCTGAGAATTTGCTTTTCAGACCAGGATATTCTCGAACTCATAGACATCTATCTGCCTCTGCCTAGCACGCCCAGCTAAGTAGCTGACTCTGAACAGGTTCTCTATCCTTGTGATGCTCCCATGCTAAAAACTTTACTTTTGTTTTGCTTTTTGAGATGGGTGGGGTGTGCTCTGCGGGCAGACTGGCATAGAGCAGGCTTTAAATCTGAGGCAGTCATCACTCAGCCTGACAAGAGTGGGATTACAGGCAAGAGCAGGCAGACCTGGCCCCGTGTCATTTATTTACATAAATTTACATAAAGTTTGTCTTCTATGATTTTTTTTGTTTTTTTGTTTTTTTGTTTTTTTGTTTTTTTGTTTTTCGAGACAGGGTTTCTCTGTGTAGTCCTGGCTGTCCTGGAACTCACTCGGTAGACCAGGCTGGCCTTGAACTCAGAAATCCGCCTGCCTCTGCCTCCCAAGTGCAGGGATTAAAGGCGTGCGCTACCACCGTCCAGTGAATTTTTTTATCAATCATAATTTTTGAATCCCCATAAGACTCAAGGAGAATGCAGAATTGGAGTGAGATTTTCCTCTCAAAGGTTCCATTCAGAAAGTCCATGTGAGCTGGGTGGTGGTGGCGCACGCCTGTAATCTCAACACTTGGGAGGCAGAGACAGGAGGATTTCTGAGTTTGAGGCCAGCCTGGTCTACAGAGTGAGTTCCAGGACAGCCAGGGCCACACAGAGAAACCCTGTCTCAGAAAAACAAAAACAAAAACCAAGAAAGTTCATGTGGAGCAGGAGAGATGACTCAGTAATTAGGCACTGGCTGCTCTTTCAGAGGACCTGGGTTCAATTTCCAGTACCCTCATGGTGGATTACAGCCATCCATAATTCCAGTTTCAGGGCTCCAATGCCATTTCCTGGCCTCTGTGGGCACCAGGGATGCTCATATGATTAACACTTGTCACCTTGTTTCTGGCTTGCTTGGCACTTGTAAAGGAGTTGAGCCGTGCTAGTTACCTCACCTTTAATGTGCTGTTCACAGCGCCAGGTGCTCACGTATGGTAGGACATGCTCTACCACCAAGCTACACCCAGCTTGATCTCCTTTTCTTGAGATTCTTACTCTACAGCCCTGGAGCTCCGTCTGAAGTCTGTGCTGGCTTTGAACTCGGAGATCCACCTGCCTCTACCCCCCAAATTCAGACAGGGACAAGCCACCACTATGCCTGGTGACCCGTGCTATTTTCATGATAAAAATTTACACAGCAATAGAAAAATAATAGTCCATAAACAAAGCACAGGTAAATAACATTATTTACGGAATATATTATCATATGGTAATTAAATCAACCAGATTCATATCTATTAATATGGAAAGAAAGTTTCTAAGTAAAACACAGAAAATATACATGCTAGGATCAAAGGCACAGGCTGCCATAGGAGATGGGATTCTTGAAAGGTAACAGCACAGAACCATGGAAGACAAACACAAGTTCCCCGAGGCCTGCTCATGGGGAGGGAGGGAGGGGAAGGAGGGAGGGAGGGCTGGAGTGAGCAGTGTTGAGGCCCTGGCCCTCGTGAGGCCGGGGCAGGAGGACATCAGGAGCTGTCAGTGTGGCCTTTCCAAGGCTAATTACTCTGGGTAGTAAGTGGGGTCAATACTTGCAAAACAGCATTTTTTCTGTTTTCAACACTATACCTAACGATCTTAAAGTGGTCTATCATCCAGAGCTGCAGAATAACCAGTAATTGCATGTGAAGCCTCTCCTAATGCACTGTGAATTACAGTTTAGAAGACTGAAGTTATTCTTGTACCCTAATCATAAATCACAAATATTTTATTTTAAAATACATTTAATAAAAATAACCCATAGTCTTACATATGTTACATCTGTAGAATATTTACAAGTTCTCTTCTATGGCATTTAATAGTCCCTGTTTGTTCCATTAGTTGCCTTTGGATCATCTCTTTCAGCAGTGAAACTGTCCATTGTTCGCTGCAACTAAAAAATTAGCTTCTTGGGCAATATTCCTGAAAGTAAAACAGAAAGGCTGTTCACGCCCTGTGGTCCAGTGCACTATCTGACCCACAGGCATTGTTAACCATTAACACGAGTAAGAGCTGCTGGGCAGAGGGCGGGAGGACGGGCTCAGCAGGCAGGAGCACTCGCTGCTCTCCCAGAGGCCCTGGGCTCCAGTGCCAACAACCACACAGTAGCAGGAAGCATTGGAACTCCAGTTCCAGGAATCTGATGCCCCCCACTGGCCTTCACAGGGACTGCATGCACTTGGTACAGACACACATGCAAATAAAATACGCATACACACAAAAAATAACAAAAAAAATTAAAAAATAACAAAGTTAAAAACAAAACCAGCTGGGTGCGCTGGACATGTTTAATTCTAGCATTCAAGAGGCAAAGCTAAAAAGGGCCAGATTCATCTAACTAGTGAGTTCCAGGACAGTCAGAGATACACAGTGAGACCCTATATCCAAGGTGGGAAAAAGGGGGAGGGCTAGAAAGTTGGCTCGGTGATGAAGACGACTTCTGACCTTCCAGAGAAGCCGTTTGGTTCCTAGACTAACGGACCTGACAGCCACCTGCAGCGCCAGCACTGGGGATCTGATGCCCTCGCTGGCCTCCACATACACAGAGGCACATATTCATACACGGCCACACAAAAGTTTATTTTGGAAAAAAATAAAATAAATGAATTGGTGGGGGTGCAGGGTAGAAACACATGGGCAGCTCTTAGAACTCCCAGGCCCTGTCGGGCGTGGTGGCACACACCTTTAACCCCAGCACTTGGGAGGCAGAGGCTGGTGGATTTCTGACTTCAAGGCCAGCCTGGTCTACAGAGTGAGTTCCAGGACAGCCAGGGCTACACAGAGAAACCCTGTCTTGGGGGGCGGGGGGGGGGGGGGATAGGACGGGACACGACGACTCCCAGGCCCTCAAAAGTGCCTCAGTGTCGCTGGGTGGTGGTGGCACACGCCTTTAATCCCAGCACTTGGGAGGCAGAGACAGGTGGATTTCTGAGTTCGAGGCCAGCCTGGTCTACAGAGTGAGTTCCAGGACAGCCAGGGCTATGCAGAGAAACCCTGTCTTGAAAAAACAAACAAACAAACAAACAAACAAACAAACAAACAAACAAAAAGTGCCTCAGTGTCCTAAGGAAGCTAGGAGCACATTCTGCCTCCTAAGGTTTAAACAGCTCCACTTTCTTAACTGGCTTCCAGCTGTCAGCAATACATGAGCCGTTTAGAGCGTTATGCCATTCCATTTCTGGTTGTTTTTATCAAAGCGGCTCTTTACCTTGTTCTAAGGCCTCTGTTCGTTTCCGTTTTGCTGCCATGGTTGGATTCGACTGCTCCTTTAATGCTTCCGCTGGACAGTTTGGTCTTGGAAGCTGGCATCCAGGTGTTGGCCCTGGACGGTTACTGAAGTACTTGGTCTTCAATGCCTTTTCACAGAAAAGAAACCGGAAGTAAGGTTTTATTCCTTTGTTTTTATTTTGAGACAAGGTCTAACTGTGCTTCTGAGTGCTAGGATTACAGCCATGTACCACCATGCTCTATCCAAAAAGAATGCTTTAAATGTTTGTACAGCATGTAAGAAAATCTAACTCCAAATGGTTGACAGAATTAAAAATAGTAGGCAAATATCCTTATAGCCCCAAACGAAAAAGCAGCACCAAGTGTTTGGATAAAATGCACAAACATCTTGTACCCTACAGCTGATGCTGTTACTGGAACCAATGAATTACAAATACAATAATCCACTGTGAATGGGTCAAAACTTGTTTGGGTGTATGCAACATTTCTATTAACTACTAGAGTATAATGTTCTAGAATTTACAATTTTATATAAAAGTGTTTTCTTCTCAAATAACAAGTTTGCCCACTAATACCTATTTATAATATACCAGCACTATTCGATAGCCACAGTAGCTTATTTATTCTAGACTATTTCTCCAGGAGTCAAGAAGATCATGGTGTTTTTATTTATAAAATGTTTGTAGTATAATATATTTCGATTGTATTCTTTCCCCTTCCACAACTCATCCCAGTTCCTCTGCACCCACCCATCTTCATACTCTTTCTCTCAAAAACAAACAAACAAACAAAAAAGAAACCCCAAACCAAGAGCAGCTCAACAGTGGTGGCACACACCTTTAATCTTAGTATTCAGAAGGCAGAGGCAGGTGGATCTGTGAGTTTGAAGCCAGTTTGGTCTACAAAGTGAGTTCCAGGACATCTAGGACTACGTGGAGAAACAAACACTATCTCTAAAAACCAACCAAACAAACAAATAAACCCAAAAAGCAAAAAACAAAAAAATTTATAAAATCCCAAACCTGACAAACTGGGAGGGGAGGGGTTGTCACGTGGTGGTGCTGGCTCACACTTTAAGCACTTGGGAGGCAGAGGCAGGCAGATCACTGAGTTACAGGCCAGCCTGGTCTAGAGTGTATTCAAGGACAGCCAGGGCTACACAGAGAAAGCCTGCCACACCGCCCACCCCCTAGCACCACCCTTCAACCTTCTGTAACTCTAAGTCGAGGGGATCTGATGCCTTCTTCTGGCCTTTATGGACACCGCACATACATGGTGTAGAAACATATATGTACCCTAAACATCCATACACATAAATTAAGTTTAAAAAAAGTTCACCTGAAATTTAGCAATGGAGTGAAAACACCCTCCCCGCCAGCAAGTGTAAACTCCTATGTGATGTGCATGCATAATAAAAGTTAATCCCAGCCAAGCAAGACAGTGTCCACAGCCTTGGGAAAGAACACAATATACATACAAAAGGTATATCTATCCTCCTGGTATTTAAAGGATATTAAACATTTTAGAATCGAGGTTTTTTTTTTTTTTTTTTTTTTTTTTGTTATTTTTCAAGACAGGGTTTCTCTGTGTAGCTCCAGCTGTCCTGGAACTCACTCTGGAGACCAGGCTGGCCTCGAACTCAGAAATCCACCTGCCTCTGCCTCCCAAGTGCTGGGATTAAAGGCGTGCGCCACCACCACCTGGCTTGAGTTTTGTTTTATTAATGCTACTGAGTGGGCAGCCTGGGGTTTCCTACTAGAAGTACCTGTGAGGCTGTGGTCCTGGTACACGGGTTAAACAAGAACAAGCCTTGGATGAGGTCCAGCAAGTCGTCTCCGGCTGCAATGAAAATGTGCTGCAGTGGGACCCCTGGGAAACTCTTAAACGTCACATAATCTGGAAGACTACACATGTCCTGGAAAAAAAGTATGATTCAAATTTAAGTGAAGTAGCCAGAGACACAGAAATGGAATAAAGAAACAAAATGTGGCCTGTTAAGACATAAGACTGTCTGTATAGAAAATCCTATGAAAACTGCTTACAAAAAAACCAAATTAAAACTGGTAGTATGTAAAGGGTATAAGATGTAACATAAATATATTTAAAAATCTTAGTTCTACATACCCACAACAAACGTGTGAATACGAGAACAGAAAAGGTAATACTTAATAATCCCTCCCAAAAAAAAAAAAAAAATTCCCGCCCAAAGGAAAAACCCATAGTTGAGAAGTCTAACAAAATGTGGAGAGAGGATCATGGACTGAAAGCTCCAAGATGCTGACAAAATAAACATTTACACAAAATAGAAGAAATAGGCTCGTGGTTTGAAATAATCGACACAAGAAAGAATTGATTCTCCAAGAAACAGGGTTAAAATCTTGACATATTACACATGCAAACTAAATATTCTGAATCTTATACCGAAAGGTAAAGGTCTAGTTAGGTGAAAAATTTTTGAAAAGAAAAAAGTATTAATTCTTACATGTACATATTAAGACCTGTTAGAGCAAGTTTAATTCATACTGTGTGACAGTGATGGAGAGACAGAGAGGGTCAACGGAGCACACAGAGAACCCTGAGATCCACGTGTATCTGCCAGGCACAGTTTTCTGTCCAGCCTCTTCAACAATACAGTGCTATGGCGTATGGCCACCCAGACACAAAAGCTCAACTCAGGCTAGGCATGGTAATGTGTCCCTATAATCCCACCACTCCAGAGACCAGGCCGGAAGTTGTAGGCCCTAATCAATCAGTCAAACAAACAAACAAGAAAACCAAACCCTAGGGGCTGGTGAGATGGCTCAGCGGTTCTGAAGGTTCAAATCCCAGCAACCACATGGTGGCTTCACAACCATCCATAAACCCTTTTCTGGTGTGTGTGAAGACAGCTACAGTGTACTTATATATAATAAATACATCTTTAAAAAAAAGAAAGAAAGTAAATCAAACCCCAAATAACCCGAAACTTTCATTTAGGAAACTGAGAAATCATACAAAAGAAATTCCTTAGATACTAACTTTAGCTTCAGATATTTTTGTTACAGTTTTAACACAAAGATAAAATTCCTGCTTAATGTCCATTTTCCTTCTTACTTTTTTGGTGAGAGAAGGATACAAGTACGTGTGTGGTGTGTGTGCCAATGTCTCTGACTGAACTCCCGAGCTGTACCCACAGCAGCGGCGTTTAGGCATGCTGTACTTTATTTTTCAGATGGTTGCAGAATATTCGAATTTAGGCCCTCATGCTTGGGCAGTAAGTACTCCTAACTAGTAAATCATGTCTACAGGCCCCCAGAATTCATTTTCTTCACATTTATTTACTCCTCAGAACTTGGGGCTACAATGGGAATAAAAAGTCAAAAGCTTTTTAACTTTTAAGAATCTGAGAAAGGGGGCTGGAGAGATGGCTTAGTGGTTAAGAGCACTGAGTGCTTTTCCTGAGTTCTATTTCCAGCAACTACATGGTGGCTCACAACCACCAGTAACAGGATCCGATGCCCTCTTCTGGTGTGTCTGAAGAGAACAACAGTATATTTGGACACATAAATCTTTTTTTTTTTTTTAAGATTTATTAATTATTATATGTAAACACACTGTAGCTGGTTTCAGACACTCCAGAAGCAGGAGTCAGATCTTGTTATGGATGGTTTTGAGCCACCATGTGGTTGCTGGGATTTGAACTCAGGACCTTTGGAAGAGAAGTCAGTGCTCTTAACTGCTGAGCCATCTCTCCAGCCCGAACACATAAATATTAAAAAACAAAACAAAACAAAACAAAACCTGCATAAGTAATAACAAATTGTTGATGTTGTTGAAAGCCAAGCCAGCTGAAGGCTTTCTCAGAGGCCCAGATGAAAAGACAGAGAGTTCTGCATCCTGCCCAGAGACAGACATCAATTCTGGGATTGGAGCCGGGCCTTGAAGGAGCTGAGGTTTCTAGGAACCCACTGTCACCACCTGAAGAAACTGGCTACTGCATCGGTCTGGGATACAGGTGAGATTCCAATGTTCTATTTGTGCATCACTGCTCCATTACTTCCCTGCTAACTCTGTCACTGACTTTGTCCCACTGGGAGGGCTTTCTGCTGACTCTGTCCAGTTTCCATCACAAACTGCAGGTGAGACGCTGAACTTGCCTGCAGGAGCCATCAGCTTGTGCAGGCCCTCCTGATCCCAAACGTCGCTATCTTCTTTACGTCTCATCCCCTGGTCCTCTCAAGAACATGTTACTCAACAACAACCTGCTGCCTTAAGTCTTTTCCCCCCTAACAGTCTCCTTATGTAGTCCTGGTTGTCCTGTAGCTTGCTATATAGACCAGGCTGGCCTCAAACTCACAGATCCTACCTCTGCATCTGACTGCTAGGATCAAAAGGCTTGTGCCTCCACACAGACTGATAACAGATAATTAATCTTTATTTTTTTTTTGAAAAAGAGCCATGTCTTGCCCAGGCATACTCTTGAGCTCAAGCAATCCTCTTGCCTCATTTTCTTAGTAGCTGGGACTTGAGAGATATATCATCATAACTAGTTGCTGGAATAAAATGATAAAAATGGAAATAATTAGCTGGGTGGTGGTGGCGCACACCTGTAATCCCAGCACTCTGGGAGGCAGAGGCAGGCGGATTTCTGAGTTCGAGGCCAGCCTGGTCTACAGAGTGAGTTCTAGGACAGCCAGGGCTATACAGAAAAACCCTGTCTTGAAAAAACCAAGTCCAAACAAAAACAAACAAAAAAAACCAATAGGTTTTCTTTTTCTTTTTTCTTTTCTTTTTTTTTTTTTTTTGGGGGGGGGGTTTCGAGACAGGGTTTCTCTGTGTAGTCCTGGCTGTCCTGGAACTCACTCTGTAGACCAGGCTGGCCTCGAACTCAGAAATCCGCCTACCTCTGCCTCCCAAGTGCTGGGATTACAGGCATGCGCCACCATGGCCCGGCTAACAACAGGTTTTCTATAGAAGTCCCAGGCTAGCCAGTGCTATATAGCAAAACCTGCCTTAATTAATTAAAAAAAAAAAAAAAAAAAAAAGAAAGAAAACAAACAAACAAACAAACAAAAAAAAAAACAGGTGATGGGTGTCTTGGAGAAAAAACAAAAACTTGAAAAGTGTGGAAACAAAAGACTAAAGAACAACCCTGCTGTGCTATTGTTTCTTTGGGCAATTTACATGACCCAGGGACACTGAGCATTTTCACAGTGAACACCCACTCCTCCTCGGAGCTTCAGCCCAGCCCTCCAGTCTTCAGCAAAGAAGGAAAGAATGAAATGTGACTTTGTCTGGGACAGACACCGGAGTTGGGAACAGACTACACACACATGGGTCAATGGATGAAGGCCACAGTCTTGATGTTCCCTGTGTATATTTCCCCCTTTTATCATCTGCAGTAAGAAGGGTTGTTTATTTATTTAGTTATTTACCCTTTTGAGATAGAATATCAGTACATAGCTCAGGCTGGCCTGGTACTCACTATGTCAACCAGGCTAGCCTCAAATTCAGAGATTTTCCTGCTTCCCAATTAAAAGTCTGTGCCACCGTAGTTTCTAGGTCAGTTCAGTTGCAGAGCACTTGTCCAGCATGGGAAAGGTCTTGGCTTAATCTCTAGCACTGCAAAATTAATTAACTTCTTCAGTGCGCATATGGCTGCACTCAGATATAACAAAATAACATTACGGAATCTTAAGTACATTTCAAAGGAAATGCATAGAGGCTTACAGGCCACTGCTCTTCAGTTGGAGTACCCAAAGTTTCAAATATTCTTGTTAGCTGATCAAGGTCTGAATCTCCAGGCAAAAAAGGAACCTGAAAATAAGAAACGGACATTTCAAGGTTGTTAGTGAGAGTGGTTACACACACACACACACACAAATGGTATAAACTTTGTAATAAAAACCCCCTAAACTCTGGAACAATTAAAACTTCCTCCAGCAGAGCTAAAGAGAGCGTATACACACAACTTACAGCTGTTAAAAGCACTGATTTCCATTATCAATTTACTGCTTTTCCATTTCAAATTCATCTTCTGCCCTCTCTGAAAAATGCAGATCTGGGCAGTTTTTAGTTTTTAGAAGGTGCATCCAGGCATACACTTTTTGAAGTGTTTCCCTCAGTACCCTAGAGATTTCCAACATATTCCAAACAGCAGATTTTTTAAAATTTATTTTATTATTTTATTATTTCATACATATGAGCATTTGTTTACATGTATGTCTGTGCTCCATGTCTGTGCCCTCTGGAAACTAGAAGAGGGTATCAAATTCCCTGGATGTGGAGTTACAGGCGGTTGTGAGCTATCACGTATCAGGTATTGGGAACTGAACCTGGTCCTCTTAAGTGCTGAAACAGCAGTCTAGCCCCTCAAAAGCAGATTTTTGGCAAGTTACCAGAAGAGACCCTCTGGTAACCCTCAGACGTCTCTTTCAACAGAATCTAGATTTCGGCCCTGGAATTTTTTCCTTGGATGATCTCAAGTGGTGGCACTGGTGACTTTTGCTCATCTTTAGACATTAGTTCACTCCTTGGCCAGCCCTTCGGTATTCCCACCCTACTACAGCTGTGAGTGTGGAAAGAGTGCGGGATTAGGTGAAACATTCTCACTCGGTGACACAGGCAACCGTCTAGGTGATTCTCTCTGCCTCAGCCTCCCAGGCGCTAGGATTACAGGTGTAAGCCACCACATCTTGCATTATTCTTAAATGCTTCTGAACAAATTATGTGTGGTTTGTTTTCTAACTGGACCCATAGTTGGTACAAGCTCTAACAGAAAGGATTAAAAAATGTCTCATGCTTGTTTCATGCAGAAAGCATTTTATCAACTGAGTCAGTTATCTTTCCAGCCTCCATGATGCTTAATCTTGTTAGCCTGATGTATTCTAGAGTCAGTCACCACAGAAACAAACCTGAGCATAACTGCTGGGCAGCTTCTAAACTGTGCACGTAAAGAGAGAAGGTGCACCCTGATACGGTGGAATCATTATGGGGGCTGAGACCCTGGACTAACAATAGTGAGCAGTGCAGTGGCTTCCCCTCTGCGTCCTGAATGTGCATGGACTGTGACAGAGCCTGGACTCAAGCTCCTGCTTCCATGGCTTCTCTGTCATATGTCAGGCTATGAGCCAAATAGCCCACCCTCCCTTACTGTGGTCAGACAGTTTGTCATAACGATGGGAAAATAACCATACAGTTTGCCTCAAACTAACTTTTCTGCTTCTTCCTCCAAAAAAGGTGAAGATGTTTCTGTTTTGTGAGATACAGTTTTATTATGTAGTCTTGAACTCAGTGATCCTCCTGCCTCAGCCTCCTGCATGCCAGGATATCATCATACCTGTTGAAACTTTTATTTAACAAACTTTGCTTGCCTTTTTTTTTTTTTTTTTTTTTTTTTTTTTGGCTATAGGGATTATGATAAAAAGATGACTCCTAGACACTTATAAGAACTGTTATCAACAATACTTACAAGGTGACCATGAATTTTCGACTTACCCTTAAAAGCAATTCTGCTAATATACAGCCAACAGCCCACATGTCCACCCCCACACCATACATCCGAGCTCCGAACAGTAACTCAGGGGCCCGGTACCACCTGAGAACAAAAAGAAATGTCATAGGAATTGTTTTTTTTTTTTTTTCCTCAAGACAATGATTTTTATTCCTTTTGCTTATATTTGACAATATAAATATGCTCATTAAAAACCCCACAATATTTAGATAAGGGTTAAGTTCATGAATGTTTACAAAATACAGCATAAGTACTTTCACTTGTAATTTTTAAATACCCCAACTATTCTGACATCCAGACATTTAAAAATAGTCTTGAACTATTTCAATTTAGACTATAAAACAGTAACAATTTACTAGGTTTTCTGTTATAAAAATATAGCAATTTTTAAAACATTGAAAATTGTTTGTGAACGCTGTACCACAGCAGAGGCAACTATGCCCACTTGCAGAAGACACACAGGCACAGATCAGTGGCTAGTGTTTACTGACAGGTAGTGGTAGAGTTTGATATTCCAGTCAGGTTCCCGTTATCATACACCCAGCTAATGGGAGGTCAGAAGGGGTAGGAGGACACAGATTTCCACCCAACTCCTGGGGCAGGGGTATGCTCATTCCTTATGTCCACCAAGGAGCAGGTAAAGATGTCAGAGAGACTGTGTCTGCCCATGCCTTAAT
Organism: Apodemus agrarius; assembly: GCA_964023405.1. Lineage (NCBI taxonomy): Eukaryota > Metazoa > Chordata > Mammalia > Rodentia > Muridae > Apodemus > Apodemus agrarius. The sequence goes on along the minus strand of OZ030020.1, from coordinate 55,858,121 downwards.
TTAATCACCTTTTCATACAAAAATAGCTCATTAAAAAATCAGGGCAGAGGCCGGGCGTTGGTGGCGCACGCCTTTAATCCCAGCACTTAGGAGGCAGAGGCAGGCGGATTTCTGAGTTCGAGGCCAGCCTGGTCTCCAGAGTGAGTTCCAGGACAGCCAGGGCTACACAGAGAAACCCTGTCTGGAAAAACAAAAAACAAAAAACAAAAACAAAACAAAACAAAAAATCAGGGCAGCAACTTAAAAGGGACCGGTAAGGTCACCCTGCAGCGGCAGTCTTTTAGAATTTGTGTAAGAAGATGCCTCTCATGTTTAAAAAGTGTATAAAATATTCCTGTATTTAAAGTCAATACAGGAATTCTAGCTGGAATTCTATAGACCTACAGTCATGCTAGCATGTATAAACTATGAAGTTACCTTTTAACATAAAATACCAATTTCTATAAAAATGCAATAGAGGAGATACAGCACATCTTCCCTGAGATAGAAATTTAATATTTGAACAAAAAATTGTAAACTTTCGATTACATTCAAAATATAGTAAGTATTCTTTTCTATATATTTGAAGACTTGAATGATTTGAGGTTTTGGGGACTGGTGCTCTCAGCAGATTTACCTCACTGTAATATTTTATCAGCACACTAACACCACACAGCTGTTGCCCTCACATCGGCTACCAGAGGGAAAGTGTGGCTTCCTGCAGTGGACCGTCTGGGTGAAGGAGCTGCCCAGGTGGACCACGCAGCCCTGGCTATCCTTGCTGCACTCCACGACCACACACCGGCATGTATACAGCTGCAGACTCTTCCCTCTTTCAGTGCCTGACTGAGTTTAAGATCTGGCCTCTCATCACAGACATCTCCATCTGACTTTCAAAAGCAGTTGTCAAATTCTTAGTCAATCTTAAAAAGTTCATAAAGATCTTTACACAAGTCTCATACAAAGTTCATGTCCGAAATATAGGGCAGAATCAAGATTCAAGTTTCTTCAGAAAAAGGAACTTTTGCTTGAAGATGCCAAGTCCAGTGAAATGGATAGGCTCTCCATTTGTCTGGATGTTTAAGGGGAAATGCTTAAACATGCAGACGAATGCCCATTATCAATTGCAGCTGTTTGTTTTCTTGTTTTGTTTTTTGAGACAGGGTTTCTCTGTGTAGCCCTGGCTGTCCTGGAACTCACTCTGTAGACCAGGCTGGCCCCGAACTCAGAAATCCGCCTGCCTCTGCCTCCCAAGTGCTGGGATTAAAAGTGTGCACCACCACCGCCGCCTGGCTTAATTGCAGCTTTTTTTTTTTTTTTTTTTTTTTTGGTTTTTCGAGACAGGGTTTCTCTGTGTAGCCCTGGCTATCCTGGAACTCACTCTGTAGACCAGGCTGGCCTCGACCTCAGAAATCCGCCTGCCTCTGCCTCCCAAGTGCTGGGATTACAGGCGTGCGCCACCACGCCCGGCTCTAATTGCAGCTATTTTAATAAGCAATTGTTTATCATCAATCCAGTTTGATTCTTCACTCTCAATTTTCTTTGCATATTTCTTTTTTTGTTGTTTTTGTTTCTTTGCATATTTCATCTCGTCATATCTGTTTACCAATTATCGTTTCCCCTGTCTGCGTTTTTTGTTTGGTTGGTTTTTTTGTTTTGGTTTGGTTTTTGGTTTTTGGAGACAGGGTTTCTCTGTGTAGTCCTGGCTGTCCTGGAACTCACTCTGTAGACCAGGCTGGCCTCGAACTCAGAAATCCACCTGCCTCTGCCTCCCAAGTGCTGGGATTACAGGTGTGTGCCACCATGCCCAGCTACCTGTCTGCATTTCTGATGATGGAATCCAGAATCACTAATCTTTCAAACTGTGAAACTGTTATGTTCTCGGGCTTTGAACCTCCCAAGCCAATTTTCCTTGTAATCTTTCACAAACAGCTAAAAAGAACCAATCTTAGGAGGAAGTTCTATCCGACGGAAGTTTCTACCTACCTTTGGCACTTTCTCTAAGGCATACGCTTTGCCTCTTGATTTTGTAGTCAATTGCACTGCTGTAGGCCCCAGCCTCAGAAAGGGGTCCCTGTTTAGGAAGCAGGCAGCCTCAGCCAAAGCAGCAGGGACAGCGAACCTTAGGGACGTACTTGGTCCACTGGGGTTCAGCTGGCCGTAAGACTCTTCTGCTTTGGGTTTAAACACGCCAATAATAATCCTTTTAGAATCCTTTACAAAGTAACTTCCACTTGACCCTTGGGAGATTCTTTCCGGGAAAACTCCAATTTCTATTGCTTTCTCTACTTTCAATAGAATATCAGCTAATTCTGGATCTTCCAAGAATATATTTGTTTCTGAGCCTGTGTTGCAGGTCCCGTCCAGCTCGGTGGACACCGCAGGCAGCTCGTCCCAGGTGAAGCGAAGCAGCAGCAGCTCCTGCTCCTTGTCTCCTCAAGGGGTGGGTGGGCTCTCAGGTCTCTGCCATGGTGTTCTAGAGTAGCTCTGGACCGGGGACCCAGCATCACCCAAAACCAACGCCACCTCACCAGTTCATCTTGTTCTTCAAGACAGGGTTTCTGTTAATCAGGGTTACAAGTGATCACATCGTAAACTCCCAGATTTTGTTGTTTACTAGGAAAAACTGTTTTTTAGTTGTGGTATGGCTCAGCCTTAGCACACACCTTTAATCCCAAACAATGGAGGTAAAGTCAGTTGGTAAAAGGAAGCTCCCATGTTTGAAATGAGCCAACTGAAAGGCATACAAAAAGATGAACCAGAGAAAGATCTGACAGAATAGGATATGCCCAACTCTTACAAGAAGGGAGGAAAAGAACCTAAGAGAGCAGTGGGGAGAGAAGGGATGGGGAGGAGAGGAGGAAGTTTTACTGGGACAGTAGTAGAGACAAGTTCCACAAAACAAGCCGTCACACAGGTGAAGACAGAACAAGCCAGAGAATGAGAGCAGCCGAAGATTAGAATATATCGCCAGAGTTAGATGAGGCCAAGACAGAAGCCAGATTGAATCAGTGAGCTTGAAGAGGAGTTTGAACCACAATAGCTGAGTTGAATCAGCCAGCCAGAGATAAGAAAAGAACTGGGGAAGGAAGGAGGGGAGAGCAGCAAGCTTTTTCAGTAGCATGTCTGAGAGGCTGAAAACATTCCAGGCTTAGATAAGATTGTACAGTGGCTAGAAGCTTCCAGGACTAGGCCTAAGTTAACAGATAGAGGCAGTAAGCCTCCAGAGATGGCGATTACATCAGGGGAATAAAAGATATTTTTATAGGTTTTCTCTGTACATCCCTGGCTTTCCTGGAATTCACTCTGTAGACAAGGGCGGTCTCAGAACTCACAAAGATCTGCCTGCCTCTGCCTCCCGAAATGCTGGAAAAGGTGTGGGCCACCATGCCCAGGATGGCTGTTTTGAAAGATGACGTATCCTTGCATTTCTTAGATCCCACCACTCACCATGAGTCCCGCAGCCAGACTTTCTCCACTTTTCTGTCATAAACTCTTTGCTTTCTACTTGACTTCTCATCAACATGCTAGCACATTATTTCTATAAAAGCCACCTGTGTCCATTCTTTTTCTCATTCTTCCCTACATTTATTTATTTTTTTTTGAAACAGGGTCTTACATGGTTGGTCTCGAGATCACTATAGTTAAGGCCCATCTTGAATTCTTGATCCTCCTGCCTCTGCATTCAGGTATGACACTGAGTCTGGCCCCTAAAGGCTTCTCTTCTACTTTTTTTTTTTTCAAGGTCTGATCATTTATCTGCTATAATTGAAGATTTTTGGGTGAGCTCAGACTTAGAAGCAGCAGGCCCTCTCAGAAAGGACAGCCTATGTCTCTTAGCAATCTGTTCCTGGCATCTTTGCCTTCCTTCATTCTCTTCTTGACCAGAAGTTTAGCTTCCTCTGTGGCCTCCTGCTATTGCTCTCGGGGTGCTGCTAGCCCAGAGCAGCACACTGCTGTCCGTGCCGTGGGACACATGGAGTAACAAGGCACCGGGTCTCGGGTGCCTTGGTCGGTCCTGGCGTTTACCTTCTTTAAGAGCTTTCAAACAATATATTGGCAGACATCTTCTTTGGAGACTGAAAGTTTTCAGGTTTTCTTTTGGGTTGCAAGCTCAGAGGCACAGGAGTATCTCTCAAGTCCAGGAATATCCTGCTCACTCTACCCCCGCTTTTTTCTTTTAATATAATAACTAAGTTGAGAACATTCAGATTGGTATCCACAATGCAACCATTGAAAAGACTTGCCCTTCCTTTCTCCAGTTCTCCTTGGTCTGTAAGAACAGCCCTTAATCAACAGCAGATACACGTTGCCATGGGTCAAGACACCTTGCTTCATGGAAGAACCTTGTCTGTTGTTGCCATCGCTGATTCTGACCCCATGACCTTTCCACTCTTCACCCAGAACATCAACAGCTTCATCTGTGGCCATGTGCTTCTCACAGCAAGTATGCTGTTCATCATCCACTTCAGCAAGTTTCCGACAAGTGGCTAGGAAAGAGGTATTTGGCTCCATCTTGATACAGTCAATTGCCAAGGAGATAAGACCAAAAGAGTCCCATGACCTTTAAAATCTGGGATTTTATCCCTACCACTCTATTTTTGTCAGCATCATCAACGATATCCACTCTGGCAACCCACTGTCAAAATCTTCCCTGAGCTCATATCCTCCCTCCTTACCCAAGGTTCAAGCAACTGATACTCAAAAAATTTGGAAGAAGGTGGCAAAATAATGTATAGGAGAATCTGGAATTTTTCTCAGATCCTTGAAAGTCTTAGGAGTTGACAAATGCAGGCCAGGCCTGGTGGTACACAACTTTAGTTCCAGTACCTGGGAGGAAGAGGCAAGCAGATCTCTGAGTTTGAGGCCAGCCTGGTCTACAGAGTTCTAGGACAGATACAGCTACACAGAGAAACCTTGTCTCAAAAAATCAAGCAAACAACCAAAAGCAGCAAATGCAAGCCAGACGTGATGACACATCTCTCAATCCAATATGAAGCAGAAGTGGATGGGGAGTTCAAACTCATCCTTAGTATATATAGAGAGTCTGAAAGCCAGCCTATGAGACCTCATTTTCAAAAGAAAAAAAGTCATCATGTAAGTATAAAATCTGTAGTGGTTTTTAGTGTGTGTGTGTGTGTGTGTGTGTGTGTGTGTGTGTGTTTTCTGTTGACACATCAAAACTATGAACAAAAACCACAACATTTTTTTAAAGATTTATTTTATTTATATGAGTACATTGTTGCTGTCTCAGACATACCACAAGAGGGCACCGGATCCCTTAACAGATGGCTGTGAGCCACCATGTGGCTGCTGGGAACTGAGCTCAGGACCTTTGGAAGAGCAGTCAGTGCTCTTAACCACTGAGCTATCTCTCCAGCCCAAACCTCAACATTTTATAATACAAAATGCAAATATTAATGCTTTGAATCAGTATTGATAAATGTAATAAACAAGGCCAATAAATAAAGTTGAAATAAAAGTTATAGCTTAACTAAAATGTAAAGGCAAAATAAATTATTTGTTCTCAAAATGTACTGTGTATGAAGCTAGGCTGTGGAGCACTTTTGGGAGTGGAGAAGATGGCTCAGTTAGATTTTACCACATATCCCAAACAGCAGGAAGGCCTGAGGTTAATCCCAGCATGCCAGGCTGGAGAAGTAGAGGGAGGGAGGATCCCTACGACTCCAGCCAGCAAGCCTGGCTCTCACCTAGCTCCAGATCCCAATGAGCTACTATCTCAGAAGTCAAGGAGGAGGGCTGGGGAGACGGCTCAGTGGGTGAGGTGCTTGCTGCATAAGCACCAGAACTGGATTTTGGATTCCCAGCACTCAAGTAAATACCGGGCTATCTTGGTAGTTCACTTGGTAGTGCTCAGGGAGATAGGGATGCCCAGAGCAAGCTAGGAAGTTAAACTGACTGAATCAGCAAGCTTTGGGTCTGTGAGAGACTCAATTTGTAAGATGGAAAGAGACTGAACACACCTGATTTCAACTTCAGTCACCAAACATAAGCACCCATATACTCGAACATACCCCCCAGCCCCACAAAATGTAGACAGCTCTCAAGGAACCATCCTTAAAGTTGTCCTTTGGCCTCTATACACACAGTGCCCACTTCCATATCCATGAGCGAGCAAGCCCAAGACCCTGTGTTACACCCTGAGGTTGGCTACACAGGCTACCTATGCATGCTGGTTTATCAAGACAGGTTTTTTCTGCATAACAGCCCTGACTGTCCTGGAACTCATGCTGTAGACCAGACTGACATCAAACTCAAGAGATCAACCTGTCTCTGACTCCCAAGTGCTGGGATTAAAGGAGCTCAAAACCATGCCCAGTTTACAATAATTTTTTTATTAAAAAAAAAAAAAAAAAAAAAAAAAGATAAGCCGGGCGTTGGTGGCACACGCCTGTAATCCCAGCACTCTGGGAGGCAGAGGCAGGTGGATTTCTGAGTTCGAGGCCAGCCTGGTCTACAGAGTGAGTCCTAGGACAGCCAGGGCTACACAGAGAAACCCTGTCTCGAAAAACCAAAAAAAAAAAAAAAAAAAAGATACTGGGAAACTCAATACATAGTTGGGCAAAAATATCCAGTTGAAGGACTGAGTTAGATTCTGTCAGAAAGAACTGCATGTTTTTTACCGTGGTAAAGTAGACATATTATATTAAAAGGACTGTATTCTGAAAACACACCAATGGTGAACTCACTCCTAAGTCCTGAAAAGGTATTTCAGAGAAGACTGCTCATTTGTGTGTTCTTACCTGGTCACAACTTGATGTGTGTAAGCCCTATTGGGGCTCCCAAATGATTTGGCCAGGCCAAAATCTGCCAGTTTCAGAACTCCATTCTCATCTAACAACAAGTTGTTTGGTTTCAGATCCTGTATCAAACAGTTATGAACACAACAAAATTAAGCAGGATTAGAGGAAAACAACACAGGGATACATGTGGTCACTTATCTACATGTAGATAGACAGTTAGGTATCTGAGACAAGAGTAGCCCAGCCTGGTTTTGAATTCACCATGTCATCAAAAAGATGACCTTGAACTTCTGATGCTTCTGCCTCTATCACAGAGTGCTGGGATTAAGGGTTCACCAAATGTGGGGTTGAGGACTGGAAACGGGGCTTCATGTATGTTGGGCATCTGCGTTACTACCTGAGCTATGGCCCCAGCCGACTTAACTTTAAAACTCAGAGAACAAAGCTGGGTGTAATGCAAGCCTTTAATCCCAGCACTTGGAAGGCAGAGCCAGCCTGGTATACAGATTTTTATCTTAAAAAGCAAAAGGGTAGTAGGAGACCTGAGACAACGAGAGATCAAAATGGACATGACAGTAACCATCCTGAGCACAGAGCCAGCCTAGGGTACAGGTGAAGACACTACTGTCAAAACAAAACAACCAACGGACTGGCAAGGTGGTTCATCAGCTAGAGCCACTTACAGCACATGTGATGACCTTAATTTGATTCATAAACCCCACAAAAGTGGCAGGCGAGAACTGACTCCTGGGAGTTGTCATCTGCTGACTTCCACAATGCACGGTGGCACATACCCAACTACAGGCATGCACCTGCACTCACACACAGACACATGCACGTAAAATATGTAAAACAAAACCCCAACTGACCACTGACAAAAATTTTAATCAAACTTAAGCAGCAATATTAAAAGTCAAATGAAGTGAAACAAGCCCACAACATTTTGGCCTTGAGGAATCAAAGCAGAAAAATCATGAATTTGAGGCCAACTGGGCTTCAAGGCAAATTCCAGGCCATCCTGAAATACAAAGCAAGACCTCTCACAGATAGGTGGGTCATTCCTTAGAATCTTACCCTGTGTAGAATCCAATGCTGATGTAAATATTCTAAGCCCTGAAGAGTCATCAACATGTAGGCTTTAATGTGGGATGGTGTCAACACAAGACTGTTATCCTTTATTATAACCTATAAGTAGAGAGGTAATGTACAGCTATGTTTCATTATTCCAAATGAACTCTAACAAATAACTCACAGATGTAAAATATATTTCATACTCAATTTCATACTCAAGAATTTCTTTCTTTCTTTCTTTCTTTCTTTCTTTCTTTCCTTTTTTTTTTTTTTTTTTTTTTTTTTTTTTTCGAGACAGGGTTTCTGTGTAGTCCTGGCTGTCCTGGAACTCACTCTGTAGACCAGGCTGGCCTCGAACTCAGAAATCCGCCTGCCTCTGCCTCCTAAGTCATACTCAAGAATTTCTGTGGTAGGTTACCCAACTCTCCTTTAGAAGGTGTTGTATGAATTTCCAGAATTAAGTGGTTAAAAAGAGTATCATTGGTTTGGGGAGTAAGCAATACTGTTCCCCACAACTCTGCCTTACAAGTATCAAGTATCTGTGGGTTTTACTTGCCTCCTCCTTTTTTTTTTTTTTTGGTTTGTTGTTTGTTTGTTTGTTTGGTTGGTTGGTTGGTTGGTTTGGTTTTGGTTTTTTGGAGACAGGGTTTCTCTGTGTAGCCCTGGCTGTCCTGGAACTCACTCCATAGACCAGGCTACCCTCGAACTCAGAAATCCACCTGCCTCTGCTGCCTCCCAAGCACTGGGATAAAGACATGCGCCACCACTGCCCAGCTCCTTCCTCTTCTAACAAGTGCATACTTTGGAAACCACTTCATCCCAGCTCAGTTCACAGGGTAAAAGGAAGACTGACCTGATCTCTACCTGAGCTCTCCTCTCCTCTTCTTGGCAGGACAAAGGCTGCTTAAGAACAGACACATGACCTATGACCTAAAACGTAATACCAGTCAAGAAACCCAAGTAATGCTGGGTGATGGTGGTGCATGCCTTTAATCCCAGCACTTGGGAAACAGAGCTCTGATTTCAAGGAAGGAAGGAAGGAAGGAAGGAAGGAAGGAAGGAAGGAAGGAAGGAAGGAAGGAAGGAAGGAAGAGAGGGAGGGAGGGAGGGAGGGAGGGAAGGAGGAAGGAAGGGAGGGAGGGAGGGAGGGAGGGAGGGAGGGAAGGAGGGAGGGAGGGAGGGAGGAAGGGAAGGAGGAAGAAAGGAAGGGAGGGAGGGAGGGAGGGAAGGAGGGAGGGAGGGAGGAAGGGAGGAAGGGAGGAAAGGAGGGAAGGAGGAAGGAAGGAAGGAAGGAACGGAGGGAGGGAGGGAGGGAGGGAAGGAGGGAGGGAGGGAGGGAGGGAGGGAGGGAGGAAGGAAGGAAGGAAGGAAGGAAGGAAGGAAGGAAGGAAGGAAGGAAAAAGCCCAAGCAATTGTGGTAGAATTAAAGGAGACCAAACATTTCCTTACAGGGGTAATTAGACTAGCCTATATGTCTTGAAATTCCCTAGGAAAGTAGAGTGAATATATTTATATATCTATCTCTATGTAGATATAGATATAGAAATATAGATATATATGCCCATGACTGAAGGCAACAGAGGGAAAGAGGACTGACTCCAATGAGGGGATCTGTGAGCTCTGCCCGTCAGTTGGTTGTTAGACTTATTGGTTCCTTTTTACTCCTGGGTAGTACCTTCTTGTATAGGCTATACATTCTCGGCATAAAACACATTTTAGCTGTTTCAATTTCAGTGAATACCCATACACCAAGTGTTCTTCTCTTGGATATATACCAAACAGTGGTTGCTAGAGCACATAATTGTTAGGAATGACTCTAGTATTACTAGTATTATTACACACGCTCTAGTACTGGTGAATAGAGGTACTGATACCGGGACCTATATAGTAAGATATAGCATTGTTACTGGTCTATATTTAGTACATTCCTTTGACTGCTTGATGCTGTCATAAAAATCCCTTTTGCCTTTGATCTGATAGTAAACATGTCTTTAATTTTATAACAAACTGTACTGCTTTCCAAAGTGACTACAGAATTTGGACTCAAACCAGCAATGTATAAGAATTTTAGTTTTGCCAGGCAGTGTGTAGCTGGGCAGTGGTGGCGCATGCCTATAATCCCAGCACTCTGGGAGGCAGAGGCAGGCGGATTTCTGAGTTCGAGGCCTGATCTACAGAGTGAGTTCCAGGACAGCCAGGGATACACAGAGAAACCCTGTCTCAAAAAACCGGAGGGGAAAAAAAACAGAATTTTAGTTTTAAATCCCTGGACTATTAGTGTTTCAGAGATTTCATTAATGAAAAGCCTGCAACTTTTACAAAGAAACGAGATTTTCTAAAAGAAGACATTAACCTTTGATAGTATGGGGATATGGGGATAAATGTAAAATTATCAAGTCTAATATACAAAAAAAGTCAGTAAGTTAAAGGGAACTTGGTAAAATGCCAATAAAATCTAAATCTTTGTACATAATACTAGCAATACAATTAAATATAAAGAACTTAGAAATCATCTGGCTTCTGCAAAAAAGCATGCAGGTTTCTTTCTCACTAAGTAGAGGAATAAGTTTCCAGGAATCCTATCTTACCTCTAGGTCAGTTTCCATAAAATCGAAGACAAGGCTAATGTTAGATTTATGTCCAAATGCATCAAGGAGCTGCAAAGAAAAAAAATCAAGTTAAATTGTTATTCTCTTTTTAATAATATTGGAATTTATTGTTGGTGAATAATTTTTAAAAATGATGTTTGCTTTTCTCACACACTCTACTGGTAAATCCATGGCCTTCAGCATGGCAGGCAAGGGTTCGACCACTAAGATGCACCACCAGTCCTTGGCTTTTTGATAAGATATCACTATATGTCTGTCATGCCGACCTAGAACTTGCTAAGTAGTCCAGGCTATCCTTGAACTCAATCCTCCAGCCTCTGCCTCCACCTCTCAAGTGATTTAAAATAAATAATACAAATGTGCACTGCTGGCTTAAATTTTTAAACTTATGCTGGCAATTTTCTGTGAACCTGAGACTTCTTTATTAAATTTAACATTTGCCCTATTTTTTGTTTTGTTTCGTTTTTTGTTTTCTTTTTTTTGTTGTTGTTGTTGTTTTTGTTTTTTTGTTTTTTTGTTTTTTGTTTTTTGAGACAGGGTTTCTCTGTATAGCCCTGCTATCCTAGAACTCACTCTGTAGACCAGGCTGGACTTGAACTCAGAAATCTGCCTGCCTCTGCCTCCCGAGTGCTGGGCTTAGAGGTGTGCGCCACCACCACCCGGCTCATTTGCCCTATTTTTATTTAACAGGAATTAGTATTCTCAGGTGCAAAAATTATTAAGCCATTTAACAAACTCACCAAAAACTTAAAAACCCCTTTCCCTAAAATCTGAGAATTAGAATAAATAAATTAATGAAAATTTCACAGCTCCAGCAGTGATGACATATGCCTGTAATCACAGTACTTGAGAGGCAAAGGAAGGCAGATCTTTGAGTCTGAGGCTAGCCTGGTCTACAGAGCGAGTTCAAGGATAACCAAAGCTACAGAGAAATCCCGTCTCAAAAACAAAGAAGAAGCCGGGCGGTGGTGGCTCACGCCTGTAATTCCAGCACTCGGGAGGCAGAGGCAGGCAGATTTCTGAGTTCAAGGCCCGCCTGGTCTACAGAGTGAGTTCCAGGATAGCCAGGACTATACAGAGAAACCCTGTCCTCAGCGGGGTGGGGGGGGACAAAGAAAAAAATTTCATCTTGGTTCCTCGTTGAAAAGAATTCCTGGGACTGGGGATATGGTTCAGCAGTAAAAGCCCCAGTCATACAAATAAGGACTACACCGAAGCTCAGATTCCACAAATTATGTGAATGCCAGGCAGGAAGAGTGCTGTGCCTGTAATTCCAGCCATGGACAGGAAAGACAGGGCTTCTCTAGAGCAAGTCGGCATAAATTAAAAAAACAAAAAACAAAACAAACAAAAAACAAAAACAAGGGCCGGGCGTGGTGGCGCACGCCTATAATCCCAGCACTCGGGAGGCAGAGGCAGGCAGATTTCTGAGTTCAAGGCTAGCCTGGTCTACAGAGTGAGTTCCAAGACAGCCAGGGCTACAGAGAAACCCTGTCTCAAAAAAGAAAAAAAAAAAAGAAAAAAGAAAAAACAGGAAAAAAAAAAACAAAAACAAGAACCATCCACATCACTGAGCTCTGGGTTTGACGGAGACTCTGCATCAATGAATAAGATGGAAAAGTAATAGAAGATGATATTTATATGAACCTCAGGCCTCCAAATACACATGCATAGACAAAATGTGTAAACAAACATGTCTGCCACACACTTGAAATTTGAGAAAAGAAAAGTGTTTTAATATTTATAAAAAATTCTTGTCATGCACAGTGGCACATGCCTTTGGTCCCAGCACTTGGGAGGCAGAAGCAAATCTTTGAGTTTGAGGCCAGCCAGGTCTACAGAGTGAGTTCCAGGACAGCCAGGGCTACAGAGAAACCCTGTCTTGAACAAAACAAAAAGCAAACAAAATTTCCCAAGCAAAATACTTAAGATACTTCTTGCCAGGTACAGGATACATACTTGCATTTCCAGTACACAAATTACAGTCATTAACTGAAACACATTCCGGCACTCATACAGGCAAAAGGTTCTCAATCTAAATAAATATAAGCTGCTACTTTTAACCATTGGATTCAAAATAATTTCTGACAAAATGAGCCTGTATGGAAGCATCTAATTCCTTTCCTCAGTTATATGTACAATGCTAAAGACACTACTGACAGCGAAAGTGGGACAGAAGCTCAGCAGCCTTCAACTGTCTGCAAGGTCATCTACATCAACCCACCATACCGAGCCCCTGATCAGTAGCCAGCACATCCACAATATGGAGGATCCCAAAGGGCAAACAGCTTAGAGCATACTCACACCAATTATATTTGGATGACTTAGTTCCTGTAAGAGCTTTATCTCCCTTAAGGCTGTTCTATTTATACCTATTGAAAAAGAATGTGAAAAATGAACAAAACTTCTGAAATCTCAAACCTTTTACAAATATATTTTTTAGAAAAGGTCATTCAGAAAAATAAACATTTTACTTACACAAAGAGTAATTTTATTTTTATGAGAAAGTTTTTTTTTCACATTGTTTTAAGGTAGCTTAACATAGTATATGAAAAATGGCAAGTATTTATCTCTCTAGCATATCATTCTGAAATTATTACAATAGCATATACAGACATGTAACAAATATGTGGTAACAGGGCCTTTTCTCTTGTCCAACAAACATTAGAGACTATGTGTCTGTGCTAATAGCAAATTAGCACTAACAATACCTTTTTCAATACAAATGACAGAAATCAAAATTACAAGCGCTGACACTTTCACTGATGACTTTTTCATAATAACTATTACTTGATGGCTAAACAGGGCCTAACATTCGAAGAGGCTTAAGAATAAGAAATAAACCTTTTCCCAATGTGTCCATTCTGCAGGAACTTTGTGTTCTTCTAGGAAGATATAACCTTTTCAAAGCAAGTAGAATACCAGAAATGGAAAACAGCAATGATCTACAACTCGCACAGCAGTAGTGAGGCATCCGGACAAGGCACTGATACCCTCACTGCCCTCCACTCACTGCATCTGAGTGTTCCCTGCAATGCTTACACGCTGTGTCTAACTGGACTCACTTTATTCTCTAGTACACTGGCCTCCCTAATGCTGAGACCCTTTAATACTGTTTCTTATGTGGTGAAGACTCCCAACCATAAAATTATCTTCATTGCTACTTCACAACTGTAATTTGCTACTCTTATGAATTGTAATATAAATATCTGTTGTGGATAGCCCTGGGGCTGCTTGTATTTTGATGCTAATTCTTCTCTCCTGGGAGGGGCTGCATACAGGGAATGAGTCACATACTCAAGTGACTTCCTGTGAACCATCCCCTAAGGAATAAAGGAGCCAAACACTGGGTAAGTAGGTAGGACTTCCAGGTTGGACAGAGGAAGAGAGGAAGTAGGAGAGAGTTAGGCCTCTTTGGATGAGGATAGTGTAAAGACAAGATGTAGCTACAAGTGTCTTCTGGTTTTGATGGCCGATCTGTCAGGATTCGCCACCAGAGGATTTAAATAACGCTTACAAGATTAGAATTTCAGTTGCTGCGCCCAGCAACTGAGTTAACCATAGTTTCTGAACTAAGTTTGTGCTGTGTTTTCCTTCAGGTGGCAGCTCATCTGGGTCCGAGAGAGAAAGGTACTGTGGCAGAACAACAAATATCTGTTTACATTGCAATGGGGCCATCACTCATAGGATGAGAACCACTGCTCGAGACGCTGCAATGCTCTACTGAACTATTATTAACTCTCATTGACATTTTCCTCACTGCTCACATCAGAAGGTCTCCTGTTTGATCAAATTTCATGTAATACTTACCATCTTTAGCTTCTGACCTGTGTCCAAGTTTGATCTGGGAGAGAAAGAGGGAGAAAAAAAAAGACACATATTAATAATGTGTAGATAGAGGATGGAGATGAATCACGGGTTGAGAACACGGACTGTCTCCAAAAGATCTAGGTTCGTTTCTCAGCATCCACACAGCAGCTTGCAGCTGCCAGTTCTAGTAGGATCCACTTCTGAGCTTGGAGGTACCGGCATACAAGTGGTGCACAGACATACATGAAGTAAAACACTGATACACACAAAATAATAAAAGTTTTATAAATAAAACCAACCAAAAATTCACAATGTGTGAAAACAATGCATAATCCGAATGCACAAACTTAGCTACGTCTCTTACCCTCTTCCTCCTGTCCTCTCTTCCTCTCTCTTTCTTGCCCTCTTGGGCCTTTCGTTCCCCATTCCCTTTCCCCTTCTCTCCACGTGGTCCTGGCCAGCTTCTTTCTACTTCTCTAGCTTTTCTCTTTCCCTCTACCTTTGTGCAATAAAGTCTCAAAATCAAAAAAACACAGAACAATAAAACACAAAACAAACAACCCCTTAGCTACAAGCAGGACTGACACGGTGGGGCATGCCTGTATTCTCAATACCTGGGAGGCAAAGCCCAGCCCATGTAGCAAAATTCTGTATCAAATAAATCAAAACAGCTGGGACTGGTGGTACATCCTTTTATCTCAACTCTTATAAAGCAGGGAAGCAGATCTATGAGTTTGAGATTACCCAGGGTTTACATATTAAGTTCTAGACCCTGTCTTAAAAAACATAACAAAAAAAAATTTAGCCACAGTAAAAACATGCAGCAATATGTCTTGAGGACAACCAGCAATCCAAAGAAGCACAGGGAGACATAACATAGTCAGCAGAGTTTGAGCTCCAACACAGGAAGACCAAAGAAGAATCAAGTTTTCTACCCTGTTTCTGAACTACACATGTAAACAATTGAATTTACCAACAATAAATATCGTGGACCTGAAAGATGGCTCAGCTGATAAACCAACTTGAGGCCAAACTCTACAATCTGAGGTTAATCCCCCTGGACCCACAATTTGGAATTAGGAACTCCCACAAGTCAACTCTCTGACCTTCAGAGCAGGCTGTGGTATATGTACACAGACAAAATAATTGTCTCCTTTATACCTGTCCTGCCCCCAATCACTGCTTTTGTTTCTTGAGACAGGGTGTGATGGTTTGTCTATGCTCAGCCAAGGGAGCAGCACTATTAGAAGATGTGGCCCTGTTGGAGTAGGTGTGTCACTGTGGGTGTGGACTTTAAGACCCTCACCCTAGTTGCCTGGAAGTGAGTCTTCTACTAGCAGCCTTCAGAAGAAAATGCAGAACTCTTAGCTCTGCCTGCACCATGCCTGCCTAGATGCTGCCCTGCTCCCACATTCATAATGGACTGAACCTCTGAACCTGTAAGCCAGCCTCAATTAAATGTTGTCTTTTTAAGACTTGCCTTGGTCATGGTGTCTGTTCACAGTAGTAAAACCTTAAGACGGAAATTGGTACTAGGAGTGGGGTATTACTGTGATAGGCTTGACCATGCTGCTGTATGGTAGATTTTGGGACTTTGGATTTGGAAAGTAGGGGAATGCTTTTAATGGGGATTAATGGGTGATCCTAATAGAAATATGGAAGACTTTGTTGCTGAGAGTAATTTGAACTGTACTGACCTGGCCCAAGAGGTTTCAGGGGAGAAGAATTTCAGTATGTGGCATAAAGACTGTTTCTGTGGTATTTTGGTGATAAATGTGGCTACTTTTTGCCTTTCTCTGAAGAGTCTCCTAAAGCTAAGGTGAAGAGACTCAGATTAATTGCATTGACAAAGGAAGTCTCAGAAACTCCCATCATGAACTTGTTCTCTGGTTTGAGTATTAAAGGTGTACCAGAAAGTAAAATGGAACTGAATCCTGTGTTGAAGAAGATAATAAACTAAGGGAGTGGGACTTTGGAGCAAGATCCTACCCAGCTAAATTTAGATCCAGGCATGGTGGTACACATCTTTAATTCCAGAAGATAAAGCCAAGCAGATCTCTGAGTTCAAGGCCAGCCTGAGACAGCAAGTTCTAGGTGAAGAAAAGCTTAAATCTAGGCATAGTGGTACACACCCCTTTAATTCTAGGAGACAGCCATGTAGATCTCTAAGTTAAAGCGATCTACAGGGCACGATCCAGTACAGCCAAGTTTAATCAGTGAATGAGTTGGAAAACAGAAAGCTAGTGATAATGTAATAGACCAAGGGAGGCTATGTTCGAGCACCTGCAAGCAGAACTTGGCAGCTTCAGTCATGTGGCTCTGACTTTATAGTCAAGAGGAGGAAGAGACTACTGGGACAATTGATCTGGTTAGCTGGAGCTAAATAAATAATTTGTAGTGATTAAGAACTGTGCAGCCGGGTCGACGGGCGGTGGTGGCGCACGCCTGTAATCCCAGCACTTGGGAGGCAGAGGCAGGCAGATTTCTGAGTTCGAGGCCAGCCTGGTCTACAGAGTGAGTTCCAGGACAGCCAGGGCTACACAGAGAAACCCTGTCTCGAAAAAAACAAAAAACAAACAAACAAACAAAAAAAAAAACACTTAAGTGATTGGATAAATCTCAGAAAAAGATCTTGAACTTTGGATTTTTAACATTGTTGGGACTGCTATAGACTACAGGGACTATGGAAGTTGGACTAAATGGATTTTGCATTATGCTATGTTTAGGTATGGCCTCCATAGACTAATGTGTTTGAACAAGCCTATGGGGGCCGGGGAATGGAACATGATGGTTTGTATATGCTCAGCCCAGGGAGTTGGGACTAAATGTATTTTTTAATATACTATGTTTAGATATGGGCCCCATATTCATATGTTTGAACAAGCCTATGGGGGCCAGGGAATGGAATATGATGGTTTGTATATACTCAGTCCAGGAAGTGGCACTATTAGAAGGTGTGCCCTCTTTGGAGTAGGTGTGGCCTTGTTAGAGGTCGTCCCATCCTACATTTTTCACAAAGCAAACTTACAAAATGTGATGGATATAAAAAACCAGTAGCACTAAATGAGCATTACAAACTATACAAACCAATGACCATACCAAACACTATGTGCCTCACAAGGGCTGTCAACTGCAATCACCTCTGGAACTATTCTTCCTTAAGAAAATTCTCGAGCGAGCAGGACATCTGTATTGAGTCCAAATGTTTGTGGTGTTGACCAACTGGGAGTGAATTAAAAATGGATGATGTTGATGGGTGATGTTGAAAAGGGCAAGAAGACTTTCGTTCAGAAGTATGCCCGGTGCCACACTGTGGGAAAGGGAGGCAAGCACAAGACTGGACCAGATCTCCAGGGTCTGTCTGGGCTGAAGACAGGCCAGGCTCCTGGATTCTCTTACACAGATGCCAACAAGAACAAAGGCATCGCCGGGCGGTGGTGGCGCACGCCTTTAATCCCAGCACTTGGGAGGCAGAGGCCAGCCTGGTCTACAGAGTAAGTTCCAGGACAGCCAGGGCTACACAGAGAAACCCTGTCTCAAAAACAAACAAACAAGCCGGGCGTGGTGGCGCACGCCTGTAATCCCAGCACTTGGGAGGCAGAGGCAGGCGGATTTCTGAGTTCGAGGCCAGCCTGGTCTACAGAGTGAGTTCCAGGACAGCCAGGACTACACAGAGAAACTCTGTCTCAAAAAACCAAAACAAACAAACAAACAAACAAACAAAAACAAAGGCATCACCTGGGAGAGGACACCCTGAGGGAGTATTAGGAGAATCCCAAAAAGATGATCCCTGGAACAAAAATATCTTCACTGCAATTAAGAAGAAGGGAGAAAGGGCAGACCTAATAGCTTATCTTTTCTTATCTTTTTTTTTTTTGTTTTTTTTGTTTTGTTTGTTTTTGTTTTTCGAGACAGGGTTTCTCTGTGTAGCCCTGGCTGTCCTGGAACTCACTCTGTAGACCAGGCTAGCCTCGAACTCAGAAATCCACCTGCCTCTGCCTCCCAAGTACTGGGATTAAAGGCGTGCGCCACCACCGCCAGGCCTAATAGCTTATCTTAAAAAGGCTACTAATGATTTGTGGTGCAGGCCTGTAATCCCAGCACTTGGGAAGCAGAGGCAGGTAGATTTCTGAGTTCGAGGCCAGCCTGGTCTACAGAGTGAGTTCCAGGACAGCCAGGGATACACAGAGAAACCCTGTCTCGGGAAAAAAAAAGCTACTAATGAGTAATTCCACTGTCTTGTTTATTACAAAACAACTGTTTCATGGCTTCTAATGTTTACCATAATTTAATTCATACACTAAATTCAAATCATGAATGGCTAACAATGTTTTTGTTGAACAGTCCGGATTTGGGTAAAACAGACTTGTGGTAAGGGGATATGATCTTTTTTTTTTTTTTTTTTTTTTTTTGGTTTTTGGATTTTGGTTTTTTCAAGACAGAGTTTCTCTGTAGCCCTGGCTGTCCTGGAACTCACTCTGTAGACCAGGCTGGCCTCGAACTCAGAAATCCGCCTGCCTCTGCCTCCCAGAGTCCTGGGATTACAGGCATGCCGCACCACTGCCCGGCCGGGATATAATCTTTTTTAAAGCAACAATTCCAGTTGTAGTCATGCTATCACTGCTCTCCCTTTCTCAAGATAAAATTGGACTTAATTAGTAATGCTTACTTTCCGGAAATATGGGGATGTTGCCTCCAACCTATTAAATGATTTTATACTTAGATTTATATAACTGGATATATGAATATGTTTAAACACTGGGAAAAGTCTATCAACAGAAACAAGAAGACTCACCTGCATTTCAGTTTATGTTCACTACAGGCAAGGGCCAAACATCAGGACGTAACTGTCTACTCTCGACAATGCTGTTTTAATTAGAATTCCCTACGTTAAGGATGCTGCCTTTTACCACTGAAAGGCATTTACTGTGGTTTATGTATATCAAATAGAGTATTTAACACTTTAAAAAAAAAAAAAAGTAAGAAAGAAAGAAAAAGAAAATTCTCCTAACTGTATACCACAAAGAAAACTTTCTATTTAAAAGTAGGCCCAGACAGGCATGTTGGCACACGCCTGTAATCCCAGCACTTGGGAGGCAGAGGCAGGCAGATTTCTGAGTTCGAGGCCAGCCTGGTCTACAGAGTGAGTTCCAGGACAGCCAGGGCTACACAGAGAAACACTGTCTCGAAAAACCAAAGAGCAGGCCCATTTAAATAGAAATTACTTTCTATTTAAAAGTAATTTCCCCATTTAAAATTATGAAATTTACATGGGAAAGAACTCAAAATAGACACACAATAAAAGTAGAATAATTCCATGAAGTCCTTTATCATATAGATTTAAGTGATTGCTATTTTGCCATGCTTATGTCAGCTAAAATATTTTTTAAAAAACCACCAAGACTTCATTCCATCCCCCCTAATACACATAAGTTGGTCTCTGGCTCACAACCATCTGTAATGGGATCTGATGCCCTCTTCTGGTTTCTGAAGACAGTGACAATGTACTCATATAAATGAAATAAATAAATCTTTGTTTGTTTGTTTCTATTTGATTTTTTCGAGACAGGGTTTCTCTGTCTAGCCCTGGCTATACTGGAACTCACTCTGTAGACCAGGCTGGCCTCAAACTCAGAAATCCGCCTGCCTCTGCCTCCCAAGAGCTGGGATTATTGGCATGCGCCACTACTCATATAAATGAAATAAATAAATCTTTGTTTGTTTGGATTTGATTTTTTCGAGACAGGGTTTCTCTGTCTAGCCCTGGCTATACTGGAACTCACTCTGCAGACCAGGCTGGCCTCGAACTCAGAAATCCGCCTGCCTCTGCCTCCCAAGAGCTGGGATTATAGGCATGTGCCACCACCACCCAGCTGAAATAAATAAATCTTTTTTAAAAAGAAACAAACAAGCCGGGCAGTGGTGGGGCATGCCTTTAATCCCAGCACTTGGGAGGCAGAGGCAGGCGGATTTCTGAGTTCCTGGCCAGCCTGGTCTAGAGAGTGAGTTCCAGGACAGCCAGGGCTACACAGAGAAACCCTGTCTTGAAAAACAAAAACAAAACAAAACAAAAACAAACAAACAAACAAATGAGGCCAAGGCTCAGTGGTGGAGCATCTGCCTAGTGTATGTGAAGCTGCTGTTGTAGAAAACAAGCTTTCGCTTCATTATTAATTTTTTTGTTTTGTTTTGTTTTTGGATTTTTTTTCGAGACAGGGTTTCTCTGTATAGCACTGGCTGTCCTGGAACTCACTCTGTAGACCAGTCTGGCCTCGAACTCAGAAATCCGCCTGCCTCTGTCTCCCAGAGTGCTGGGATTACAGGCGGGAGCCACCACCACCCAGCCTCATTAGTAATTTTTAAAACCACAAAAATAAATTTGAAATAAAATGCAAAAGTACCTTCAAGGAGGAAGCAATTTATAATGACATAGGATACCTAGCACTTGGGAGACAGATGCAGTTTAAGGTCATTCTCTACTATATAGACTTTGGAGTCAGGTCAGAAGGGCTTTAAAAAAGGAGAAACAGGCTGACTTCTGAATCCTCATGAGTGTTCAAAGCAGACAAGAAAACCCACTTGTACCTACAATTACAAAACCCAATATGTCAACCATATGAAAAGATTTTATCAGTCAACTCAAGGTTTTCCTTGATTCAGATACCAGAGTATACTGTTTTTTCCAGGCTGGTCTCAACTACTAGACTCAGATGACCCTCCTACCTGTCTCTGAGAACATACTCCACTGTATCCAAGTCAGGACAGCTCAACAGTTAAGAGCACACTGACTGCTCTCCCAGAGGATCTAGGTTTGGTTTCCAATGACCATATGACAGAGGTCATAACCATCTACAACACCTGTCCCAGGGAATAAAACATTCTTTTGGCCTCTACATATAGCTATACAGACATACATGCAGGCAGCACACCCACACACACAATAAACAAACAAATAAATGCCTACAGATGCGCTCCTCACAGCCCCAGGTATGTTAGTAGATTCTTGTGGGCAATGAACTCAGAAGGAAGGATGTCAGAGTCCGGCAGCAGCATCAAGATAGAGTAAAGAGCTGTGAAGAACAGGGAAGCAATGGGAAAACACTTGTTTGGCTGTAATTAAAGGGCACCTCTAGATGGAAGAGACATCTGAGTGAAATAGAATTCAACCACACCAAGTTCGAGAGAAAACATGGCAACCAAACGAAAGAGAAAATAGAAAGATCCCGGGACTAGAACAAATCTAGCACGTCCAAGGAAGAGAGGTCTGCGTGGCTGGGATCATGAAGCAGAAGTAGGCCTGGCAATGAGAAAGACAGCAGCAGAGCTAAGAGGGAGGGTGGGAGCAGCCACACCAGGAACACCATCGTTTGAGAGGCTGGAGCAGGAAGACTGATAGGAGTTTGCCTGGGCTACATAGTGAGTTTCAGGCCAATCGAGGCCACAGAGTTCCTGTCTCAAGAAAAAGGTGACTTAAGAGTTTCTGGTGTTTGGTTGTTTCTTCTGGTGTTTGGTGTTGTTCTGGTGCTTGTTTCTCACAACAGCGGGCTTCACAACATACTAGACAGCGGTACTCTACCGCTGAGCCTTGGCCTCCTTTGTTGGGTTTTTTGAAGATTTTATTTATTTCATGTATGTGAGTACACTGTCACTGTCTTCAGATGTACCAGAAGAGGGCATCGGATCCCGTTACAGATGGTTGTGAGCCACCATGTGGTTGCTGGGAATTGAACTCAGGACCTCTGGAAGAGCAAGCAGCCCATGCTCTTAACTGCTAAGCCATTTCTCCAGCCCGCCATTTTTACTTTCTATTTTGAGACAGGGTCTTACTAAGTTAAACGTACTAGCCTTGAAACTTACTCTTTAGCACAACAACGTCCTAAACTTTATGTGTGTGTGTCTTTAAGGGTGCACAAATGTAGGTGCAGGTATGTTTGTTTGTGTGTGCATATGCAGGTATGTGAACAGCCTAGAGGCCAACTCAGATGTCCTTCCTCAGACACTGTCCACCTTGTTTCTGTGAGAAAGTGTCTCTCACAGGCACTCACTGCGTAGGATGTGCTGCATAAAGACAGCCTTGGGATTTGCCCATCTCCACTCCCCTACCCCCACCCCCCAGTGCTGGGAATGCTGCCACTCAATTCTCTTGCCTCAGCCTTTGGAGTAGCTGGAGACCAATCTGGACTACATAGCAAGACTGTCTCGCAGACAGAGAGCCATCAATCAACTTTAATGCACAGCCAAGAGAACTAAGAGTTTGACAGAGTGAGATATGGCAGGAGATCACAAAGCACAATCTAGAAAACAAGAATGGGAGAAGTGAAAAAATACAAGAGCCAGCAAGATGGCCTCCTGGGTGAAGGCACCTGCCACCCAGCCAGAGAGAACTCAAGCCCTGGAACCCACAAGCTGGAGAGAGAAGGAGCTCTGTAGCTGTACTGGATCCTGCACATGGGCTGTGGCACACAAGCCCCTACCTGAAAATATTGATACAAAAGTAATTCCTTAAAATAAAACAAAGATGCTGGGTGGTGGTGGCACACCCCTGTAATCCCAGCACTTAGGAGGCAGAGGCAGGTGGATTTCTGAGGCCAGCCTGGTCTACAGAGTGAGTTCCAGGACAGCCAGGGCTACTACATAGAGAAACCCTGTCTCAAAAAAACCAATCAATCAATCAATCAATAAATCAAAGATACTATCAGAAGTCCCTGAAAAGACAGCAAACCAAATACTAAATGAATGAAGGGGAGGATTTGGAAGGCTGCCAGATGCAAGCGTGATTATCCATTCTCCAAAGGAAACAACAGACTCAAAGTAGCATAGGAACAGGAGCTCAACACAACAGGCCTCCTCTGTGAGGAGACACAGTCATCATGAGCTGGCTATAGATTTTAGCAGAGGAAGAAAGAACAACCAACAGCGCTGCTCTACCGGCTCTGCCTTGCTAGCTGTGCAATCTTGAAGTCATCTAAAGTAGCCTCAGGTACCTCAAAGGTGACGCAAGGACACCTTTACCTATTTCACAGGCTATAAGGAGGTTAAGTGAGGGAGAAAAAAGTCTCAAAGTCAAAGTGTTTGGCACACAGGAAATTGTGTCAGAGTGTTGTTAATGAATTTAAATTTTAAAAATACTTAAACCTTTTTAGAAAACACACTATTATCAGTATTGCTAATGCCAATGAAAACCTTTCTGTACAGATAACACACGCGTAACAACCTGTAGCCTGGAAAGACTATGCCATCCAAAGAGATGCTGTACTTGCCTCCCTGGCCAACAACCAACTTTTATGGAACGAAACGTTTTAAATTATATTATTTGAACACAAACTGGTTCAGCCCAAGTTCCATCTTGAAACACAAGACACCAATAAATATTATTGTCTATAGAGTTCTTGTAACTCCCACAGAGTCTGACCGTAGGTGATAAAGTGAAGCCAAAGGTAGTCCACGTCTGTAATACCCAGCACTCGGGGGGGGGGGGGGAGGGCAGGAGGATTTCCACGAGTTGGAGACCAATCAGGACTACACAGCAAGACTGTCTCACAGAGAGCCATCGATCAACTGTTAATGCACAGGTATCTTCTCTAAGAGCTATCCGGCATGGTGGAGCAAACCTGCAACCCCCCCCCCCAAAAAAAAAAAACACCCCAGAAAGCAGAGGGCTAAGGCTCGCAGCAAGTTCTAAGGCAGCCAGCCGGGTCTAAAGAGCGAGCTCAGAGCCAGCAAGGGCTACGTGGCAAGCAGGACGCAAAGACTGGAGAGAAAACAACATAAGAAGGAAACTCACTTTCTTAATGGCGACGATCTGGTTGGTGTTCTTATCTCTGGCCTTATAGACCGTAGCAAACTAGAAAGGAAACCAGTAGCAAATTCGTGAGCGGTCTTTACCTGGTGGCTGGTTTTGGGTGCGCCCCGCACCTCCCCCCCCCCTTTAAGAACAAAGAAACCCTGATTCTGGAGGCCACTTCTCCAGAAGGGACGAAGCTCAAGGATGGTGACATGGGGCCCCAGGCGGCAGTGGCCAGGCTGTGCCTGCGCGAGGACGGCCGCGCCAGCCGACTCAGCCAAGGCCTCACCTGTCCCTCTCCGAGGAAGTCCAGTTTCTCATAGCGTTTCGCTCGAGACTTCACATCCACAGCCATTTGAGTGAGAAGCCAGACTTCTGCAACTAAGCTAAGCCCTCCACCCCGCAGGAATTTAAAGCGTCTGAAAGCTCCCAACAGCTACTTCCGGTCACTGGACGCACAGGCCCTACTGGTCCCGCCCATACTTCCGCTGTGGGGCGGGGCCATCCCTACGGAAGCTGAGCTGGGCCGAGAACAGCACCCTTCCGCGCTGCCACGTGCACATCATGGCCGGAACCTGTGTTGTCTTAGACTACTGTAGGTGTCCGTGTGTTACTGGTTTTATCTTTAACGTGGATTTTCTTCGCTTCCAAAGATAGGTGTTTCTAAGTTCAGAATGAAGCAGAAGTGTAAGACCGCGGAAGGCTTGCCTTTGCACCGGTCTTGCTTTGCCATGCTGTGTTGCCTCAGTCGCTATGGCCACCAGACCCCTCCATTTGTTTTGTTTTCTTCTTCTTGGGCATGTTTTTTCTTCCTCCAGCCCCCCACTAATTTATTGACTTATCCTCTTTACATCCCGATCGCTGCAACACTTCCTCCAGTCGGGTCCCCCTCCCCATCCTACTTAAAGTTTTTTTTTTTTTTTGGGGGGGGGGGGTTCGAGACAGGGTTTCTCTGTGTAGCCCTGGCTGTCCTGGAACTCACTCTGTAGACCAGGCTGGCCTCGAACTCAGAAATCCGCCTGCCTCTGCCTCCCAAGTGCTGGGATTAAAGGCGTGTGCCACCACCGCCCCGGCCCACTTCAAGTTCTTTTTTTTTTTTTTTTTTTTTTTTTTCCCACTTCAAGTTCTTAAAGGCTGATTTATGAAGAAACAGGCCCAGGGAAGCAAAACCAAGTCCTACTGAATGCTATGGAATGAGCCTTTGGACTTCTAAAAATTAGAAACTAATGAATTAAAAGAAACATACAGAGTCTTTAGACATAGTAACAGTGTTTGCTATGTAATTAGTGATTAAGCTTTAAGCCTAGCTGTCATATTTTTGTTTTCACCTCGATCCAGTTTGCAGGGTAGAGGGTGGTTTTGTTGAGACCTCAATTTCCTGGTGGATTTAAGACTTATCTTTGCACTGTTCAGCTTTTTTTTTTTTCTCACAAAGGAAACAAATGATGGGACCAAAATTACTTCCAAGGTAAACCTTTGCTTTTAAAAAAATTTTTTTTTTAAATTTTATGTGAATTGTTTTGCTTGCAAGTATGTCTGTGTCTCCCATGGGTGACACATGGCCCGTAGGGGTCAAGAGAGGGCATCCTAGGGAACTGTAATGATGGCTGTGAAGTATCCTGTGGATGCTGGGAACTGAACCTGAAAGAGCAGCAGCAAGTGCCCCTAAGAGTTGAGCCAGGCTCTGGAGAGATGGCTCAGCATATAAGAGCACTGACTGCATATTCCAGAGGTCCTGAGTTCAGTTCCCTCTTCTGTCATGCAGGTACACATGTAAATAGAACACTCATATACACAAATAAATGTTAAGAGAGAGAGAGAGAGAGAGAGAAAGAAAGAAAAAGTGGCAGAGGCAGGCGGATCTCTGAGTTCGAGGCCAGCCTGGTCTACAGAGTGAGCTCCAGGACAGCCAGGGGTACACAGAGAAACCCTGTCTCAAAAAAAAAAACCAAAAAAAAAAAATAATAATAATAATAAAATAAAATAAAATAAAATTTAATAGATCCACACAAGTTTCACCATATCAAACCAAAATTGGAGGCATACTGAAGTTCCGCACTAGATAGAAACTAATCTGACTTTTCAAGGAACTAGCAGCTAGCTCTCCCAAGCTGGCCAGTTTTAGGCAACATAAAGAAGTGCTTTGGGCTGGAGAGATGGCTCAGCAGTCAAGAGCACTGACTGCTCTTCCGAAGATCCTGAGTTCAAGTCCCAGCAACCACATGGTGGCTCACAACCATCTGTAATGAGATCTGACGCCCTCTTCTGGTGTGTCTGAAAACACCTACAGTGTACTCACATATAACAATAAATCTTTTTTTTTAAGTGCTTTTAACGCTTATGAAGAAGTAAAGTAAGCTTAACCAGACAGATCCCCCCTCTCCTGCTCCCTGTTCTTGTCCCATTCCTGCACATCCCTGTCCTGCCAGCCATGCACTTCAGCACTGGAAACGGAGGCAGGATGCTTGCTGTTTCCAGGAAAGCCTGGCCTACAGTCTCACAAAAACAAAAAACAAACAAACAAAAAAGAACCTGCTATTGGTCATTGGGAGTTCTTTCTATAACCCTGGGTTTAATAATACTTGTCATAACTAACCAGGTTATAACTATAATCATACATGTTACAATATCTATGTAATTAGAATCTACTACGTTAGCCAGGCAGTGGTGGTGCACGCCTGTAATTTCAGCACTCTGGGAGGCAGAGGCAGGCAGATTTCTGAGTTCGAGGCCAGCCTGGTCTATAGAGTGAGTTCCAGGACAGCCAGAGCTATACAGAGAAACCCTGTCTTGAAAAAAAACCAAGTCCAAAAAACAAAACAAAACAAAAAAATCCACTACATTACATGCCTTTAATTCCAGCACTAGGAAGTCATAGGCAGGCAGATCTCTGTGAGCTCTAGGCCAGCCTGATCTACTCAGTAAATTTCAGGCCAGTCAGAGATACAAAGAAAGACCTGGTCTCAAAACAACTAAAAAAAAAAAAAAAAAAAAAATTAACAAATGTTAATTTTTATGTGTCAAAAATTATTGTAGATCTAAAAATATCTTTTAAGAAAACATCCCATTATAGTGGAAGATAAAATATAGGCCCAGCCCATTCAAGTCTACATAATGAAAGCCTGTCTCAGAAAAAAGTTAAACATGAGACATAATGCCAACTCTAAGAGTGAGACAGAGATGGTGCTTTGCAGTTTTAGATAGGCCAGTGCAAGAAAGATGTCCCTGGATGTCCATTGAGCAGTAACAATAGAGTCAGATTAAAATTTTATTATGTTTATTGAGATTACTGATTATGGTGGATGTACTCCAGTGACATTTTTTTTCCAAGACAGGGTTTCTCTGTGTAGTCCTGGCTGTCCTGAAACTCACTCTGTAGACCAGGCTGGCCTCGAACTCAGAAATCCACCTGCCTCTGCCTCCCAAGTGCTGGGATTACAGGTGTGCGCCACCACCGCTCAGCCCCCAGTGACATTTTAAGTCAGGTCTTCAGGCTTGATGGTAGTAGCTTCATCTCTCTGACCCCAGATAATACTTTAAAAGGTTTGCTTTGGCTGCTAAGAAACCACACTGTAGATAGAAAGAAGGGCATGGAAGAGCAAGGCCTGTGGTAAAAGCAGATGGCTTCACCAGGGCGTTACCAGTTTTCACCCCTAGCTCATAAAAATCCACTAACAGGTTGACCCCAAAGTTCTGAGTTGGAGTAGCTGTCAATATGGCTATTTTGCCCCCCCCTCTCAATATAGCTATTTTGCCTCTCTCTCTCTCTCTCTCTCTATATATATATATATATATATATATATATATATTTTTTTTTTTTTTTTTTTTTCCAAGCCAGGTTTCTCTGTATATAGCCCTGGCTGTCCTGAAGTTTTGTTTTGTTTTGTTTTGTTTTTTAATTTTTCCTTTTTCTTCACAACTGATGTTTCTAAAAATCAGAAATTATAAGTGATATGTTGGAGATAGTAACAGAGTACAATGACTAGTTATTAAGATGCTATTTAGGTCCAAGTATAGGCTGGAGAGATGGCTCAGCAGTTAAAAGCATTGCCTGGTTCTTCCAGAAGTCCTGAGTTAAAGTCTCAGCAACCACATGGTGGCTCGTGACCATCTATAATGGGATCCGATGCCTTCTGGCACGCTGGTGTACTTGCAGATAGAATACTGATATACATAAAATAAATCATATGAGCTGGAGAGATGGCTCAGCGGGTAAGAGCACTGACTGCTCTTCCAGAGGTTCTGAGGTCAAATCCCAACAACCACATGGTGGCTCACAACCACCGGTAATGAGATCTGAGCTACAGTAGTACTTACAGTTGGAGCAAGCAGAGGTCTTGAGTTCAGTTCCCAGCAACCACACGATGGCTCACAACCATCTACCTGTACAACTACAGTGTACTCATATAAAAATAAATAAACAAATAAATAAATAAATAAATCATAAAAGAAGAAAGATGCTAGTATAATCTAGTAGTGGCCTGCTTTTGAATGCTGGCCAACCAGTATTCAATCACTGGTTGAATGGTAGTTTCCTCCTCTACGACAGGATTGACTCAAACATTGCTGGACGGCTTAAGTGACTTTGGATGGGTAAAGCCAATGTCTGGAAAGGGGTTAACTAGCCCTTTGCCTAGGACCAGGTACAATACCCACAGACTGTAGAGACCCATCTTTCCGTCATGAAGCCAAACGATGAGTCCAGGGCCTTGTACATGCGAGGCAAGCGCTCACTGAGCTATGTCCTCAGCCCCCAAGTAACTTGGGAATGTTTGTGTGGTGTATGTTTAGGGTGGGTATGCAGAAGCAGAAGTCGGTCAGTGTTAGGTGTCTTCTTCAATCTCTCCATCTGCTTTTCCAAGACACTCACTAAGCTCATCAACTCAGCTAGGCTGACTGGCCAGACTGCTCCTGGGTCCTGCCTTCCTACCTTCCCAGCAGTAAAACTGCAAGTACATAACTGCTCCCAGCTTTCGACACGGGTTCTGAGGCTCCAGCTGTGGCCCTCAGGACTGCCTGGCAAGCACACTACTTACAAAGCCATGTCTTCACCCCCAAATAACCTTCTTCGGAAAAAATAAAAGGTGAATCATAGCTAGACACGAGGTATGTGGCTTTAATCCTAGCACTGCAGAGGCAGAAGACGGGATCTCTATGAGTCTGAAGCCACCCCGGTCCATGCAGCAAATTCTGTGCCAACCAAAATACATAGTAAGACCCAGTCACAGGCTGGAGAGATGGCTCAACGGTTAAGAACACTGACTGTCCTTGAACTCAGAAATCTGCCTGCTTCTGCCTCCCAAGTGCTAGGACTAAAGGTGTGCGCCACCACTGCCCTGCTAAGGATGACTTCTATAAAAGGTATATTCTGTAAGGTATAATCCATACATTACAAGTATGGATTTAGTCAGCTTTTTTAAAGATTACTGTAACGAGAATCCATTGTAGCTGTCATTAGTTGCCCAGTAAGTTAGACTTGGAAGTTAATTATCAGGATTTGCAAACACAATCACAACCCAACAGTAAGATAAATGAGAGCCCTCCAGAGCATACGAAGAAGCCATTTCTAGTGAAACATTTGTCCCTAAGCTATATGTTCATCTTCTTGTTCTCTATACATTGCCGTGACCCATCCAAGTGGCAGCAGAGACAAGAACTGACACAGGGGCACTGAAGTAGGATCAGGCAGGGTTTTCCTGCTGCTCCCGGAACCGCAGCCTGCTCAGCAGGCACACAGGAGGCCTTAGCTAGTCCTCATGGGAGGTCTCCAGAGGACAGCACCCTCAGGCTGGAAAACATCAGGGTGGAAACAGCTGCAGGTGCCAGTCTCAGTGTGCATGGACGGATCACTCACTCCAACACTCGCTACATAAGACTGCGCTGCTCCCTGCGGCACAGACACTCTCTGAGTGTAGGTACAAATAACCTTTCATAGTTACAAACTATAGCTAACCTTCAGTCTGAATCCCACTGCCAGCTTTTATTTAAATTGCATTTTTATTACTTAAAATAGGGTATGGTTATACTCAAATACCTTGCAAATGAAAAAAAAATCAGAGAACTAACAATGGAAATATCTCACTGATCCTCATATAATTTCAGGGGAGAAAACCTTCCTTTTTTTTTTTTTTTTTTTTTTTGGTTTTTGGTTTTTCGAGACAGGGTTTCTCTGTGTAGTCCTGGCTGTCCTGGAACTCACTCTGTAGACCAGGCTGGCCTCGAACTCAGAAATCTGCCTGCCTCTGCCTCCCAAGTGCTGGGATTACAGGCGTGCGCCACCACACCCGGCTGAAAACCTTCCTTATAGCAGTAATTATCCTTCATAAATTATCTTTACATCTAAACGAACAAAAAAGGGGATGGTTATTAGATACTATGTGCTTTTAATAGCTCATCACTGGTAACACTTCATAATCAAGAGTAAGTTAGCAGGCTAGCATTTAAAAATGTAGACTTTAATAAGTATACAGGTCAGCTTGTGGGGAAGCTGACAAGATACATAAGGTAGGAGATCCAGTGGCCATCTGGAGTTCCTAGCCTTCATTCTGCTTACAGCATATGTATTAAGGTTGTTTAATGTGTGACTTCATTTGCGATTGTGGAAGTCCTTTATTGTAAAGCTAATCCTTCCGTCTGGGGACGAGCAGCGGCCACGACGATCACTCTGGACCCCCACGCTGGAAAGAGAGGCACAAATCGATGAGGTCAGTACAAAACCAGCTAATATTTGCACAATAAATTGATCTTCCAGCTCTAGCTGTTTGAGACAAGGTCTCACTCTGTAACCCAGGCTGGCCTAGATAGAATTCAGTATATAGCCCAGACGTGCCTCTGAGAAATCATGGCAATCCTCCTGCCTCAGCCTTCTGAGTTAAGATTACAGTTGTGAGTCACCAATCCTAGACAGCTTTTGATTTTTAAAAACTGATTATGATTCTTTAATAATTTATTTAATTTTATCTGTATGTGCATAAATATCAGATGAGAGGGCATCAGATGCCCTGGAATTAGAGTTACAGACAGTTGTGAGCTCTCATGTGGGTGCGGGGAATCAAACCCAGGGCCTCTGGAAGGAAAACCAGCACTGAGCCAGCTGTCTCTCCAGCCCCTGATTTTTTTTTTTAACATTTATTTATTTTATATATGTGAGTACACTGTCATTGTATTCAGACACACCAGAAGAGGACATCGAATCCCATTACAGACAGTTGTGACCCACTATGTGGTTGCTGGGAATTGAGCTCAAGAACTCTGGAAGAGTAGTCAATGCTCTTAACCACTGAGCCATCTCTCCAGCCCCAGCCGGATTTAAAAAAGAAAAAAGAAAAAAAGCCAGACTGTGGTGGCTCACACCTTTAATCTTATTTCCAGTACTAGGGAGGCAGAGGCAGGTGAATCTCTGAGTTTGAGGCCAGCCTGGTCTACAGAGCAAGTTCCAGGATAGCCAAGGCTACATAGAAAAACTCTGTCTCAGAGGGGGAAAAAAAAATCTAGTTTTAGCATACTTTGGAGGCACTTATGGTAACTGCTGCAAATTCAGATCTAGAAAGGACTCAATCTCGATGGCAAAGCTGGGTGTAGTGGTGTACTTTTCAATCCTAGCATGTGGCTGGGGAGGAAGGCAGAGCTCTGTAAGTTTGAAGCCAGCCTGGTCTTCTTAGCAAATTCTAAGATAGCTAGAGCTGTATAGAGACACTGTCTCAAAAAAAAAAAAAAAAAAAAAAAAAAAAAAAAAAAAACCTTGATAATGGACTGAACCTCTAAGCCAGCCCCAATTAAATGTAGTCCTTTGTAAGACTCGCCTTGGTCATGGTGTCTGTTCACTGCAGTAAAACCCTAAGACACCCTCCATACTTACTGATGGTCCCAACTGTGACCATCCCCTTAGCTAGACATCAGTTACCCTCAAATTTATCCATGGTCTCAGAAGCCCTTTATACTCTGAAAAGTTACTAATCCCTCACCCAAAGGGTTTTTTTTTTTTCATACAGTTTTATGTTTTGCAGGAACTGAATGAACCGTGTCCTAGGGTTTGGCACATGCTATGCAGGAGTTTTACTAATGAGCTACATATCAAACCCTCTGTATGGTTTTTTTTTCTTCATATGTCCTCTCTGATGGTTTGTATATGTTTGGGCTAGGGAGTGGCACTATTAGAGGGTGTGCCCCTGTTGGAGCAGGTGTGTCACTGTGGGCGTGGACTAAGAGCCTCCCCCTAGCTGCCTGGAAGTCAGTATTCCTCTAGCAGCCTTCAGATGATGATGTAGAACTCTCAGTTCTGCTTGCACCATGCCTGCCTGGATGCTGCCATGCTCCCACCTTGATAATGGACTGAACCTCTAAGCCAGCCCCAATTAAATGTAGTCCTTTGTAAGACTCGCCTTGGTCATGGTGTCTGTTCACTGCAGTAAAACCCTAAGACACCCTCCATACTTACTGATGGTCCCAACTGTGACCATCCCCTTAGCTATGATCCCATTTGACAAAACAAAGGGAGGAAATTGCAAACCCAAAATGTCACTGGCACTCTGCACAATCTTGTGCCAGAGAACAACGTACCTGGATAAATTCCATTTCCTCTTGAGACACAGGTTTCCTTCTGTATTTCTGAGGTAATGACTTTATTATTTCTGCCGTGTCTGGTGGCCCCTGATGCATCAGTAACTCTGGGGACGTACTTCCTTTAGAATGCTGTGACATGACAGAGGAGTGGGAGGGCAGTGCGGCAGATCCCAAAGCTTCTGAGGCTCAAATTAACAACAAAAATACTAATTAGAGAAGTATCCAGGCATCTTTAAATGTTATTTTTGACTTATCTACTACTGACTAATCAATCATCTTTTATTAACAGGTCACTGGGGCTGCTGAGGTGGCTCAGAAGCTAAGAGCACTTGGCTTTTCTAGAGGGCGGGGCTCCAGTCCCGCAACCTTGGGAGCCTAAGCCGTCTGCAACTCCAGTTCTGACTCGCTCTTCTGTACTAGGCGTATATGTGACCACAGCCATACGTCCACACAAAATGCCTGACACAGTAAATAAACACAACTTCAAATAGATAAATCATGCTATTCCTCAACCTTCTGAGTGCTAAAATTATAGATATGTACTACTCTACATGGCTTCGAATAGTTCAAAACTACTACATATATATATATATATACACACACACACACACACACACACACACAAACACATACACATGCATGTGTGTATATATATATGTATACATATGCACATATATATATATATATATATATATATTCAAACACACACATGTAATATTCTTTTTGAAAGAAAGTTCTCTTTGTTTTGGGTCAGGCAGCGATGGTGTTGGACCCAGGTCCTTGTACAAGCTAAGCCAGCAATCACTGAGCCACAGCTACAGCTCTTTTTGTTTGTTTGTTTGTTTGCTTTGTATGATGAGGTCTCACTATGTTGGCCCAGTTGCCCCTGAATTCTCGATCCTTTGACCTCAGCTCCCTGAGTAACTAGGACAACAGGCGGGGCCTCCGTCAATGCCCAGCAGCGCAGTTTAAAGTAAATCAGGACTGAAGAGCTGGCTCAGAAGGTAAAGGTACCTACCACGAAGCCTGCCGAACGGAGCTTGAGTTCTGGTGCTTTGTGGTAGAAGAGCACTGGCTGCTCCTCCAAGCTGTCTAACCTCCATACATGCACTGTAACAGCGCACACTCATCTAGCGTACCAACACACGCACGCACACACACACACACACACACACACACACACACTGAACAGATAAAGTGAAAAAGTTTTAAAAGAAATAAATGTAGCCAGGCGGTGGTGGTGCACGCCTGTAATCCCAGCACCCTGGGAGGCAGAGGCAGGCGGATTTCTGAGTTCGCCAGCCTGGTCTACAGAGTGGGTTCCAGGACAGCCAGAGCTATACAGAGAAACCCTGTCTCAAAAAAACCAAATCCAAAAAACAAAAAACAAAGAGAGAGAGAGAGAGAGAGAGAGAGAAGAAAGAAAAAAAGAAAGAAAGAAAGAAAGAAAGAAAGAAAGAAAGAAAGAAAATGTAGAAAATATGGGGCTGGAGAGATGGCTCAGAGGTAAAGAGCATTGGCTGCTCTTCCAGAAGTCCTGAGCTCAATTCCCAGCAACCACATGGGGGCTCACAAACAACTGTAATGGGATCTGGTACCCTCTTCTGGTGTATAGGCATACATGTAAGCAGAACAATTTATACATAGTAAATAAATAAATCTTTCTTTAAAAAAATACTGCTAATAGAGATAAAGACAACAAAACAAAAAACCAGGAAGTACATGACTACCAGAGAGACCATTTAAAGGTCACACTCATTTTCTAAAAGATACAAGTTTGATTCCCTGTATCAACATCATCCAAGCCTGTCTCCTCAGTATCCCTTTAGGGACTTTGAGATGGCTCAGTGATTAAAGGCACTGGCTGCCAAGACCTGTGTTTGATTTCCAAGTCCCACACAGTAACTCAAAACCACCCATAACTCCAGTTCCAGGCATCTGATGCCCTCCTAGGACCTCTGTGGACACCAGGCATGCATGTTGTACAGATAACACACACACAGGAAAGACAGTCATACTCATGATTTTTTAAATGTATTAAAAAAATAAGATAAAACAAATAAATGTAACAGGGATAATAAGTTAATTACAGCTGGATGTGGTGGTATACACCTTTAATCTCAGCAGTTAGAGGCAGTTGCTCTGTGAGTTCAAGGCCAGCCTGGTCTACATATCCAGTTACAGGTCAGCCAGAGCTACAATAGTAAGACTCTGATGCAAGATATCTCCTATCCATTCACACTGAGGCAGTGAGAGGCCAGTGATTGGAGGGAAGAGAGGAGGAGGGGCTAAGAGAAGGAGGGGCGGAGAGAGAGGGAGCCTGGGAGCTAAAGGAGGGAGCAGAGGAGGAGCCGCGCAGATCCAGATGGCGACTGATGTGTTTCTGGTGTGCTGAGAGGTTAGAAATATTGGGATAAAACTTTTATCATTGTAACCTGGCATTATGTAATTGGGAGTTTCATATACATAAATATATTTGGTTAACTACTGTACTGGCTAGTTTTGCGTGTCAACTTGACACAGGCTGGAGTTATCATAGGAAAAGGAGCTTCAGTTGGGGAAGTGTCTCCATGAGATCCAGCTGTGGGGCACTTTCTCAATTAGTGATCAAGTGGAGAAGGGCCCATTGTGGGTGGTGCCATCTCTGGGCTGGTATTCTTGGGTTCTATAAGAGAGCAGGCTGAGCAAGCCAGGGGAAGCAAGCCAGTAAGGAACATCCCTCCATGGCCTCTGCATCAGCTCCTGCTTCTGACCTGCTTGAGTTCCAGTCCTGACTTCCTTTGGTGATGAACAGCTGTGTGGAAGTGTAAGCTCAATAAACCCTTTCCTCCCCAACTTGCTTCTTGGTCATGTTTGTGCAGGAATAGAAACCCTGACTAAGACAACTACCCAAGTTTAAGAGTCACGCTTTGCTGGATACTTGGAAGGAGTGAGTGCTGGGCAGGAGAGTGGGACCCCCAGGACTTGGAGCCGAGGCCTGGCAGGGCGGTACTATATTTTAATCATTCGCCACTACAAGACTCTATACCCCCCACCCCACCAAGTTAATAACTTGTATATTACTTGAGTAATATTTTGAACTATACCACAGCAACCTACCTGATTATAAAGCTGAAAAATACT
The DNA here is from genome assembly GCA_964023405.1 of Apodemus agrarius. Classification (NCBI taxonomy): domain Eukaryota; kingdom Metazoa; phylum Chordata; class Mammalia; order Rodentia; family Muridae; genus Apodemus; species Apodemus agrarius. The sequence continues at coordinate 55,822,419 of OZ030020.1, read as the reverse complement.
GTCTTTTATATTCATCCTAAATATGAAGGGCACATTTAAGAAATGTCTACTGAAATGCAACTTACCACTGAGCTTAGGTTTGTCTCTTCTGTTAGGGAACTTTATTAATGGAGTATGTGGCTTCACGACCTGAGGGAAAATAAGAGGTGGGGAAACATGACCTCATCAACTACAAAAGCACCAATACACTAGTCCGCATAATTAAACACCTTCATTAAAGTAAGCTACTACTCGGGGACAGAGAGAGGATTCACTCTGTTCAGAGCATGTACTCCAGCAGAGGACCCGAGTTCAATTCCCAGCACCTACATCAGGCCGGCTTACGACTGCCCACACCAGAGGGGGATGCGACACCCCTGGCCTCGTTGAGTACCTGCGTACCTGCACTCCCGCGGGTGTCATGCACACACACACACACACACACACACACACACACGTACACACTGAAAAAGAAAAGCACTCGCCAAGCAAGCCCGACAAGTTGGACAGCACAGTGGAAGGAGAGAGCTGACTCCCAAAAGTTGTCCTCCCGACTCCATATACATCCCAACAATAAATAAAACGTTAAAGACAAAACCAAATAAAGTCCACAGTGAGCGGGTTGGACAGATGCCCGAAGACCACTCTCTGCTTCTGCAGAGGACCCACGTTTGGTTCCCAGCACCCACAGCAGGCAGCTAGTTCACAGTACCTATAACTCCAGCTCCGGGAATCTGGTGCCTACTCTAGGCTCATAAACACAGACAAGCATACATGCGTCATACAAACATACATACATGCATACATACATACATAGAAATAAGCATGACGAATAAGCAAGTGAAAACACTGGAGACAGGCGCCCCTGTGCTGCTTCACTCACAGAGTGGTAAGGAAGGAACTGGAAGTGTCCCGATTTCTATCAAGTATGTCTTCCCATGTTCTGTTACTAAAGTTTCATGACAAACACTGGGCAATTAAAAACACCTGCTCTGCCAGGTGGTGGTGGCGCACGCCTTTAATCCCAGCACTCGGGAGGCAAAGGCAGGCGGATTTCCGAGTTCGAGGCCAGCCTGGTCTACAGAGTGAGTTCCAGGACAGCCAGAGCTACACAGAGAAACCCTGTCTCGAAAAACAAAACAAAACAAAACAAGAAACCCACCTACTTTAAGACAGGTGCTTTAATCCTAGCACTCAGGATGGTAGAGGCAGGCAGATCTCTGAGTTCAAAGCCAGCCTGGACAACATAGAAACTTCAAGGACAGCCAAATTTATACATACTTGCTAAAAACAAAACAAACAAATAAAAAAACACAAACAAAACTGCTCTATTTGCTGCCCAATTTTTATTATTTTTTTTATTTTTTATTTTTTCCGACACAGGGTCTCTCTGTGTAGCCCTGGCTGTCCTGGAACTCACTCTGTAGACCAGGCTGACCTCTAACTCAGAAATCCGCCTGCCTCTGCTTCCCGAGTGCTGGGATTAAAGGTGCGCACCACCACTGCCCGGCTTGCTGTCCAATTTAAAAAAAAAAAATTTTCAAAATTTATATTTGAATAAAGGCAATAAAAACAGCTGGCTTCCTAGTCTAAGTTATAGCTTATACCCAGCTCCCTGAAGGAAAGAGAAAAGAAAGCCATTAAGCAGTCATCCCTCACTTCAGAAGCATGTATGGCTCTACTAGACAAAATTCCAACCTAATCTAATTATCAACTGTTATTGGTTACTACCGAGAAAGCAAATATTACTACAGTTACGGTCAGTAAGAATTAAAAGACAACATAGTGCCGGACGGTGGTGGCGCACGCCTTTAATCCCAGCACTTGAGAGGCAGAGGCAGGCGGATTTCTAAGTTAGAGGTCAGCCTGGTCTACAGAGTGAGTTCCAGGACAGCCAGGGCTACACAGAGAAACCCTGTCTTGAAAAAACAAAACAAACAAACAAAAAGACAAAATAGTAACAAAACACTTGTTCTGACTAAATAATCTGTGTAAAAAATGGAAAAAAATACAATTTAAAAAAATACAAATTAGCTGAGAATATCTGTAATTCCTAAGCCTATAAATCCATTATCTTCGTTTCAGCTTTTTTCCTTTATCTACAGAAGTGTTTATTTTAGAAAATCATTTTAAAAATACTTTTGCTTAATATTTTGCGTGTGTGCATGTGGAAGTCAGAGGATAAGCTTTCAGAAGCTGGATCCCTTCTCCCACACCGGGACCAAACTAAGGTCACCAGAAACCAGTCCCCTCCACCCCTGAGCTCTCACTGCCAGCCTGAAAGTAATATTTGTCTTTCTTTTTTTATTCTCCTTTTCTTTCTTTTCTATATGTCCCTGGCTGGCCTGGAACTCATTATGTAGACCAGGCTGGCTTCAAACTCAAGAGATTCACATGCCTCTGCTTGTGTGTGTGCATATGTGGTGTGGACAGGCATGTGGAGCTCAAACGTCAACACGGGATCTCCTTCCTTCAGACGCCCTGAACCCACAACTCCCCAGTCCAGCGAGCCAGCGAGCTCTAGAGACCTGCCAGCCTCCACCTCGCCCTCTAGGCTGCAGCTCGAGCCAGCGTGTCCATGGGGGCTGGCATCGGAGCTCATGCCAGTGCGGAAAGCACGTTACGTACTGAGCTCTCTCTTCAGTCCCCTCGGAACATTTTCAAACAAGTCGCTCTGTAGGTAGAGACCGACACTCTTGGATAATAAGTCATCAGTAAAGATGTTGAGTTTCAAGGCCTTCTGCCATCCCACCACTTGGTATGGTCAGTCTTTTCCTAACAAGGGCTGAGCGCAGCTCAGAGGTGGGTGCACGGGTGAGGGCCTGGCGCCAAACCGCAGCACTATAAATTACACCTTAGTTATTTTGGTGAGTGTGTAGTACCCTCCTGGTTTTAATCTGTATTTTCGTGACACGTAAGGATTTCCAAGCATGTCTTCATTTTCTTTCTTTTTTTGAGACTTGGTCTTACTATGGAGCTCTGGTTGTACCTCATTCTGTAGACCAGGCTGGCCTCTACCTCACAAGAGATCTGCCAGCCTCTGCCTGGCCACTCCAGACTGAGTTATATATGCATTATGGATGTATGGGGTTATAGGATGGCTAATAGACTTTGACAGACTTTGTCAGCTATTCTGGACTTGCAGAATCGTACTCAATGCTCGATACCCACTGAATGAGTAACTGAGGATTACTCATTGCAGTGGTTCCAAAGGTCTAGAGTCCACCCAGACAACTTCAAGGGAAAAGTGTGTCTGTGCAAAAAAACCAAAAACCAAAAACCAAAAACTACCCACATACCAAAAGTGAAGATGAATCAGAAAATACTCCACGTTCAGAATTTTAAAAACTCTCTTAACTACAAAAGGCTGTGTCCCCTTACTCACGAATTTTTACCTCTCCTATTGAGAGACCACAGCTGGAGAAGCAGATACAAAAGCTGTCAGGAGTTAGTAACTGATGGGTGGATTAGCAAAGTTACCAAAGCTGCCTATCTAAGCACAGTGGAGAAAGGCTTGGCAAACCAACCCTGAAAACAACATACTACTAGTAAATAATAAACTTAAATAGCATGGTGTTTTATACATCCCCGCATCTCTAGCCAAGAGCCCGAACAGATCAACTCTAACCAGCTCGAAGGGGAGGAAGCAGCCCAAGGGGGAGGTTATCCGGCCATTCCCAAGTCCTTGAAGGGACACCAGGTCAGATCCAGGATTTGCTTCCTTCCCCGCCCCGCTACGGCCTTCCTCCGGATTGGCTGGCTGGCGAACATCACGGACAATATTAAAAGGCGATTGGCCGAACTGCTGGAGGGCAGCGTAGTCCGCAGACTTCTAGGGCTAATGAGGTGCTGGGGAATCCTTCGAGCACGAGCCGAACTCTACCCGCCGCGGGCCTCGAACCCTTGGCGCCAGACCCTGTTTACTCCCGGCCGCCGGGAGCCCGAGGTTCCATTCTCAGACACGCACACCCGCCGGCCCTCCTCAGGGCCGCGGTCAGAGCGCGTTCTCTGGCACCGCCTTCCCTCCCGGCGCTGCCGCTGCGTCTGCATCATCCCTCCCTCCCTTCCAAGCGCGGGAGCGGCCCAGGTTTTACCTGCACGACCCTGGTGGCGGAAGCCATCTTGCTGCCCATCGTGACCCCCGAGCAGGGGCAGCTTCCGGGGCGCAGGCGAGCCGCAGAAGTACCGGGAGTGGGCAGCGTGGGGCGGAGCCTGTGTGATGTCACTGAGGAGCTATAAGGGACAGCTCCACCCCTCCGCGCCCGCCCCGCCCCTCTTCCCGCCCAGGCGCTCACCTCTGGCCTTTCAATTACAGCGCAGTGCAGCAACCGGTTGAACTATTTGGTTCACCATCCCAAATTACCTAAGGACCATTTCCCTCCTAGATAGCTGGTTTCTAATTTCAGTACAGTCCAAAATTTAATCTGAAACCACCTCTTGTGGCTTCCCAACACGAACAGTTTTGTTAAAACTTGGGAGCTACATAGATCCCTCTCTTGGGAGAGAGCGACAGCCTGCATCCTGAGAGACCTTGGAGATCAGCCTTAAAGGCCATATCCATTAAATGCCTCCCCTCAGGGCTCCGGGAACTCTGCAAAAGAGTAAGAGAAAAAAGTGCTAAGATACAAAGGGATGGATGGAGGACTCCACAGTATCAGCAGGGCTGTCAGCATGCATAGGTGCATCAGGTGGGGTCCTCGAGCAGGAAAAGAGTGTATACATGCCCCCACCCCTAACCCAGAAGCTCTCTCCAACTGACAACCACTCGCAAATGAAAAATTAATTTTCTTCAAGGAAGTCTCACCAGGGAAACAAACTACTCTTAAAGGTAGGCCCCATGCCAAGCGGTAAATAACCAATCCAAAATGAACTCAACAGCATCTTTGGAAGTCCTTTGCCTCATAACGTTAAGTCAGGACACTTTTCCTTTTAACCTTACGTATCCTTGGTATATGTATTATGGGTTCTAGTTTTGTGTCTTTATGAGATTAAAAGTTGATGTGTTTTCTGAGATGAGTCCCAACTCATAGGCCTCTGTCTTAAAAACACCCTCCTACATTGGAAGGGTATTTCTATGTACCCCTTGCTGGCCTGCAACATGCTATGTAGACCAGCTAGCCTCAAACACACACAGAAATCTGCCTCTCTCTGTCTGGGAGTTCTAGGTGTAAAGGTGTGCACTACCACAATCAGCATGGAAATATTTTCTTTTTTTTTTTTTTCTTTTTGGTTTTTCGAGACAGGGTTTCTCTGTACAGCTCTGGCTGTCCTGGAACTCACTCTGTAGACCAGGCTGGCCTCGAACTCAGAAATCTGCCTGCCTCTGCCTCCCAAGTGCTGGGATTAAAGGCGTGCGCCACCACCGCCGCCGGCTGGAAATATTTTCTATACAAAGAACCTTGCGGGGGGGGGGGGGGGGGAGGGAACCTCTTAAACTGGCTGTAGTGAAGCAACCCTATGAAACCCAGCACTTAGGGGGCTACAGCAGGAAGATCTTGAACTGAAAACCAGTCTGGACAGCCTGGTGGTGGTGGCGCACGCTTGTAATCCCAGCACTCTGGGAGGCAGAGACAGGTGGATTTCTGAGTTCGAGGCCAGCCTGGTCTATAGAGTGAGTTCCAGGACAGCCAGGGCTACACAGAGAAACCCTGTCTCAACCCCCCCCCAAACAAACAAACAAGCAAACAAAACCCAAAAACAGTCTGGACAAAACAGACCAGAGACCCTGTTTAGAGAGGGGGCGGGCTGGGGTGGGGCCAGGTGAATTTAAGGGATGCAATTTGCACCAGGTTATCTGAGAAGGTCTTTGTGAGGACTGCATGAAAGTGTTGAGGCAGCTACATCCTAAACATTGTCTTCCTTCTCCCTGAATCAGAAATGGAGGGTAAAATGTCAAGCGCTTTAACACCTCTGGTGTCCTACGTTCTATAGTAAGCCCAGGAGAGTGGTGATCCGTCTGCGAGCCAGCCTCTCAAAGATATTTCCAGGGGGTAGAAGAGATGGCTCAGCGGTTGAGAGCGCTAGCTGCTCTTCCAGAGGACCGGGGTTTGATGTAAGCCCGCACGGTTCCTTACAACTGTCTTTAACGCTTCTGGTTCTCAGGACACCAGGCAGGAACATGGTGTACATACCAATACAGATAACATTTTAAAAGTTAAAAAAAATTAATAAAAGTAAATTACATATACCGAGGGCCAGGAAATAGCTCAGCTAGTAGTAGTTACTATGTAAGCGTGAAAACTCCAGTTCAGTCCCTACAACTCATTAAAAGGACAGGTATGGTCGCGTGCACTTGTAAATCCAGCGCTGGGTAGGTGGAAACAAGCCAGCCCAGACCAGTCAGGAGAGTTCCAGGTTAGTGAGAGACCTGTCTCCAAAGCAAGGTGGAATTCCACACGAGGTTGACCTCTGACTCACACATGTGCCCTCCCTCTCTATCTTCCTCCCTCCCTCCCCCTCCTCCCCTCCATCTCTTCCTTCTTCCCTCCCTCCCCCCTCCTCCTCCTCCTCCTCCTCCTCCTCCTCCTCCTCCTCCTCCTCCTTCTCTCTCTCTCTCTCTCTCTCTCTCTCTCTCTCTCCTTCCTTCTCTCCATTCCTCCCTCCCCCACCCCCTACCCCGCTTCTTTAGGACTATAGGACTGAGGGCAAGCCCTCTGTCCCACAAGAAGAGGAGGGGTTTGGCAGAGCCTCCCTGACCAGCCCCGTGGGAGGGTAGTTATGTTATAGCCTTAGGCCCGCCCAGCTGGATCGATCTCATGGGTAGAGAGCAGAGACTTTGTCCTTTGAGAGCAGAGCAGAGCCAAGCATTGCAGACTTCGGGCGCTCGACCTTGACTCGGCCTTGTACTTTGGCCCAATTCAGTATTAGACAAGGTGCTGCGGGGTGAGCGCGGCGCTTCCTAGTTCGGGCCACGGAGTGCGGAGCGCGACTGGAAAGGATCTGAACTACATAGCCCAGGCAGGCCCCGGACTCACCATGTAGACCTGGCTGGTGTAAACTAGAGGCCGGCTGCCTGTCTCTGAGTAATGAAGTTCAGATGCGCTCCACCACAGCTACACTCTTGAGAGGTGGGAACAGAGGAAAAGCATGAGGAAAAGGAATAGGAGGTCAGTGGGGTTTAATCCAGAGTTGTTTCTAATGCTGGCTGGCTTCCTTCCTTCCTTTCCTACTTCTTTCTTCCTTTCCTTCTTTCTTTCGTCTTTTCGAGAAGAAGTCTCCTGGAACCCAGGCTGACCTCAAATTTGCTAAGTAGTCAAGCATGATGCCCTTGACCTTCTGATCTTCCCGCCTCCGCCTTCCAAGTCCTGGGATTACAGTATTACCACACTGGACAGGGTCTCACAAGGTAGTAGGTCAGGCTAGTCTGGCATTTACTATGTAGTGCAGGCTGGTCTCCTACTCTCAGCAAAGGTTAGACCCAGTAACTGCCTTACTGGAGTTCTGCTGGAAAGAACAAACATCCTGCACAATGCCCCAGAATGGCTGCAGAGAACAGTCCTCCACTCAGTCCTCCACTCGAGGCTCTGGGACAATCATCTCCAATACAATAATGGGTGTGATGTCTCCACTATCTGCCCCGTCTGAAAAACGGGTGGCAGAAGATGGGACTTGGGTCTGTTGCTCTGTCTGTATTCTCTTAACTTTTTTGTTTTGTTTTGTTTTGTTTTGTTTTGTTTTTCCAGACAGTTTCTCTATGTAGCCCTGGCCGTCCTGAAACTCACTCTGTAGACCAGGCCAGCCTCAAACTCAGAAATTCACCTGCCTCTGCCTCCCAAGTGCTGGGACTCTGTATTCTCATAGTCTGGGTTGTCTGTAGTCAGAAATAATTCTGAGATATCATAAGTTCAATCTATGGCCAGAGACCGTAGGGAAGAAAGCAGTAAGAGGCCATCTTAACTCGTGGCTTCAAATTAAATCAGTCAGGGGAAACCACACCACGTTCTCGTTCTGGATGATGTAAACTGAAGTGTCCTAAAGCCACATCTGTGTCTAAGGTTCTGCAGCTGATTGACACCAGGACTTACTGGCTGTGAAGACACGGAATGCTGCAGATGGAGAGTCCATCTTGGGCCGTTATAATCCCTGTGGTAGCCGCGGTTCTCAACCCTTTAACATAGTTCCTCATGTTGTTTTCGTTGCTATGATGAAGTTGTTTTCGTTGCTATGTCAACCGCTGTAATTTTGCTAGGGTTATAAGTTGTAATGTAAGTAGTTTTGGAGGCAGCGGTTTGAGAGAGACCCACATGTTGAGAACTGATAGTTTACAGGGAAGTCAGTAGTTTCCCCGTGGTCTCCTCCCAGCAGCAATCTGGAGTGTTAGGCTCCTGAAAACAGAACTCAGATGGGACGCAGTAGTAGAGCAACTGTCAAGAACTGAGTCACAATTAGCAGGGAAACAGGAATAGTCTTTAAAAAGGCCTAGGCCTTGGAAGCCTGGCGTGGTGGCGCACGCCTGTAATCCCAGCACTTGGGAGGCAGAGGCAGGCAGATTTCTGAGTTCGAGGCCAGTCTGGTCTACAGAGTGAGTTCCAGGACAGCCAGGACTACACAGAGAAACCCTGTCTCGAAAAACCATTTTTAAAAAAAGGCCTAGGCTTGTGGCTGGTGGGAAGAGAAACAGTCCTTGACACCAAGTCTGATGACCTGGGTCCAGTCCCATCCCCAGGTCCCCTATGGTAGAAGAGAACTTCTGTTTTCTGATTCTGAAGGCATGCTATAACATGTACACACACACACACACATACACACACACACACACACACACACACACACACACGATAAATGTACCCTCCCCTCAAAAACTGCAGGCTGAGACCGGCAGCAGTGGCTTCTGCCCCGGCAGCCATGGTCTTTTATCCTCTTCTCTATCCTTCCCCTGCCCTCTGCTGGGTCTTCTAGGAGAGGCGTATGCTTTTCTCAGAAGCCTGTGTAACCCAGAATTCGGGTTGTCATATATAGGTAGATGTCATTAGGGGAAGGGTAACAGTTCTCTGCACGTGGGAAACCGAGTTGCTTCAGTCTTGCCTGAAATAAGACCTGACGGTTTCTTTCTTGACCTGAGCTGGCCTATCTGTACCTGACACCAGCCAACCACTACCATTATCTTTGACCCTGTTTCAGGGCCTTTAGCTGGCCCACCCATTCTCTCTCTCTCTCTCTCTCTCTCTCTCTCTCTCTCTCTCTCTCTGTGTGTGTGTGTGTGTGTGTGTGTGTGTGCATGCGCGAGCGTCTGCCTGCCTGTCTATCTCTGTGTCTGTCTGTCCCGTCGGTCAGTCCTTCCCAGAGCTAACCTCCTGCATAACATTACCAACCTCTGTATGTGTGGAAACATTTGTGACCGTGAGAGAAGGCTCTGGGAATGCAGTAGCCTAGCACAGGAGCAGTTTCCTCCAGGACTAAGAATGCTGTGAGACATTGCAGCAAAGCCTTTCCCCTTTGTTGGAACAACCCACCTGACGTTCCCACCACTGTATTTGACAAACATTTTTCTGATTTTTTTTTTCCCTGTTACCGTTGACGTTCACGGGACTCCTCCACCATGGAGCACATTATCCAGGGCAACCCAAATTGGAGTTCGGTGGCCATGCTTACTTCTCCCTGGAGCGAGAGCTGTGCTTTGCTCTGGAGGCTAACCATCAACCCCACATTGCATTCTGGTTTGGGAACCAAACAACCAAGAAGCAGCAATGCCTTCTTTAGGAACTAAACCATGCCAGGACCGTGCCTGGGTCATTGTCCTGCCTGTCTTATGTATAGCCAATTTGAGCTAAAACGAACATTTGCTGTTTCCTCTCGCTGAAATGTTAGGAAACACCACAGCCCCTTCTGTCCAGTAGACATTTTCCTGTGTGTTGTCTGGCCGGGCCGCTGCTGGCCGTGGGAATTTGTGTCACAGCTGGCCCTTCACCTTTGCCTCGAATCCGTACAGTTCACTGAGCCCTTTACTTCAGAGCTCTTTGGTCTCACACCTGGGCGGGAGAGCCCTCCACCTCAGCAGGGGCGGCGATGGTGAGGTCTGCAGGCCCACCTGAAGTCTGTCAGCTTCACTTTCCTGAGACATCCCTACGGGGAGCAGAACCACAGTCAAGGGAGAGCAGGCCTGTCCAGGGCAGAGGTGGGACGTGGGGCAAAGCACTACCCTCCTAGCAGAGGCCGTGGCTAAAGCTGCGGCCCACAAGCCCGTAGGCCTCAGGCAGAGCCCAGGTCTAGGATCCCATGTCGCCTGCATCTGGAGACCCTGGGGTGCTGCCCTTCCCCTGGATTCCATCTTTCCAGGTGCTTACTTTACGTGCTGCACCACGCCGTGGGTTTATTTCTTGGTGCAGCGGCTCCCGTCTTTTCCCAGTTCCTGTTCCTGTCCTTTCTTCCGGTCCTTCCAAGGTCTTACTGTGTAGTTTATGCTGATTTAGACCTTGGGGCACCATCAGTCTCATAAATTCTGGGATTGCTTTCTGAGGAAAGAAAATGCATAGCCTTGCTGGCATGGTGGGGGCATGTCTTTAGGTTGATGGATCTGAGTTTGAGCCCACCCTGATCTACACAGTGAGTTCTAGGCCAGCCAAGGGTACACAGTAAATGTACCAGACCAAAAAAAAAAAAAAAACAAAAAGCTACACACTGTGGTAACTGATCTTTGCTATGCCTGAGATTAAAACAAAAAACATTCTGTTGTGGGAAATATTAAAAAGTCGACCCACCATCTCTCCTGCCCTGCCAGACCACAGTCCTACTCTGGTATTGGCACTGGTGGTTTATGACACTATGTCCCGGCAGGGTTCTGCTCCGAGTGACCCCCACCGCCACCCAACCCCTGCTCCCTGACAGAAGTTCTGCGGGCCTGGCCAACTCTCAGGCTGGGTCACTTGAGTTCATCTCATTTCCACACAACGCCCACACATCCCACAGTTTGCCAGCTCACCTCTTAATGCTTATTTAGTCAGCCAATTAGGTTTATTTATATTATAATCACAGTTTACAAGATGCCAACACAATAATTTAAGAACCATTTGATGCTGGGCCATGGTGGCGCAGGCCTGTAATCCCAGCACTCTGGGAGGCAGAGGCAGGTGGATTTCTGAGTTTGAGGCCAGCTTGGTCTACAGAGTGAGTTCTAGGACATACAGGGCTACACAGAGAAACCCTGTCTCTGAAAAAAAAATTGAATATTAGTGTTTTCCCTACATGAATGTCTGTGTTGTGAGGTATCTGCCAGAGAAGACTAGTCAGACACTAGTTTAAGTCAATATAAAGTCTTTATTAGGGCAGTGGTGGCACACACACCTTTAATCCCAGCACTTGGGAGGCAGAGGCAGGTGGATTTCTGAGTTTGAGCCCAGCCTGGTATACAGAGTGAGTTCCAGGACAGCCAGGGCTACACAGAGAAACCTGTCTTGAAGAAAACAAAACAAAACAAAACAAAACAAAACAAAACAAAAAATAAAAACAAAAAAGTCTTTATTAGCTGGCTGGCTACCATCCTAGGGTTTTTTTTGTTTTTGTTTTTTGTTTTTGGTTTTTTTTTTTGAACCTGTGCACTCCTAACCCTTCCTCAGGGTGAGCTTTTAAGCAAAAAACCAACCAACCAACCAACCAACCAAAAACATATCCTGGGTTGACACACCTCAGTTAGCAAGAGCAGTTTGAAGAGGAACTGCAGAAGCCCAGAGCAAAGTGGGCTCGCTCAGGGTCTTTCCCAGAGCCCATGGCCGTTGATGGATTAGGTCTTCGTTTTCCTTTGGCAGGTGTTGCTGCTTTCCCTCTGGGTTCCAAGGCTGAATGGCACTTCCACCATGGCTAAAACCGTGCTGGGGTCTGGGGTGCCTGTTAGATCTGTCATCTACTTATGTGCCTGGTGCCACAGAGGTGAGAAGAGGGCATCAGGTCCTCCTGGAATTGGAGTGACACATGCCTGTGTGCTGGAAGTCAAACTCAGGCTCTCTAGAAGAGCAGCCATGCTCAAACTCAACTGAACTGCCTCCCTGGGCTCTCCCTGGTTCCCCACCCCCACCCCACCCCATCCCCCACCAAAATCCTATGTTTTTTTTTTTTTTTTTTAAAGACAGGGTGTCTTGTAGCCAACCTAGGTTGGTCTTGAACTTGCAATAAAGGTGAGTGAGCATGGCGTTGGTCTTCTGATTGTCCCATCTGTTCCCCTGGAGTGCTGGGATTATAGGTATGCACCATCGAGCCTGTTTTACATGGTGTTAGGGACTGGTCACAGGGCCTTGGGCATGCTCGGTGGGCACACTTCCAGCCAATGTGCATCCGTAGCATTCTCCAGACCAGCAGTTCTCAACCTTCCTGATGCTGCAACTCTTTAATACAGTTCCTCGTGTTGTGGTGACCCCAACCCAACAGTTATTTTTGTCTCTACCTTATAACTGCAACTTTGCTAGTGTTACTAATTGTAATGTAAATATATGATACACAGGATATCTGATACGCAACCCCTGTGGGTCATGTGGCCCATGGATGGAGAACCGATGCTCTAGTCTTTTCAATCCCTTCTTCCACACTTGCTACAACAGTCCTGGTGCTTTTGTTTAGCTCACTGTTAGATAAATTCTTTGGGCTTCTAGAGGCCACTGTACCAGTAAGTATGCACCAAACCTTAGTATTATCAGCAGATTGTTAAATCTTGTATTCTGAGGCAGTCACCCGAACAAACCACCTTTTAATACAATCCCATATCATGGCTTCTGTAAATGAAATATCCTTTTTTTTCTTTTTCCTTTTTTTTTTTTTCTTCCCGAGACAGGGTTTCTCTGTGTAGCCCTGACTGTCCTGGAACTCACTCTGTAGACCAGGCTGACCTCAAACTCAGAAATCCGCCTGCCTCTGCCTCCCAAGTGAAAACATCCTTAAAATCTAGTTCTGCCGGGCGTTGGTGGCACACGCCTTTCATCCCAGCACTTGGGAGGCAGAGGCAGGCAGATTTCTGAGTTCGAGACCAGCCTGGTCTATAGAGTGAGTTCCAGGACAGCCAAGGCTACACAGAGAAACCCTGTCTCAAACAACAACAAAAATCTAGTTCTGTAGGCATCTTCTGCCTTCTGCCTGTGTATGTCAGCTAACTCTTCCTGCTCCTGAGAGAACATCTGGGCCAGGATGCAACAGGAGTCTTGTTATCAGACTGGCCACAGGGTTGGGTTGGCTGGCGTGTCTGATTAAGTGGCCTCTGGCCAGCTGTGTGCCAAAAGGAAGGATAGAGGACGGACACTGGCTTTTAAAGGGATAGCAGCTCTCTGAGAGTTGAGGTCTGAGAAGTCAGATGTTTGAACTGGAAGCATCCACCTAGATGTCCTATATCCGGTATGAACTGGAGTTTCCTCTGCAGCCTGGTTGATCAGAGCCTCTGTGGTGTGTGGAGAGTTGGAATGCTATAGACCAAGAGCTAAAATTATCCGAGGCTATCTTTAGCCCTTGTGGTGGTTTGAATATGCTTGGTTCAGGGAGTGGCACTATTAAGAGGTGTGACCCTGTTGAAGCAGGTGTGGCTTTGTTGGGGGAAGCGTGTTACTGTGGGTGTGAACTTTAAGACCCTCATCTTAGCTCCCTGGAAGCCAATCTTCTCCTGTTTGCCTTCTGAACAAGATATAGAACTCTCGGCTCCTCCTACACCATGCCTGCCTGGATATAATAGATTGAACCTCTGAACCACAATGAAATGTCCTATGACTTGCTTTGGTCATGGTGTCTGTTCACAGCAGTAAACCCTAACTAAGACAGTCCTCTTAACAGCCATTATCACCCATTTTTTCTTAATCTGAAATAACATGTTTTTTACTACTAGGTACAGTCTTTGGGATGCTTTAATTAAATTATTAGACCACTAGCTACGACCAACCCCCAAGCGAAGCATGTCATCAGACAGCGCCTGCCATTAGTGACTTTTCTTTTGCTCTGACCAACTACCTGACAAGAAGGAATTGAAGAGAGGAAGGGTTTGTTTGAGGGAATATAGTTGATGTTCACAAGGAAGGCCACAGGAGTGTAAGGCATTTGGTAATATGTCATCTGCAGGGTTCTAGGGGCTGCAGGGCCTGTTAGAGAACCCACAGGAAGTAGGGGCAGACTATAAAACCTCAAGTCTAGTCCCATGATTCAGGTCCTCCATGAAGTTCCATCTCCTGAAAAATGCCGCAGCTGGGGCTGGAGAGATGGCTCAGTGGTTATGAGCACTGGCTGCTACTGCAGAGGACTTGGGCTAATTTCCCACCATGGTAGTTCACAGGCATTCTTTTTTTTTTTTTTTTTTTTTTTTTTTTGGTTTTTGGTTTTTTGGATTTGGTTTTTTCAAGACAGGGTTTCTCTGTGTAGCCCTGGCTGTCCTGGAACTCATTCTGTAGACCAGGCTGGCCTCGAACTCAGAAATCTGCCTGCCTCTGCCTCCCAGAGTGCTGGGATTACAGTCACAGTCATTCTTAACTCCATTTCCAAGGGTTCTGATGACATCTTCTGAACTTCGATGACACATACATGCAGGCAAAACACTTATACATATTAAATTAAAAATAAATATATAGCTGGGCGACGGTGGCACACGCCTTTAATCCCAGCGCTTGGGAGGCAGAGGCAGGCAGATTTCTGAGTTTGAGGCCAGCCTGGTCTACAAAGTGAGTTCCAAGACAGCCAGGGCTACACAGAGAAACCCTGTCTTGAAAAAAACAAAAAAATAAAAATAAAAATAAAAATAAAAATAAAATAAATATATTAAAATTCCACAGCTCTCCAAAATAGCACTGTCAGCTGGAGGTCAAATGTCTGAATAAATACATTTCACACTCAAACTCTGACTGCAGAGCCCTCCCCTCAGCTGCCAGCCCCCTGACACCCCGCCTCAGGTATCTGGCAATGACATTGATTTATGGTGTCCTTTGTTCTGTGACTCCAGAAGTTCATGTACCACCATCTCTGTAGAACGTGTCACAGGGCGTCCCAGTCAGTGGCCATGGTCACTCATTCGGCTTAGAGTAAGCTGGTTTTAATCTCCTGTGCAGCAAGCACTGTGCTTGTTTTGACACACGAATCATGGTTTCCCCATCCAAGCAAAGCCCTGACTTTGCATAACAGATGTTACTTGAACATTCTTCAGAATCTTTGAATTGGCATTTTTTTTTTTTTTTTTGGTTTTTTCGAGACAGGGTTTCTCTGTATAGTGCTGGCTGTCCTGGAACTCACTCTGTAGACCAGGCTGGCCTCGAACTCAGAAATCCCGCCTGCCTCTGCCTCCCAAGTGCTGAGATTACAGGCGTGCGCCACTACGCCCGGCTTGAATTGGCATTTTATTTTACCTAAATGTGGTCCTTGGTCTTTCCTACCCACCTACTGTAGGTCTCTTAACTTCATTCTTTGTCTTTTTCTTTATTCACTTGAAAATTAATATTTATTGACAAAAAGTCACAACTGGTGTCGAGTAGTATAACATTTTAAAGTGCTACCATGGAGATGGCTGGCTTTAAGGTGCAAGCTCCCCAGGCTAATGGGTTAACAGTGCGTGGTGTCGCAGATGGAGGAGGTACTATGGAGGGAAGCGTGCCAAGTTTTGTGTCCTGCTAGTGCTAGCTGCTCACCCACCACCGGCTAGTACTGGCTGCCCTCCTCCATCAGACTGTCCTCCTCAGCCGCCCTCCTCCATCAGACTGCCTGTTCTGCTTTTGATCCTGTTTTGATCTGTGGCTTGTTTTCTAGTGGCCATTCTCCCATCATCCTTGTGTATGAATTGGCTACTAGTTCCTTTACATACACTTAAAACTACATCCCTTCTCCTGGAGAATAACCATGTTCAATAACTGTGCTAGAAGTGTTAGCAGTTGGTGTGTTCGCTTCTGCTCTACGTTCAGGGATGCAGTGAATGAGGTCTGAAGCCAGATAAACAAGTTCTTACAGTGAAAGCTGCCAGGAACCTAAGCCCTTAGTCTAGGTTGTCTTTAGTTTGTGTACAGATAGACTGCAAGTTTCCTACATGAAAACTATGCTGTAAGATTCTCATTCTGAGGCTCCACCCAGCAGCTGACTCAGACAGATGCAGACATCCACAGCCAAACAGTGCATAGAGTTTGGGGACTCTTACGGGAGAACAGGAGGGACTGAGGGCCCCAAAACAGGAAACAACAGAATCAACCAACCTGGACCCCTGGACCCCTGGGGCTCTCAGAGTCTGAACCACCAACCAAAGAGCATACACAGGCTGGGCCTAGGCCTCCCCACACATATGTAGCAGATGTGTAGCTTGGTCTTCATGTGGGTCCTGGACAACTGGAATGGAGACTATCCCAAAAGCTGTTGCCTGCACGTGGGATATGTTGTTCTAGCTGGGCTGCCTTGTCTGGCCTCAGTGGGAGAGGAAGCATTGTTTACTTTGTTATGTGAGTATACAGCAGCTGTCTTCAGACACCCCAGAAGAGGGCATCAGATCTCATTACAGATGGTTGTGAGCATCCATGTGTGTGGATGCTGGGAACTGAACCTGGATCCTCAGGAAGAGCCATCTCTCCAGTCCTGCAAGTTTTATTTTTTAGTTAATAAGACAGTAATGATGTTTATTCTCTTTATTCTTTAACTTATAAAAGTAAAATGCACATTAAATAGAGAAAAGTTACAACCTTATTTAGCAAACACAACTTTACACGTTGGACACTTTTCTAATTTTTGGCTGACAAACCAGTGCACAGACGCACAAGCACATCCCGAAAGGGCTCACAGGAGACGCCAGCGAAGGTGCACGTCCTGTGGCGGCCCAGGGGCTTCTTACGCTCAGACTCCTGTAGAGTATGCCAGTCACTTTCATGAACACAAGATTCCATGTCATATCATCAACTCAGAATCCCGAAGCTGAAGCAGCGGAATGGTTCCAACCACTATTTACATTCCCAGGAACTCTGCTGATTAAATGAAAGATTGGCCACCAAACCAACTTTAAAAGCCAAGGCGGGATTCTTATAGCGCGGTGAGATTCTTCTCCAGCTGCAGCACAGTCTCTCTGAGGGCAGGATCCTCTGCCCAGTTGGTTTTACTCCCCAAAATAAGGCCCTGTAATTAAAAAGAATTCTAAGTACTTAATTTAACAAGATTTTAACAAATCATTTCCTGATTTTTTTTTCCTGGACAGGTTCCGTGTAGCCTAGGCTGACCCTGAACCTAGTTGTACATCAACTCTGCAGCTGAGGATAGCCTTGAACTTCAGATTTTCCCCTCCACTTACTCAGTGCTAGGATTACAAGGGCCTGCCATTGTACAGTTTATGTGGGCTGGGGATCGAGCCGGGGCTTTGTGCCTGCCATGTGAACACTACAACTGAGCTCTGTCCCCAGCATGCCTGTCTGATATCATCTAACTCTTACTGAGTGCCTACTGGTCCGCGGCACTAGGATCACAAGGAACAAGAGTGCTCCAGTCTCATGATGCTGAGTGATGCTTCCAGTGTTCACCTATGGGCTCCCCAGATAGGTTTTACTCACTAAGAATATGTGTGCTGCTACCCCAGACTACAGGAAAGTGCTGCTGCCTGTGGTCAGCGCTAGCTCTGCAGGGTTTCTCTGCACGCTCACCTGTCTGTGGTGAAGCAGTAACTTAACCATAACTAATGTGTTTTCTTTCTGTGATTTCATGTGCATCGGTGTTTTGCCTGCATGTAAATCTGGGTGAGGGTGTTGGGCTCTCCTGAACTGGAGCTACAGACAGTGGAAAGCCGCCAGTCAGTGCTGGGCCCTCTAGAAGAGCAATCAGAGCCACTAACCGTTGAGCCAATATTTATTTTCAAAAGAGATGAAAAGAAGAATTTAGTTCATCAAAGGGTTTTTGTTTTGTTTTGTTTTGTTTTTTGAGACAGGGTTTCTCTGTATAGCCCTGGCTGTCCTGGAACTCACTCTGTAGACCAGGCCTCTTGAACTCAGAAATCCGCCTGCCTCTGCCTCCCATGTGCTGGGATTACAGGCTCGTGCCATCACTGCCCAGCTTAGTTCATCAAAGTTTAAGCCTCTGAAACAGTGGAAAGATTTTCTGTGGCAGACAATGAGTGGGTGATAATAAAATCATTAGGATAACGACTAATGAAAATTTTGGCCATGTTTTGATAAACATGGCTCAAAGATAATAAATTACTTACTATAATAATATTTAGACAAATTTTGGAGAATAAGTGTTATGCTGTTATATACAAAAATACTAAAATTATTGGTCTATAGGAAGAACACTTGCTGGGCAGTGGTGCATACGTATTTAATTCCAGCCCTCAGGAGGCAGAGGCAGGAGGATCTCTGTGAGTTTAAGGCCAGCATGGACTATACAGAGAAACCCTGTGGGGGGGGATGGATGTTCACTTTTTTGTTTTTGTTTTTGGAGACAGGGTTTCTCTGTGTAGTCCTGGCCGTCATGGAACTCACTCTGTAGACCAGGCTGGCCTCGAACTCAGAAATCCGCCTGCCTTTGCCTCCCAAGTGCTGGGATTACAGGCGTGAGCCACCACGCCCGGCAAGGACATTCACTTTTTTAATTGCTGTTTTCTGTCTTTTTAAAATTAATTAATTAATATTTTAAAAATCTACATGTGTATCTGCTCACTGGGCCTACTGCCACGAGAAACCAGAAGAGATCAGATCCACGGGACGAGTTACATGCACAGAGTTGTGAGCTGCAGTGTAGGTACTGAGCACTGAACCTGCATCCTTTGGAGGAGTAGCCAGCGTGCCTGACCAACAAACCAACTCTCCAGCCCGTTCCTGTTTTATTGAGGCGGGGTCTCACCCAGCTCAGGCTGGCCTTGAAGTCCTGAGCCTCCGCCTATCTCTCCCAAGTGTTCCGACTGTAAGTATGTGCTACCATGTCCAGCAACCTCTATTCTTAATGTAGAAAAGTGTTACCTGGAAAGCATGTTGAATAACTGTAGTAATCTTTATCTCCATCTGTAGATTTTCTTTCATGGCCTTTATCATTTCAGAATTCTCCATCTTGTCCACATCCTCTTTCTGTTTGGTCTTCTCTGTTTGTATTTCTAAAAGCTTACTTCTTGAAGCTTGTTTTATTTCTGTTAGGTTAAAAACAAAATAATATCATTCATACATACATACATACATACATACATACATACATGGCTTTTGGGAGTTTTTTTCCTTTAAAGACAGGATCTCTCTAAGTAGCCCTGGCTGGTTTGAAGCTCAGACTTACCTACCTAAAGACACGTGCAACTTTACAAATAGGGACCATTCATGAAAGACTATAAAACAGAGTATTTCCTGGTTATTCTAGTCATGAAGTTATTTATTTTATTTTGATGTTTTTGTTTTTCTTTTCTTTTTTCTTTTTTTGAGATAGAGTCTTATGTAGCTCAAGTTAGCCTTAAATTCCTGATCCTGAGGGCTAGAGAGATGGCTTATTAGTTATGAGCACTGGCTGCTTTTCCAGAGGTCCTGAGTTCAATTCCCAGCCCCCACTTGATAGCTCACAACCATCTGTAATGAAATTTGATGCCCTCCTCTTCTGGCATGCAGGTGTACATATAGCAGAGCAATATAAACATTACAAAAATATCCCAGATCCTCTGGTGTTTCTTTCAACTGTTGGGATTACATGTGTGCCAGAATGTGCAGCCCAAACTTACAGCCTCTTGCATGTTGGGTAAACGCAACTAACTGAGTTACAACCTCAGGCCTTGGTTCTTATACATGTTAGCCACTTTCAGTTTTACACTCACTGGAAGAATATCCCTTGGAGGATACGTGCTTTCTTCTTGTTTCTTTTGTGTAGCCCTGGCTGTCCTGGGACTTGCTCTGTAAACCAGGTTGGCTTCAAACTAGGACATCTGCCTGAGTACTGTCGGGGACATTTGACCCTGTCTCCTGAGTACTGGGTCAAAGGTGTGTGTCACTACTGCCTGGCATGCCTGCTTTCCCAATCCAAGTGTCCTTGTTATTAGGTATCTGTTTCCCACATAGATATATTCTTGTAGTTTCCTTTAAAAGGGCAGTATGTATCCACACAGTTTTCACGATCTGTAAGTAAAATGATTTATCTGGAATCCTTGATTTAGTAAATTTGTAAGGCCTCCAATCTGTAATAAATGAGACAATCTATACAGTTAATCACTGTTTAGAGTCAGCCGGTGGCCTCCAAACTACTGAACATAAAATTCCTGCCCTATATGTAGTGACTGTTTCAGGGATCTGAGGAGTGGGGGTGGCATTGCGCACGCACACAGACACAGACAGACAGACAGACACAAACATAATTATAAGAAAAACATAAACATATTCTACATACGCAGTCTCTTCTTTCTGACATCAAGCAGCTTTTTCTCCAGTTCTGAAGACTCCTGTTAAAATGTAGATTAAAGCATGTTATTCAATGGGAAATTTACAATACTTACATCACTGAGTTTCACATAGTCAAAGATTCTTAGGCTCCAATTTCCCTTATCTTTGCTGTGGTTTGTGTAGTTCCCCCCCCCCCCCCGAGACAGGGTTTCTATGTATATAGTCCTGGCTGTCCTGGAACTCACTCTGTAGACCAGGCTGGCCTCGAACTCAGAAATCCGCCTGCCTCTGCCTCCCAAGTGCTGGGATTACAGGCGTGTGCCACCACCGCCCGGTGGTTTGTGTAGTTTTTATTTTGAAAAGTGTACTATGTAGCTGGCCATGAATTCTGCATGCTGGGATTAAAGGCAAAGGGGTGTTCTACCACACTCAGCTGTCTTAAGATGGTATCTTAAGTAGCCCAGGCTAGCTTCAACTCACTTTGGATCCAAGAATGACTGAACTCTGGGATCCCCGTCTCCACCTCCCAAGTGCTAGGCCCACAGGTGCACGCATGCAGCCACACCTGGCCTAGAGCTACCCGGCTTCTCAATTCCTCTATTTCCACAAAGCCAAAGGAAGGAGATCGTCATTTAAATTATGTTGGTAATTTGTAACCTTAGGAAAAAATAAGCTCTATGACAAAACAACTTCGGAGATTGATTTGCAGTCACCCAGTCCCAGTGAACATCTCAGTCCTGTGCAGCAGATCCGGCCACGATGACAGCTGGATCGCAGGAGCAGCCGACATGCCAGCTTACCTCCTGTAACTTCATTGTTAGCTTCTGTAGCTTTAGGATGTGCTTCATGTCATCAGTGAGCACTCTGCAAAGCAAGCAAAGGAACAACTTGTGTACGTTAGCTAAAAACAAGAGTCTCGAGACTGAGACAGCTCAGAGGCTAGGAGCACTCACTGCTCTTGCAGAAGACCCAGCACCCAAAGGACAGCCCTCAACAGTGGGGTTGTGACCACAGTCCCGGGGATATGATGTTCTTTTCTGGGCTCTGTAGGTACTTCACACATGTGGTAGACAAGCTTCATACCCAGGAATACCCACCCATGCAAAGTAATAATAAAACCTAAGAAATCCCAGGGCTGGACACCACCCTGAGCATGCCCAATCTCGGGAGCTAGGCAGGGTCGGGCCTTCGTACTTGGAGGGAAGACCACCTGGGAGTACCTGGTGCTGTAGCCGATGGTGGTGCGCGCCTTTAGTCCCAGCACTTGGGAGGCAGGGGCAGGCGGATTTCTGAGTTTGAGGCCAGCCTGGTCTATAGAGTGAGTTCCAGGACAGCCAGGGCTACACAGAGAAACCCTGTCTTGAAAAAAACAAAAACAAACAAAAATAAACAACCACCTACCCACCTGGGGCTGGAAGCCACTTGGTTGGCAGAGTAAGTGCCTGCCTAGAATGAAAAGACTTGAACTATGGTCTAGTTTAATCCCCGACTGCAGCTTAAGCTGAGCATGGTGACACAGGTCAGAGATTCCTCTCAGGAAGGTGAGGCAGGAGGATTCTGAGTTTGAGGCCACCCTGTACCACATAACTAGTTCAAGGCCATCCCAGGCTACCTAGAAAGACCCTGTCTCAAAATAAAAAAAGAACAAACAAACAACAACAACAAAATCTGCCAAAATTTACTAACTTGATTTCAGGAGGCCAGGTCTGCGACTTGGGTCACAGCAGACTCCAGCAGCTCAATGCTGTTCCAGAGCTAGGCACTGCTCGAGTGATTTGTCTCACTGCCTTGTTTACATTGGACTGCCTTGCTTATGTTGGAGTGTCAGGCACTGCCACCCCAGGAGCCAGAGATGTCCACCTAGTGATGACCCCACTCGAGTTATTCATGCCACAGACACTGCTTGGCCTGTTGGAGCTGTCTGTTCTCAGGAGGCCATATGTACGGGAAGTCTATCTTGAACTTTGCTCCTTTAACATAAAACTGCATTTAAAAAATTATTATTTTATTTGTACAGGTGTTTTACCTGCCTGTATATAAATGCATCAAATGTGTGTAGAGGCTAGGAAAGAACATCAGATCCCCTGAAATAGGTGTTACAGACAGTTGTAAGCAACCAGGGGGGTGCTGGGAATTGAACCCGGATCCTCTGGAAGAGCAG
The DNA here is from genome assembly GCA_964023405.1 of Apodemus agrarius. Classification (NCBI taxonomy): domain Eukaryota; kingdom Metazoa; phylum Chordata; class Mammalia; order Rodentia; family Muridae; genus Apodemus; species Apodemus agrarius. The sequence continues at coordinate 55,800,030 of OZ030020.1, read as the reverse complement.
CAGTGATCTTAACAGCTGAGCCATCTCTCCAGCCTCACCACAAAACGGCTTGAGGCTTGAAGGATTTGTGAGAAGACCGTAATTAAAGGTGTTTGTTGCTAAGCCTAATGACCGAAGTACCATCCTGGGAAATGACTCCTGCAAATACCCATCCACCCCTACATAAAATGAATAAATGTTTAAAAATGTTTGCTTTTATTTTTTTGAGACAGGGTTTCCCTAATGGAGTCCAGTCCTGCCTCAAAGTCACAGAGATCCTCGGGCCTCTGCCTCCCAGCACTGGGATAAAGGCGTGCGCCACCATCCCCGGGGTCATGCACGTGCTTTAAAGGGGCCACAGTCTAAAATCAGTGTGTGTACTCCCCTTACTGTCCCTACTTTTTCAAATCCAGGAGATAAACAGTCATACCCACTCTCAGGGCCCACGCTCTCCATGTGATTTTGAAGTGCAACTGAAAGTTTCATCCTAAAGAAAGAAAGAAAATATTAAATAACAAAAAAGAAAATGGTATCTTATAGGAAAAAGCTTGTATTTTACAGGAGTAATATTTATAAAGCATTAAAATGTTTTCTACGTACAACAAGATTCACTTCCCTTCAGATATACACAAAACATAGTGTTTAAAAAACAGGATGGTATGAGAAATATACTTTTTTTTTTTTTTTTGGATTTTGTTTTTTTTCGGGACAAGGTTTCTCTGTATAGCCTTGGCTGTCCTGGAACTCACTCTGTAGACCAGGCTGGCCTCGAACTCCGAAATCAGCCTGCCTCTGCCTCCCAGAGTGCTGGGATTACAGGCGTGTGCCACCACTGCCCGGCTTAGAAATATACTTTTTAAGAAATCTATTATTATTATTATTATTATTATTATTATTAATTTATTTATTTATTTTTATATCCATGTATCTGTCTGCACATGAGTAAGGAGGACAAGGGATGTAAGACCTGCTGGAGCTGGAGTTACAGGCAGCAAGGAGCCGCCAGACGGGGAGTGAACTCAGCCCCTCTGCAAGAGCGGTCGGGTCGGCATGTGCTCTTAGCCAGAGGTCACTCCAACCCCAGGAAACATTCTAAAGTAAACAAGGACATAAGGAAGAACAACAAAGGGAAGAGGCTGTGGCGTGTGTGTGTGTGTGTGTGTGTGTGTGTGTGTGTGTGTGTAGGCAGGCTGAGGCATGGACTGGAAACTATCCTCAGCTGTTCACTGTGGCACAGAGTTGGGGAAGCAGTGAGGCCGTACAGACATCAGAACAGGCCTGCGGATGGATGCCAGGGATACAGATGGAAAGTTTACAACTTTTTTCATAAGGTCCTAGAAGATGACATGTAGCCTAGGGTAGCCTCAAATTCTTTTGTAGCTGAGGATGACCCTGAACTCCTGCCTCTACTGATATCCTCCTGCCTCTACTTCTTTTTTTTTTCTTTTTGGTTTTTGGATTTTGGTTTTTTCAAGACAGTGTTTCTCTGTATAGCTCCAGCTGTCCTGGAGCTCACTCTGTAGATCAGGCTGGCCTCAAACTCAGAAATTTGCCTGCCTCTGCCTCCTAGAGTGCTAGAGTGCTGTGATTACAGGCGTGAGTCACCACCGCCCGGCTCTACTTCTTTTTTTTTTTTTTTTTTTTTTTGAGACAGGGTTTCTCTGTGTAGCCCTGGCTGTTCTGGAACTCACTCTGTAGACCAGGCTGGCCTCGAACTCAGAAATCCGCCTGCCTCTGCCTCCCAGAGTGCTGGGATTACAGGCATGCGCCACCACCGCCCGGCTTGGCTCTACTTCTTTATGTACATACAGGCATGGCTGTGCCCGCTCTACCACCGACCATTGAAGCACACTACTTTATGCAGGCACAGTGTGCTTGTCCACAATACTGAGCTCTGTCTCTAACAAACACACATATGCAAGGAACTGGCAGGCACAGTGGGCACATGCCTATAGTTCCTACCATTCAGGAGTCTGAGGCAGAAGGATCTAGAGCTGGAGGCCAACCTGAATTAAACAATTAAGTCTGCCGTGGTAGCAGTTATTTCTTGCTTTCCTCTCTACATAACTGGTTAAAATAGTTTTAATTACTTTGTTCTTTTATGTGTGTGTATATGCGCATGCTTGTGCGTGTATATGCATGTATGCATATGTATATATGTGAGTGTGTGTATACATGTATACATGTGCATGTGTGTATATGTGTATGTGTGCGCATGGCAGAGTGCACAGGTGGAGAGGTCACAGAACAACCTGTGGGAGCTGGTTCTCTGTCAATCATGTTGGTTTTAGGGATCAAACTTAGGTCGTCAGACTTGTCAGCAAGTTCCTTTTCCTGCCAGACCATCTCCCCAGCCTGCTTTAGCTGCTTTTGAAATGAATAAAAGTTAAATTTAGAACTTAAGGTAGTCTGGAAAGGTCAAACCCACGAAGTAGTAATTCTAAGAGTCATTCACTTGAGGTTATTAAATCACAAGCCTGTAACTAGTCATTTTGTCTGCTAATGAACATCATTCTTCATAGAGACACTCTAAGACATGCATCGTCTGTAGTCTGATCACTGTGAGAATACTGTAGCGGGCATACAAAGTAAGATGGCCACAGTGTCACGAGGGACATGATTGTACGGCACCACTTCCACATGTGCACCCTGTTACTGAATAAAGTGCCAACACAGTGCATGGATACCAGACTTACCAAGCTTATGATATTGTATTTATATTCACACATCTGTTCAAGTACACCTAAAAATACCATTGTAGATCTAGACATGATCAATATGCCTATAATCCCAAGGACAAAACTTGGGAGGAGAAAGCAAGTTCATGAATTCCAGGACTAGGCATTTATCTCTAAACAAAACAAAACACAACACAAAATATAACAAAAACAAAAACCCAAATGCAAAGCCAGTAATTAAAAACCTATTTAGCGGGGCGGTGGTGGCGCATGCCTTTAATCCCAGCACTTGGGAGGCAGAGGCAAGCGGATTTCTGAGTTCGAGGCCAGTCTGATCTACAGAGTGAGTTCCAGGACAGCCAGGGCTACACAGAGAAACCCTGTCTCGAAAAACCAAAACCAAAACAAAACAAAAACCCCAAAAACCTATTTAAACTTCATAAGAAGGGAAGTGGCTTCTCCCATCATCCCAGAACCTGGGTGGCTGAGGCAGGAGCTTTACGTCAATCTAAACTACATACCAATTTCTAGCCCAGTCTGGGCCTAGAAAAAGCACCAAGCCAAACCAAAGCAACTCTATGACAATTCTAAGTATGAACAGTTACCGAAACAAACTTACCTATGTAGCGCTTTAACGCCAATGTGTTTGAACCTTGTCCATGAACTTCCTGAAGAGCCCTTAGCACCCACCCATCTTACAGACCTTCTTCAGAGGAAGGTGCTAAGGACTAATGCACCTTCTCTCACAGTTCCTGCACATTACCTGACCATCTCTTCTTCTTGTTCCTCCTTTTCTTTCCTTGCCCCTCCTCTTTTTGGAGACAGGGTCTCACTACTTAGACATGGCTGTCCTGGAACTCACTATGTAGACTAGGCTGACCTTGAACTCAAAAAGATCTACCTGCCGGGCGGTGGTGGCGCACGCCTGTAATCACAGCACTCTGGGAGGCAGAGACAGGTGGATTTCTGAGTTCGAGGCCAGCCTGGTCTACAGAGTGAGTTCCAGGACAGCCAGGGCTATACAGAAATACCGTCTGGAAAAAACAAAAAGATATGCCCTACCAACTACACCCAGCTCCCTGCCCCCATTTAACCACAGGTGGTCCCCGTGTAACTGAGGCTGGCTTTGAACTCATGGCTCTCCAGCTGCAGCCTCTCAGCCTCTCATGTGCTGGGGTCGGAGGCCTTCGTTCCTATGCTTGGCTTCTAATCATCATCTAACGGGCTGCGTTCAGCCCCTCCAGCCCCACCTTCCCTGGCTGCACCGTTCCCAGCTATCCCCTAAGCCTTCTCTTTAGTAGAAAGCAAGAATTACCTGCTCAGTGCAAGGTTTTTCATTTCAAAATTAGTTTTTACATCTTCAATTTCATTCTCCAGGTCTTCAATTTTACTATTAAAGAAACATGAATGAATTTCAGCAATGTCAAAGTGGTTACTAAACTGTATACAAAGTAACCCTTGGGGAGCAAGTTGAACACCTTTATTTGGACAGAAGAAAACTACAGCCCACCACACAGGAGCCTGTCCCCCCAGCTGGCGAGCGGAGCCGCATTTCTTCGCCAAGCATCTAGATCATGCAGGGCATAGCAGACCGCAGAGAGGCAGCTACTCCCACCCCCCAGTGCCAAATGCTCCACTGCAAATCACCAAGCTCCCAACTTAGGCCTGACTTACTTATCTAGAATCATAAAGGAAAAGAAAGACAGCCCTGGAGCAGGGATCACATGACCAGATCTTAGTAAAAGCCACAGATAAAAGATTAAAATAGGACATACACTTCAATCTCTTTTTCTTGCATGATCAGTTCTGGAGTTTTTCCTTCATCTACAAGTAAAAAGTTTTTAAGTCAGTAACACTTTTATTAAATAAATATTTAGTGTGTGTGTGTGCACATCAGGAAGCACATGTGGCCGTCACAGAACAACTGTCCAGGCTAGTTCTCTCCTGTAAAGTCCGTGGGCGCTGGGCCCGGAACTGAGGGCATCAGGCTGGCAGGCAGGCACTCACCAGAACGGCCCAGCAGCCTTGTTGCCGCCCTACCACACTTCATAATTATCTTGCATGTCTCTCTGTTTACTTGTTTTGGTACACAGAATGCACAGAAACAACTGATGGGGCCTCACTGTGTAGTTCTGGCTATTTCGAACTCAATATGGACATCAGGTCGACCTCAAACTTAATGGAGATTGGACTCTCTCTGCCTCCCGATGCTGGAATTAAAGGCATGAGTCACCATGCCTGAGAAAAACCACTTCTTGTAAAGCTGATTTTCTTTCCCAAGAATACCATTGTGGCCGGGCAGTGGTGGCACACGCCTTTAATCCCAGCACTTGAGAGGCAGAGACAGAGGCAGGCAGATTTCTGAGTTCGAGGCCAACCTGGTCTACAGAGTGAGTTCCAGGATAGCCAGGACTACACAGAGAAACCCCATTTCGGAACCACCCCACCCCATCCCCCACCCACCCCCATCCCCATCCCAAAAGAATACCATTGTGATGGTTTGTATATGCTCGGCCCTGGGAGTGGCACTATTAGAAGGTGTGGCCCTGGTGAGTAGACACGTCACTGTGGGTGTGGGCTATAAGACCCTTATCCTAGCTGCTTGGAAGTTAGTCTTCTGCTAGCAGCCTTCAGATGAAGATGTAGAACTCTCAGCTCCTCCCAGCACCACATCTGCCCAGATGCTGCCCTGCTTCCTGCCTTGATAATGGACTGAACCTCTGAACTTGTAAGCCATCCCCAAATATATGTTCTCCTTTATAAGACTTGCTGTGGCCATGGTGTCTGTTCACAGCAGTAAAACCCTAAGACAACCATTCATCCGGGGGCTGGAGATAGCCCAGCGGTTAGCGGTTGAAGAGAGCACCGGGATGATAGCTCACAGCCTCTGTAACTCCAGTTCCAGGGAATCCAATATACTCTTTAGCTTCATGAGTAGGCATACAGTAGGCAAAACATGTACACATAAAATACAAATAAATAGAATTTTAAAACAAATAGCATTCATCAGCAAACCCACGAAGCTTCTTTGAAAATGAAATGACTTACTTGCGTCGATCATGGCCTTATATTCTAAGAGCTGTTGCTTTGTCTGTGCTCTCAGCCTGCAATGGGAAAGGAGGACAGATCGGAATCTACGGATGGTGGGTATAATCAACACGCAATAAAAGAAACGGCTTCAAGGTCTTCTCACGTAGCCCTTCCAAGTTGACAATAGGAGGATACAAAATGGAAGACAGTGGGGAAACAGCACCTTGGAGAAAACCATTAAAATGGAACCCTTACACATCCATCAGCTAGACCAGATCGTGGTTAATGAAGACTTCCACAGTTGGAAGTGACGACACCCCGAACTCTACCAGCTTTACACAGACTAAGTTTCAGGAGGGGCTGGAAAGCTGGCCCTGCCGTTAAGTGGGCACTGCTCTCGTAAGAGGGCCTGAGTTTGGTTCCCAGCACCAAAAGTGGGCTCTTCACAATCACCTGTAACTCCAGCAGGAATGTGTCACCTCTGGCCTCCAAGGACACACCCATGCATGTACAGAGCTATTACTCCTCCTCCTCCTCCTCCTCCACACACACACACACACACACACACACACACACACCACACACACCACACTACTACTACTACTACTACTTTCTCTCTCTCTCTCTCTCTCTCTCTCTCTCTCTCACACACACACACACACACACACACACACACACACACAAACCCCACAAATAATGAAAATAATTGGTTTTGAGATAGGATTTCTTTTTTTCTTTTTTCTTTTTTTTGGTTTTTCGAGACAGGGTTTTTCTGTGTAGCCCTGGCTGTCCTGGAACTCACTCTGTAGACCAGGCTGGCCTCGAACTCAGAAATTCGCCTGCCTCTGCCTCCCAAGTGCTGGGATTAAAGGCGTGCGCCACCACCGCCCGGCTGAGATAGGATTTCTATGTATAGTCCTTGCTGGTCTGGAACTCACTCTGTAGACCAGGTTGGCCTCAAACTCAGAGATATATTTCTCTACCCCTGCCTCCTGAGTGCTGGGGTTAAAGACATGCACCTCCCCTACCCAGCTTCAAACATACATTTTATTTTTTTTTTAAGATTTATTTATATGTAAGTACTCTGTAGCTGTCTTCATATATCCCAGAAGAGGGCATCAGATTTCATTACATATGGTTGTGAGCCACCATGTGGTTGCTGGGATTTGAACTCAGGACCTTCAGAAGAGCAGTCAGTGCTCTTAACTGCTGAGCCATTTCTCCAGCCCCAAACATACAGCCTGGCTATACATTTTTAAAAAATTAAAAATGATAAAATCTTAAAAAACATTTCAGAAAATACAAAAATAAAAAAGAATAATCTGTGGACGGCTAAGTAATTAATATTTAGTAGTTTTTTCCTTCGGTTCTATTAGTCCTAATCCAAAATCAAACATTAAATAAAAAAGAAATTGGGAAGGATGGTACGTGCTTCTAGCGCCAGTTACATGGCCCTGAGAGTTTGTCTTTGGAGACCCATATTAACAGCTAAGAAAAGCCTGTCAGATTATGAAAGCTTACACTACATCAAGTTCTTTTTTTTTTTTTTTTCCCCAAGATGGGGTTTCACTATGTAGCCCTGACAGGCAGGCAACAGGCTCAGGGACAGCCCCTGCTCCACTTGTTTGGGGGAACCCCGAATGAAGACCCAGCTGCTCATCTGCTACTTATGTGCAGGGAGCCTAGGTCTAGCCTGTGCTCACTCTTTGGTTGGTAATTCAGTCTCTGGGAGCCACTAAGGGTCCAGGTTGATTGGCTCTGTTGGTCTTCTTGACCAGGCTGGCCCTGAACTCAAAGATCCTCCTGTCTCTGCCTTCCTAAGTGGGATTAAAGGAGTGCACCACCACTGTCTGGCTATCAATTTCTTTTTCTTTTTTTGTTTTTCTTTTTTTGTTTTTTTCAAGACAGGGTTTCTCTGTGTAGTCCTGGCTGTCCTGGAACTCACTCTGTAGACCAGGCTGGCCTTGAGCTCAGAAATCTGCTTGCCTCTGCCTCCCAAGTGCTGGGATTACAGGTGTGCACCACCACGCCCGGCTTATCAATTTCTTTTAATGACACAATTCCAAGTGCAAACAATAACACTAGGCACGGGCTAGCCATCCTGGTCACTTGGAAGGCTGAGGCAGGAGGATGGGAAGGTCAGGGTAAAGGCCTGCCAGTAACTTCACAGTAAGTTCAAAACCAGTCTTGGCAACTTATCAAATTCAAGCTCAAAATAAAAAGTCAAAAAGGGCCAGGCAGCCGTGCGGTGATGGCACACGCCTGTAATCCCAGCACTCTGGGAGGCAGAGGCAGGCGGGATTTCTGAGTTCGAGGCCAGCCTGGTCTACAGAGTGAGTTCCAGGACAGCCAGGGCTATACAGAGAAACCCTGTCTCGAAAACCCAAAACCCAAAACAAAACAAACAAACAAACAAACAAAAACCAAAACAAAACAAAAACCAAAAACAAAGTCAAAGGGGCAGTTAGATGCTGTGTCAAGAATTACTCAGTCAAAAAAAAAACAAAAAACAAAAAACAAGCCGGGTAGTGGTGGTGCACGCCTGTAATCCCAGCACTTGGGAGGCAGAGGCAGGCGGATTTCTGAGTTCGAGGCCAGGCTGGTCTACAGAGTGAGTTCAGGACAGCCAGGGCTACACAGAGAAACCCTGTCTCAAAAAACCAAAACGAACAAACAAAAAACAAAACAAAACAAAAAACAAACAAACAAAAACCAGAATCACTCAGTCTTCGAGTGCTTGCCTAAGCTGCTCGAGCCCTAGGTCCAATCATTACTGTTGCCAAAAACAATCCCTACCACTGACAAGTTATTGCAGATTGGGAAAGATTTGAGAGTATCGATACACTCAAAAATAGTTTGGTTTTTGACTGTAATTGGATGAAGTTGTGATGATTACAGATAAGACATGTCTGTGTATGTCTAGGCATGGTCCTTAATGACTGTAATTCTAGCACCCTAAAAGCAAAAGCAGATTGCTGCTGCAAGTTCAAAGTCAGCCTGGCATACGTGGTTATAGCGTTACATAAGGCCCTGTCTCAAAAGTGGAAAACAAGTCTCTTTGTAATGAGTTTTAAAGGTCTGCAAAAAAACAAAACAAAACAAAACAAAAACCAACAAAAACAAAAACAAAACAAAAACCTGTTTTTGCTTTTGTTTTCTGTAAAGAACCAGAGAGCAAGTAATTTAGGATTTGGAAGTCGTATATCGTCTGTTTTAATAACTTAACTCTGCCCCTGTAGCAGAAAACTGTATCCCAACCAATTTTATGACCACTAACATTTGGATTTCATGTATTACAAAATATTTTTTGCTCTTATCCCTATTTAAATACGGAAAAACTATGCTGTAACCGAGCCGTATGGCACTTGCTACACATACACCAGACGCTGCTTTTCTTAGCTTGAAGAGTTCATCACAGGCAGTAGGGCAGACTTGGCCCAGGCCTTAGACTAAAGTTCCTCGACACCAAATTTGCCCTAAAAAGCTGCTGTCTGGAGAGTATCACTGCCCTAGTAGAACGATAAACAGACGGAGTTTCTGGACAGCCCAGGATCTTAGTCCTAGAGGCGGGTCGTGCTCCCTCTCCCTCCTGGAACCTGCCTTGGCTGTACTGCTCAGCCAGCAGGGACCACAGAGGCAAGACAGCTCCGGGGGGGGACAGGTCGCCAGGCACAATGTCCCACCTCGGCCCCCCAGCCTCTCTGCGTGGAGGGATCTTTGCGGCGCTCTTCCCCACTGACAGACAGGTCTAAAGCGGCTAAACTGATGGTGCCGCCAGGCTCGGAGCCCTAAACCGGCCAGTGAGGCTGAATTTGAACCCTGGGCCTCCCGAGTGAGGGCGGATGCCCGCCGGGAGCACCTGAGCAGCAGGCTGATGCGTTCCTCCATGCGCTCCTCCGCGGCCGGCGACAGACCCCGCTCCTCCCCGCAGGCCTCAGCCCCGGCCGCGGGCATCTCCCGCGGCTGCTCCATAGCAGAGGCCGCAGGTTCCACAGAAAAGAACCTAGTTGTTCTTCCCGCCACCAAATTGACGCCCGGAAGTGCCTGCCTTCTTCGTCCCGCCCCTTCCGCCCACAGTCTCCTGCCTCCCCCCCCTCCCCCTGAGGCAGGTTGCCGTGGTAACCGTACAGCGTTCCTTTCCGAGGCTTCTCAGAATTGATTCTGTTCCTCTTGCTAAGACTTTCACCAACACACACGATCGAATCGCCTTTGGGTAGGGATATATGGAGATGTGGCTCAGCGGCAGAAAGCTTACATAGCATGCATGGTGCCTTGAGATCCACCCAGCTATATCTTTAGAGTGGCCCGAAGCGGGAAAAGCTCTGGCCTAAACAGATGCTGTCAGTTTAGCACCTGCCTGGGTGCTGTTATTGTCCCTCTATTACACTCCACTTAAGGTTTGGAGGATGGGTATGCCCTGCAGGGTAGGATATGTGAACCATGTTAATGCAGGCGGCTGGAGAAGCCAGAGGGCATCAAATTTCCTCAAGAACTGGTTACAGGTAGGCCACTTGATGTGGGTGATAGGAATTGAACCTGGGTCCTCTGAAAGAGCCAGTGGTTTTTGTTTTTGTTTTTGTTTTTTTCGAGACAGGGTTTCTCTGTGTAGCCCTGACTGTCCTGGAACTCACTCTGTAGACCAGGCTGGCCTCGAACTTAGAAATCTGCCTGCCTCTGCCTCCCAAGTGCTGGGATTAAAGGCGTGCGCCACCACCGCCCGGCGAGCCAGCGTTCTTAACCACTGAATCATCTCTAGCTTCTGCTCTCTCACTTTAATTTTTTTGAGAAAAGGTCTCATGCAGCCAAAGCTGATCTTGAACTAGCAACCCTCCACCTTCTGAGTACTGAGAATCTTGCCGTATGAGAGCCTTTCCTGCTGATCTGGGAACAGATCTAGGGTCTCTCATTGCACCACATCCACACTCCCTATTGCAGCTCCTGAGCTCCATAACTCCAGTTTAGTGGAGAAATGAATTTCTCAACCAGGAGGCAGTGCTGGCACATGCTCTCCAGATTTTACCACGCCACAGATTCCAATCCCTTGCACTGACACTCCATCTGGCTATCAGTAGAAATTGTACCAGCGACTGGGAAGGATATCTGCAATCCTAGAAGCAGGAAGTGGGGCAAAAATGTGATGTATTCGAGATCAGCCTAGGATACACAAGTATGAGACAGAGAACATGCCAAGATCCTGTTGGAGCTCGGGGGCAAGTGTGGTTGGGGTTGGAAATCACATTGAGAATCGTGTGCTCCCAAGTGTCTGCTTTCTGACATGATAGGCTACCAGTGAGCCTTGATGTCAAGGAGAGGAGAAAGTGCAAATGCTTCATGTTAGTAAGCCTCATGTTACATGCAAATGCTTCATGTTAGTAAGCTTTCCATGGTCACTCGAAGGAAATGTCCTTGCAGAACAAAACAGCAGCTCTTTGAAGGGGTGGGCTGTGTTCCTTCGAGGCTATTCCCCAAGCTGATCGTACTTACATTAACACTGTCCTGTTTTCAAACTTACGACAGCCATCTAGAGTTAAAACTCGGACCCCAGGGCATAACGTTGGGTTGGAAGAGGATGAATCTGGGAAGAGTTTGGCCTTGGGGAGTGGGGTGGTGGTGTGCGTGGTGGAGTGGGTGGCTAAGCATCTTATGCCAAACTCAAAAGTTGGAGATTTAAAACCTCTACATGAGCTGTTAAGTGTATCTCAACTTGTTACAAAGGCATGTGTGAGGCCAGCATTAGAATCCCTACCACTCCCTTCCATATAACAGAAGCTAACCAGAGGCAGGAAGAATAGAACATCCCAGCATTTAGGAGGGTGAGGAAGGATTGAGATCCAGGCCACCTGGAGAGACAGCTCACAGAAGCACTGCATTTGAAATATTTACCCTTATATCCAGAAAACCACAATCTTCCAAAATGCAGAGCAAATGATCCTGCCCTGCCCCACCCCAGCTCAGGTACCAACACCTCCTGCACTTAAGAACACTGGAGGAGGGGCATAAATAGCCGGAACCAGGACTAGGAAGACTGCTTGAAATTGTGTCTCCTTGATGATATATTAGGAAAGCTACACTCATGAAGTCTCAACACTACACAAGACTTCAACAAGGATGATGCTAACACAGAAGGGGACACTCATGAGGGGAGGGCTCAATCCAAGATAACTCCAGTGGTCAGCGCTGAAATTATATACATACAAGTAGCATTATACAAACCAAGCAGATTATATTTATGAACATATACATCACAATAAAAGCCAGAGGCCATGAACAGGAACAGTGCAAGGAACAGTGGGTTACATGGGAGATTTCAAAAATCAAAAGTAGTTGATTTTTCACAAGTGAAAAATCCCAGCATAAGCCTAAGAAACCTCAGGATTATACAATAATGGCTCACTCCAAGCTAGTGTAACGTACAGGTAAAACCTTGCACTGGCAACTAGACACAATCTAAGTTCATGCGGCCAATATTTGGTAAGGCCAAGGACCTGAATAGTCAAGCCGTGTGTGGCCACAGAAACTCTTAGAACTCAGTTTTTAAAATGAACATATACATCACAATAAAAGTTTTAAATTCAGTTTAAAAAATTCCTAGCCGGGCGGTGGTGGCACACACCTGTAATCCCAGCACTTTGGGAGGCAGAGGCAGGTGAATTTTTAAGTTCGAGGGCAGCCCAGTCTACAGAGTGAGTTCCAGGACAGCCAGGGCTATACAGAGAAACCCTGTCTTGAAAAATCCAAAAAACCAAAAACCAAACCAAACCCAAAAGATCTCTATTATATGGCCTGGCAGTGGTGATGCACGCATTTAATCCCAGGACTTGGGAGGCAGAGGCAGGTGGATTTCTGAGTTCAAGGCCAGCCTGGTCTACAGAGTGAGTTCCAGGACAGCCAGGACTACACAGAGAAACCCAGTCTCGAAACACCCCCCCCCCCCAAAAAAAAAAATCCCTATTATGGTCTGGAGAGATGGCTCAGTGGTTAAGATCATTGGCTGCTCTTCCAGAGATCTTGAGTTCAATTCTCAGTAAGTAAATGTCAGTTTGTAACTTTAACTCTAGCTCCAAGGGATCTGACATCCTTTAAAAAAAGAAAAAAGATAATTCTTATTACTGGGGAATACTACCATTTGGATCAGTGATGAGCAGTGATCTAAGTGGGTGTTCACCTGAGGATTCATCTATCATATCACTTGTACTTTACTGAAGGAATATACTCCTTAAAAAAGCATCTGGGGCGGGGAGCCTTTTCTGAGATAGGGTCTGGCCGTGAACCCACGAAAGTCCACGTCTCTGCCTCCCTTGTACTGGGATCACAAGGTGTGCACACTTCCGAGTTGGCTGACCTTGAAAGATTGAAAGTCTATAACTATAGGAAGATGTTTATTAATAACATAAAGTTTCCATATAGCAAAAACAACATAAACAGTCAAAAGGGCAAATGAGAATTGGGAAAGTGTTCCATCAATAAAATTTTATTCAATTTGATATGAGATGTATAAATTAAAACAGCAAATGAGACAGGATTATTTTCCAGTTGGCGTTACAAGACAGGAGAGGTTACAAGACAGGAGAGAGAAGTGGCACTTTGGTGTGCCATTCGGCTGTCAGAACTGAAAGCACACCCCTGGGAGAGGTACTATGCAGGAGGCCAAGCAAGGCCTTACACAGCATTTAAGAACGCTGTGTGGAGAGCAACAAGAGAATGAGGGCACGTGAAGATCACTGAGGGAATGATTGAATGTTAGTTTGTTCACACTAGGAAATGCAATATAGGCATTGAAAGGAATGCTGATAGGAATACCGTTGATAGAATGAACCCATATAAAAATATCTCCTTGACAATATATGCATGATTATGTCAATACAGGATATACAAGAATACACCCTTATCTGTTGGTATTGAGGCTTGGGGGGCAAATTCTTTTAAAAGATATTTTTAATTTTGAACATCCTATTTTCCAATTAAGAACAAATAAATAATTACATAACAAAAAATACTTGGTTTCAGATCTGAAAGTTGACAGCTTGAGAGGCAGTGGTTAACGGTGGCGACCACCTATAGAAAATGGAACAAAGGACTGACTTTGCATGATGACGCAGGGACACACGGTGAAGGAAGTATATAAACATATTATAGGCTACAAATATATACATTAGTTGACTCCACTGTTAAAACTAGAAGCAGTTTTTAATATACTCGACAACTTCTGTTATCCTAAAGTCAGAAGCAACCACATTCAAATGACTTAAGCTATGCAAAGTAAAAAGTCACAACCTTTATTGAAGAGCAAATAAACACGTATCCTATGTACAGGCGGGCGGCACGTGGTGCCAACTGCATCTGCAGATGTAGGAGTCCATTAGAGTTATTTATGCCTTTGTTGTGGCCTTAGACAAATTCTGTACTAGTGTAGAGTTCAGCTGTGCCAGAGTGCTGATTTTAGCATGCTTAGATGTTGCATACTTGTTCTTGATAGTCTGTAAGAGAAAAGCATTACAATCAAGAAAGAAAACAAACCACGCCAAATGGGGGTGTGCACGGGGGTGTGTATGTGGGTGGGAGGGAGGGAACGGGTAGTAAAAAATGAAAGCAAACAATCTTTCTATAGAAACCTGGATAGCGATGAACTCACAACCCACCTCTCCCTGCCTGCAGTGGTGGGGCTAAAGATCTTAAACCAGCCTTGAACTTTCAAGGGACTCACCAGGTGCTTTGTAAGGCCACGGTTCACCATGACTACGTTCTTAGCCAGGTGCTGCATAACAGGAAGCAGGGATTCTTCAGTGTAGAACAGGTAGTGCTGCAGAGTTGGTGTCTGAGAGAAGAAAAACATGCTCAAATCACCGGCGGCTTTTATAAATGTTCTAGGTACTATTTAAGAGTCTGTCGGGTGGACAGTGTATGGTAATCACACCCAAGGTATCTCTTTGCCCATGCATACTTCTGGAAGAGCATGGGCTCTAATCTAAGCACAATACTGTAACTGTGGCTTCTCTATCCCAAGGTCAGGATAGCACCAGGTACATGATAAGGATGTGCCCCCGAGGGTGTAGACGAGTTTCTTAGATCACTTGGTGTAGCTTCCTTTCTCCACAGGGTGTTATAAAGATTAAAGCTGGCTACAGAGGTAGAGCCACTCTATGATTCAGGCTACCATTTATGTTCACACTCCATCTTGGGAACCAGTAGAGAGACTAAGTGGTCCATTCGAATGCTTGGTAGTTTGGTGAGACAGCTTACCCATTCACCATTGTCAAGAATTTTCAGTGCTAAGCAAAAAGCCGCAGCTGCGATTTGAGAAGGAGGAAAGTGCACCATGTCGTAGTCCAGCATGGAGAGCTCCATGAGGTATTTGGCCAAAGTGTGCTGTTCAACGTCAACCTGGAACAGATCCACACACCACGCACGCTAAGCCTTTAGCAATTACTTAAAAAACCCTGCCTGTGACTACAAACTCTCAAAGACAACTGTCCCCAGGAGGTCTTAAAAGTAACCACATAATATGTAGTTAGCTCAGCAACCTTATTTTTAAAGTATCTAATGTATTTAGCCTTTAAGTTAGCAGCTGGTTTTTTTTTTTTTTCTCATGTGGTGAAACAAAAATTTATTAAGAAATCTGCACCTCTCCAATTTTAGAGGCTCTGCGGAGGAAGTGCAGAGGCAGAGGGCGGCCCAGATTGAAGTTCAGAACTCTCAGAATCTTCATCTCCATCTGCCTGATCTGGTGCTTGGTGTAAGTGTTGTTGGTCACAAAGGCGAAGTCACCGATCTCTGGAGGGTACATCTCCTCATATTTGCTTGCAATAAACATGGCGGTTACACCAACCAGCTGCAGCATCTTCTTGGGCACACAGCTGTTCTGCAAGGGCAAGTTCAATGAACAAACAGCATGCACTCAAACATCTTATTTTTGTTGTTTTTTTTTTGTTGTTGTTTTTGTTTTTTTTTGTTTTTTTCTGGAGACAGGGTTTCTCTGTGTAGTACTGGCTGTCCTGGAACTCACTCTGTAGACCAGGCTGGCCTTGAACTCAGAAATCCACCTGCCTCTGCCTCCCAAGTTCTGGGATTAAAGGCGTGCGCCACCACCGCCCAGCGCACTCAAACATGTTAATTGGGGACACCTTACCTCCCAAGAAGGGATTCAGTTTCAGGCTAGGTATAATAGCTCAGCAGTTAATGTGCCCGCCCACCATGTATGGACCCCTAGGTTCAACCTTAAGTGTCCACCACTTCTCCCCCAAGATTCTCATAGAACTACAACTGGAGAACTCTTTTTTTTTTTTTTTGCTTGTAAGATTTATTATATGAAAGTATACTGTAGCCGTCTTCAGACACTCCAAAAGAGGGCATCAGATTTTGTTATGGATGGTTGTGAGTTACCATGTGATTGCTGGGATTTGAACTCAGGACCCTTGGTAGAGCAGTCGGTGCTCTTAACCGCTGAGCCATCTCTCCAGCCCACAACTGGAGAACTCCTTTTTTTCTTTTGATTTTCTGTTTTTTTGTTTTTTTCGAGACAGGGTTTCTCTGTGTAGCCCTGGCTATCCTGGAACTCACTCTGTAGACCAGGCTGGCCTCGAACTCAGAAATCCACTTGCCTCTGCCTCCCAAGTGCTGGGATTAAAGGCGTGTGCCACCACCACCCGGCCTTGGAGAACTCTTAATTACTGAATTATACATACCTGCATGAACCGATCAATAATGGAAACAGTCATGTACATGGTCTCCTGCAGCAGCCTAAATTTCATCTGAACCTGTATTAGCCAGTCAATTAGGATGGCTCTCATATTTCCAGTGACTTCACGGCCCTGTAGGTATTTTGGTCTAACTGACTGTTCGTCCTGCAAAAGAAAATGTCAGTTATTTTCAAAGCAGCAAGCCATATACCATTTGTGTCCATAAAGACCTGTAAACTAACATGAAACAAATAGATTGGGGTAGTAGAAGTGCACCAAGAAAGCAAAGTTTAGAAAGTCATAGCAAGCTCTTCATATTGTTGATCAGAGTGCCATTCAGTTACCCAGACCTACTGCGGCTTACATCCTGTCCCACCACTCCTCACACCCTGTACCCACTCATCATCTCAGATCTTTTTCACTCAAGATTAAGAGTTTTGTGATGCAGAAAAAATAGTAAGTTTCGATCTGCTGGAAAGCTGCTCTATGTTATAAACTCAAAACACCAACATAGAGCCACAACCAAACCAAGTTCTGCAGTGTTAGAACACAAATCTTTAGAAGTATTAACAGGAATAAAAAAAGACAGCTAGTTTAGAACCAGATATCTTAATGAAGACTACTTTAGAAAACAGATGTTAACAAAGAATGATTATCAGCAACATGGCTTCATGGGGCGAGGCCTGCTGACCTAATTCAACCCCAGTACTCACATAAAGCAAGGCTGGAGAACCAACTCTTGTTTTTGTTTTTCAAGACAGTGTTTCTCTGTGTAGCCCTGGCTGTCCTGGAACCCTCTCTGTAGACCAGGCTGGCCTCTAGCTTACAAATCCGCCTGTCTCTGCCTCCCAAGTGCTGGGATTAAAGGCATGTGTTGCTGCCACTCAGCAAGGGAACCAACTCTTCAAAGCTGTCCTTTGACCCCCACATGTGCCCACCCACACAGCACTTGAAAACACTATTACAAAAGACAAGAGACTGAAAAAACAGACAAACAACAAAACAAGTCCAACAACAAAAAACCAATGCCAACCCCAGAAGACAATGAGGATATAGTTTGGTGGCAAAGTGCTTGCTTAGCTTGCTCAAGGTCTTAATCCTGTCCTAGACTGGGGGGGACAGGCAGGCTTTAAACTGGATAAAACTGCATTAGGTGTAGAATGTCTGGTTTAAACAAGATAAAAGGGCAAATTCCGTTGACAGAACGCTTTCCAGGTACGCTAAGGTGATGAAACCAACAACTTCGACCTTTTCCAGACAAGTACGCGCACACTGACGGCGATGCCTTGTGTCTGGACAGGGACCGTCCTGTAGCATCCTCATCTACTCCCTTCTCACACCCACACGCTTAGGCCTTTCCCATCTGTGACATATGTCTATTTCAGGAAGGTATATCCCAAACAGAGATTTTATATTCAAAGTGGCAAGCGCACTTCATGGGATTAGTGACTTTATTTTTAGTGCTTCAAAACTATCAATAGTATTTGTCAAGTGCGCTGTATAAAAATATTGAAAATATATCTTTGATAGCTGAGTTGGAGTCACAGGACTTTACAGCTGAGAGGCAGAAGAATCTCTGAGTTCCAGGCTAACTTGGTCTATGTATATATGTAAATAACAAACAAACAAACAAAAACACCAAGTATATTCCATTAAGTAATATTCTAGCACCAGGAATATTAATCCAGGAGGATTTTTTTCCCCAAGACAGGGTTTCTTCTGTATAGCCCTGGCTGTCCTGGAACTCACTCTGTAGACCAGGCTGGCCTCGAACTCAGAAATCCACCTGCCTCTGCCTCCCAGGCGTGTGCCACCACTGCCTGGCATCCAGGAGGATCTTAAACAGCAGAAGTAAGGGTCTTTAATAAAGCTAGCTGCAGTTAGTAAAGGCAGACTCTAATGACAATACTGACCTCCAGTTGTCTGAGATAAGCATAGATATCTTTCACGTATTCACTACATAGGTTTGGATCCGCTCCATCGTCTGCATCTACATCACTCACTGCAAGTATTACATCAGAGAAAGCCTGGCACAGATATTCTTCTGCAGGTGCACATCCAGATGTTTCCATTGGGCTTGGAGAGGGATTATCAACCTAGAAAGAGCGACTCCATGAAACAGTCTACATTATGGGAAGGAAAGTCAGTAAGTCATTCTCCATAAATGTAATTCATTTTATTAAAGGAAAAGCACCTCAGATTCCTTCCCCAATTTCTTTTTGGGAAATGATTAATACTGAGCTGGAGTGATGGTTTTCAGCTGTAAAGAACATCTGCTGCTTGTGCCGGGGCCGGAATCCCAACAAAAACAGCCAGGCATGGTAATACAGGCCTCTAATCCCAGCACCTGGGAGGCAGATCTGAGTTGAAGCCAGCCTGGTCTCCATAGTAACTACAAGCCAGTAAGATTTGGTCTCATAAGAAAATACATAAACCCCAATTTAGATTAAGGCAGTTAAGTAGGAAATCCAGGCTGGCAAGACCGCTAAAGGTTAACTGAGTTAACCCCTAGGACCCACGTGGTGAAAGAACTGACTCAAAAGTTGTCTTCTGACCTCCATAACTGTGTATTCGCACATGAAATACAAAAAGAGAAGACGGGAGCTGGAGAGATGGCTCAGCCCTCCAAACTCCATGAGGGTCAGAATCCAGATCCTAGCATCCACACTGGGTGGCTCACAAATGCCTGTAACTCCCGGCTCCAGCTCCAAAAGACTCACTTCAGGCCTAACACACACACACACACACACACACACACACACACACACACACACGGACTCTAAATACTAGCATGTAAAGTCAAAGGAAACATAATAAAGCCATTTATTCATCAGCACCATGTGAAGTTGATTCAAAAGAATGCCAAGCCTTCAATCTTTATTCAGGTGTATACAAGTTCATGATTACAATCATAGAGAGCCCAGGCTGGCCTTGAACTTGAAACCCTCCTGCCTTAACAGCAGAAGTGTTAAAATCACAAACATGTATCAACCATCACACCTAGTAGTAAAATCTGGTGTGTTTTGTATGTGTGCTTTTTTTTTTTTTTTAATTATTTTTAAATACTCGAGGACTGAACCCAGGACCCAAGGCCTTCTATAAGCTGAACACAATCTAACAGGCTACAAACTCAGGCAAAGTTCATTTTTAGGCTTAAATGTTAACCCATCATCTTTTTTTTTTTCTTTTTGGTTTTTTGAGACAGGGTTTTTCTGTGTAGCCCTGGCTGTCCTGGAACTCACTCTGTAGACCAGAACTCAGAAATCCACCTGCCTCTGCCTCCCAAGTGCTGGGATTAAAGGCGTACGCCACCACCGCCCACCACCGCCGGCAACCCATCATCTTTTTGTTTTGCTTTTTTGAAAGGGAGTGTCACTATATATGCAGCTCTGGCTGACCTTGTTATAGAGACACAAGCGGCCTTGAACTCAGAGCCCCACCTGCCATTCGACCAGACAGAATGCTGGGATTCTACAAAGCACCCCATTTAATTAATCTTATTTCTGTCTGAAAAATTTTTTCTTTTTAAAAAAAGCAATTAAAAGATCTGGTCTGAATATACCATCCTAGCACTGGAGAGGTGGGACTCTCAGGTTCAAGGACAGCGTGAGTTACAGTGACACAGAAAATAGTTATGTCCACCCATGGATTCCAGATCTCAACGGGCAGGCCACCTTGTGTGTTCCAGGCCAGCCAAGGAGTACACAGTGAGACTTTGTCTACATAAACCAAAAGCCCCACCATATTAATTTGCCGCCATCTGAAGCAGAGTGCTAATGCTCACCCCAGAGTTGTTAATGCATGTAAAATGCTTTTGCTAACCACTCAATAAATAAATAATATATTTAAATGCTGTCATGTACAAAGTGAAATGAAGTCAGAGAGAAGAAATAAACTTTTGAAAATGCTGAGTTTACCAAGATAGGTTCAGGAGAAAGCTTCTCTTCTCTAGCATGTTCAGGCTCGGGCTCGGGCTGGGGCTCAGCAAGCTCCACCTCTGGCTCACACACAGGAACCTTCTCCACAGGTTTTGGTAGGACCTTAACAGTACCTTTTGCAGTACCTAACGTTTTTGCTTCCTGTGGACGAAAGGGAGAGTACAGAATGTTTTTCCAAGGGTGACAGCTGGAAGACGGACCCTCACAAGTTCGTCCGGCCAGGAGGATAGTTACCTTTTTCAGAGGCACTCTTGCCTGTTCGCTGACTTTATTACCAATGTCCCCAAGAGCAGTTCTCGATCTCAGCCCGGGTTTGGAGGCAGCAGCAATTGTCACAGGCACTCGCTTGGCGCCTGCCATACTGACCTTGGTCTTATTTTCTGTGTTAATTTTTGTGTTCTGAAAGAATTAAGAACCACTTGAGAGAGGATCCGTGGCGGACCCTGGAAATCACGGGTTAATTAAGGCGGGACCCACTAAGGAGAGCAAGGGTTCTAGGACCTACCCTCCGGCCCTGACAAGCAAGTTTCCCCCCAAATCTTTTAGCTACTACTATCCAACGTCCTCTCAAGTCCCAAGCGATCCTAAACACACACGGTGACTTTACATGGAAAGGGCACCGCGGAAGAATGCCTCCCCCTCCATCGTGGACAGCTCTCTGGGAAAGCGAAGGGTTCACCCTGGGCCTTCATCACTAAAGCACAGCACCCCCTCCCCACGCGTCCTTCAGCCCGACAGGTTCAGGTCTCCCCCTTCAGGGTCCTCGGCTCCCCCACCTCGCCGGAGCCCTCCCGGGACCCCCTCCTCTTCCTGGGCCCCGCGGCCTTTTCCCGCAGCGACGACGGCAACGCCCGGCCCGACTCACCCTAGTGACTCTGAGCGCCATGGCTCCTCCTGAAGCCGAGGTTCGCCGAACAGAGAAGACACCCCAGCCCCTGGCTGCCCACAGCTAAACACTAACAGCCGTTCCTCCGCAGCACGCCGGGAGAGGGCTGCCGGGCCTGGGTTTAAACCCCGGGCCGCTCTCTCCTCATTGGTCAATTCGTGGCACTCGCTCTCTTCCCATTGGCGCTGCGGGTTCCGGCAGAATGCGTTTTTCTGAGCGATCCCGCGATCCCACGTTCGGCCGGGGGCGGGGCCAGAGCGAGGCAGCAGCTGGCAGCACCGCCCACCCCTCGCGAGGTCAGGCTCTGCGCCTGCGCACTCGCCGCAATGCCGCCACCTGCCTTACGTAGGCGTGGCGTGCAATGCCCACTTGTGTGCTGTTCCAGCTAGCCCAGGCGACTCCGCTGGACCTTAGGAAAATGACTGTGGGGCCGCCACGGTTCAGGAGCACGCATAGCAATTTTGTCCTATTTATTGTTCCTCATCCTCTTCTATAGAAGTGCCAGTACTATCCTAGTTCACGGAAGCTCTGATGCAGAGACGGTCTTTAATAGGATTGTTCCAACAGCTATCTAGAATGGATTTAGAGGTTTATACCATGAAGTTATAGCACGCATACACATAGTAAATGTGTATAAGCACATTATAAACAAGTAGATTAACGTACCAATTTACCCAAGAGCTACTGACCCAGTGATAAAAGAAAACGTGTCTTATGCTTAATTTTGCTCTAAATTTAAGAATTCTCCAAAAATATAGTTTTGTAAAATCTACTTATTTAACAAGAATCCCTAATGCAATTCTCCATCCTTCTACAGCAGACTCCTTATTAAGGTCTATTAACTTCAGTGAAAATTATTTCCACATTAAATTTCAGTAACACTAATTAAGATTGATTTATTTATTTACCATGATCTCTTGTAGCACAGGTTGTTGGAATTCCTTCGTGGTCCGCCCAAGAGTTATCTAGCAACAGCCAGATAGGCCTGACTTGCTAAAAAGGACCCTTTGGCCTTTCCTCCTCTCTCTCTGACTCTGCCCCCTTTTCTCTCTCTCTCCCTTTCCCTGTTCCTGCTCAGCCTCTCTTCTTCTTCTTCTTCTTCTTTTTCTTCTTCTTCTTCTTCTTCTTCTTCTTCTTCTTCTTCTTCTTCTTCTTCTTCTTCTTTCTTCTTCCTCTTCCTCTCCTCCTCCTCCTCCTCCCTCTCCCCCGACTTCCTACCCCCTCTCTTTCTCTTCTCAACTTTCTTTTCCATGCTTTATACTAGACCCGTCATATGACTGGTACCTGGGGCATGCAGTGGGATGCCTCAGTGTGGGCCCCCACCACACCATACCGTGCTCTATAAAACATATTCTTGGTTTTATAAAAATGCATCACAGGTTGTTGAAGTCCACGTGTAACGGAGAATGACCTTAAATGGGCCACTCTCCCTCCCCTACCTCCCCATTGTTGAGATCACATCTTCACACTGGGTTTATGTTACACCCGGGATTGAACCCAGGATGTCAAGCATGGTGGATGAACACTACCAAGGGGCTGTATCCCTAGCCCTGTAATAATCATTGCTATACAAATTAATATATTTAGTAAGCAAATACTATATCCTAGGAGTTCCTGCTCATCCCCCAACCCTGTGTGTATGTGTGTGTGTAACCTGATTTGTTTTATTTGAAACAATGTCTTATCACACTTCCTTGAAGCAGTGTGCTTGAGGTGTCCCAGCTCTGGCGAGCTTGTCCTCTGAGCTGGGGTGGGCCTTGATGATGCAGTTGTCTTTGATTCATTTCTGCTCCTGTGAGTAACTACAATAAAACCCATTGGCTCACAAAGTTGGACTTTGGGGGTATCCATACTTTGGTCTGTCTTAAGCTCCTTATCTGGGGTGAGTAGATGTGTGTTCTGTCACACAACAGGTGTGATGCAGAATGAACTCACTGCAGCTATAGAGACCTGTAGAAAACCAGCATCAGATGGGCCTATCAGCATTTCGTCATGGAAGCCTGGTTCTGCCCCCACCCCCACCCCCAGGGGACCACAGAGGGTCTGAGATAGGATGGATAAAAAGACAGCAGGAGCGATATACTGAGATAGCATCTTCAGTACATAACAAGTTCAAGGGCTTATTATAAGGCAATTTCTCAAAGGAAAAAAAAAAGAGAGAGAAGAAAATGAAAAGAAAGATCCAGGGACCTTTGGGGTAAACTGTGTGAGATGCATAAGTGTCCATGCTTTGCAGAAGAATGATACCCCGTACTCAAATAGTATGCAAATGAAAGGAGTGTTTTCTTTTTCTGCAGAAGTCCAGCATGCTGGGGCCTCCCATTACCAAAAATAGTGGCAACCCAGTGAACTTGCAGGCCTGATTTAATGCACATTAGAGAATTCTGGGGTGGGTGACCTTTATGTTCATCTGTTGGGTCCATCTTACCTGGGGAAGTCTGGAAACTGCTGCTGACCCATTGTCCTTGCCGCAGGCCAGGTGGTAGGGCAGCTTCTGAGGCCTGGACTTGCCTGGAGTTGCCCAGTTCTTGGAAACAGAGGTTCAGGCCTAGTCTCCTGAACTGCCAGTTTGAAGCATGTCATGGAGTCAGCCTAGCCTTCTCAACAGTAAGTTCGTTTGGAGCAGAAATCCCACTTGAGTTTACTATTTGTTTTAGGTTTTTTTGTTTTGTTTTTTGTTTTTGTTTGTTTGTTTTTGTTTTTCGAGACAGGGTTTCTCTGTGTAGCCCTGGCTGTCCTGGAACTCACTCTGTAGACCAGGCTGGCCTCGAACTCAGAAATCCGCCTGCCTCTGCCTCCCAAGTGCTGGGATTAAAGGCGTGTGTCACCACCGCCCAGCTTTGTTTTAGTTTTTATTCTTTTATACATGGCTATGATAAAACTTAGTGATCTTCAACCTCCGTTACTGTCCCCCATCCCCTTCCCTCTTCTGCTGAGCCGAGTCTTCCTCCTAAGGAGTCTTGCTCCAGCTTTCCTGACTCACTGGCTTGGATCAAGGCCACTTTCATCGCATGGGTAGGGTATAATTTACTAAAGCATCAGCAACTTCTCAGTGGCTACACCCCTAAAACAACAACAAAAACCACCAACCAACAACAGCAAAGCTAACCCCCTCTCTCCCTGCAGCCAATACCGGCCAGTGGGTACCTGGGTGGGGTCCTTTGGCTGCGGTGGCTCAAGCTCGGGTTGTTTGGCTTGGCAATTCTTTTTAAACCGCTCTGGCTGGCCTGGGGCTTGTTGTGTAGACCATGCTGGACTCAACTAACTGCGGTCCCCCTGCCTCTGACTCCCGGGTACTAGAATCAGTCTACTTGGCTCCATGCATGCCGTTTTCCATGTCCATGCAACAAACAGGAGTTCTTGTCATTTCACGTCCTTGTCAGCTGATGGTAAAGTTTTCACTTCTAGCCTTTGTGCAGAGCTGTAGGACTTTCACTTTGGGTTTTGCTTCATTTTGTTTTGTTTGGTGCTGGGGTTGGGTTTCAGATCAGGAACCAGTGGTTAAGGTGCATATTTTAACATATCAAAGTAAAGTACCAAAGCAGACTTGGCCTTCAGGTTCTCCTGGTATCCTTTAGTCTGCCCCACCTCATCCTCTGAATTTAGGCTCTTCCCTATTAATCCAGACATCTCTCTCTCTCTCTCTCTCTCTCTCTCTCTCTCTCTCTCTCTCTCTCTCTCTCTCTCTCTCTGTCTCCCCAACTCACCTCTTTCCTCCCTCTCCCTCTTCCCTTTTCCCTTTCCTCCCCCCCATTTTGCTCTCTCTGTGCTACACACACACACACACACACACACACACACACACACACACACAAACCCTGTTCCTTGGTAATTGGCTTAAATTGGTTTATTTCGTTAGCAGAGAAAAACATATTACTGGGGTGGACTCCAAACAGTTTAACCTTTCTTTTTTATTTCTTTTCTTTCTTTCTTTTACTTTCTCTTTCTTTCTTTCTTTCTTTCTTTCTTTCTTTTTCTTTTTTCTTTTTTCTTTTTTTTTTTTTTTTTGGTTTTTCTAGACAGGGTTTCTCTGTGTAGTCCTGGCTGTCCTGGAACTCACTCTAGACCAGGCTGGCCTCAAACTCAGAAATCCACCTGCCTCTGCCTCCCAAGTGGTGGGATTAAAAGCCTGCGCCACCACTGCCCAGCCAGTTTAACCTTTCAAGAAGGGATTAAATAAGGGTTTTGTTTGTTTGCTTGCTTGATCTTTGTCAGTTTCATATGTGAATAAAGCACAGTCTGATTAGTATAACCCCTCCTCCTCCTTGCTCCTCCTCCTGTGTAATCCCCTCCCTCACCTTACATTCTTGACATTTTTTGTTGTTTTTTTGGATTTGGGTTTTTCGAGACAGGGTTTCTCTGTATAGCCTTGACTGTCCTGGAACTCACTCTGTAGACCAGGCTCAGAAATCTGCCTGCCTCTGCCTCCCAGATTGACATTTTGTTATTGTGGTTGTTAGCTTTGTTTTGTTTTGTTTTGTTTTGTCTTGCTTTGTAAAGACTCACTTCTGAGTTTAAGCCTGGCATGGTGGTGCACACCTTTAATCCCAGTACTCAGGAGGCAGGGAAGGCATCTCTAAGAGCATGAAGGCAGACTGGAATTTCAAATCAGCTGAGTCTATGTAGTTAGAGCCTATCTTAAAGAAAGAAAGAAAGAAAGAAAGAAAGAAAGAAAGAAAGGAAGGAAGGAAGGAAGGAAGGAAGAAAGAAAGAAAGAGAGAGAGAGAGAGGGGTGGGGGAGGGAGGGAGGGAGGGAGGGAGGGAGGGAGGGAGGGAGGAAGGAAGGAAGGAAGGAAGGAAGGAAGGAAGGAAGAGAAAGACCTACTGAGTTTAACCAGGCACTATGCGTGTGACCACTCGTTTGAACCCTCTCTTGGAGCCTGGTGGGCCCCTCCGGTACACAATGGCTGCCCTGGCCTAAGTCCATGCAGCAAGACGTCTAGGGCCCTCCCCCATCCATGATTGGCAGCTTGATAGGCTTCTTGTAAGCAGCTACAGCTGTTTGCTGTACCCAGAAGACGGCGCTTCGCCGCCCTCCTCCCAGCTCTTTAATGGTGTGTGGTATTAAGCATTTAAATATGCTCATTCGTCTTCTGTTTATCTTTGAAAATGGCTTATATCTGTTCAATAGTTTGCTCTAGGTTTTGGAAACAGGGCCTCACTGTGTAGCTGTGGCCAGCCTATAACTTGCTTTATAGACCAGGCTGACCTTGAATTCAACAGAGATCTGTCTGCTTCTGCTTTGAAAGTGCTTGGATGAAAGGGGAGCCCTCCCACAGTACCCCCTCCCCCCCAGGATATGTTAATCCTATTTATCCCCCATTACCCTTTATTGGCCCCCCCTCCTGATTTCCTTACTCTCTTGGCCTTTTCTTTCCATAACTCCAAAGATTACTTCGTTGTGTAAGAGATCATATAAATGTGGTTATCTTAGCATTTCCACGGCTTAGTGAGAACATGCTCCTGTTTCACATTACAGTGTCTGTGTACAGGTTAGAGGATGATTTGCTGGAGTTGGTCTCCTTCTGCCAAGTCAGTTCTGGGGATTGAACTCAAGTAGTTAGGCTTAGCAGCAAGTGCTTTTACCCGCTGAGCCGTCTCAGTGGCACAGGATTGATTTATTTAGACAGGGTATTAGGTAGCCCAGACTGGTTTGGAACTCCTGCTTCAGCCTCACAAATGCTGGATGACTGTGTACTCCAATGCCGAGGTATACGATTTCAAATAGTCCAAGCCGGAGCTTAGAATGCACCACGTGCTTCCGTGTGCACGACACAGATGCTAGACTCAGTCCCCACCGCAGCAACAGACAGGACAGAAGGAAAACCCAGAACTGTATTTATCTAGGCATGGTGGTACTCTCAGCACTTGGGAGGCTAAGGCTGGAGGTTTACAGGAAAGCCAGTCTAGACTACAAAGTAAGATCCTGTTTCAAAACAATAGGGGTTGGAGAGATGGCCTAGTGGGTGGTAATAGAGGTTAAAGTTCCTCCAGAGGTCCTGAGTTCAATCTGTTACAGGATCCCAGAACTTTAGCGCGGTTGACTCCATGATGGAAGTACTATTCAGACCATAAAATTTCAGCACAGTATCACCTGCCAAAACAAAACCAAAGACCTAACCCATCAAAGTCCATAGTTCTGAGAGTGTATGTAAATGTACTTTTTAGCTTCTGTAGCTCTGCTTCTGGGTAACTGTTCTTGTTACCTGAGGTATGTTAGCCCAGGATATGGTTTTTGTGCTTAAAAGCTCATCCTGAAAAAGGATCGGGGCAACGCCGGATCGAGAACACCCAGTGTAGTCACTGGCTGGCTAATAAAGACTTTCTGTTGGCTTAAATCCACGTGATTGGCTTGCAGCTCCAGCTACAGCAGATCCAGAGCCGCCTTCTAGTCTCTGCAGGCATTCTCACCTAGGTTTGCACACACAGACACACAGACATAGACACAGATGCAGACAGACACACATATGCACACAATCACACTAAACAAAGGGGGGGGGAGCACAATAGCAAACAGCCATATTGTTATAGTTTACTGAGAACATATTTCCCATACACAGACCTACCCATACACATAAGTAAAACTAAACATAAGTTCTAAAAAGTAAAAGTTGGAGTCTGGAGAGATGGCTCTGAGGGTTAGGAGCATAAGCTACTTTTCCAGAGAATCTGAGTTTGGTTTCTAGCATCCGTGTACAGCATCCCACAGGCACCTGGAACTCCAGCTCCAGGGGATCTCATGCCTTACTTGTGGCTTCTGCGTTCCATCCGTCCACATACCCACCACACACAGATATACACACATTCACATATTTGAACAGAAAATACATTTACAACCATTTCCCAACTCATTCCCTCTCACCTCCCCCCCTTATAAATTAACTTTTATTCACCTCATGTAATTTTCATCTCCAAGGCTTACTGCCTCCATCTGCCAACCTAGGCCCACTCCTGGAAGCCTCTAGCCTCTGTACAAGCTAATCTAGTCCTAGTGTGTTTCAGCCTCTAGGATTACTGCTGAATAAGCTCACCCATGCTTGTTCTTACCAAACTTGGGCTGGTTCAACTCAGCTTTTCTGGCTCAAACTCCTCTCCAAGCTGACTGATTCTATCTGGCTTCTGTTTTGGCCTCTGAATCACTCTGCATACCTTCAAACTAACTCTTAGCGATCTATTCTGGTCTTCTGGCTCCTTCTCACTCTCTGGCTCATTCTAACTTCACCTGTGTCGAGCTTGTTCTTCCGCCTGTCTCTGTAAAACATTCCTGGTAGAACTGCCCCTCAAGTAGCTGTCCTCTCCTCTCTCTTCTCCTGAGAGCTGGGCATGTCATATTCTGTCAAATCTTTCTCTGATTCTTCATTTTGTCTGCCACTCAATTAGACATTACTCTCAAACACAGGTGCTTCCTTCCACCAACTAACTTTACCTTCAATGTTTGGGAGTAAAGGTGTGTAATAAGGGTGTGTCTGTATTCCAGCCTGAGGAATTAAAGGCGTGTGCTGAGGGCTGAGCCATAACACTAGAAAACATTTTTTCCCCCAGCAAATAACACAATATTGGGGTTCACAGTGTGATAAAATACTCTCTCTGTCTCCCTTTCTCCAAGAAGAGTAATTCTTTCTGAAATATTTGTTTTTATCAAAACATGATGCTAACAGTGAGTTGTGAACCTTAGTTATGCTGTTGCTATAACAGATTGTTCTCTTATAGAGAACAAATAAAATTTGTTTGTTTGCTTAATTGTTTTCAGACAGGGTCTCTAGGTATCCCTGACTGTCCTGTAATTATGTAGACCAGGCTGGCATCAAATTCGCAGAGATCTTCCTGCCTCTGCCTCCCAAGTGCTAGCTTTAATGGTGAGTGCCACCATACCTGGCTTGTCAAGTGACTTTAGAAGCTTTCTGTTGGGCCAGTGAGATGGCTGGTGGGGGAGGGGTGTAAAGAGGCAGCTAAGCCAGTCAATCGGAATCCATATAGCAGGAAAGACCCAACTTCTGTCAGTTGTGGAATAGAAAGTATAAGGCATTCTGTACGTCCACACAATGGTGGTTTGGGCAGAAGCATTACATACATGAAAGCCAAATCCACAACCAGGATGAGTATCTACTCCAATAAGGACAAAGCATTGTCTTTTTCATGGGGGAAATGGTCCAATGTAGTCAATCTGCTACCAGGTCACAGGCTGGTCCCTCTGGGGAATGGTGTCATATCTGAGGCTCAGTGTCGGTCTCTTCTGTCGGCGGATCTGGCACTCAGCAGCAGCTGCAGTCAGGTCAGCCTGGTGGAGTGGAAGTCCACATTATCAAGCCCAGAACTAACGCCCATCTCTGCTACTATGGCCACTTTGTTCCTGTCCCCACTGGGCTGTGACAGGGGTGGCTCGGGAAAGAGGCTGCTGTCTACTGAACTCATCTTCAGCTGAAACCACTTTTTGTTAAATAAAGATTTATTTATTAATTTTATGTGAGTATACTATGGCTGCCTTCAGACATACCAGAAGAGGGCATCTGATCCCATTGCGATGGTTGTGAGCCACCATGTGGTTGCTGGGAATTGAACTCAGGACCTCTGGAAGAGCAGTCAGTGGAGACATTTATTGAGCTGAAACCACGTTTTTAAAAAAAACAAAAAAAAACAAAAACAAAAACAAAGTTTTATTTATTTATTTTATGTGAGTATACTGTTGATGTCTTCAGACACACCAGAAGAGGGCATCTGATCCCATTAGAGATGGTTGTGAGCCACCATGTAGTTGCTGGCAATTGAACTCAGAACTTCTGGAAGAGCAGTCAGTGCTCTTAACCGCTGAGCCATCTCTCCAGCCCCTGAAACCACCTTTTGATAAGCATTTACATAGGACACAAGTATCTTCACATCCTTTGCCCATTTGGAGAGATCTATCCACATACTTCTCCCCCCCCCATGTCTTTTTCACCAATTTTCCAATCATGCTCTTTCCAAGGCCCTGACCATCTAGCCAATGCATTACGACAGCCCATGCACCAGTGAACAGTTACACATCTGGCCATTTCTTCTTCCAAACAAAATGTATGACCATGTGTACTGCCCAAAGTTCTGGCCATTGTGAAGATTTCTCTTCACCAGCATCTTTTGGTATTGTCCTGAAAAGGGGTTATAATTCTGCAACTGTCCACCTCTGGGTGGTGCCTGAAGAACATGCAGAATTGTCAGTAAACCAGGCCCTGGTCTTCTCTTCCCCAGTCAACAGATCATAGGGGACTTTTCATGAGGCTAGAGGTGCAGCCTTGGCAGCAGACAGCAGTGTAAGGGAAGTAGACACCACAGGCATTTGAGCAACTTCTTCATGTAATTCGCTTGTGCCTTTAGGACCAGCTCAGTCCCAATCATGTATCTACCGCTTCCATTTGAAAATAAATTGCTGCTACTGCGCACATCCTACCGTATGACTTGGTGGGTAAATAACATCCAACTCATGATATGCAGCTCAGGTCGCATGGTAACTTGGTGGCCCACTGTCAAATGTTCAGTTTCCACTTAGGCCCAATAGCAGACCAAGAGCTGTCTTTCACTGGGAGAGTAGTTGTCTGCGGATGGTAGGTCCTTGCTCCAAAGTCCCAAAGGCTCTTCCTTGATTCACTTATTGGGACCTGCCAACGTCTCCAATCTGCCACTACTACCTCAAGTACCATTGGGTCTGCTGGACCTGGAGAAGAGCCTTCTTCTATTACAGGACCCATAAAAAGCTTGCAGCTTTCCAAGTCACCTGGTGTATGAACTGGCGAGGAATGTGTTGTCCCAGGAATCCAAGTAGGTTCATTAAATGTCATGTTTCTTCCTTGGTGGTGGGAGGGGCCAGGGGAATAACTTAACTTACTCTTTTCCTTAGAAGGAATATTCCCACATGTCCCCCACCACTGAACTTGTAAGAACTTCACTAAGGTAGAAGGTCCTCGAAGTTTGCTTGGATCTATCCCATTCTCTGATGCTCATATGGGTTACCGAGTATTTCAAAGCGGCTTCTACCTTCTGCTCATCTGGTCCAATTAGCATAATGCCATCAGTATAATCCACCAGTGTGATATTTTGTGGGAAAGACAGACGATCAAGAGCCTTTCTGACAAAGTTATGACACAGGACTGGAAAGTTAAAAGTTAACTTATCATTGAGGTAAAACTGTAAAGGTACACTGTTAGCTTTGCCACTGAAAGCAACTTGTGTCTGGTGGGCCTTATGGACAGTTACTGAGAAAAAAGATATGTTCCTGTACTGGCTGGTTTTGTGTGTCAGCTTGACACAAGCTGGAGTTATCACAGAGAAAGGAGCTTCAGTTGAGGAAATGCCTCCATGAGATCCAGCTGTAAGGCATTTTCTCAATTAGTGATCAAGGGTGGGAGGGCCCATTGTGGGTGGTGCCATCCTTGGGCTGATAGTCTTGGGTTCTATAAGAAAGCAAACTGAGCAAGCCAGGGTAAGCCGTTTAGTAAGTAGCATTCTTCCATGACTTCTGTATCAACTTTTTTTTTTTTTTTTTGATTTTTCGAGACAGGGTTTCTCTGTGTAGGCCTGGCTGTCCTGGAACTCACTCTATAGACCAGGCTGGCCTTGAACTCAAAAATCTGCCTGCCTCTGCCTCCCAAGTGCTGGGATTGAAGGCGTGTGCCACCACCACCTGGCTGAGGGCACCAGATCTCATTACAGATGGTTATAAGCCACCGTGTGGTTGCTGGGAATTGAACTCAGGACCTCTGGAAGAGCAGCCAGTGCTCTTAACCGCTGAGCCTTCTTGCCAGCACCTGTATCAACTCTTGCCTCTACCCTATGTAAATTCCAGTCCTGACTTCCTTTAGTGATGAACAGCAATGTGGAAGTATAATCTGAATAAACCCTTTCCTCTCCAACTTGCTTCTTGGTCATAAAGTTTTGTGCAGGAATAGAAACCCTGACTAAGACAGTTACTTGCATACTATGTATCAGGAGATGCGTTAATCTGAGCAAGGACAGACCCCACATCTGGTGGAGCAGTTGCAATTGGAGTTACTACCTGATTTAGTTTTCGATAGTCAACAGTCATTCTCCACAATCCATCTGTCTTCTGCACTGGACAGATAAGAGAGTTAAAGGGAGCGATGGTGGCACACGCCTTTTATCCCAGCACTTGGGAGGCAGAGGCAGGTGGATCTCTGAGTTCAAGGCCAGCCTGGTCTACAAAGTGAGTTCCAGGACAGCCAGAGCTACACAGAGAAACCCTGTCTCGAAAAAACAAAAACAAAAACAAAAATAAAAACAAAAAACAAAAGAGAGAGAGAGAGAGAGAGAGAGAGAGAGAGAGAGAGAGAGAGAGAGAGTTAAAGGGAGATATCATGGGAACCACCACCCTTGTATCTTTCAAGTCCTTGATGGCGGCAGTAATTTCTGCAGTTGCTCCAAGAATACGATACTGTTTTTGATTCACTATTTTCTTTGGCAGAAGCAACTCTAAAGCTTCCATTTAGCCTTTCTAACCATAATAGCCCTCACATCATAGGCCAGGGACACAGTGGGAGAATTCTGCCAACTTCTACGTATATCTATTCCAACTATACATTGTGAGACTAGGGAAATAACAACGGATGAGTTCAGGGTTCACTGGACCTACTGTGAGTCAGATTTCAGCCAAAACCCCATTAATGATCTGTCCTCCACAAGCCCCTATTTTAACTGGAGGGCCACAGCGTTTCTTGGGATCTTCCAGAATCAGCGTCAGTTCAGAACCACATCAATTCGGAACTAATATCCAACAGACCCTGCAAAGTCTGATTGTCTCTTTCCCCCCAGTGTACAGTTACCATTTGGGGAAGGACTTGGGAAAGGCTGAGAGGAAACTTTCAGGTATTTTACTCAGGTCCTTCCTCAGAGGGACCTGGCTACCACTTCACTCAAGGACTTCCGGGTCTACAAACTAGCTCAAATCAGGCCATTGTCTCATGGGCTGAGATTCCCTTTCGCCATGGCCCAGTGTAAACTTTCTTTCGTTTGTATGGGAACATTTTGCTAATCAGACAAAACTTTAGTAGGCTTCTTATCTATTTCATGACTAGGAACACCCTGCTTGATTAGCCAGTACCAAAGGTTCATATAAGTCATGACACCATAAAAGTCACTTTGCCTGTGCTGACCATTATGTGTCAGGCCATTATGGACATTGCTTGGTCTATGCTGGTTATGATCACCAATCATTTTGTTTACACTAAGTTAAAAGTATCTTAGGGTTTCATTGCTGTGAAGAGATACCATAACCATGGCAATTCTTATAAAGGAAAATATTTAATCGGGGCTGGCTTACAGTTTCAGAGCTTTAGTGCATTATTATCATGGTAGGAAGCATGGTACCATGCAGGCAGATGTAGCGCTGGAGAAGGAGCTGAGAGTTCTACATCTGGATTGGCAAGCAGCAGAAAGAGAAAGTCATGCTGGGCCCAGCTTGAGCATCTGAGACCTCAAAGCCCAGTGACACACTTCCATCAACAAGGCCACACCCACTCCAACAAGGCCACACCTCCTAATATTGCCCCTCTCTGTAAGTCTATGAGGGTCATTTTCTTTTAAATCACCACAATCTCCAACTCCTTTTCAGTAGGCCAGCTCTTCACAATGCTTTAGCTAACCACTCAAACAAACTTTTGACACCCTAACCCCCCCTTTTTTTTTTTAACTGTGTGAGTTTCCATATTAAACCTAGAATCTTCACTCAGAGGGTCCATATTAATAAACTCAGTCTGGTCCAGTTTTATGTTCCTTTCACCATTATCCCACACCCTGAAGATCCCTTCCCATACATATTCCCCAGACTTCTGCTTGAACGAATTAGCAAACCCAGTCAGCTCTTTAGTATGTATCACATCTCCTCACGGACCACACTTTCTCCCCTCTAGGAGCCTGCTTAGTCTAACTCTGGTTATAGGTCTAGAGGTAACTACTTATGGGTCATGAGAGACATCAGGATTGGCTGCTTGGCACCTCCTTCAGAGAAAGACAGTGAAGGATTTTTTCAAAGGTGTTAAAGAATATTTTGAGGGGCAAAGTGTGAGTACATCTTCTGCTGAGAGTGGAGAAATTACTTCATCAGGTGAGATCAACTCTTAAGAATACCTTAATAGCCGGGTGGTGGTGGCGCACGCCTGTAATCCCAGCACTTGGGAGGTAGAGGCAGGCGGATTTCTGAGTTCAAGGCCAGCCTGGTCTGCAGAGTTCCAGGACAGCCAGGGCTACACAGAGAAACCCTGTCTCGAGAAAACCAAATCCAAAAATCCAAAAAACAAACAAACAAAACAAAACAAAAAAACAAAAAAAACAAAAAAACAAAAAAAAAAAAGAAAAAAAAAAGAAAAAAGAATACCTTAATATCCTGGTTCCAATTTCTGTCCTAGTTAGGGCTATTATTGCTATGATGAAATACCATGACCAAAGCAAATAGGGGAGGAAAGGGTTTATTTGGATTACACTTTCCCATCTTAGTCCCTCCCTGAAGGAAGTCAGGGTAGGAATGCAGGAACTGATACAGAGGCCTTGGAGAATGCTGCTTACTGGCTCTCCCCATGGTTTGATTAGCCTGTCTTCTCATAGAAGTCTAGAGATGGTGCCACTCACAATCCGTAATTTAGGTTGATCTTACAGAGGCATTTTCTCAGGTGAGGTTTCTTCCTTTCCAGCGCCTCTAGCTTGTATCAAGACAAGAGAAACTAGCCAGCACACCAGCCATCGATCTAGCCAGCAGTATGGTGTGAAGGCTCAGAACACACAGGTCAGGAAGCAGTTGTCGTGGGCTTACATCTCTGCTGTTCTTTGGGATGACTTCCTCTTTTCTGTCTCAGGTGGCTCATCGGCCTTTCTTTTTTTTTTTCTTTTCTTTTCTTTTTTTTCTTTTCTTTTTTCTTTTTGGTTTTTCGAGACAGGGTTTCTCTGTGTAGTCCCGGCGGTCCTGGAACTCACTCTGTAGACCAGGCTGGCCTCGAACTCAGAAATCCGCTTGCCTCTGCCTCCCAAGTGCTGGGATTACAGGCGTGCGCCACCACGCCCGGCTTCATCGGCCTTTCTAATCTCTTCGCTCTTCCTGTGAATTCTGGGATTCCATAGACATCGCTCTTAATCAGGCCTTTAGGAGTCTGGCTTAAGCTCTTGACTGAGGACAGACCCAGTGGTGGAGTCCCCAAGGAGAACTGTGACTGCAAACCCGGACACAGGGTCCAAGGTTGAACTATGCTTGACACACCACCAGCACTTAGGAGTGTCAAGTTCTTAGGCCTTGCTACATTGCTCTGAAGCCTACAGGTTGCTCCTGTCACATGCTTCTGCTATATCTAGGATAGCAGAACAGGATGAAATTCTAGGCATCCATAAAAACACTCAAATTGGCACACAGTGCCTGTCACACAGTCCAAGACAGTGAGTTTGAGGTCTCATGCTACCTCTAGAATGCACTAAACACCCTTTCTTCCCTTGGGTGGCCAAGTCAATTGTCATCAGCCAAGAAATACTGATGTTCATGCAGGCCGTGTGTTCTCATTCTGATGCTTCCCAGGCCCTCCAGGCAGAAAGACTGAAAGGCTCATCTGGACCTTGACGAGGCTCTAAGCCTTGGGCCCAAATGTTGGTTCAGCTACTGAACTAAAAGTCTTTGCTGTCAAGGAGATCTCCAGTGTCCTTTGGAATTGTGTGGTTGCTGGGAGGAGGACAAAGTTACACAAGACAGGCTTTCAGACTAGAGAGCATCAGGATAGAAAAGAAGTTTCCTCACTGAGTCTGTTAACATTTTAATAGCGAGTAAAGCAACGTTCTTTTTTGAAACCGTCTGCTTGCTAGGACTGACCTAACTGGGCTTCCAGGTAAGGAATAACAACAGAAACATGTTCAGAAAAGGTGGGCTTTGGCAGGATGCTGGCTCTTACAGCGTTGCACTAGCAGCAGCTAGAAATCTCAGCAGATTTATTATATGCATTGGGATACGTAGGCAGGCTAGCTGATCTTGTCAGGGGTCTCTGTAGAGGAAGAAGTCTCAGACTGTAGTCACCCTGAAGGGGAGAACATCAGGTGATACTTTCTATGCATACTGGCAAAATTGTTTGCCCAGACCAGGGGAGGGCTTTGTCATTTCAGTGTCCCATCTGAGGAGTAAAGCTGTCATTGAGTACTAGGATAAAGGTATGCCCAGACACCTATCTACCTTTTCAGGGTCACCTCTTTACAGAATCAGATCAAGTCTTTCTTAAATCCTCCCACAGGCCAAAATAACACTGGATGCTGTCTGGACCAGACCTTCCTTATCAAATCCTGCTTGGTCAAGATGCATGCTCTGTTACCATGACAGAGTTGGAGAGCTCCACCCCCAAACTCAAATGTCTTACTGCAAACCTCTTGGAGACCAGCCTTTTGCGGGGTGGAACCCCAGTGATACCTGTCTCCAAACACTTCCCTCAGTGAGTAGCCATGGGGAGCTATGAAAAACCCCCCTCCCCCATTTATTTCCTTAATCTAATATTGCTTGGCCCTAGCCTGGGATAAAGTTCCTTCTCATCCACAGTCACTTTTGGCATACTTATTAGTCTTTCTGACATCACCCCATGGTGGCACTTTTAGCCATGGTGGTTTACTGTTCTTATGCTTTTGCTCACATGCTGTCTTGTTTTAAATCTGCCAAGTGTCTTTGACTTTGCCTTACTTAGCTTTCTATGATTGGTATCTTCTAGAATACAGACTCATACATGCAGACAGTATTGTGACAGGGCTATCAACCACTACCATGTAGTCCAGCATGCGCCTCTCACCACTGAGGACATTTGACTCTGAGTAGTATCTCAGCTTGGCCTTCAACCTCTTGAAGTAACAGCCCCCAGCCCTCTCTAAAATGTAGGGTGGGGCTGAGAGTAGAATGTCTGTTTCTTCAGGTGAGGTAAACCCTTGAGAAGCTAAGAGTCCAAAGTTCTCAGCTTCAATAGGATCCTTTTACCAATAAATGCCCTTACTTTAACCGCTGACACCCCCCAAGCTGGGACTTGACTTTTCCCTGTAATTCAGCTGCCTTAGAATGAGGGCTTCAGTTTGATTTTCTTCAACTTGAGCTCTGTGGCTGCTGGAAAGAAGACTGTCTTTCCGGGCACACTTAGAAACCTGTAGACTGTGTGCATCTAGAGCTGGTCAATTTTATCACTGAATCACTGTCTTTGGCCATATTCGGGGATGCTAGAGGTTGGTTAATTTTATCACGGAAGCTCATCTCTATCTATTGTTAACTTATCCAGAGAAGCTAAAAGTAACTTACCCGCATTATCATTTTCCCTTCCACAAACTGTCAGACGTGTCATATATAAGGTCATTAAATCCATAGCTGCTCACAACTGGAAAATCAGAAGCATTATCTCCTTAAGTTTGCGATATAGTTCACACCACAGGCTTTCAGTACTCTCCGACCTCCTAGGAGAGGTTTTGATAACTCTGTTGGTGAACTGAAAAGCCTATTCCAGATACTTTAAACTTATGTAAAAGAGGCGATTGGCCTGAAGCTATGGGCATTCAGTCTCCCACCATTCTTCATGTACTTTTTACCCTTATACCCGGTTGCCCTAGAACCACCCCTCTTTTGGGCCAACAAAATATGTGTGAGTCAGGATTCTCTAAAGCAACAGTACTTACAAGATAACCTCTCTCTCTCTAGAAAGGGGATTAGATTGGCTCTGAATGAATAGTCCAGGAATCCAGCAGCTGCTCAGTCCATGAGGCTGATGTCTCAGCTGGTCTTCAGTAGACCCCCAATCCCGAAGCAGGCTCTAATGCCAGTGAAGGAATGAATGGATCTGGCAGGGAAATCGAGCAGGCAAAGAGCGCGCTTCTGTCTCCATGCCCTTTACATAGGCTTCGCACAGACGTGGTGTCGATTAAAGGTGGATCTTCCAACCTTAATTATCTGGATTAGAAGTGGGTCTCCACACTTCAGTTTAATAAAAAAAAAAATCCCCCATCCAGTGGTGCTCACTTTTAATCCGAGCAGAGGGTTTAATCCCAGGGAGGCAGACGCAGGTGGATCTCTGTGAGTTCAAGGTCAGCCTGGTCAACAAAGTGAGTCCGGTACAGCCAGGGCTACACAGAATAATCAACAGACCAAAAGATATTAGAAGAGGCTGACGGCCTAAAGCCAAGGGCCCTCAGCCTCCCTCCACCCTGCAGGCACCTCCCTCCCCTTCAAACTCTACCAGCTCATCACTGTCACATTAAGTCAAGTTCTTCTGCTATTTTTATGCCTTTTAAGGGAAATGAAAAATTTAACATTGATATAACATTTACTTTACCTCACAATCTGCTAGAATGTTTTATGACAATTTGCATTAAAACAATAGAACACAATTATTTTTTTCTCATCATCCAAGATTTTTTTTTTTTTTTCGAGACAGGGTTTCTCTGTGTAGCCCTGGCTGTCCTGGAACTCACTCTGTAGACCAGGCTGTCCTGGAACTCAGAAATCCGCCTGCCTCTGCCTCCCAAGTGCTGGAATTAAAGGTGTGCGCCACCACCGCCGCCAGGCTGGTGGCACATGCTTTTAATGCTAGCACTTGGGAGACAGAGGCAGGCAGATCTGAGTTTGAGACCACTCTGGTCTACAAGTCTACACAGTGAGTTTTAGATAGCCAGGGCTACACAAAGAAACTGTCTTGAAAAAACAAACAAAATTATGTGTGTGTGTGTTTTGCCAGTACACGTGTCTGTGTATACATGTATATAGTACTCCAAGATGCCAACAGAGGACACTGGATGCCCTGGGGCTGTAGAGAAGGTTGTGAGTTACTATGCAGGATGCTGGCCAGGTCCTTTGGCAGAACAGTACTTTGTTATGGTCTGACACTCCCACTCCCCCAGCAGCTGTAGCCATTCTGTCCCCTGCCTGCCAGCTATTTCATATTGTTGCTGTAACATGCCTGCCAGTCACTGACACTGAGGAGTGACTTGGCTCAAGGAACGATGACCACGTTATGTTCTGTATGAGGTTTGCTAATCCTAAGAAATCCCACAAAGCTTCATGTAGGACCCATCAAATCAAAGGGCAATATGAACTGTTATGTCTAAATAGCTTGAGTCAGAGCTGACCACTGGGCAGCCCTGCCTGCACCTATGCATGAGCTCACTGTGGCTTTTGTGGCTGACACTGAAGAATGCTACTCATAAGCCAAAACGTATGATTATAATACTCATGCTCTGTTATCTCAGTGTTCTGAAACTCCTGCTGACCACCCATCCACCATCCCCTGACCTTACACAGGATCACTAAGCCTAAAGGTTAGCCGGTAATAGTTTGCCTCGTAAGCCAACCGCTCCTCTCCTTGCCCTTTACAATTTTGAACCTGATTTTCCTACAAAAAAATCTACCTTGAGAGCAGACTAATAATGCAATTAAGTTTTTCCTTTTTGCAGTCCTGGATGTCCAGTATTAAGGTGTGTGTTTAATAAACTATTCTTGCAGCCGGGTGGTGGTGGTGCACGGGGCGGCAGAGGCAGGCGGATTTCTGAGTTCGAGGCCAGCCTGGTCTACAGAGTGAGTTCCAGGACAGCCAGGGCTACACAGAGAAACTCTGTTTCGGAAAAAAACAAAACAAACAAACAAAAAACCAACCCAACCCCCCCAAAACAAAACAAACAAAAACAAAAAACAAACAACTATTCTTGCTTAACTGAGATCAGTTTGGTTTGAGTGAACCCTGACACTTTTAACTGCTGGGACACCTCTCTCACTCCACCACTCAACATTTTAATATGTGCTGAGAATTCTGGACTAAAACATGCCAAGAAAAAATAAAAAGTACCAAAGAAACTTATAACAAAGTCTTAAATCCCCTCATATATTAAAATGGGTAAGATAAAATGATTTAAAATGTTGCTATCATGATAGGAAATAGTACCTATTCTAAATCACTCCACTCATCAAAATTCATACATAATGAGAATATTCAGTTTGTACTGAACAGCATCCTCTGCTGGCCATAAAGCTGAATGTATTTATCACAATGTCTCTACAACGACTATACATCCAGCTAAAACTGGAAAAGTATGGCAGACAAAACTATAGCAAGTAACTATAGGATATTTCGCTTTTATGGTGTCTAAAAACCATGCACAAGTTTCAGTTACCATCTTAAAAAACCTACTCTCTTACTTATGATATGTGTACATTTCCCCAGAATCAGAAAGATAAGCACAGGTGGAGAGCACACAGCTAAGGAGGCAAGCAACAGGAGAAGCCTGGACTGATGGCAGCAGCTTGTGAGCGCCCTGGGGTGCAGCCTGAGAGAGCCCTGGGGTGCAGCCTGAGAGCGCCCTGGGGTGCAGCCTGAGAGAGCCCTGGGGTGCAGCCTGAGAGAGCCCTGGGATGCAGCCTGAGAGTGCCCTGGGGTACAGCCTGAGAGAGCCCTGGGGTGCAGCTTGTGAGAGCCCTGGGGTGCAGTCTGAGAGAGCCCTGGGGTGCAGCCTGAGAGAGCCCTGGGGTGCAGCCCGTGAGAGCCCTGGGGTGCAGCCTGTGAGCGCCCTGGGGTGCAGCCTGAGAGAGCCCTGGGGTGCAGCCCGTGAGAGCCCTGGGGTGCAGCCTGAGAGCGCCCTGGGATGCAGCCTGTGAGAGCCCTGGGGTGCAGCCTGAGAGTGGCCTGGGGTGCAGCCTGAGAGTGCCCAGGGTTGAAAGGTGACATGACACAACTTAGTATTAGTTCTTTAATCAATTATTCATTTGCAAATACTACCAAAAATAAAAAATTTATTTAATGGAGTGGTTAAATCTTGTAATACACCAAGAACTATATCATAGTTCTCTATTCTCATTGTTTATCTCAAATCAGTGGTTGAAATTTCTCCTGAATAGTTTACATTTCAAGTAGAAATACAGCTTTTACTTAATGGGCTTAAGTTATAATTAGAAATCAGTTTTATATACAGAGAATTCATAAATATAGAATTTTATTCCCATTTTGTCCTTCAGATATGCAAAAAAATCGACTAAAAACTTCATCTGGGTCTTTGTAATAAACATGTAAATACATATTTACAGTGGAGATGCTTTCTATCTGAAAGTAAATGCACAGAAGAAATTTTGGTCTTCACCAGAATCCATCATTATGTGTCCATTTCTGAAGATGATGTGTACGTTACATCATGTTCATTCCAATGTAAGATTCCTTTCAAGCACATTATTCAAACAGAGCAACAGACAGTTTTCTTATATAATGAACGCTTCATTCTGCATCTCAATTTTCTTTTAAAAAAGACTCCTTAATCCAACAGTAGGGAGCTTTCAAAGCTTTTGAACAGGTATGTGCAACTTCCACTCTGATCTGACAGTATAACCTCATTCGACCTCCGCTGTTCATGCCGCAGGGTATGTCTCACATGATATAAGTACCATCTTCCACTCTGATCTGACACTACGACCTCATTCGACCTCCGCTGTTCATGCCGCAGGGTATGACTCACATGATATAAGTACCATCTTTGCAGTATTTCATGGATTCCATTTGCTTTGTCATAGCCAGAACATCATGAAATCCAGTACTTAGGCCAGACATATGTTGAAAGTACGCCTCCTTCTCCACTTGTATTGTTAAGTTGTTTACTCCTGCATCTTTAAGTATTCCTGTAACCTATGAAAACATTTAGAAAATTAAAGAATTTAGAATCATGTATTTAGTACGTTTTCTTTTTTGAGGCAGGGTCTTAGGATTCCAGGCTGGCCCGGAATCCCCGCAGCTCCTCTTGCTTTGCATGTCTGAGTGCGAGCATCGAGGCAAGCCCCACCACGCCCAGCAAGACCGATACTTTAAAGAACTACTAAGCCATAAGGTGTATGCAATTTTATACATGAATTATCACAAACAAGAATTACCTGCTGTACAATCCTTTGCTCTAGCACATCAGCTGTCACCTGTATATGAATTGTCCCTGCTATAATGCTGGCAGAGTGGCGCCAAAAATGAGGGTCTCGGTATGATATTAATCCTTCAATTTTTTGTATCTGTGAAATAAGTGGAGGGGTGGTATAAATGATTTTTATAAAGTATATGCAGATTATTTGGTCTAGAAATCATTATAGTAAGCCAAGA
This sequence comes from Apodemus agrarius, assembly GCA_964023405.1. Classification (NCBI taxonomy): domain Eukaryota; kingdom Metazoa; phylum Chordata; class Mammalia; order Rodentia; family Muridae; genus Apodemus; species Apodemus agrarius. The sequence goes on along the minus strand of OZ030020.1, from coordinate 55,757,757 downwards.
GAAGAAAAAAACAGGATACAGACAGCTTGTTTTAAGGTGTTCAAGACATATAGACTATTATTTCACTTATTCTAAGTGTTACCTCAGCATATTTAATGAACTATATTCAATAAGCTATAGCTTTCTTTATATTGACAAACGCGGATACACTCACTGTTTCAGGAATGACAGATTTAAAAGATAGCCTCAGTTTTCTTTGTTTCTTTCTTCTTCTTTTTTTTTTTTTTGGTTTTTTGAGACAGGGTTTCTCTGTGTAGCCCTGTCCTGGAACTCACTCTGTAGTGTCCAAGCTGGCCCTGAACTCAGAAATCTGCCAGCCTTTGCCTCCCAAGTGTGGGGATTAAAGGTGTGTACCATCACTGCCTGGCTGCCTCAGTTTCCAACACCAGAGGATTGGCTAAATGATCAGCTATAGAAAACTGGCTAAATAAGTGTAATATATTGCCATTAAGATGTATATTTTTTCAATAGGATATCTCAAGTGGAAAACGCTTATTAAACAGTATTTTGCTATTTTAATTTCCAAAATATCAGCTGGGTGGTGGTGGCGCACGCCTGTAATCCCAGCACTTGGGAGGCAGAGGCAGGCGGATTTCTGAGTTCGAGGCCAGCCTGGTTTACAGAGTGAGTTCCAGGACAGCCAGGGCTACACTGAGAAACCCTGTCTCGAAAAAACCAAACCAAACCAAACCAAATTTCCAAAATAGTTTTGTTTTTCTTTTACGTGTATGGGTATTTTGCCCGCATGTGTCTGTGTACCATGTGTGTCCCAGGTGTTCACAAAAGGTCAGAAGAGTGTGTTGGATCCTTTAGAACAGAGCTACACAGACGTTCGAAGCTGCCTGTGGGTGCTTGGAATTGAATGCAGGTTCCCTGAAGAGCAGCCAGTGCTCTAAATGCTGAGAAACCTCTGTAAGCATTTTTTTTTTTTTTTTTCCGAGACAGGGTTTCTCTGTGTAGTCCTGGCTGTCCTGGAACTCACTCTGTAGACCAGGCTGGCTTCAAACTCAGAAATCCGCCTGCCTCTGCCTCCCAAGTGCTGGGATTAAAGGCGTGCGCTACCACCGCTTGGCCTCTTTAAGCATTTTTATAAAGTGAAACAACTTATAATTTCTTGTAAAATTTCATCTGAGTTTTCTTTTTTATATTCTGCTGTACTTTTCTGCAATGGGCTTATTTGTTATTATTTAAAGATCTATGTAAAGCCAGGCGTGGTGGCGCATGCCTGTAATCCCAGCACTTGGGAGGCAGAGGCAGGCGGATTTCTGAGTTCGAGGCCAGCCTGGTCTACAGAGTGAGTTCCAGGACAGCCAGGACTACACAGATAAACCCTGTCTCGAAAAACCAAAAAAAAAAAAAAAAAAAAAACCAAAACAAACAAAACAAACAAAAATCTATGTAGTGTTATTTTATGTATATGAGTATTTTGTCTTCATGTATGTAAGTATATGTATGTTTGTAAGTGTATCTTGTATGTGTAGTGTTCATGGAAGTTAGACGAGGCCACTGGATTCCCTGGAACTGGAGTTATAGACAGCTGAGTTGATATTTCAGTACTGAGAACTACTGGGTCTTTGCAAGAGCAACACGTGATCTTAAATGTCACAACAAGGTCTGCGTGAGGGGAATTACATGTGCTTGTTAGAAAACTCCAGAAGGCTGGGCGGTGGTGGCGCACACCTGTAATCCCAGCACTCTGGGAGGCAGAGGCAGGTGGATTTCTGAGTTCGAGGCTGGCCTGGTCTACAGAGTGAGTTCCAGGACAGCCAGGGCTATACAGAGAAACCCTGTCTCGAAAAAACCAAATCCAAAAAAAAAAAAAAAAAAAAAAAAAAAAGAAAACTCCAAGAGAACCAGTCCAGAGTCTTGTGACCTTAGTTTCCTCAATGTAGTGGAAAAGAGTGAATTTACTTTACTTCTGATTATTCATGACAACTGGCTATTGTTATTTGTTGCTCTGTCCTATGGAGAGACATGCTCATGCGTGGGTTGTCCTTTTGAGTGTACACTTCACTCTGTGTGACTCCTAACCCCTAGAGTACAAACCGTCTGATGCCCTGAATGAAGCTGGCTTGACAATGCTCAGCTCATTGTTAGGCCCCACTATCCCACTTGGTAGCACACGCCTGCAGTCCCGGGGAAGCTGAGGAAGACTTGCTGCAAATCTGAAGCCATCCCAGGCTGCAGTAAGGACCAGGCCAACCAGAGGCATATTGCAAAATACTATCTCAAAAAATTTGTTTTTATGTGAAAAGATATACTATTAGCTTTGTGTGCTAATCCTCTAACTTTATAATCACAAAACAGGCTTCTACTAATTATACAGTGTATAGTTACTTCATTCTCAAGCACTTTTTTCTTTTCTATGGAACTGGAGTTACAGACGGCTGTAAGCGTCCATGTGTATGCTAGGGATTGAACCCAGGGGCCACCAGAGCTCTTTACTACTGAGCCGTCTTCCCAGCCCCTCCAGCACTTTTTTGAGTTAAGTTTTTTATGTGTGTGTATGTTTGTGTATGTCTAGGTTAAGTGAGGCTGTCTTCAAAAGTGCATTCCCCTTCTTTAAACCTGGATATCTGGTCTGCAGCTTACAAATCAGGCTGTCCCAACCCACTGAGACTGCAGGGATACTATCAAGCCTTTCACGTCTACATGGGTTCTAGGGATTGAACTCAGATCCTCAGGCTTGGGAGGCAGGCACTCTACTGAGTGACCTTCCCCTGGCTTCCTGTCTCTTCTATTTGATACAGGGTGGTGTAGCTCAAGACAGCTGTGAACTTCTGATCCTCCTCCCTCTACCTCTCAAGTGCTGGGAGCACATCTTCCTTCATGCCTGGCTCACTTATACTTTAAATAATGCTGAAAAGAAACAAAAATAAGACAAAAAACAAAATTCTTTGCCAAACACATGAACTGAGGTTAGAAAATCAACATCTCTGTCCCACAGCCGCTCTGCATGTGCTCGGCTGTTCTGTGCACTGCTTCGTCTCCTTGCTCCTTTCCATTCCCCTCTCCTGCCCATTTCTCCCGACTGGCTCCTCCCTTCCCAGCAGTTCCGCTGAGTGTATATGCAGGGATGAACTCTATCACTCAGTGGATCACATCTTCAGTTCATTTTGTTTTCAGACAGAGTCTCACTAAAATTGCCTAAATTCTGGTCATCTTACAAAGCAACTGAGATTACAGGCTTAAGCTACTAAATCTGGATCTATTTTATTTATGTTCTTTAAGCTAAACTGTATTTTATTAATTTATATCTTGCATAATACTTACAGATCAACTTTAAGTGCTATTTTTAAAAGAGAGTAAGTAGAAAGGAAATTACCTTTTCTAAAGCAATATGCAATTCTTTTTCATAGTCAGGTGGTAGTCTCAGAAGTAAAACTTGACAGGCATCTTTTATCAGTGGGATCACACTGAGAAATATTAACACGGCAATAAAAAGAGAGCAGAGGGGATCAGCAATAAACCATCCAAACTGCTCTATAAGAACTGTGGACACGATCACGCCAATGCTGCCCAGTGTGTCTGCCAAAACATGGAGAAATACACCTACAAAGAAAACATTAGGGGCACAAGACATTAAAGTTGATCTCATTTAACTCTTACGCATTCTAGTAGTATTGCTGGCTCCTATCAGTACCAGGCATCTGCGAGCAGGTGGCCCTTCAAAGCCATGCAAACATGGTCGCTGTTAAGGATTTGGGAGTACAGACTAAGGGTGCAGGCAACCATGACCCAGTGTGCTAAGGTTAACACAGCAGACTTTGTCCCTGACGGCGTCCTAAAAATCATGCTTGAAGCAAGTTTGTTTTGTTTTTTCCCCTTTGCACACAGGGCCTTGCAAGAGTTCTACTACTGAGCTATGTACTGAGCCTGAGCCGACTTTACTTTTCTTACTTTCTTTTAAAAATAATTTTATTTATTGTCAGTCACAATGGCACACACCTCTGGTCCCAGCACTGAGGAGGCAAAGGTGAGGCAGATCTCTCGGAATTCCGGGCTAGCCAGAGCTACACGGTAAGAGCCTCTTGTCTTTAAAAAGGTTATGTAACTAATTTAAAAAAAGAAAAATTGGGTATTTTTAATAATTTTAGAAAGATCTTTTAGTAAATGATGTAGTCAAGTCTGTATTTGAAAAAAAGCTTTTTCTTAAAGGTTATTACTTCCAACAAGAATTTTAAAGTAAAATTAAGTATTCTTTGAAAAAACATCTGTCTTTATTACGGTGTGTATGTGATCCATGCATGTGGATGACATGATTCAGTGCACGTGACAGGGTCAGAGCAATTTTGTGGCACTGTTTTCTTCCTTCTATCATTACATAAGTCCCAGTGGTCACTGGTCAGCAGACCCTTCCGAGTTCTTGTACCAGCTCCCAGCTTGACATTACCCAAATTACTAACATTAGACAACTGGTATATATGACAAAAGAGATTAATACAACCCAATTATTTTTACAATATAGCAAAGACTCCCTGTTTTGTCAGTCATGAAAGTTTATCAATGTTCACTTAATTATTTCCCTGGAAATCAAAATATTCTACTGTATATATGGAAAAAGACTATATTTACAGCAATTTATTTAAACGCGGGTATTTATGCACAAGTGTATTTCTTCTTGTTTTTAGAGTGCTGATAATCGAAGGCTACATGTATGGCAGGCGATAGCTACACAACTAGACCCATTTCTAGCTCCTTCACTTTCTAAATGGCTATCACAGAGCGAACACAAGAGCTGTCCTTACCTACTTTTATGGTATGATACATCATTGTTGCCTACAGGTACAGTATTTCATAGATTGTGGACCTTCAGAAACACTCAATAATGAGAACATTAGGCCCAAATGATCAATGACTTCCCTTACCCCTCTTCTTAGCTATTGATCTGTGCTGAGTCTGAGTTTGAGGGTGTGTAACTAGTCACGAAACAACCGTGTTTCTGTGATGCACTGTCACTGAGCAGTGTCCTCAAGGCTTCCCACAATGCTGCATTTTACAGAGTCCCTGCTTCCCTCTTCTTTCCCTGTTGGGAGTCTTGGGAATACTAGGCAAGCACCTTTCACTCAGCTATAATCTTAGCCATCTTCTTTTAAAACATCGTGAGCAGTGATTGTACCAGAATGTTGGAACACAGTACGGGACTCGTGTGAGAATTCTGAGTGTTTGTGAAAACACCAAGAAAACAAGAGTATGGTGACCTCAGTTTCTTCAAAACATGGAACTGTTCTCCCAAGTATATCGGATAGGAGTGAGTTTACTTTAAACTACTTATTATTGCCTGCGGCTGTTGTTTAACTAAACGTTTAAATTATCCTTTATATGTCTCTATGGAAAAACGTGTTTTGCCACAGCAGCTTGTCACTGTAATTGTATACAGCTAGAACTCATAAAAACTTTACTCACATTACCTTTTTTTTTTTTTTTTTTTTTTTTTTTTTTTGGTTTTTCGAGACAGGGTTTGTCTGTATAGTCCTGGCTGTCCTGGAACTCACTCTGTAGACCAGGCTGGCCTCGAACTCAGAAATCCGCCTGCCTCTGCCTCCCAAGTGCAGGGACTACAGGCGTGCGCCACCACGCCCGGCACATTACCTTTTTTTAAAAAATTATTTTTATTTGATGTCATTAGTGTTTTGCTTGAATGTATGTTTTTGTTTTTTTTTTTTTGTTTTTTTTTTTGTTTTTTTTGTTTTTTTTGTTTTTTTTGTTTTTTTTGTTTTTCGAGACAGGGTTTCTCTGTGTAGTCCTGGCTGTCCTGGAGCTCACTCTGAAGACCAGGCTGGCCTCGAACTCAGAAATCCCCCTGCCTCTGCCTCCCAAGTGCAGGGATTAAAGGCGTGCGCCACCAACGCCCGGCACCTGAATGTATGTTTATGTGAAGGTGTCAGAGCACTGGAGCTGAAGTTACAGACAGGTGTGAGCTGCCATGTGGGTGGGAACTTGAACCCAGGTCCTCTGCCGTCTCTCCAGCCTCCATGGGACCTTTCTCAACCCTATATTGGCTGATGCTCCAAATAAAGTTGACTATTGCACGGGACGTTAGTATGCCTCATTACTGGCTCCATTTTCCCAGGTCCCACTGCCTCATGAGTACCACACCTCAAGGCCAATGTGTAACAAAGACGAGCAAGCGCCTCAGCTCAGGAGCCAGCGGAGAGGCAGCACGGCACGTCCAAGGACTCACCCCTCATGTTCGCATTCATGCCTCCACCCGGGAGTCCGTGGCTGTGACCATGATCGCTGTGTCCGTGGGCATGGTGGGAATGGCCGTGATCAGAGTGGCAGTTTCCATGAGAAGCGCCATGGCCATGGCTGTGGGCATGGCTAAAGGCACAGATACCAATAAGGTTTACTATCAGCCCTCCAATGGAAACTGGCTAGCAAAAGGAGAAAAGACAAGCTTTAATTTTAAAGCTTAGAAAAAAAAGTTGCTCTTTACAAGTTATTACATAGCTGTATGTCTTTCTACTGAGCATTTAAAAACTATTCACAGTAAACCTCACTGAGTTCCCCAAGTAAATCTATAATGTTAAAAATGTGAATTGTAAACTGTTTTGGAAGGATCATTCTAACTTTCAGAGACCAGAAAAAACTGGTCCAAGGATTTGAATTTAAGTGATAGGGAATGGCAGATCCTGGCTCGGCATGGTGGTACCTGCCTCTAATCCCGGCATTCAGGGAGCAGAGGCAGGTGGATCTCTGTGAGTTCCAGGGCTACTTAGTGAGACCCTGCTCAAAACAGACAGTCAGGCACATCCTTGGTCCAACTATACAACTTAGCCAAAACTCCAAATTACTTTCAGTGATTTGAGAATTCATTCTTCATTCTCCTACCCTAGGTCAGTACTGGAGGGCTGGAGAGATGGCTCAGCCATTTAAAGTACTGTCCATTCTTCTAGAGGACCTAGGTTTAATTCCCACGACCTAAATGGTGGCTCTCAACCATTTGTAACTCCAGTTCCAGGGGACCCCATGCCCTCTCTGGCCTCCATGGGCACTGGGCATTTATTTACATGTAGACAAAAGACCCTACACATAATTACAAATCCAAGTGCCAGCATGATAGAGTTAATAGTACACAATTCAAGGTCTTAAAAACACATCTTAGTGTGGAAGATGACTGACTATGACAGCAACCGCAAGTCAGAACTGCTGAAAGGAAAGACAGCTGGGTAAGATACAGCAGGGTAAGATACTGCAGGGTAAGATACTGCAGGGTAAGATACAGCAGGGTAAGATACAGCAGGGACACTGACAGGAAGCACCTGGGAAACTGTGAGGATGGAAGAGAAGAGTGAACGTAAGGGCAAGTTTCCCGACAATACAGACACAAGCCAATCTCCAAGGGTTCAGAGTGAAGGAAGGGTCTGCTATCCACAAGAAACAACATCCATGAGGGCTAAGGATAGGAAGAACTAAAAGTTGTTATAACAGTTATAGAATCTATTGGGAAAAATGTACCATTTTATTCTTCTCTGATTTTATCTCTAACAATGTACAAATGCCCTCAGGTATTTAAAAATATAATTTTGAAAAACAATTATTAAGTCATAAAGGAACCTGTATTTTCTTTTTTGTTGTTGTTGGTTTTTTGTTTTTCGAGACAGAGTTTCTCTGTGTAGCCCTGGCTGTCCTGGAACTCACTCTGTAGACCAGGCTGGCCTCAAACTCAGAAATCCGCCTGCCTCTGCCTCCCAAGTGCTGGGATTACAGGCGTGCACCACCATGCCCGGCAGGAACCTGTATGTTTTATGTGTTGGTTCTACATACACACAGCTATGATAAAGTACAAGTCAGGCCTAGGAGACTAATAACAGGTAATGGAATAGACCCGCTGCAACAATGCAGTGCACTAAAAAAGCTAGAGTCCTTCTGACCATCTCCAAAGTGCTGGGATTAAAGATATGTACGCATCACCATAGCCTGCTTCAAAGTCACTTCAAATTTATTTATTTAAGGAGTTTTTCATTTAATAGACCACAATAAACTAGTTACCAAATACATAGAATATCAAACAGTACATAAAGGAGACAGTGTACTAAGAATGGAAGTTAAGCTGATTTAAACAAAATTAAAACTATACTATATCAGTAGTACAATTAGCTAATCCTTCCTAGTTGGTAAGGAAAAGCTGTGTAAATCAGGGGAAGCTTAAACAGGAGAAGAGAGACTTACTGTCAGCATGTTTGTGTCAAGTTCCGGAGGATCAATCAATCTAGCCACTGATTCCATAAACACAAAAAAAGCTATCACTATCAGGAAAAGTCCATTAATAAGTCCAGAGAGAATTTCTATTCGGCCATACCTAAAAACACATAGTATTTTTTAGAAAAGAAAGACTGACAAGTATTTTAAAAATATAAACATTATAAACTTATTAAAAAAGTGAGGAGACAAGCCCAGCTTTTCATTCTAAGTAGATAATAATGTAGAATTATCAAAAATTAAAATACTATCAATAACAATAATGTTAAAAGGTTATTAAAATACTATTAAAATATTATATCCTTTTATATATACAAAATCCTTCTTTATGCCTGTCTTACAAAAAGCCTTATCTAATTTTTTTTTTTTTTTTTTTTTTTGGTTTTTCGAGACAGGGTTTCTCTGTGTAGTTCCGGCTGTCCTGGAACTCACTCTGTAGACCAGGCTGGCCTCGAACTCAGAAATCCGCCTGCCTCTGCCTCCCAAGTGCTGGGATTAAAGGCGTGCGCCACCACCGCCCAGCCCTTATCTAATTTTTTTTTTTAAATAGATTTTTTTTTTTTTTTTTGGTTTTTTCGAGACAGGGTTTCTCTGTGTAGTTCGGGCTGTCCTGAAACTCACATTGTAGACCAGGCTGGCCTCGAACTCAGAAATCCGCCTACCTCTGCCTCCCAGAGTGCTGGGATTACAGGCGTGCGCCACCACCACCCGGCCTTATCTAATTTTTTAACAACTATTTCTTTCTAAATGTCTAATGTGTACTGTGTCTCCCACAGCACACAGATTCTGTTCTGTACCAAAATAATTTGTATATTTGGTTCATTCACTTTTCAAAATATAAACAGTTAGGTCTGGAGAGATGGGCCAGAAGTCATGAGCACTTGGTGCTTTGCAGAGAGCCCAGGGAGCCAGGGATCTGCCTGCCTTTTCTGGCCTCTGTGGGCATCAAACATGCATATGGTACACACATACATGCAGCCAAACGGCCGGGCGGTGGTGGCTCACGCCTTTAATCCCAGCACTTGGGAGGCAGAGGCAGGCGGATTTCTGAGTTCAAGGCCAGCCTGGTCTACAGAGTGAGTTCCAGGAGAGCCCAAACTACACAGAGAAACCCTGTCTTGAAAAAACAAAAAAACAAAAAACAACATGCAGCCAAACATTGACATGCAACAAAACAAAACAAAACGAAAGCCACACAAGACTTCCAGAATATAAACAAGCCATAAGGGGTGCATTATTTACTAAAACACCTTGCACACAAACGTTATGATGACATTTACTGAATTATTGGCAATAAGGGGAGGATGTTTTTATATAAACTCACTTCAAATTTTGAACACTTTTTATTTTTATTTTATTTTTTTGGTTTTTTTCGAGACAGGGCTTCTCTGTGTAGCTCTGGCTGTCCTGGAACTCACTTGGTAGACAAGGCTAGCCTTGAACTCAGAAATCTGCCTGCCTCTGCCTCCCAGAGTGCGGGGATTAAAGGCGTGCGCCACCACCGCCCAGCCAATTTTGAACACTTTTAACAAGGTATGAATAGCTATGAATATTTCATGACCCCAAAGAAACATGGTGAACAAAAATGTAAACATTTTAGGTGGCATTCTTTCTCTCTGCCTCTTAGCAGATGTGTTAGGATCTTGAGCTGACCACCATTAAGTATCAGTCAGAGCTCATACTCCCTATCAACTTCAAATGACGTGAAGATTTGAAATTATCTATATTGGAAGTAATACAATTCTGTTTCTGAATATGGGATCTGCACCGTATTAAAGAAATAGTGTCACGATAGCATACCTACCCGTAGGAGAAAATCCGGGTGGCTTTCCACCGGCTCATCAGGGCAGCAAACAGTCCCATGACCAGAGCCGAGCAGTCAAAGAGCATGTGAAATCCATCTGAGATCAGGCCTAGACTATTGGTTAGCACTCCATAGAACAACTCCACAAAGGTAAAAAGCTAAAAAGAGGTTTAAGAAATTATGGGAGGAGTATGTTGAGAAATACATCACTGCAGAGCATTATTAGATTTTAATCAATAAGAATTTAATCTTTAATTACTCAAACCTTCTTTGAAGATGAACTTAAAACTTTAATGTTGCAAACTGTATTTCATATAGATTATAAAGACGTAGGCTAACCAGATGCATGCATTTTATAAACTAAAAGGCAACTGTTTGATTTGTAAGTCCCTAGCAATCAACTGACAAGGTTCTAAAATGTCAGCATCAGTGGTATGCACCGACATCCTATAAAGAGGCAACTCTACTTCTTACGAGCTACTGTAGAAGTGATTTAAAGCCTTCACTAAATCAGCATTTCCACTATACTGCAAAGATTGTTTGCCTCATTTGAATAGGATCCTTGCTACTAATTAGAGAAAAATGCAAACTTTAGCAGAAACTGTGAAGTACTAAAATTACACATTCCATAAAAATAACATCACTGTGCTTTAAAAATATAGCACTAATATTTAAAAATCTTACCAGATTTAAGCACAAGAAGTAAAAGATCTGCCTAGAGTCACTCTCCTCAAGAATCTGTTTTAGTGAGTCCTTAATAAACCTAGGGACCGACTGAGAGCTATGCTGAAAAGCATCACCCATGAAGTGATAGAGTGGTGTTCCTTCAGGAGAATATCCAATAAGGGTACCTTTCTGTCCTCTCTTAGAGGGAGATGACAGGATGTTGGCCGCTATAAAGAGAAAAAAGAGAATATTATACATGTTTTGAATGTTTAAGTCATCAACACGGTCACTTTTGTCAAGTACTAAATTGCAAGCACTGAACAACTTCTAAACTGAAGGCTTAAACATCACAAACCATGAAAGTAGATTAATAAAAATAAAAACGAGGGCGAATGCTTACACAAAATGAAGAACACAGCGCTCACTACCACTCCTCCAGACAGGACATGCTCCGTGCTCTCCTGGTGCGCTGCTCTGTTCATAGCCCGGAGTTGGTCTGTTATTGGATGTGTCCAGAAATTTCCAAACAGGAGAGCACTAATAAAAATGGGAAAGGACCCATAGCGGGCACATTTGGAAACGTCCATTTTGAGTGTACAAAGGGAATCCATATAGAAATCCAGGATCATGACAAAAAAGATGACTGTAGTGAAAGGCATGATGAGAGCGAACCAAGACTCGACTTTACTCTAGAAGTGAAAAATACACAGTCGGTATGCTACGGAGAGAAAGCTGATCACTTTATACATCAACAGAAACAAATACTCAGACTCAATATGATTCCCAAAATGCCAGTTTGTAAGTCACATTATTGGGACATTTTCCCAGTGTTGCCCACTCTTGTTGAATTTTATAAATACTAAGTAGTCAAAATCTCTGAGTTTAAGATTAACTGAGTTTTCTTCACGGGTGCCTTTGGGCCAAACAATGTGAAGTATATGCAAATGTAATAGTATTTGGCTTACATTTTTATAAACTATTAACTCCAATTTAAAAAAAAAAAAAAAAACTAAAGAAAAAGCAAGGATTAGGCCATTATCAAGTCTTAGATTAAAAAATTTGGACCTGAGCCAGGTGGTGGTGGCACTTGCCTTTAGTCCCAGCACCTGGGAGGCAGAACCTGGGGCCACACTGGTCTACAGAGCAAATTCCAGGATAGCCAAAGCCACACAGATAAACCCTGTCTTATAAAACCAGAAAAAAAAAATGTTCTGAGTTGAGATTTCTTTCTAATAGTAACTCCTTTCACTTGTTACCAATATCTTTCACTCTTACCTCAGTTGTCACAGAAAGAACAATCACCCACGGGCACAGGAGGAACACAGAAACAAGCTGGGATAAGGCCTGAAGGCGCTTAGCTCCACCAACATCTAGAGAGAGCTTTCTGGAAGCCGTATGGAAACCAACTTTACAACATAAAGCCAGCACCAGCAAGAGTACTCCACCCTACGAGTGAAATGACGAAAGTCTCATTAAAAAGCAAGCATACTGTCATATTCATCTCCCTACAGACAGGCTATTTGCAAAATTTTGAGACAAAGCTTCATTATGCAGCCATAGCTTAGAACTTGCTGTGAGATGTTTGCCTTTCTCTGCTTCCTAATACTGAGGACTGAACCCAGGACCCTGTACATGCTAGGCAAGCACTCTAACACTGATCTACATCCCTTGCACTATCTATCTATCTATCTATCTATCTATCTATCTATCTATCTATCTATCTAACTTAAAATGTGTGTTTGCATGTGTGTGCACAAGTGTAGGTGCACTCACAGGAGGACAGAAGAGGCCAGAGACCTCCTGTAACTGGATTTACAGATGGTTTTCCGTTTCCCAATACAAGTGCTGGGAACAGGTCGTCTGCAAGAACAGTAAGCACTCTTAACACTGAGCCAGAGCTTGAGCCCCCAATGTTCAATTCTTGAATATATTTTTGAAGCAATGGAACTATTTCCCCAGCCCCCTCCCCATACACTCAATTATTTAACCATGTAAACAGCAGGCAGTGATTTCTATTTAGTAGTAACCTTAGTATTACGACTTTATAGTGCTAGGAGTTTGTGCTGGTTCTTGCCCAGGATAGGCAAACATCCCTACCACTGAGCTAAACGTTCTGTACTTGGGAGGGCTGAGCAATAATTGTCCTCTGACCAATTTTCATGTTACCAGTGCTCTGTGTATGATGTTTTGCCCCTTGTCTGACTGTGCACCCGGCATGCCTGGTGCACAGCTCTCCCGGGACTAGAGTTCCAGTTGGTTGGGAGCTGCCACGTGCTGTGGGGGATCAAAGGAGCCCCATGGTGGCGCAGCAAGAGCTCCTAATGGCTCACTCATCTCTCCAGCCGCAAGGTAAGTTAGTTTAAATACAGTTTTTTGATAATATTGATGATGTAACCCAGGCTGGCCTTGAATTAGAGATCTTCTTGTCTCCTTAGTGCTAGAAGTAAAGGCATGTGTTAGGTATAAATGAAATTTAAAAATTATAATTTCCATTGTGATACACGTTTAGAGGTAGAGGCAGGAGGATCAAGTGTTCAAGATCATTTTTGGCTACACATCAAGTTCTAGGACAGCCTGGGCTACATGAGGTCCTGTCCTCCACTGTCCAAAGTTATAGTTGCTGTGACCTTCCAATCATATTTGCAACAAAAAGAAGAACGTACCTTGTGATCTGCCACACCTAAGAAGGCAATAGCTGTATAAAGCATGTGAGTTAGAGCACTATCATGATGTCCTTCCGCTGAACAAACTGGAGTAAAGGAAAATACTTTAAATCCCAACCCCCAAAGCTAAAGTTCCATAGAAATTCTAGCTACTTTGTTTTGAAGACAATCTAGTCTGGGTATGGCAAATTCAACTATCCTTAGTAATATACCTATTGAAAATGAAAAAATTAATTCTAAAAAATATAATTTATAAAATGGGATGGTCTGTAGTTCTTTCAATTTTCTTCCCCACTCCTGTTGGCTTCTGAGCCAGAGCCTTAAAACAGCCGAAAAGACTCCTGACCTCCTGTCCCGGCCTCCCAAGCTTTGGATGGGGTCAGAAGGGTATATACTACCATGCCTGGCTCTGTGAGTACTGCTGTCTCCACCTAAGACAGTGCTGCAGGCGGTGAAGACACTGGTTCTTAGCCTACAGAAGACACATGTACAGCAGGCACAGCTCCTCCTTGGTCTACTCTGCCCCATGAACCCAGGCTGCACCTTCAGTCTTGGACTTGCCTTCGTTACTTAGCAGACCACACAGGCCCCAGCACAATGAGAGCAAACTGGAGGGTGTGGCCAGAGTACATGGATGAGAAGGAACCTGGAGCTCTGTCTCTCTTGTCTCAGTGTAACAAAGTAAACTTACACTACACAGAAAGCTGCTGTTAGCTACTGATAAACTGCAGGGTATGAAGTCTCAGTACTTGGAGGAAGCTGGCACGTTGAGTACTGCAGAACAGACAAGGTGTGTATGGCCTGGCAAAACCGGTGTGTGTGTGTGTTGGGGGGTGGAGGGTGTGTGTGTGTGTGTGTGTGTGTGGGGGGGTGGAGGGTGTGTGTGTGTGTGTGTGTGTTGGGGGGTGGAGGGTGTGTGTGTGTGTGTGTGTGTGTGTTGGGGGGTGGAGGGTGTGTGTGTTTGTGTGTGTGTTGGGGGGTGGAGGGTGTGTGTGTGTGTGTGTGTGTGTTGGGGGGTGGAGGGTGTGTGTGTGTGTGTGTGTGTGTGGGGGGTGGAGGGTGTGTGTGTGTGTGTCACGGGCAGAGTGCAAACACTTGACTAGGAGCTGGGTTCATGGGGTGGCCTGTACTGCAGAACAGACAAGGTGTATGGCCTGGCAAAACCGTGTGTGTGTGTGTGTGTGTGTGTGTGTGTGTGTGTGTGTGTGTGTGTCACGGGCAGAGTGCAAACACTTGACTAGGAGCTGGGTTCATGGGGTGGCCTGTACTGCAGAACAGACAAGGTGTATGGCCTGGCAAAACCGTGTGTGTGTGTGTGTGTGTGTGTGTGTGTGTGTGTGTGTCACGGGCAGAGTGCAAACACTTGACTAGGAGCTGGGTTCATGGGGTGGCCTGAGCCGGCAAGAGCAATTCTGGGCAAGACTTACGTGAAACCAGGACAAAGGAACGTAAAGGTTTTGTTGTCTTCTAGCATCAGGACAGTCTAAAATATGAGCACTGTAGAAAAACAGTGAGGATATTCCAAAATACTCAACTCTGAGTGAATTTATTTGAATAACAATTAAGTATGTTAACATGACTTTTTTTTTTTTTTGGTTTTTTGGATTTGGTTTTTTTTGAGCAGGGATTCTCTGTATAGCCTTGGCTGTCCTGGAACTCACTCTGTAGACCGGGCTGGCCTCGAACTCAGAAATCCGCCTGCCTCTGCCTTCCAGAGTGCTGGGATTACAGGCATGCGCCACCACCGCCCGGCTAACATGACTCTATGAAAGTGTCGCTTGTGTCTGTTTAGTTGAATTTCTTTCCACTATCTCCCACTGGACCAGCTTCTATTCTCCCCACTTTAGGGAAGGCCAGCGTGGTGCAGAAGGATACGGTGTTCAGCCATCTTAGCCATGAGGTCATCATTGTCAAACAGCAATAGACAGATCACAGCGATGATGAAGAAGGCAGCCCCTCTTGTCTGCAAGAGAAGAAGCAGACACAGTTTTGTTCTGTAATGTTAAAGGTTAATTCCTAGCATGATAACCACACAAATGACAGAGGAAAATGTTTTCCCTTTTACTTTTGAACAGGATCTCACTATGCAGCCCAGGCTGGCCCTGCACTCACAATCCTGAGTACTAGGAGTACAGGCATGGTACCACCAAGCATGGCTTGAGAGGAATATGAAAAATGACAGCGAACATTATTCTGTTTACATAAGTTTATAGTATTACAAATAGTAAGCCACAGAGATAAACTCTTCAGAGTATTTTAAGAGTAGTCAAGACATACAATGTTAGCAACGTATCTCCATTTAAATGAGAGTAGACATTTTAATATCAACAAACCATTAGGGTTTTAGTTTTTTTTTTTTTTTTTTTTTTTTTTTTTCGAGACAGGGTTTCTCTGTACAGCCCTGGCTGTCCTGGAACTCACTCTGTAGACCAGGCTGGCCTCGAACTCAGAAATCCGCATGCCTCTGCCTCCCAAGTGCTGGGATTAAAGGCGTGCGCCACCACCATCCGGCTTCTTTGTTTGTTTGTTTTTGGTTTTTCGGAGATAGACTTCTTAAGTTTTGGTTGAAAAGTCCTACATAGCTAAGGAACAACAACTGGTAGAGCTGTATTGTTTTTGGTAACATTAGGAAACAGAGAATAGTCTAGCTTGTTTTTCTCGAGGGAAAAAGGTCCCTAAAGCCATGCTGAGAAGATTGTCATTCCTAACACAGAACTGCGATGTGTGCAGTAGATGTGTGAGGGCTGTGATCAAGCATGAGGAAGCCAGAGGAAGACAGTTGGTAGTTTCTAATGCCCTCCACTTTTTAAAAGTTTTGCTTTTTAACTATGTGAATATGTGTGGGTATTGTACATGTACATGTACCTTAGAGACCAGAAGAGGGTGTCAGATCCCCAGGAGTGTGAGTTACATGCAGTTGTGAGCCACCCACAGGGGTTGCTGAATACCGAACTCCAGTCCGCTTAACTCCAGAACCATCTTCACCCCTCCACCCTACTTTTTGGGGTAGGTCTCTCAGTGAACCAGAAGTTGGCTGTTCGCAGTTGATCCTGCCCCAGGACCTGCCTGTCTCTATCACAGAACGCTGCAGGAGTTAAGGCACACATACCAGGCCTGGCTTTTTACACGGGTGCTGGGACCTGAACCCAGGCCCTCCTGCCTGCACAGCAAGTGTTCTTACTCACTGGGCCATATCTCCAGAACCCTGATAAACTTCTGAAGTTTATGTTCTCAGCAGGGATAGGATTTGGACAAAGAAAGTTATAGAGAAAATGCATAAGCTTAGATTATATAAATTTTCTAGAATGTTAGGTATAAAAACCTCATATATTCTTACTATAATTTGATATTTGTAAATTTACAGGTATTTCCTATGTAATATTTATGCTTACATGTACCATTCATACATTTATATATAATATCATGCATACTTAGCAATGAAAAAAATGATACTTTGAGTAAATAAAAATTTCAACAACAACAAAAATTTCAAATGAAAACAGCATCCTAGTCTATTCATTCTATGATTATCATCACACTTGATAAACTCTTCACATGGCGGGCGTGTGATGAAAGGCAACAACACACATTACAAACCTATCCCATTAACATTTTTCTTTCCCTTCACTCCCACTCCTCCCTTCTTTGCTTTTCTTTCTAAAAACAGTCTCACTACATAGTATAGGCCGGTCTCAAAGTCTCTTTATTTGTATGGTAATTGGGTTCCCAAAATTGCCTGAGAATTGGGGAAGACATTGGGGTCCCTGCCGGAGAGAGGGTGAAAGCAGAAAGACCAGGTCTAAGCAGTATAGGACAGAGAGACTGCCAACGTGTAAGAGTCAGGGACCGTGGCCCAGGAGGGCTGCAGGCCTGGGCCCGGGGTGGCCAGGATGGAATATAGGATTTAGTAAGTAATAATTCAGGACTATCAGAGCGGGGAGTGTGCTAGCCACATGGAGGTTTAGAGTAGATCAACCATTGAGCTATTCAAGGTATATTAAAATATAGAAGGCTGCATGAGTGTGCTTTTCCTTTGGACACCCAGAACATCGTGGCAGGTAGTTGAGTAAGATTAATTATTCCACTGCAACACCGTGGGCTCAGATGACAACTTCCAGGCCAATGGACCATGCGCAGGGATATTTTAATTTGATGAGATGGAAAAACTGTAGTTAGTGCTAGCTCTAGCATGCAGACTGTGGATTGACAACCCATTTTCCAAAAAACAATATACTTAAATTACTCATGAATGGGATGACTAGTTGGTAAAATGCTGGGTTTAGCAGACTAAATCTAGCAAGCTCACAGGCTTTTTATTTTATTAATTTAAAGAATAAGGCAGAAGACTGGAGAGATGGCTCAGTGGTTAAGAGCACTGACTGCTCTTCCGAAGTCTTGAGTTCAAATCCCAGCAACCACATGGTGGCTCACAACTAACTGTAATGAGATCTGATGTCCTCTTCTGGGGTATACAAAGACAGCTACAGTATATTTACATATAATAAATAAATAGATCGTTTAAAAAAAAAGAATAAGGCAGAGAGTCCTATGGGCCCCACGTGAAGGAGATCTTTGCTAGTGACAGGTCACTTCTCCATCTTGGTTGTAGAGGTGTTTATACAATCTACAAACACATGTGTAACATTGCTAATACCCAAATAAAGGATTATAGTATGACTTATACTAATATCAATCTCTAAGTTTCCTTTGCAAAAAACTGAGCGGAAAGCGCACCTGTGTACTAATTTTACAACATCCTATGAATCTATAATTGCACGAAAATGAAATGAAAATAGAAAAATGTTTTTTGTAAGAAAAATGTTAAGCTAGCATTAACCTCTTCACTATCACGAACAGTAAAAGATACGACTTGCTATGAATAGTGTTTACTTAATGCCTGGCTTTCAGTCGCTAAGTAACAGTGAAGGACAGGCCTACCTTTGCTGGTCCTCCTCCAGAGCTAGTGAATAAGACACTGAGCAGAGAGATGACGACAATGTCACTGTGTTCAAACAGCAGCAAAGTCCTACAAGAATAAGACATCATTCAGGAAATGTATCTGACCTTTCTCAGGAAGCATGGATCCAGTCAGAGTAAGGGGAAACAAAACCCGAGAAAAATAAATATGGACAATTCCCTTGGACAACATTTTTTTATTAACTACCTTAGAAAGAATGAGGCTACGAATACCTGAAAATAACAATCTTCAATCTTAGAATTATGCGATTTAAAAAATATATCACATTTTGAAAATATTTTATCAACTTTTTGATTAAAAAAGAAAAATGGGTCCGGGCGTGGTGGCGCACGCCTTTAATCCCAGTACTTGGGAGGCAGAGGCAGGCGGATTTCTGAGTTCAAGGCCAGCCTGGTCTACAGAGTGAGTTCCAGGACAGCCAGGGCTACACAGAGAAACCCTGTCTCAAAAAACCAAAAAAAAAAAGAAGAAGAAGAAGAAGAAAAGTGGTATTTACTATGCCACAGTTTGCCAAGGAGGACAGAGGAAACTTTCAGGAATCAGCTTTCTCCTTCTCTTTGGATCTGGAGAACAACTTCAGGATGTTAGGTCTGCACAGCACGTGCATTTCCTCTGTGAGCCATCCTGCTGGCCTAGAGTGAGTGTGTTTTTGTGATGAGCATGCGTGTGCGTGGGTACACACAGAGGCTAGAGGCTGACACTGGGGACCTTTCTCCACTGCTCTCTACAACAGCAGCAGCATCACCGTCACCACTATCTCCTCCTCCTCGAGACGGCTTTCCTGTATTTTTTTTTTTTTTTTTTTTAATTTGAGACAGGGTTTCTCTGTGCGGCCTTGGCTGTCCTGGAACTGTGACAGCCTTCTGAGCACTGGGATGGAAGGCGTGTGCCACTGTACCCAGCCAACAACACAAGTTTTTAATTGCCTCCACGTTATTTTTAAAACCAGGGCCTCTCTGCTAACCTAGAGCTTTCTTTTTCAGCTGGACTGGCTGTTTAGGAAGCCCCAGAAACCGCCTGTCTTGGCCTCCCCAACAGGGGTTACGGGCTGCCATGCTGGACTCTGCTGGGCACCTGAACTCAGGGCCCAGGGCGCTGCAGCAGGCATTTCCCTACCCGGCCAACTCCCTAGCCTTTTTCCTGTGGATATCAGCAAGTACTTAGTGAGCTTGTCGCTGGGGCCGGATGACGGCCTATGCTGCTCCAGCAGAGGACCTGCTTTGGTTCCTAGCACCACAACTCTGAAATTTCAGTTTCAAGGCATGCTGTATCCTCTTCTGGTGTCTGCACACACTAGGTGAGCATGTGGTGCACATACATTCAGCCAAAACCCTCATATGCACAACATAAATAAATGCATCTGAAACAATAGTAAAGCGTACATGACAATCTGGTTTTGAGAAGAACTTGGTATGGTTAGCCTCAAGCTCTAGGATAAAGGAATTTTCTTGTTTCAGCCTTCTAATTAGTTGAGGCTGCCTGCACACAGCCCACTCTATCTAGCTCTGAAGTAACACTTCAAAAAACTGAATTTTAAGATAAGTGAATTACTTTCCCCCCCCCTATACAGAGTCTATTAGCTTTGCCTGACCTGGAACTCTTTCTCTGTGTAGACTAGGTTGGTCTCAACTCACAGAGATCCACATGCTTCTGTCTCTCAAGTGTTGGGGTTACGGATGTATGCTACAATGCCCAAGGAAGAAGAGAGGCTTCCTAGATCAGGAACTGTATTATTATTCTTTCGTTTGTTTTTTGGAGACAGGGTTTCTCTGTGTAGTCCTGGCTGTCCTGGAACTCACTCTGTAGACCAAGCTGGCCTCGAACTCAGAAATCCGCCTGCCTCTGCCTCCCAAGTGCTGGGATTATAGGCGTGCGCCACCACGGCCCGGCTCTGAATTATTCTTCTTAAAATACATTTGTGTTAGGGCTGGAGAGATGTTTCAGTGGTTCAAGTGGATTACTGCTCGTAGAGAGGACATGGTTTGGTTCCAAGCACCCACGTAAGAGTGCACAACCTGGAGCTGCAGTTTCGGTGCATCGGACTGACTCCTTCAGCCCAAATGCATGTGGTGCACTTACAGATTCTCATGCGCACACCCTTACGTCTACAGTAAAAATGAACAGGGGCTAGAAAGGTGGTCAGCAGTTATGGTCCTCTGCTGCTCTTCCAAGGACACAAATTCATAAACAGGGGCTAGAACGGTGGTCAGCAGTTATGGCCCTCTGCTGCTCTTCTAAGGACTCAGGTTCAGTCCCCAGCAACCAGGTCAAGCAGTCCCAGAGGAACCCTTGTCTGGCCTCCATGGGCATCCACATGCACGTGGCGCCCACACATAAATAAAAGTAAAAAATAAATTTAAAACATTCTTGTCTTTACTTACTAAAAAGAAGTATTTTATGTGCAATTGTCTGTCTCGTCTGGCTTACACAGTGTGTTCCAGGTTGGTCAGTGAGAGCTACATAGTGAGACCCTTCTAAAGAAAGAAAGACTGAGACCCAGACTCAAATAGGACAGTGGCTGGAAAGATGCAGTTCAGTGTGATTCAATCTCCAGGACAGCCAAACACCAAAGACCCCAACCAACAAAAAGGAGTCTTATGGATCTAATTATTAACCCATTTCCAGCTCTCTGTTAAATATGTCATTTTTCTTCTTTGCCTAAGTCTGTAATGAAAGAACTTTAAATTTTTATTGTATTTGGAAGGTTCTAATTTTAGAAATTAATATATCAACATGGCAATACTAACCTAAAATAAGAGACTACAAAAACATCATTGTGCTCAGCCCTGAAGTATACACTTTAAAGTGCATCATGGGTTTAGTAAAAGATGGAGAAGGGCTAGAGAGATGGCTTAGTGGTTAAGAGCACTGTCTGCTTTTCCAGAGGTCATGAGTTCAATTCCCAGCAACCACATGATGGCTCACAACCATCTGTTTGCTGGTGTGTCAGTGACAGGATGCTCATATACATTAAATAAATCTTAAAAAGAATGGATGAAGGCAGTGTGTGTGGTGGTAAGGGTATGTATAAAGCAGTAAGCAGATGACTAAATATTTTCCTTTTCTATCTATCTATGAACTAAAACACTATTTCATAAGTAAGAAAATTAAAATATAGTGGCTGATAGCACTCAATTACGATCAGGCTTAAACTGAGAGACTCAACTAACCTTCCCATTCCTCTAGGTGTGACTGCTACATACTGTATCTGAAAAGCACAGGGCGAATAAGCCAAAGAAATCCCGGCCCACAAGGTACTTTCTTGGCCTCCAGTAGCCCCTCCCCTCCCCTCCCTCCCCTCCGTCCATCCTCTCTACTGTAATGGAGAGTCTTTATAACTTCTTTCATTCTAGCCCTTATGTCTTACCTTCATCCTTGTCCCCAACCAAAGGCAAGGGCAAGGCACCTCTTTTTATACTTGGTTGCTAACACCTTTTAGAGAGCCCGGAAAAAAAAATTCTTAAGAGTGGTGGTCACACACCTGTAATCCCAACACTTGTGAGCAGATGTGTAGCCTGGTCTACAGGTGAGTTCCAGGGAGCCAAGGCCACAGAGACACTGTCTCAGGAAGTTAAAACCAATTCTTACGCCAAGTTGCACGTTTCAATGTTTACTAAGTTATTTTCCAGCATTTGCCCCTTGAACTGGCCCCAGATGCAGAGTCAGTCTCTACACAGACCTCAGAGAGACAAGGGAGAGCGGCTGCTTCACTCTCCGCACCCTGGTCTGCTGAGCGCGCTTGCAGGGCGAAGACGGCTCATCCTTACTGGTTTGTTTCACTTCCCATTCCAGACATTCTAGCTGGATTCTAGCCAACCTAACATCTGTGATAGTAACAAATATATTAATGGTATTCACCCAAGAACTACTCTACAGACTAAATCTGCTTTTCTATGTAGAAATGTACAGAAGTGAATGAAACAGTTGTGCAAGTCAATCTCTGATGTAACATTTGGAACAAGGGCCAGTGAGACAAGTCCTCTGATCTCCACATGTGCACATAACACATACTGAAACACACAGAACAAAACTAAGCCAAATGAAGAGATGTAAACAAATAGTGAATATACATGTTTTTATTTACCTTAGTGGTCCACAAAGAGTAAGGCCAAAAAACCATAAAAGTGATATGATACATCCAGCAACTGCATGCTTAAATATTTTGATCCACTATAAATAGAAACAACAACAAAAAACTTCAGTCATATCCATTTGCTAGTAAGTATTTCATAATAAGTAAAACCTACAAGGAGGCGGCATGGTGGAGCACACCGTGGACCCCACACCAGGAGACAGAGCAGGCAGACCTCTGTGATTTCAGGCCAACCCGGTCTCCACACTGAGTTCCAGGTTGCTCAGTCCTAACACATCAAGACACTGTCTTAAAAGAAACCAAACAATGCCTAGAAGGAAATGATAATTATGCAACCATTTTACAGGTTAAATAATCATGTATTTTAACATTAAATAGAAACTGCCAAGACTGACTAAGCACATCCACTTCCATTATGTACGCTCTCACTTGTGAGGTTTCTTTTGAAACAGTCTGACTATGTAGCTTTGTACACTGGGAGATCCCAGTCTCTACTTTCTGAGTGCTGCAATTAAAGACATGCACCACCATGCCTGCCTGTTAGCTCTTAAAGTCTTTTTCCAATGTAGTGAAATTTTCCATTTTTTCCACTAGTTTTCTAGCAATAATTAATGATTTAGTCTTTTAAGAATCTTGTCCATGCCAGGCAGTGGTGGCGCACACCTTTAATCTTAGCACTTGGTAGGCAGAGGCAGGTGGATTTCTGAGTTCAAGGCCAGCCTGATCTACAAAGTGAGTTCCAGGACAGCCAGGGCTACACAGAGAAACCCTGTCTCAAAAAAACCAAAAACCAAAAAAAGTCTTGTCCATGAGGACTTCATTTTTGATATCAAGTCTCACCTGTAGCTCAGGCCAGCCTAGAACTCATATTGATCTTCCTGTTTCTGACTAGATGCACTTTGTGAGTACATGTATATACCACTATGTTTCTATGAGCCATTTTTATGCTATCGTCATTTGAAAATAGAGAAAAAAGACCTAGATATTCTTGGTCTCTAAAACAAAAGTTTTTAACTTGTCACTCTGATAATATGGTAGGGAACACTAACTGTGATATGGCGCAAACATGCAGAATATAATTCTTCCACTGAGGTACTTTATGTCAGACTAGCGGAATGGGGAACCTTTCTGGCATGAAGCCACCTAAAGGGAATGACAAAGAAAACATATGTACTGCATACTCACATGAGGTATAATTAAAAACTCTTACATTATAAATTAAATTTATTCCTCACAGATACATGATATAGTTTTGTAATACAGACAGGGAACAATATTATTACCTCCACTTTACAAGTGAGCAAGAGAAATCAAATACATTCCTTTAAAATTTGCCACCCTTTCTTACATTTGAAAACATTCCATTTACACTGAAAATTTATAATTCACTTGTAAAGCCCCAATTCTGAAAAGACAAGTCAAGAGTGAGCTAACTCTAGAACTGAGGTGCGGCTCTGCTGGCAGGCTCGCCCACACGCATGTGCTCCTGCATCAGCACTGTATACACGGGGACTGGCAGTCTAAGCCTGCAATAGCAGCACTGGGGACACAGGCCTGAGGATGGGGTGAAAGGCCACCTGTGCAGAACAAGTTCAAGCCCAGAACGGGCTAGAGGAGACCCTGTCTCAGGCCAAATCAACCAACCAAAACAACACAAAACCTCAAAAAACAAAAATCCCAAAACAAAACATGAAATAGTCTAGAAGTTTTAAAAACAGGGACTTCATTCTGGCCCACTGAAAGGAAAGCTGTTAGGAATAAGTGATTCTGTCCAAATCTCACCTGATGTTTGGTAATAGTTTTCCCAGAAGAAAACGGTTTTTGAAACAAAACCATAAAAAATGCAGTCCTGTAAACATTAAAAAAAGTAACATATTAACATTAGTTGTAAGGTGCAGTTTTAACAAACACACCAGAACTATAAGCACGCTGTCCTTCAGAGCTGAGCTCCACCCTGTCTACCTGTGGCCCCTTTCCACCTGAGGCATTTTTATGCCATTGTGATATATAGAGATGTAATATATATATATAGATCAAACATTTACTGCTAACAAATCAAATAAATTTATCTTTAAAATATACCTTAAAGTCTTTGGTGTAAACGATTTTACTATTAAAGATAAGCAAATTTGCATACTAATGAGATGGATGTATTTATACACATTAGATATACTAATTTGATACAAAAAATGTTGAAGAATGATACCAGAAAAATATTAAATCTTTGCTTACTGTAATCAAACCATTATGCTTCTGTAAGGGCAGAAAATTTCTTATATAATACAAAAACGCTAAAACATAAGCATATTGCTCGTTGGTGGTGGCACATGCCTCTCATCCCAGCATCCTTGAGGGAGAGGCAGGTGGATCTCTCTAAGTTTGAGGCCTGGTCTGTGTACAGGGTGAGTTCCAGGACAGCCAGGACTACAAAGAAAAAACCCTGTCTCAAAACAAACAAACAAACAAACCCCAAACCAACCCAAGCCCCCCCCCCCCCCACACACCCCTTATGAAACCAAAATACAAAAGAGTAATTCAGAAATATTATTTGACACTGTGTGGTTAGTACAAAGTGTTCATGCTGTGTGCAGAACCAAGACTATAGCCACTTCCTGCTGCAGAAACACCTCAGATTCAATATGCATTTGATTCTGAATTAATATTTGGCTGGCAAAATTTTCAAGATCATCACATTTAATTTAAGAAACTGTGCTCTAGGCTGGGTATGGTGGTGTGCACTTTTAATCCCAGTACTTGGGAGCCAGACGTTGGTGGATCTGAGTGAGTTAAGAGGCCAGCCTGGTCTATGAAGCAAGCTCCATGTCAGCCAAGGATACAGGGACCCTGCCTCAAGAAATAAGACAGCAACAAAAGAAGTGTAGGAGAGACTGTCTTTAGTGACAAGGCTTTCATGGCAAAAATCAGGACATTTTGGTAACTGTCTTCAGAACTAGTTCATAAACCACAAAAGTAATAATGAGTATTAAGATGAAATCTCATGATTTAGTCCAGGCTGGTCTTGGACTTACGATTCTCAGCCGCCTACGTGGCGGGATTACTGGTATGTGCCACTATGATTAGCTTTCAATACCTTTAATACCTTAAAACAGCAAATAAAATAATTCATCTTCTCTTAAACTCGGTAGTAAATCTTGAGCCAATGTAACAGTAACATGCCTTCATCTTTTTACTGTTAGTTAAATAAAAATGCTTAACTTTTCTAATCAAGAATCTCTTTCCTAAACTGGCAAACCACAGCCTTAAGTGTCTTTGATAAGACTTTTATTAACACAGAGTGGGGTTACTATTAATCTCAAGAATTATAAATCTCTACTTAGGAAGGAAACTGTACACAGGCTATATAGTTTACAGAACACGAGGACCCTGTGCTCTGATGAGGTTATGTAGGGGCATGACACAGCATGATTTAACTTGGAAACAAGAAATGTTTGTGCTAAGACAAGCTCAGGTAACATTTTTATAACTGCCTCATGACTGAGCTACATCAGAAGATAGTCTAACTCCACAGGGAGTATTTACTTTTTAAAGATTTACTTTATTTATGTGTATGTGCGTGCTTACATATGTGGATCCATGCCCACAGAGGCCAGAAGAATTTCAACTCTGGAGCTGGCATTACAGGCGGGTGTGAACCACACAAATAGATTCTGGGAACTGAAACTGGGACCTCTCTAAGAGCAGTCAGTGCTCTTAACTGCTGAGCCATCTCTCCAGCCTATCAAAGTCACTTTTATAAACATACAACATCTCCATTTTTTTTTTACACTTGTCCTCAGGAGTGTAAAGGACCCCTTCATCTTCTGTGAAATTAAATGACATAAGACATTACAAAGACCGAGTGCTAGCACAGACAGGAACCAAACTGTCTAGTAAGGGAGGCATTAAGAGCTCTGCAGGAATCAGCACTACCACCTGAACTAAAAGCCCGTCTGGCAAATCACTAAACTCCAACCACCTTCTTCAACTTTATTTTTGAGGCAGAGTCTCACTGTATAACTGAGGCTGGCCTCCAATTCATGATCCTCCTGACTGAAGTTCCCAGGGCTGGGATTCTGGTTTACCACACTCAGCAGAGATACCTTTTGCTGATGGGTCTCTATACTGCTACCCTTGCACAAGCTTCTAGTTATAGAAGAAAAAAAATCAGATAGTTATCAGAAGAAATAAACTTCACAGAACATATAGGTAAGATTTTTTAAAAACAGTCAAAAGAGGATTTTCAGAGAAATAAAAAACATTAAGGCCCTCTCCATACTCACCCAAGTTTTAATATAAAAATAAATTGAACAATGTGAACAGCTTTTAGGAGATCATATGATTCAAAAAGTCCCACAGCCTTCAAACATTTGGTTAAACACAGCAATACAATGTATTTTGTTAATCTGAAAAATAAGAACAGGAACAATTTTTAATATAATTGAAATCACTAGTACTGAATATAAATCAAGAATTAAGCAAGAGAAGAGGAGGGAGGCTCTGTCAGAGCACAGAGGAGCACATATGAGACACGGGCACCGGACAGGACACCCTGAAGACTCGACTGCATTTAGTTTAGTTCAATTTAGTCAGCTGAGTTCAGGTTAATTTAGCAGCAGATTGCTTATGATTAAAATCAAGGAAGTCAAACTGCACTTAACATACTTGTTTTACAAAGATTAGAGATTTCTATATAAAGCATCAAAGATTAAAAGACGGGGTCTTGAATGAGAGATATGAAGCAATTCATGCAAAGTACTGATAACATATTAGCATTAGTAAACCAGCTTTATTCTCACGCACACATATGTGCACGGTACCCCAGGGGTCAAGATGTTAATTCCTGAGTAGCTGATTATTGGGAAAGTTTTAAGTAAAATCACTTCTAGCTCTCTTCTCACAGGGAAACAATTTATAAACCTTTTCCTATGTGTGTCAACAAATTTTTTTTCCACATTTGTAATCATGCACATATTGTGACTGCAATCTTTCACATAATATATACTC
The DNA here is from genome assembly GCA_964023405.1 of Apodemus agrarius. Classification (NCBI taxonomy): domain Eukaryota; kingdom Metazoa; phylum Chordata; class Mammalia; order Rodentia; family Muridae; genus Apodemus; species Apodemus agrarius. Next base: position 55,730,344 of record OZ030020.1, on the reverse strand, counting down.
AAGAGCTTTCTGCTATAATTATCAACTTAGAAAAATTACTTCAACATTTTAAGCATAGTATTCTTTGATTTAAAAATATTTCCTCTATTCCACATCTTATTATTATGAACACTATTGTGTGTGTACACACATGTGCATAAGAGCACATGAGGTCAGAGGATCTGTGTGAGTCAGCTCTCTCCTTCCACCACGTGGGCCCATCCAGAGAGGCGAACTCAGGTGATCAGTCCTGGCAGCAGGAGCCTGTACCTGTTGAGCCATCTCGCTAGTTCCTCTGCCTCCCAGATGCTGGATTAAATGTGTGCCTCACCACATACTCAATCTTCTGCATTCTTTGACTTTTAAGGTTCTAGTTAATACATCTTCCTGCTAGACATCTCTGAAACACTAGATAAGGCTAAGTAACCATATACAGAAACACCGCGGTTCATGTTGGGGGAACAATTGCTAGGTGAGGATGGGGATGGGAGAAGAGACAGGCTCTTATACAGGCCACTGAGCCTCAGGGCAGAGCTGGGGCTTTCAACCTGGTTCCCTAACTCAGAAACCACTGTGTGTTATTAAGTAACCAAATAAAAAATATAATCGGTCTTCTATGTGGTTAGACATTTCTTCAGTTCTCTAACAATTGCAATTATTAAATGGTGGAGATGAGTTTATAGCTCCTTCTGTGTCTATCGCTGCCACTCAAGTCTCTAGATATCAAGAGAGAGGAGGAGGGCAGCATAGAGTGTTCAAGGGAGAATATGCCCAAACAATGCACCTACACAAACAGTTTAAAATAGCTCAGTGGGTAAGAGCACTTGCTGTCTCAGTGTGAGCTTGAACCCCTGCACTCACATAAAGCCAGGGTAGCAGTCACTGCTCTGTAAAGACAGAAGGATGGATGAGGCTGCTAGGCTAGATCCAGGCAGAGAGAGAGACTGTCTCAAGGGAGTAAGGCAGCGATAGATAGAGCAGGCCACACCGGCACAGAATTCACACATATATACAAACAAAGCTGCTGACCAGGCAGTGGTCTATGCCAGCACTGACAAAGCTAAAAGGAGGAGGCCAGTTTGGACATCACGGTATGTAGCTTGTCTCAAAAAGGAATATGTATAATAAAAATAATACTAGTTCAATTCATTGAATACATATTCAAGCATTCATAGGTGCAAACAGAAGGCACAGTAAATACACGGATTCTGAAACAACTCAGGCGACCAGGTCATTCATTACTTGTGTGACCTTAGGCAGCTCAATTTCCTGACCTACCCAACAAGGCCACCACTGCTTAGCTTGTAGGGTTCTTGAAAAGATGAAAGGGAGGCATACACTGTGAGTCTTTGGGGCCTAAAAGGTACTCAGCAAATGCTGGAGGTCAGACCACCAGAACTTGTGCACACAGGTATAAACATACGCACAACGAAAGGATCTCATCGTTCTTGTTGCAGTTAATAGCCAGTGCTTGAACACACTGGGGCAAAATCTGAATTCTGTAATAAGCTACAATAGAAGGGCAACCCTGCTAAGCAAATAATGCAGGTAAGTGGCAAAGGACGTTTACCATATTTGTCTAAGACAGTAGGCTCTTAAGCAAAACCACTTTTAAACTACTCAGACTCTCCACACATACACCCCCCTTGAACCCTTTGAGAGTAAATGAAGTATGTCACATTTTACTCCTAAATACCTGTATTTCCTAAAAAATATGGCAACTCTGCTATGAAATCCAGAGTTATCAACAGGAAATGTAACAATGATCTGAAACTTTAATCTGCCTCCATGGTCCAATTTTGTGACCTGACCTAGTCTTGTCCCTTCTAGTACTTCCCTCTATTACCAATCCACAGTAGTAGCCCCTTCTGCATCTAGCTGTTATGGGTCACTGGTTAACACGGGACATGCTATAAATGAATTGCTGAAAATAGGCAGGAAACCACATGCATTCTGCAAATCCCGCAGTTGGTTTAAATCCTATTCAGCATATGTGTTTTTTTTTTTTTTTTCACAGACAAAAGTTAGCTGGTAACGCTGTAACCACGGTCTAAGAACTTTACCAAAAATAATCACGAAATCTCAGCGTACATACTGTTAACCAATTTGAACAAAATTGCTGCCCTTTAACACTACCTCAGAACTTAGGACAGGACAGGAAGGACACACAGGCTAGTGCCAGCGTATGCTACTCGGTCCTTGCCTTTAGGTTGGAGGGAAGGAAAAGAATTTTCACACTACGAATCCCCTGTACGGTATGAGTTTTGGGGGAGAGGGGTAACATCTCTTACTATTAAAATAAGCGGCCCCCCTCTCCCCCACAAAACCACGGCAACGAAAACTCGATGACAGGGTTGCATTTTTGCTGTGCTGTACAGCTAAGTTGTACTTTGGTTTCTTCGCCTGAGACGGTGACACCTTCCGCATATCCTCTCGGCGAGCCGTGGGGTCAGGCTACGGAGCCCCGCGTTGCCTAAGTGGCAGGGAGGAACATCCAGATCCCCTCTCGAGGGACTGGCAACTGGCAGGCGCTGCGTCCCGAGCCCAGACTCCCGCCCGCTCGCCCGCCGATCTCAAGCCACGGACCGCAGAGGTAGCCGGCGGGGTCCGAGCAAGGCGGGGAAGCTTGTCCGCACCGCCGCCGGCCGTGGAATCCCACCTTACCGGGCGCTCGGCACGTCCACCGGCCCGAGGCCGCCGCCGGGCCCGGGCCGCGCGTCCCCGCCGTACTTCTCTTCCATGCCGGCTCAGGAGCCGCTGCCCGCGCCGCGGGCTCTCCTCATGTCTCGCCGCCGCTGCGGAAGCGCGGGCGCAGGCGCGTCACTCCCCCATGTCGGCCGCGTCCTCGCAGGCTCAGCAGTCTCCGCCGCTAGCCCGGGCTCGGCAGACAGGCACACGCACGTTGGGCGGGACTAGGCCGCGGGCTGTTCCGGCAGCGCCGTTCCCCGGAGGCCGTACGGACAGGGACGTTACCGGGCCACGTCATCCGCCCCGGCAGCCCTCACTCCCGGGGGAGTGACCAATCCTGCGCCTGCGCGCAGGTGGACACGTGTCTTCTCCCCGCTCAGGCTCCTCCCACCGCAGGGAAGGCTCGGCTCGACCCGCCCCCTACTCGAGTCTTCTAGAGAAGCCCCTTACCGGTCCCTGCAGCGCCACCTAAGGCCCATCTCGGCTACAGCATGTTTTCCTGGCGCGCGGAATGGATGGTCTCCTAGAAAATGCACATTGAGTTAACGAACAGAGCTTTTGGGCCAGGGTTCTTCTTTTTCAAACGGCCTTACTCTGTAGCCCAGGTGGGCCTAGAACTCAGCATGTAGCCCAGGCTGGCCTCATAAACCGGAGAATTGAATTTACAGGCATGAGCCACATCTAGGCACTGCTAACTTAAATATGTGTGAAATGTATTAACTTTTTTTTTTTTCTAATGAGAAAGCTAAAAGTTTTTTTTGTTTTTTTTCGAGACAGGGTTTCTCTGTGTAGCCCTGGCTGTCTTGGAACTCACTCTGTAGACCAGGCTGGCCTCGAACTCAGAAATCCGCCTGCCTCTGCCTCCCAGAGTGCTGGGATTACAGGCGTGCGCCACCACCGCCCGGCTTAAATTTTTTTTTTTTTAAAGTGCCTGTGACTCTCACAAAAGATTTATTTTATTTTATTTTATTTTATTTTATTTTATTTTATTTTATTTTATTTTATTTTATTTTATTTTATTTTATTTTATTTTATTTTATTTTTTTGATTTCTGATGATACTACAACCCAGAGTGGGAGGTTGGGAGGATATGTCTACTGAAAAACAATGGAGAAAGGCCAAGTGCCTGGGGATTTAGTTGTTGGGCAGGAGTACTGGCGATACGGCTAACCTGCTCAAGTGTGTGTCACCAACACAGAAGGAGGGGCTCTGGGTGTGTTATTGTAAACTATTTTGTCCCCTTTTAGAAAATACAGGTTTTTCCTTCAATTCTGCCTTTGAAGTGGAATTACTTAATGTGGGCACATCTACATAAAATCTATTTTTTACAGGCACCTGTGTCTCTATTGGTGTGAGTCTCAATACTTAATAATTGTGGGCATCTTGGTCAGCATGGCAGTGCGTGCCTGTCATCCCAATTACAGCCAGAAGCAGTTTGAAGCCAGCCTGGGCTACTTACTGAGTTGTAGGCAGAGTGAACAGATTCACTGGCCTCTGCAGCAGAGCTTGGCTTGAAGGCAGTTGATGCTTCTGATTTGGTTAGAACCGTCACGTTGCCCTTTAGTATCAGCCCATTTTCGGTGATTGCATGGTCTCTCTTCCTCTCTGCTCCTCGACCTGTTTCTGTCAGGTTTCCAGTCCATAACTCCTCTGAAGCCGCTCTTCGATGGACGCTTTAGCCTCCTATCCTCTCCTAAACTTTCCACACCTCACGTCTCCCCCACGCTGTGTCAAACCCAGGGCCTTGCACACCCCAGGGCTGGGCAGTCACTCTATTCCTGGGCTGTCTTTCCAGTCCCACTTCACTTTCTTTCTTTCTTTCTTTCTTTCTTTCTTTAAGGAAGACACACAGGGTCTTACTATGTTGCCCAGGCTGGCCCAGAACTCCATCTCCTTCTGCCTCCTTAGCCAGCTCCCCTCATGTTTTGTTTGTTTTTTTGTTTTTGTCTATTTATCCATGAGTTCCTGGTGTGTGTGTGTGTGTGTGTGTGTGTGTGTGTATTCTTATGCACGGTGCACATGCATGCACAGTGTCTATGGGGGTCAGAGGTCAACTTTCAGGCATAGGTCCCAGGGAGATGGCGCGTGTAAGCCTGCTCTGTCTTCCACAGGTCCCTGTTCCTGGGCACCTCTGATGCCATCGTAGCTGTGATTCCAAGGTGACACATATGAAGATGTAGATTTTTCTTAGATTATCCATTCGCTTCTCTGTTGCCCCATCTGGGTTTAGTGGGGGACCCAGCAGCCATTTCAGGGGTTCAGGGGAAATGGCTGCGTTGCAGACTTAGCCCTAGTAGTTCTGAAGTTCCCACTGGGCTTTCAGAGAGGGAGACCAGATCAGGGGATAGCCAGAGCAATCGTGCTCATGTGGCTTTGGTTCCGTCTGTTAGCTTTGTCCTAAGCCTTCATGGAGAACGAAGCTACACGCTTTTATAAAATATGTGAAAATTCAGGAATGCGTGTGTACACTTAGAGCTACCGGCTGACTGTAGGAAAATGGTATGTTCTTCTTTTAGTCCCCCAACGCCAACTCTTGTTCTCCTTTCACACTTCGGATGTGAGATGGGGTCTTGCTTAGGAAGGCCTTGACCTCCTCATCTTTGCACGTCAACCCTGAGTGCTGAGATCACAAGCTTTTAGTTTCTATTCTTTTCTCCTCCTTCTTTCCTTCCTTCCTTCCTTCTTTCCTTTCCTTTCCTTTTCTTTCTTTCTTTCTTTCTTTTTCTTTTTCTTTTTTTTTTAATTTTTTTTTTATTTTCTATATTCTATGTTTACATTCCAAAGGCTTTCTCCTTTCCCAGTTCCCACCCTCTTTTTTTTTTTTTTTGAGACCCTATTACTATGCAGCCCTGGGACTCAACAGTCTCAGTGTTACAAAAAGCAGCAAAGAGAAAGTAGCTCACCAAGGTGATTTTGGGGAGAATGGTGGGAGATGACAGGGTTTTACTATATAGGTTGTCCTGGAACTTACCATATAGTCCAGGCTGGCCCAGAACGCACAGCTGTCCATCTGCCTGCCTCTCTAGTGCTGGCATTTAAGACATGTGCTACCACACTAGGCCAAGGTGACTTTTTTTCCTCGGCAAATATTGCATCAAATCCAAAACTGGTTAGCAAACACACTTGCCAAAATGGCCTCCAATTTAGGTGACAGTGTGTCATCCTGTTTGTGGGATGACACTCACACTCTGACACAAGAGGCTAATTGACACAAAGGGGAAGGGGGAGGTTCGGGAAAGATGGATAGAAAAGTTTCTTACACTATGTAGACCTTGCTGGCTTCAAACTCCTGAGATCTATTTGTCTCCTCCACACTCCGAGTGACCACACTTGACCGCTCTCTCTTCTAAGCACAGCGTTTTAGAGTTCCAGTTTAGATATCATCATACGTGTATATATTGCATTCTTCTCTCCTGTTATAAAGTTGTATAGGCCAATACATGGTGTAACTTCGCTTGTTGAACTCCAAAAATATGTGCGTATGCATTTTCCTTGCCCATGTTCTAAGATGCTAGTTTGGTAACATCATTCTATCAAGTGTAAAGTTTGTGGGGAGCCATTGTTTTAGACCAGCCCCCGTTTAGGTAGCAGAAGATCACACCAAATCAGAGCAGGGTCACTTGCTGTATTATCAAACTGGATTTTGAAATAGACCAGCTCTCCAAAAAGCCGATCATAGCATGATGGTCTCTGTAGACCAGGCTGGTTTTGAACAAAGAGATCTGCCTGCCTCTGCCTTCTGAGTGCCGGGATTAAAGCCTGTGGCATCTTACCCTGCTGAGACACAGTCTCTTGCTGGATCCGTGGGTTGGCTGCCCAATGAGATGTGGGGATCTAGCTGTCTTTGATATGTTTGGGCTGTACCCAACTTTAATATGGGTGTCGGGGATCCAAAATCAGGCTTTTATGTACTTTACTAACAAAGCCATTTCCCAAGCCCCTCCTCCCAGACACCAGTTTCTTATAACATTTAAAAGACACTCTCTCTCTCTCTCTCTCTCTCTCTCTCTCTCTCTCTCTCTCCCTCCATCCATGCACATGTGTGTCACCAAGTAGAAGTCCAATGATAGCCTGAGGGAGTGTCTCCTTTTACCTTTGTGTGGCTTCTGGGACCAAACTCTCTGCTCATCAGCTTCTGCAGAAAGTGCCTGGGCCTGCTGAGCCATTTTGCTGGACCTCTTAGTTCTCTTTCAACAAATCGCTGTTTTTCTTCTTGACATTAAAAATAGTCTAAAGTTATTTAGGGGATCCTTTTGATTTTAATTCCATGTCTGAAACTCTTGTCTGAAGTACTTTAGGATGGTTTCAAATAGTTTCAACACTGTTTTATATATTTTCTGATTCACCACTTATTGATACTCATTCTATATTTTTTAATTAGGTATATTCTTTATTTACATTTCAAATGTTGTCCCCTTTCCTGGTCTCCCCCCCCCAAAATCCCATAAGCCATCTCCCCTTCCCCTGTTCCCCAATCAACCCCTCTCACTTCCCTGTCCTGGTATTCCCCTACACTGCTGCATAGAGCCTTTCCAGGATCAGGGGCCTCTCCTCCCTTTGATGTCTAACAAGGCCAGCCTCTGCTGCCTATGCATCTGGAGCCGTGGGTAACTCCATGTGTACTATCTGGTTGATGGTTTTGTCCCTGGGAGCTCTGGGGGTACTGGGTGGCTCATATTGTTGTTCCTCCTATGGCACTGCAAACCCCTTCAGCTCCTTGGGTCCTTTCTCTAGCTCCCCCACTGGGGATCCTATGCTCTGTCCAATGGCTGGTTGAGTGTGTCCCCCTCTGTATTGTCATGCACTAGCAGAGCCCCCCAGGTGACAGCTATATCCGGCTCTGGTCAGCAAGCACTTGTGGGCATCGATAATAGTGTCTGGGTTCTGTAACTGTATATGGGATGGATCACTAGGTAGGGTAGTCTCTGGATGGTCTTTCCCTCAGACTCTGCTCCACACTTTGTCTCTGTATCTCCTTCTGTGGGTATTTTGTTCCCCCTTCGAAGAAGGACCAGAGTATCCATACTTTGTTCTTCCTTCTTCTTGGGTATCATTTGATATGTGAATTGTGTCTTGGGTATTCCAAGCTTCTGGGCTAATATCCACTTGTCAGTGAGTGCATTCCATGTGTGTTCTTTTGTGATTGGATACCTCACTCAGGATGATATTTTCCAGAGCTACCCATTTGCCTAAAAATTTCATGAATTCATTGTTTTTAATAGCTGAGTAATTCCATTGTGTAAATATACTACATTTTCTGTATCCATTCCTCTGTTGAGGGACATCTGGGTTCTTTCTAGCTTCTGGAAATAAATATTCTATAAATAGAGCTGCTATGAACATAGTGGAGCATGTGTCCTTATTACATGCTGGAGAATCCTCTGGGTATATGCCCAGGAGTGGTATAACAGGGTCCTCTGGTAGTATTATGCCCAGTTTTTCTGAGGAACTGCCAAACTGATTTCCAGAGTGGTTGTACCATCTTTCAATCCCACCAGCAGTGGAGGAGTGTTCCTCTTTCTCCACATCCTCGCCAGCACCTGTTTTCTCCTGAGTTGTTGCTCTTAGCCATTCTGACTGGTGTGAGGTGGAATCTCAGGGTTGTTTTGATTTGCATTTCCCTGATGACTAAGGATGTTGAGTATTTCTTTAGGTGCTTCTCAGCCATTTGATACTCCTCAGGTGAACCACTCTATATTTTTTTTGAAATTATATCATATTGCACCACTTCCTCCTTTCCTCCCCTCCCATCTACTTCATCCCATGAAACTCCCATGTTCTCTCCAAAATTCACGGCCTTATTTCTTTGCCATTACATATATACATACACATACATATATATTCCTATATACAGCCTTCTCAGTCTGTGTAATATTACCTGTATGTATATGATCTAGGGCTGACTGCTTGACATTTGGATAACTGACTTGGGGTTCTCCTCCTTCTCTCAGAATCCCCCAGTTGTCTATAGTCCTTTGTCTAAGTTGGAGGCCCTATGACCTTTCTTCCTTCCATGGGAGCTGTATTTATTTGTATATGGCTCAGGTCTTGGTTAGGCAGCCATGCTACTGAAACTTTGTGGGTGGAGCCTCTCTTACATTTCTAGGAGATGCTAACTCATGGCAAGTTTCCTGTCTCTCTGGCTCTTACATTCATTCTGCCTCCTCTTTCTCGACGATCCCCGAGCCTTAGGTGTGGGAGCTGTGCTGTAGATGGGTCAGTAGGGATACTTTGACTTAGCTTGATGAATAGGTGACTGCTTGGCGAGAACTGGAAATGGAAGAAGTCAGATCAAACTTTCTCAGGTCCGGCTGGAGAAGAGTGCCCTGTGAGTTAACCTCTAGTGTGATGCTGATGTCTTTGCCACAGCCCTAAGATACGCCACAATTGATCATGGTACCCCACTCAGAGATATTCTGTGATTTCAAGGCTGTCAGGCCACACGAAGGCTTGTCCTCTCTGTTCAGTTTGGTTTTATGTTCCTTTCAGCTCCAGTTTCCCTGCCCTCTTTCCTATTTCACTGCCCTAGGTCCAGTCACCTCAATAAGTCTTCTGGGCTAGAGAGACGGCTCAACAGTTGAGAGCACTGGCTGCTCTTTCAAAGGTCCCGAGTTCAATTCCCAGCAACCACATGGTGGCTCACAACCATCTGTAATGGGATCTGATGTCCTCTTCTGGTGTGTCTGAAGACAGTGAGAGACTAGTCCCATATATAAAAATAAATAAAAGAATAAGATTCCTAAGTAGCTCCTTATTTGGGACAGGGTTGGTACCTGTGATCAAAAGCACTTTAAAGCATGACTCAATTTACCCTTTTTAAAAAAGAATTATTTATTTATTTGTTTATTTTATGTATAGGAGTACATATACAACCAAACAGAACTGAGCAAACAAAGCCAAACCCTCATCAAGCTATGGAACACAGATGTGCGAGCACACAGAGTGAGGCTTTGGATTGAACACGGAACTGTGCTCATCAAGCATCAAGGTATCAAGCTGTGGGATCACACACACACACACCACACACACACACACACACACACACACACACACACTCATGCACTCACACACACACTCACACACAGATATATACCTACACACATACTTACACTCACTCACACACACACTCATGCACACACACACACACACAGATATATACCTACACATACATATTTACACTCACACACACTCATGCACTCACACACGCACAGACATACACACTCACATACTTACACACACACAGACATACACCTACACACACTCACACACAAAGACATACACCTACACACACACTCACACACACTCACACTCACACACACACCCCCTGCACATGCGCACACACATACAGTGGGGCTGGAGATTGAACCCATGACCTTGTGCCCGCTCGGCAAACATGCTGTTCCTTCTCAGGCTGTCCCCTCCCACTGTCCTAGCCTGTTCAGCTGCCTGTAATAAAATACCACAGTGCCTTGGCTGGTTAATAAACGACATGAGTATTAACCCCGTGTTTATCTCCCACAGTTCTGGACACTGAAAAGTCCAAGGTCAAAGTGCAGATGTGATGGATATGTGTCAGGGGCCACTTCCTGTTTCATAGACACATCTTCTTGCTCTGTCCTTATATAAAGCAAAGGAGATCGCTAACTCACTGGGCCTTATATCATTTGATCTCAAAAGTTCATCTGCTAAAACTTGGCATTGGCGATTAGATTAGGCATATGAATTTTGGAATGATCATAGCACCCACCAAGTAGAGAAAACAGCTATTTTAATTTTCTTTTCTTTTAAAAAATGTGTTAAATTAATTTTGACAGTTAAATTAATTTTGACATAGCATCTCACTATGTACCCTTGTTTAGTCCAGAACTCACTATGTAGACCAGACTGGCCTCAAATTTGCCTGTCTGCCTCTCAAGTGCTAGGATTAAAGGTATGTACAACCACACTTACCCTCTGCCCTAAGATCTCTCTCTCTCTCTCTCTCTCTCTCTCTCTCTCTCTTTCATTATAACATATGGCTGCAAGTGCATAACAAGGCCAGAAGAGGGCGCCAGATGCCCTGGAACAGGAGTTAACAGTTGGTTGTGAGCCTCCTCCTGCTCTGGGGTGGTAAGAACTGAGCTCTGGTCTTCTGTAGGAAGAGCGAGTTCTTTTAGTCTCTGCCACATGTCTCCAGCCCCGTAATCTTCCACCACAGAGATGTGACCTTTGTAGCCCTTCACCTAAATGCAGCCTATCAATATGCTCTCGTTTCTGAGACTGTCGAGGCTTCTGCCGGTCCACATAGTGTTCTCAAGTTTGCTGTCTCTGTGTATATCCATATTGTTTTGTTATTATTTTGTTGGGTTTTGTTCCGATATGGACAAATGGCATTTTATTTTTTTATCTTCTTCATAGATATCTGGGTTGTTTCCATCCTGGGATATGATAGATGAAGCTATTACTTGTTGACAAGTATTTCCCCCATCTTTGGTAAATATCTAGGAGTGCAATTGTCAGATCACAGAAAATCATTACTGTAAGCACTTTTACCTTTATGAGAATGCGGAGAGCTTCCTTCAAAATGCCCAATAAATTTATAGGCCTATTGACCGTGTGTGAGGGGTCCGATTGTTGCGTCTCTGTGTTAACCTTTGGTGCTGTCAGATCTTTTCATTTGAGAGACATTTTGACAGATGTACACATAATCGTATCTCTTTTAAACCACATTTCTCCAATGACTTAAAAAAAAAAAAGTACTTTTTTTTTTTTTTTTTTTTTTTTTATGTTCCTGACATTTCATTTGTTTTGAAAAGTGTCTTGGGTATTCCAGAAGTGTAAATTCAGCTTGGTAGGCCTGCAGCCATCTTGACTTGTGTACTGCCATGGTTGCCCAGGAGAAACCACAGTTGTGGCTTTCCAAGTATACTATCCCAGAAAACTCTCTCCTCTTTCACTGTCTGTCTGCCTCTCTGTCTCCATCTCTCTTTCTTCCTCTGTGTTTCTATCTCCTGTCTCTCTGTCTCTTTGTCTTCCTTTACCTCCTGTCTGTCTATGTCTGTCTTTCTTCCTCTGTCTCTGTGTCTATGTCTCTTTCTCCATCTCTCTGCATCTTTTTCTGTCTCTCTCTCCATCTCCATGTCTCTCTTTTTCTGTCTCTGTCTCTCTTTTCCTGTCTCTCTCACTGTCTCTTTCTCTATCTCCCTGTTCCTGTCTTTGCCTCTCTATCTCTGTCTCTTTTCTTATCTCTGCATCTCTCACTATCTCTTCATCTCCCTGTATCCCTGTCTCTGTCTGTCTGTCTGTCTCCCTGTCTCTCTTTTTGTCTCCTTCTCTCTCTTTTCCTTTCTCTGTGTTTCTCACTGTCTCTTTTTATCTTCCTGTGTCTCTGTCTTTGTGTCTCTGTCTGTCTGTCTGTCTGTCTGTCTGTCTGTCTGTGTCTGCGCATGCATCCCACTTTGCACTTAGTTTGTGAGACAAAGTCTCGCTGTGTAGCTCAAGCTGGGCTGAATGAAACTCGTGGTAATTCTCCTGCAGCAGCCTTCGAAGTGCTGGGACTACAGGAGTTTACTACCATCACACCAAGCTCTTAGCTGATTTTCTTTCCAAATGGTACTTAATAGGGCTTTTAAAGCCAGTCGGTAACAAGTGTTTCTTCTACTTTAAAATCCAGTTCCCTGAAAGTAAGAAGATTCCTGGCTTCAGCCATGGCTCCCCCCTCCGCCCCCCCCTGTTGACTGATGACATCATCTCTAGTCACTGCTGCTTCCCAGAGGTCCTTTGGCCATTGCATAATTTCCATGCAGGAACGAGGGATGCCGAGCATCTGAGGAGAATGATTTCAGAAGCGACTTCTTTCTCTTGAGTACCTAAAGCTCCTTTGCTGGTCCTCTTTGCAGCACTCTGGTGCTGTTGGTGTGGGGTACGGATGTGTTCTGGTTCGTCCTCACACTATGAAGACTTTGAGAGTGTGCTGGCTAAATTTGACCAAGGTTAGAGCTGTCTGAGAGAAGGGACCCCCAAATGAGAAAATGCTCCCATAAGATTAGGCCGTAGGTGAGCCTGTAGGGCATCTTCTTAATTAGTGATTGATGGGGAGGGCCCAGCCTGCTGTGATTGGGACGGCCTGTGCAGTTGGTCCTGCCTTATTTAGGAAAGCAAGCTGAGCAAGCCAAGGGGAGCAAGGCAATAAGCAGCACCCCTCCATGACCTCTGCATCAGTCCAGGTTCCGGCCCCGTTTGAGTTCCTGTCCTGACATCAGTGATGTGCGAGAGGAAGCCACATACACTCTTTCCTCCCCAAGCTGCTTCGGCCATGGTGTTTCACCGCAGCAATCGATACCCTGAGTAAGGCATGGGTATGCTCCATTGCACCCTCCGCATCACCTCAAACTGATAATCAGTGAGTTTTATAACCACAGGAAAAAACAAACAACTCAAAACAAGTGTTTAATAAAAATGTGAAACAAAACAAAACAAACCCAAGCCTAAAAAGTCAAACCAAAACACTAAAAAAACCCAAGTCCCCTCCCCCCAAAACTCAAATCTCCAAATCTCCACAATATACCAAGCTGGGAGAAAAACTGATTATTGAGCCGTAAGTTGCATCATTGTCTTGTTCAGGTAATGAGACGCGGCTGAGGTGCCAGGTTCCCTCCAGCATCCCACGTGGGCACAGTATTCTGGAACAGAGATCTGCTTCAAGCACACTAACCGGCCGGACTTGTTATCGACAGGGAACTCACAGTCCTCAGTCTTGGAGCTCTGTGCTCACAGCCATGGCCCCGAGTTGACAGAGCCGCCTCGAGATCACTTACACCGGAGTCTGCTTTAGTCAGCCAGGCTGTTTACCAATGCACCACAGGCAGCGTGGCTGAAGCAATGTACAGTTAGTCCTCATCGTTTTTGGAAAGTAAAAAGTCCAAGTGGAGCTGGGGATCCGGGGCACTTGGAAGAGTGCTTGTCTGGTGTGCACAAGGCCCCGGGTTCAGGGCTACTGGAGACCCTGCTCCTCCCACTCCGGCATTCTCTTCCAAGATCAGGGTGCGGGCACAGAGGGGCTTAGATAAGCCCCTTCCCTGGCTTATGTGTGAGTAGCTGTCTCCTTCCTGTGTCCTCACGAAGCACAGTGGAAACTCCAATGCCTTCTCTTTTCTGTAAGGCAGTAGTTCTCAGCCTGTGGGTTATCACCCCTTTGGGTGGGCAAATGACCCTGTCACAGAGGTTGTCTAGGACCCTCAGAAAACACTGATATTTACATTATTCTTCATAACAGTAGTAAGATTACAGTTATGAAGTAGCAATGGAAATCATTTTATGGTTGGTGGATCACCACAACATGAGGAGCTGTATTGAGGGTCTTGAACCCATAGCACCAGGAAGGTTGGATCCACGGAGGTAAGGATACCAGTTTCAGTGCCCGTGGTCCTGCTCTCACAACTGAACACAAGCCTTATTATTTCTCAAAGGCCCCACTTCCAAATACTATTGTCTTTTGATTAGTGTTTCAACCTAAAAGCTTTGGTGGCAAGGTACACAAATATTCAGTGTATCCGGGTGTGGCGATTTACAGCTATAATCCTAACAGGAAAGTAAGGGCTGGAGGGTCAGGAGGTCAAGTCACTCTCTGACACACAGTAAATAGCCTGGGTACATGAGAATGTCCCAGCCACCACCACCAAACCCAGCCCAATTCACTCCATAGCAGAGACAGTGGCAAATTATATCGTATTATCTATTTTAAAAACCACAGTGGCCCAAGTTACCTGAGCCGAAGCTGTTCGAGCACTCTCCTCATAAAAATGGGCTCATAATATCTAGTCTCATCAGGTAGGAAGTATGCCACTCATCTGAGTTCAGGTAATAGACATTAGTTAGGTATCAAGTGTTGTGTGATAATGAAGAATTCTGCCTGAAGAGAAGGGAAATAAGAAAAAAAAATGTGAAGCCACTAGAGGACGATATAATACAACAATACAATGAATCCATGCAGTACAAACACAGCGGAAGCTCAGCGGAGTGGGCGGGCGCCGCAGCCTCCCGGGACTGGGGAGAGAAGCTGGCCTTTAGTCGTCCTATCTGTATCTGCCGAGGGAACAGCGCACACGCTGAGGACGCCCTCTGTAGAGGCTGGCTACGGATGAGCTTTATTGAAAGTCTAGCATGCCTTTGGCCGATTTTCTCCCTCTTGCAGGTCGGCTGAACTTCTTTTCCCTTTCAGAAATGCTCACCCTGGAAACGGGCTAGCATGTGCCTCAGTTGAGAGAATGCTTCTTTTCCTTTTACCCATAAAGCCTTGCTTTCAGTCCCAAGGACCTAGTTAAAAAAAGGGCACGGTGGCACATGCCTGGAACCCTCAACTCCTGGGAGTTGGAGGCGGGAGGATCAGAAGTTAAATTCAAAGCAGCAAGTTACAGGCCCTCTGGGTTACATGAGACCTTGCCCCACCCCGACCCCCACCCAGAAAAAGATTGCTTATTTTCTTACTCCTTTGACTACAGCTGGATTGTGGGTTTTGATCACCCAGAGGCTAACTTGCTTTCAACCTAATACATTTTGATTTCCCCCCCATCATTTGGAATATCGAGTTTATAATTCATTCTTGAAAAAAAATGTACTTATTTAATTACTTTTAAACAGAGTCTTACTATCTGGCCATTCTAGAACTCTTTTTGTAGGCTAGCCTTGTTTTGAACCCACAGAGATCCATCTGCCTTTGCTCCTAAGTGCAGGGAGATTAAGAATATATATTCAACCACATCTGGCTAAATAACACTTTGATATCAAGTGGGTTTTTATTTGTTTGTTTGAGACTGGTTGTCATTTATTGCAAAATGGACTTCAACTCATTTATGTAGCTGAGGCTGGCCTTGAACTCTCGATCCTCCTGCAGGCTGGGATTATGGGCATGTGCCACTATTTCCAATTTAAGTAGTTCTTTGAATGTGTTTTCTTTTCTTTTCTTTTCTTTTCTTTTCTTTTCTTTTCTTTTCTTTTTTTTTTTTGGTTTTCCGAGACAGGGTTTCTCTGTGTAGCCCTGGCTGTCCTGGAACTCACTCTGTAGACCAGGCTGGCCTCGAACTCAGAAATCCGCCTGCCTCTGCCTCCCAAGTGCTGGGATTACAGGCATGTGCCACCACGCCCAGCTCTGAATGTGTTTTCTTGTTTTGTCCTTTCATACTTGTATTTCTATCACATTATGATCTGAGCGGAGACTTTGAGACTGTCAGCAGTGTTCTTTTGATGAATCTTTCTATTTAAAGAATATTTATCTTGAATTTATAAGCATTTAAAAATGACTTACCGGAGTCCTCAGTTACTATGAGTTAAAACTGTTTGCCTTTGCATATCTGGTGCTTAGCTCCATAATGCATGCCCTTAGTGATCGGTAGGTGAGATCAACAGACACCCAGTGATGGG
The DNA here is from genome assembly GCA_964023405.1 of Apodemus agrarius. Taxonomy (NCBI): domain Eukaryota; kingdom Metazoa; phylum Chordata; class Mammalia; order Rodentia; family Muridae; genus Apodemus; species Apodemus agrarius. The sequence goes on along the minus strand of OZ030020.1, from coordinate 55,714,279 downwards.
GACTCCACAAGTACTCGAGGAATCTCAGAGAAGGATGGACCAAGAACTCTGTCAGAGTTCGGCTGGCTTGTCCACAGGAAATTTATGTCCAGGGCCTTTTGCTGAGGGAAATGACACTGGGAAGTTCCTGATTCTTAAATCATTATATTCTAGATGAACATGATGCCTATTTCCGATGTTTTATCTACAGTCATTTCAAGATCAGAAAACATAAACATTGTTAAGTTTGTCTTTGTTAAGGTTTCTATTGCTGTGAAGAGACACCCTGACCAGGGCAACTCTTATTAAAAAAAAAAAAATTTAATTGAGGTTGGCTTATAGTTGCAAAGGTTTAGTCCATTGTCATTGTGGTGGGAAGCAGGGAGACTTGTAGGCAGACATAGTGCTGGAGAAGAAGCTGGGAGTTCTACATCTGGATCCGCAGGTGGCAGGAGACTGTGTACCACACTGGGAATAGCTTGAACATAGATGACTTCAAAGTCCGCTTCCACAGTGACACACTTCCTCCAACAAGGCCACGCCTACTCCAACAAGGCCAGACTTCTGAATAGAGCCACTTCCCATGGGCTAATCATTCACAAACGTGAGTTTATGGAGGCCCAAAGCAGGCTGCCCTAATAGCAATGTTGCTGATATTGTCCTAAATGACAACCTGACCTCAGCTCAGGCTGGATTCTAACCAGGTAAACAGAACGATTTCCAGTGGATAAACAAAAGCACAAACTTAGCACTTTCTAGAAACTGTGGCAAGAAGGTTTCTGCTTGTTAGGAAAAGCCATTATCTTCCCTTATCTACAACTACAGCTACCCTATCTACCACCTCCAGCAGTGGGCGTATAGTTTTCTATTAAGCAAGACCGCAGCGGATCAAAGTCCCTGTGCTAGTTCTCAGGTGCCACAAGCCACCCCCTGCACTCTCACTCCCAGGATGCTCTTGTTGAAATCACCTGCTGCAACCTGGTGCTTTAAGACTGGCAAGGTTCTCCATATCATTTTGGCATTCTCTCTCTGTGACCACACTCCAAAGAGACAGCCTGAATTCCCCAATCAATTTTCACTTCTACCCACGGGACGGTCCAGTTCATTGGTTTCACTGTGCCCTTGCTTTTAAATATCATTTGGAAATTCGTTAGAAGTGCATACCAGTGCATGTTAGTGGGGATGCACTGGATCGAATCTTTGGGGGGAAGCTTATGCTTTCCTAAGCCCTCCAGGCCATCCCATGCTCAAGTTTGAGAAATGTTGGTCTAGTGGCGTATGCAGTGGTCTATAGATGACTAGCTGAGTCTCAGTGTTTATATTGGTAAGTGTAAGGTAGGTATGTGGTAGTGGACAGACCAGGAGTGGCCAGATGGGGGCCAGGGTATACATGGAAAGAGGCTGTAGAAGTTAGGAGTTGGCTTAGTTGTGGGGTAAAGACGTGGCGAGGTGCTGGCTATTGGCAGACGAGCAGAACAGGGAGGGAACCCGAGTTATCCTCAATCACGGAGTCTGTGGACATAGTCCACAAGGAAAGTGTGGCTATCATGGAGTCTGTGGACATAGTCCACAAGGAAAGTGTGGCTATCATGGAGTCAGTGGACATAGTCCACAATGAAAGCCTGGCTACCTGGTTCTTTTGTTCACCACTGACGAATTGTTACTAGCCAAGTTTCAAGTTAATCAGAAATCCCACTTGAGTACTCTGGAGTTGTCTTGATACCCAAACTGTCTAGCTCACTTGTACTATGATTTAGCTTCATATACAGTATATAAGTTAAATCTCTCTCTCTCTCTCTCTCTCCCTCTCTCTCTCTCTCTCTCTCTCTCTCTCTCTCTCTCTCTCTCTCTGTGTGTGTGTGTGTGTGTTTGTGTGTTGGGTATTAACCAGAAAAGTTTCTGTAAACTGAAATAACAGAAGTTGAACTAAATTTAGCTTCATAGGGAAACAGTGGGTGGATTTCTTGCCTGGTGGTTTGGCTTCTTTTTTTGTTTTGTTTTGTTTTGTTTTGTTTTGTTTTTGTTTGTTTGTTTTTTGAGACAGGGTTTCTCTGTGTAGTCCTGGCTGTCCTGGAACTCACTCTGTAGACCGGGCTGGCCTCGAACTCAGAAATCCACCTGCCTCTGCCTCCCAAGTGCTGAGATTACAGGCGTGCACCACCACGCCCAGCCTTTTGGCTTCTTTTTTTGAGAAGCACCCCAAAATGTATTTATATCAAGGCTGCCATATTCTTTGTTTACCAAAGCAGGTCAATAATGTGAAATACAATAAAATTGCTGAGGCCTGAATCGTGCCTCTGGAAGTTCATACCTCCCATGTGATGGTGGTATTTGGAGATTAGGGCATCTGGGGAAATAAGTAAGTTTAGATGAGGTCATAGTGAGATTATAAAAAGATGACAGGCTGGGTGGTGGTGGCACATGCCTTTAATCCCAGCACTTGGGAGGCAGAGGCAGGTGGATTTCTGAGTTCGAGGCCAGCCTGGTCTACAAAGTGAGTTACAGGACAGCCAGGGCTATACAAAGAAATATTGTCTCAAAAAACAAAAAAAACAAAAAAACAAAACAAAACAACAACAACAAAAAAGATGACAGCACCTGCCGTCTTCCTACCATGTAAAGATCCAGGAGGAAGGCAGCTGTCTCCATGCATTGAACAGAGTTTTTCCACGAAAGGCCTCAACCTCTGTGAGAACCCCATTCTTGTTTAAGTACCATAGTTGGTGGTCATTTGTTGTGACAAGTCAGATCTGGCAAAGATACCCTTCATGTGGTATGCTGCCACAGACCAGGAGTCTGTGACATGTAAGTTGTTGGTTATGCATCAGGACTTAAGCTTTTTTTTTTGTTAGATACATCAGGGTATGAACCCATTATGGTCCCAAGTTTCACAGGCTTCTTTGAGTAGACTTTTGGGAGATTCAAGATTCCTTCTCTAGTTGCTCTGGAAAACTAATTCTGTGGTGTGTCTTGATTCATTTGTTTCTTTTAAATCTTGCTGTAGTTTTTTATTTGAAGCTCAAGCCGTTTTTTTTTTTTTTAAACCTTAGAAACAAAGACCTTTCATATGTTCTTGAGTTGCATTTTTATTTTATTCTTTGAGACAGGGTCTTACTATGTATGCAGCCTTGCCTAGCTTAGAACTCACCATGTAGACCACACTGGCCTCGAACTCATAGAGACCCACTTGCTTCTGCCTCCCAAGTACTGAGGTTATAAAGGCATGAGCCACCATACCCAGCTTTTGAGTTGAGTCAAAATAAGTTTTATTTCGTACGTGTGGGTGTTTGCCTATGTATATTTCTTTGTGCCTGCCACATGTGTGCAGGGCTCACAGAAACCAGACGTGGGCAGTATATTCCCTGAATCTGAAGGATAGACAGTTAGCTGCCGTGTGTGTGCTGGGAATCAAATTGAGGTCTTCTGGAAGATCACTTAGTGTTCCTAACCACTGAGCTATCTCTAAAGCTCCCCTTGAGTTGATTTACATCACCTTGGGAAGCTTCTCCCTTATCTTGTTGTGAGGAAGTGCGCGCGCGCGCACACACACACACACACACACACACACACTCACTCACTTTTGAATCCAGATCTTATATAATGTGTAGGGGAACACCAGGACAGGGAAATGGGAAGGGGTGGATTGGGGAACAGGGGGAGGGAAGAGAGCTTATGAGACTTTTGGGGAGGGGGGATCCAGGAAAGGGAAAATCACTTGAAATGTAAATAAAGAATATATCGAATAATAAGCTGGGCAGTGGTGGCGCACACCTGTAATCCCAGCACTTGGGAGGCAGAGGCAGGCGGATTTCTGAGTTTGAGGCCAGCCTGGTCTAGAGTGAGTTCCAGGACAGCCAGGTCTACAAAGAGAAACCCTGTCTCAAAAAACCAAAACCAAAACAAAACAAGAATATATCAAATAATAAAAAACAGATCTTATATAAGTCGGTTTGACTTTGAACTTTCTAGGTGCCGAAAGGTGTCTTTGCACTCCTGATCTTTCGACTTCATCTTCCAAGTGTTGGGATCGCAGGCCTGCGCTGCCACCCTGCAGAACCACTGGGCCACATTTCAGAACCACGAATCATATCAGAGACTCTGGTTCCCTTCATCTTCAGGTTCTCCGAGAATGCTGTTTCTTCATCGCCTTCATGTACTTGTCTTGAACGCACTTGCATGCTGAGTTAGAATCCACCACGTTTAAGCCTTCCCTCCCTCTGCTGCAAGCATTGCACTTTGCCTATAGCAGTGGACTACGAGGACCACTGCTCCTCACCACCTCCATGAGCCACTAAAAGGATTAAGTATATGAAAAGAAATGTAAGCATATCCATATTCACACACACACACACACACACACACACACACACGCAGGTTAATTCTCCTGTAAGTGTCCCTTCTGTGATTTAGGTGGAGGTGGCTGTTGGCTTGTGTAGATGATGTAACTCTGGATGAAGTGGTTAAAGCTGCAGAGATGTTTTAATTGGAGGGCTGAATAGTCAGGTGTTAGCCTTTCTTCTGTGGACAAAATCTTGGAGATGGTCTACAACTGCGTATTAACTACCTTAAATATTCTGTCTTCTCGGAGAAAGAGAGAGATTGAGTCTGGGAGGTTGATGCATGAATGAAACCAGATGGAGACAGGCATGAAGTCTAGAATTCAGGAGGCTGAGGCAGGAGGATTTTTAAGTATCAGGTCAGTCTGGGCTACATTTGGAAAATTTGCCTTGAAAAAAACCCAACCAACCAACCAATCAGTCAGTCAGCTAAGCAAACAAACAAGGATTAGCATAGTGGGAAATACAAGTTCAGATCAAGTCAGCACAGAGGAGATAAAACAAACAAACAAAGTCAAACAAAAACACTCAGTGTGAATTAGATACTAGAGAGCCGTGCTTATAACTGACAGAAATGGAAGACATGGCTTCCCTACTGCGAGTTTGGTCTCTGGAAGAAAGCAGTTTTCCCTGTTTTGGACCGCGAGGATGCTCTTTCCTTTCAGCTTACTAGCGTTGCTTGTTAACTAGACTGAATCCGAGACCAAAAATCAGTTGTTCTCCCCCGCCCCCAGTGGACTGCTCGCATGTAACAAAACACACAGAAGCAACTCGTAGGTTAAAAAAGCTCCCCAAAGCCAGAGAGGCAAGCCATTCTAGAAATGAGTGGATCTGGCTTCAATTAATATATATATATTTAATATATATATTAAAAGATTTATTTGTTTATTCTGTATACAGCGTTCTGCTGCATGTATGCCTGCAGGCCAGAAGAGGGTACGAGATCATATTATGAGATCACATATGGTTATGAGCTACCATGTGGTTGCTGGGAATTGAACTCAGGACCTCTAGAAGAGCATCCAGTGCGTTTAACCTCTAAGGCATCTCTCTAGCCCACCTTTAATATGTTATCAACTCTGTCCCCTCGTAGTTGATATTTTATAGGCTCCTAATATTAGGGCGTTTTCCTGGCTTTGAGACTTGGATGTAGGACGCTGGTTTTTATAATCGATGTAGTTGATAGTGACAGTTCTCGGTGGACAGCCTGTATTCTCCATGGATTTTGTGGATCTCGGGTTGGGGGAGGGCAAGGAGTGTGGGAGAAATGAAAAGACTCAGCTTACAGTTGGAGGAGTGATAAACTTGGTCCAGAAGAACCGGATATCAATCACGAGCGGGTAAAGCAGCGGTTCTCAACCTGTGGGCTGCGACCCCTCAGGGGCTGCATATTAGGGGTCTTGTGTACCAGATATTTACAGTTTGATTCATAACAGTAGCAAAATTACAGTTATGAGGTGTCAACAAAATAATTTTATGGTTGGTGGGGGGTCACCACAACATGAGCAACTGTATTAAAAGGTCACAGAGTTAGGAAGGTTGAGAAACGCTGCTTCAAGGACTGAATCGTCTGTCTCCATTAGCTGTGGAGAACGGAGCCGAACCCTACTTTTAGACACTGGTCTAAACTTGTCAGGGAATGGAAGTTTGTTCTGCTTTTATTTATTAATATAAATTTATAATTAAACAGGATGTCTGGGACGTAAGTGAGCCATAGTTTTGCCATTCAACTTATGTCGTGGTCCAAGGCTGACCGAATACCCCATGTGAAGGGCTCTCTAGGGCTGAGGTATTTGTTTTGAGTAAGGCAGAAGGCCAGAGCTGAGAAACGTGATAGGCTAAAGTGACCAGTGACGCAGGTCATTAGAACTATGACATCCAGGTGTGTGGAGTCTGCGGATTTATGCTTCTGGTTAAAAAATTTCTCGTTATGTAGGGCTGGATACAGTCAGTCAAGTCTAGAGAGGGTGAATAACAGTTTAGACTCAATTTATACGACAGTGCCACCTATCGTCCGATTTTGGGAATTACACTCAGAGAAGCTACCCTGTAGTCCTTCGGATGTATGATGTAAACATATATGTATATATATAGATATAATAAATATATAATACATATATAATATATAATACATATATATAATATATAATACATATATATATATATATATATAAATCTAGAATCACAGGATTTCAGAGGTTCTGGGACGGGTCAGCAGAGTCAAGTTTATCTCTAATTCTTTAGTCACTTTTTTGCCTTGTAGTTGAACCAAGGGCCTCAAACCTTGAGCTAAAATCCTAGTTCTCTTCTCTCTCTCTCTCTCTCTCTCTCTCTCTCTCTCTCTCTCTCTCTCTCTCTCTCTGTGTGTGTGTTAACAAGAATATGTGTGCCTGTGTGTCTGGGTGTGAAGGCCAGAGGGATATCAGGTCCCTCAGGTGCCATCCGCTTGTCCTTGGGGAAATGTCTCTCACTTGTCTGGAACTTGTTAAAGTTAGTTTGGCTGGCAGGGGAGCCCAGCGACCTGCCCGTCTTCAGCTCCCCAGGGCTCGTGTGACCAGCTTGCCTAGCATCTCACACATGGGTTCTGGGCACTGACCTCTTGTCCTCCTGTTTGCTAGGCAGGCACTGTACCAACCAAGCGATCTCCTCAGCTTATTTTTTCCTTTTCAATTTTTGCTTGGGACAGTGTCTTACTAAGTAAGTATAGGAGCTTGCTCTATAATTCAAACAGGTTTTGAATTTGAAACTGACTGCATTAGCCTTCCAAGAAGCTGGGATTGCAGGTGTACATGACCACACCTAGCTCACAAGTCACTTTTATTACACACTTGATGAATATTTGCCAAATTCTGCTTGAACCTTGGGTGAACGGAAAGAGCCCAATTCAGCATCTTGCTCTATTGTAGAAATCTCTCTTGCTCCAGAGTCTATTACAAAATTCCCAATGGTTGCCTGAAAAAGCAGATAGCACCAGACCATATTTATGTGCATGCATGTGTGCATGTGTGTGTGTATATATATGTATATGTACATATACATATATATATGAATGCATACATACACATGTATACACACATATATATATTTATTTTATTCAATTTTTTTGTTTTTGGTTTTTTGAGACAGGGTTTCTCTGTGTAGCCCTGGCTGCCCTGGAACTCACTCTGTAGAGCCAGGCTGGCCTCGAACTCAGAAATCTGCCTGCCTCTTCCTCCCAAGTGCTGGGATTAAAGGCACGTGCCACCTCTGCCCGGCCACATACAAAATTTAATCCTCTTTTTTGTCCTTTTTGTTTGTTTGTGGTATTTGTATTGTGTCTTAGGGTTTCGTTGCTGTCAAGAGACACCATGACCATGTCAACTCTTAAAAAAGAATTTTTTTTTAAAAAATTTTCTTTTCTTTCTTTTTCTTTTTTTGGTTTTTCGAGACAGGGTTTCTCTGTGTAGCCCTGGCTGTCCTGGAACTCACTCTGTAGACCAGTCTGGCCTCGAACTCAGAAATCCGCCTGCCTCTGCCTCCCGAGTGCTGGGATCAAAGGCGTGCGTCACCACCGCCTGGCTCGTGCTAATTTCAATGCAAAGTTTTGTGAAGTTTGGCTTGATGTTAGGGCCCCGGATCCCCGATCTCCCACCCATATCTTGGCTCCCTTTCGTAGCCATGAAAAAGTGCATAAATAAGCCAGCTGGGTACTCAGCTGTTACTCAGAGAATGGCTCAAAGCTGAAGACAGAATCCCATGGTACGAATGCTCTGGGCTTGTGCTCACTAGTAATCAGCAGACATCTTTGTGATCACCTGGCTCCCTTCCCTCTCTCTGGTTTATGGCCGAGCATTTCTATCAAATGATGAGTTTAAATGCTTACTGTGAGTGTGGATGGCCTTTTCCGACTTGGTAGTTTGGCTGAAAAAAAGAAAAGAGAGAGGGGGGCGGGAGGGAAGGAGATGGAAAGATGGTCTATGGGTTAAGAACGCTGACTGCTCTTCCAGAGAACCTGGATCCAATCCCCAGCACCCACATGGTGGCTCACAACTATCTGTAACTATAGTTCCAGGGGATCTGATGTCCTCTTCTGGCCTCTGTGGATGCCAAGCACACCGTGTGGTGCACAGGCATACATACATGCAGGCAGCACACCCACACGCATAAAACAAAATTTAAAGAAGGAATGTGTTGTCAGTTCTTCCAATCGTGATATGCCTTTGTGCATGATCATAAGCTCCCTTTCATTCTTTCTCTGTTTGAGGGAATTTGTGGATAGCCTGTCTGAGGATTGCATCGCTGTTCTCACTTTCTAGGAGATTTGCTTTTTATTTTATTTTATTTTATTTTATTTTATTTTATTTTATTTTATTTTATTTTATTTTATTTTATTTCATTTCATTTCATTTCATTTTATCTTATCTTATCTTATCTCATCTTATCTTATCTTATATCTTATCTTATCTCATCTTATCCCATCTTATCTTATTTCATTTTGAGACCGAGTTTCCTGTAGCCCAGGCAGACTTTTGAATGCCTACTCCTCCCGCCTCTCCTGCCCCAGTGCTCTATCCAGGGGTGTCCTGTTCCATCCAGCTTTTTTGGGGACTCTTTTGGGATAACACGCGGCAGCTCTCTTTCTCACGAGTGGCTTCTGTTTGTAACTGCAGCACCACGTGCCACACCGGGAGATTTCTATGGATATGCGTCCTGCTGCTTTTCGTTTCTCTCCCAGTTTGAACTTTCAGGTCTTCTGTCTGAGAGTGTGTGCAGCTCTTTTCTCTCCAGTGACCCTTCTCCCTGGCACAGCTGTAAGCTAAGGATAGGAGGTGGGGCTTGGCCGCCTGTGTACCCAAGCTATCACCAACCCACGCCTTCCCCAGCCCCCTCATGTTTCTCAAACGGTCCTTTAAGACATGCTTAACATTTAGAAGATTTTAGCAGACCACCTAGGTTTACAAGGACTTGTGTGTTATGCAGCAGTCCAGATGTTTATTAAATGGTCTTTAGTTGGATTGAAGGATTTAGCGTGGGCTTTGTAAGGTTTGGAGTGGAGCTCTTGTGTAGCAGTAGACAATCTCTACTCAAATGTACAAAGGTGGCGGCGCATGACTCCCTACCTGCCCTAATGTTCTGGGTTCCCGAATGAAAGACACACACGTGCAGCCGTATATATTTTAATATGCCTTAAACAGCTCAATGGCTAGACCATTTCCAAACCTCCACATGGCTGATGTGCTTTCCGATAATCCCAATTCATAACTTACTAAAACCTATATTCAGTCGTTGCTGCCCCGGACCCAGACCTGGAGCCTCCTGGGACCCAATCCCTGACCCTTCCATGAAGGCTGTGTCTCTCTTCTGCACCTTTCGGGCTGGTCTTTTCTCCTTTCCCAGCATGGCGACTCTCTCCTTCCTCCTCCCTCTGCCCCTCGCCCCTAATCCTAGAAGTTCTGTCTCTGTCTCTCTGCCCAGCTATTGGCCACAGTCAACTCTATTTGCCAATCAAAACCAACTAGGAGCAGGGACCCTCAGCATCTTACATGCAGATTCTTGCGCAGTTTTGGGGACCCAATTAACTTAATACAAGCATTAGACCAAATCACAACACCCTTGGTTTAGCAAAGCATAGATTAAAGTTTATATGCAGAAACCAGGTGTGGTGATACACAGCTTTAATCCCAGCACTTGGGAGGCAGAGGCAGTTGGATCTCTGAGTTTGAGGTCAGTTTATTTTTACAGAGTCAGTTCAGGACAGCCAGGGTTAGACAGAGAAACCCTGTCTCTGAAAAATCAAAAACAAACAAACAAACAAACAAACAAACCAATCAATCAATCAATCAATCAATCAATCAATCAATCAAAGACCTTACACGAAGGAAGAAAGAAAAATATCTGCCCAGTGCTTCACAGCTTCAGTAAATTATCTGCTTTGACTGAACATGGGTAGGATATGATGTTACTTCGTTAGGCTAAGGATAGCTTTAGTTTGCTTCTCTAAATCCTTCTCCAGCTCTGGAAGGCACACTGCATGGACAGCAAAGCCACCTGTGTTCTCTGGCTTTCCGCAGGACATGGAAGGAGGGAGGGACAGACTTTATGTCTGGCCATTTACTTCTGTGGTGAGCTTGCTGCAGGAGGCTGTTTTACCCAGCAGCCCTTGCTGCAGGACTGCCCACATCTCCCAGCAGGCATTGCTCTAGTCTCAGAAGCTCACTCAATTTCCCCGTGTGTGTCTTCAGTCCACAATAAGTCTTCTTAACCCTTTGGGTATAATGACAGACACAGTGCCACGATTTCTATTTACTGCTCATGCCCTTTAAATAGAACCTCTTCAAAATTTCCCATCTTGCGTGTTTCATTTGTTTTGTCCCTTGAAGGTGGGAGGGGGAACGTTGACTGATATAAAAAGTTTCAAATTCTGAAGGAAAGGGTTCTGCTGTCTTAAATTTGAATGAATTATATGATGAAAAGTCTTGGACACTCCAGGAACTGAGTAGGTTTTTTTTGTGTGTAAAGTATAGAAAAAGGATCAAAGATAAAACATATTTAATACTTTTTATCCATGTAAAGTTTCCCCAGCAACTCACACATGCTTAGCAGGGGCTGTTCCCTGGAGCTAGACATCCTCAGGCCATAACTACATTTGCTAGGTCAGAAAATCAAGTAAAACCCTTTTTTTTTTTCCTCCCAAGAATTCCTCTATTACCCAATGTTAAAAGGGAGTTATTAATATCTATCTAAAAGTTGGTGTCTCAGTTAGGGCTTCTATTGTTTTGATAAACACATGACCAAAAGTAACTTTGGATGAAAGGATTTACTACATATTATAACTCTCGGGTCAGTCTCCACCACTGCACGGCGTCAGAGCAGGAACTCAATGCAGGAACCTGGAGGCAGGAACTGAAGCAGAGGCCCTTGAGGGATGCTGCTGTCTGGCTTTCTCATACCGCTTGCTTGTACAACTCAAGGACCACCTGCCTAGGGGGATGCACCCCTCAGTCCTCACACATCAATCATTAATCAGGACAATACTCCATAGACTTGCCTATAGACCAGTCTTATGGAGGTGTTTTCTCAATTAAGACTCCCTCTTCCAAAATGATTCTAGCTTGTGCCAAGTTTGGAAGGCAGAAACAAAAACAAAAGAACACAAAACAAAAAGAAAAAAACAACTAACCAGGACAGTTGGTAAAATTTTGCTCACACTCCTCTCTTCCTCCTGATACACTTTTCTATTTATGTATTTGTTTGTTTATTTATTTGTGTGTGTGTGTGTGTGTGTGTGTGTGTGTGTGTGTGTGTTTGTGTGTGTGTGTAGGCCAGGGAGTTGATTTTCCTCTTCATGTGAACTTTGGGGACTGAACTCAAGCTCACGTTGTCCGTCTTGGTGACAAGTGCCTGCTGAGCCGCTCTTCATCCCTCTGCTGACCCCTCAAACAACTGACCAGTTCCCAGAATACATGACGAACGCCACCTACAAGTCAGTATGAAGGAAGCAGGGGAGGGAGACAGGCAAAGGTACAAACAGTCAGAGATGGGAAGTCTATATGAGAAGATGCTCAACCTGGGACTGTGGAAAAGCCAACTGAATCAGATAGTGTGTCACAGTCACCCAAGTGGTAGAAAGTCCTGCAAGAGCCTGGTGGGGGGGGGGCGAAAGGTGAACTGGCACAAACATCTTAGAAAGTAATTTAATAATATTTTGTAAAGCTGAAAGTAAAAACAACCTAGAATTCAACAGTTCTATTTCTAGGTATCCACTGGTCAAGGAAGGCTGATTTACATATGTACACGGGGACACACAAAGATGTGTGTCGTAAACCGGGCGTGGTGGCGCACACCTGTAATCCCAGCACTTGGGAGGCAGAGGCAGGTGGATTTCTGAGTTTGAGGCCAGCCTGGTCTACAGAGTGAGTTCCAGGACAGCCAGGGCTACACAGAGAAACCCTGTCTCGAAAAACCAGAAAGAAAGAAAGAAAAAAGATGTGTGTCGTAGCAGTATCTGTGAAGGAGAATTAGAAATAAGCTAATTATCCATCAAAAGAAGAATGTCTAAATAATTATGTTATGTTTATTTGACAGAATGATGTGGAGTGAACAATATATCAATAAAATGTCAATTAGCAGACAACCAGTGTTGTTAAATAGCAACCTGTGGCAAGATGCGGATAGTTTTAGACCCCAGTGTCCCCCTGTGTATGTGTGCTCGTGTGATTGCACATGTAAGCACACATGTGCACATACAGCAATGTGCAGGTGTGAGCGGAAGGCAGAGGACAACCTTGGTTAGCATTCCTCAGGTGTCACCCACCCTTTATTTTAAATGATTTAAAAGGATTTATTGATATTTACTTTACGTGTATGTGGATGTACCTGCATGTATGTCTGTACACCACATGTGTGTGTATACCACATGTGTGCCTGCTGCTGAAGGAGGTTGTTACAGACGGTGTGAGCTGCCGTGTGGTGCTGGGAACCCGACCTGGGTTCTCTGTAGAGCTCTTATTGCTGAGCCATCTCTTCAGCTCCAGAGTATTTTCAGCTTTATTATTATTATTATTATTATTATTATTAATTATTATTATTACTATAAAACAATATGTTTATTATATGTGAACACACTGTAGCTGTCTTCAGACACCCCAGAAGAGGGCATCTGATCTCATCACAGATGGTTGTGAGCCGCCATTGGTTGCTGGGATTTGAACTCAGGACCTCTGGAAGAGCAGTCAGTGCTCTTAACCGCTGGGCCATCTCTCCAGCCTTCTTCTTCTTCTTCTTCTTCTTCTTCTTCTTCTTCTTCTTATTATTATTATTATTATTATTATTATTATAGATAAGGTCTCACTATGTGTTCTTGGCTTGGAACTCAATATGTAGACCAGGCTGACCTCAAACCCATGGAGAGCTGTCTGCCTTTAGAGTGCTGTAGAGTGCCTGGGAGTGCCTGGGAGTGCCACCATGCTTGGCCAATACTAGCTCATCTAACAATGGGTAAAAACTGCACAAAGAATATCTATAGTTTACAGATGTGCATATGCCATATAGAGATGTTTACAGCCTTTCAGACTGAAAGACCGAGGGTCTGGCAGAGGTTTGAGGTGAATGAAAGAATAAAGGGCCACACTGTTGGGTCTCCTCAGTTTTGGGTGCTGGTCCTTCTGCATTTAACCACAGTCTCCTTCTGCAACAAGGCTTGCCTGTTTTTCTCCCATCGGGAACTTTGTCCTCACTGGGCAGCCCCCAGTGTGGACGCAGAGTCAAGTGTTTTCCTGTTGAATCTTCTTCTTCTCTCTTTTCCCTCTCATTCTCATTTGCACTTACCATCCCCCCATATTGTTATTAAACCCGTATGTCTTGCATCTTATATTTAATATCTTTTAAAAGTATTTATTTTATTTCTGTGTGTGAGTGCCTGCATGGTTGTATGGTCAATGCACGCATGCCTGGTGCAGGAGTTGGTGAGAGAGGTCATGGGATGACCTGCAACTGGAGTTATAGGAGATTATAAGTTGAAATGGGGGGAGCTGGGAGCTGAACCAAGCTCTTCGGCAAGAGTAGCAAGTGCTCTAACCTTTGAACCATCTCTCCAGCCCCTTTTCAAGTGTGTGTGTGTGTTAGAGAGAGAGAGAGAGAGAGAGAGGAGAGAGAGAGAGAGAGGTGGGGGGAGGGAGAGGGAGATGGAGACGGAGACAGAGACAGAGAAATGAAGGTGTGAGGGTGGCAGAGTCAGGCACATGTAGAGGTCGGAGAACAACTTTCGGAAGTATGTCTGCACTTGCCATCCATGTTGGGCGGGGTCTCTCTGGTCCATAAGCTTTCAGGCAACTCTCCTGTGCTCCCCTCCTATCTCTCTGGAGTGGTGAGATTACAGATGTGAGCTACCACATCTTGTTTCGACCTGAGTTACCAGGCAAGGGCCTTTAGTTTGCTGAGCCACCTTCCTGGCCTTTAATACTTCTCTAAGGAAGTATTAAAGAAGCAACACTTTCTAAATTTACATTTGAGGGAGTGCTGAATCCCAACCACTAGACCAGCAGGGACAAGGTTTTAGCTCACATCTGAGATCTCCTCCTTAGTCAGATCTCAATGACTAAGGGTATCTCAGTCATTGTCCCTCTCTTCTTCCCATGAGTTTTGGGGAAGATGTCTGCTGTAGTCCAGATTGCCAAAGAGAGCTGTGGATTGCTAAAATTTCAGAATCAATTGGCTGCCCTGAGGGGCAGGGGATGGTTTATTCAAGAGTAAAATATTCTTTTAGTCAGAGACAAAAATGTTTTCCAGTAAGAAGGTATTACCCATAAGCCCACTGATTTGAGGAAGGGACGACATCTCCCACCAGCCAGGAGAGCGCTGAGAGACTTGTCCTTTCTAGGGTCAGCACACTGTTATTCAGTTGGCCTTTTTCATGATGAATTTCAGTGTTTTCGATCTCATAACTCAGCACGTAGCTACTTCCTGTGTAATCCTTCCATGCTTCTGTTTAACAGCAACTGGTTCCTGTTCTTAATTCTCAGAATAGAAAGGCACCAAAGGACCCGTATTGCTCATCACTGACGTCATCATCACAGAGCTCTGAAACAATACTCATGATGCACCGTAAGCTGGGGACTGTCCTAGCGTAGCCCTTCTCTCCTAATCACTCTTTTGTCCTGCCAACTGTAAACAGCCTGTTATTTCTTCTGGTCCCTAACCTCCTTACCTCCAACAGGGTGTGTTCAGTGGTAGCCATCAAAAAAAAAAAAAGTTCCTTGTCTGTTGACTGCTAGTTTACTTGGACTATGGAGAGAAGAACTGGCAGCGTCAGGGTCAGGCACCCCAGCCTCACCTCCAGGACTAGATCTCTAAGCCCAGATGTCTCTCTTTTCGTTTTGAATGTGCAAGCTACTTTGTTGTGATAAAGGAAAATGGCACCCCTACAGCCAAGTTCAGGATTCTGGATTCAGAACCATGCATCTAAGAGTCAAAAGATCCCCTTGCCCAACTTTCTGATTCTGAAGAACAGAGAGGCCCAGGGACATTAAGAGATTTCCCCAGCAGCAACAGCGTTAATTTAGAGCATATTGCTCGTGAGTGCCGCTGTCTTTACACAAGAAGAGATGCGTGATCAAAGATGGTCCCGAGCAGCACAGAGAACTGGGCTCAGAGCTCAGGTATGGAGCTGTCTGCTGCTTTTGAGTTTGGTGCTCCTTATGGACACCACACGGCTTCTGGGGATGGCGAGAAATTTAGGAGTGTCTTATCTGGTTTCTAGGGCCCCATCGTACTTTCTTGTCTATCTGTGGAGACTTAAAACCCTATTGCCAGAGCATGCACACATTCACGAAATGAAATTAGATTTGCTATTTGAGAAAGCACCTGGTATAATATTAAAAGGGTGCAAAGAGGCATACACACTGGGTATAAAAGTCTCCTCCATCCTCCTGTCCCTCTGCTTTCTATTCATTCTCTGTCTGTCTGTCTGTCTGTCTGTGTCTCTCTGTTACCCACCCCTGACCTCACCCAGAGTCTCTTGTATATCCTCTGGGTAAGATGTGCTAAGAGAAGTCAATACATATGCTCATGTGCATCTCTAATCAAAACAGGAGAGCATATCACACTCGATTCTCAAGCATCTCAGATGGTTTTGTATATCCATTCTTATCAGTAAACACAGAAGGTGTGGCTCCACTCACCAGCAGGGAGACATATCTGTCTGGAGGGTCTAAGTTGAACCCTCACTGGTCCTTATAGCCAGTTTAGGATGGAAGCTGGCCCTGAACCTGATGTTCAGATACTGGGGCTGTAAAGTCAGAGATTAAGAGGCTGGGGCCAGATGAGACTTTATAGCTTGTCACATCCAGAGATGAATTGCTTTGAGAACAGAGCTGTATTCCGAAAGATAGCAAGGCACTAAAATTTTGTAGCTCATGAGATTGATGAAAGGCTCACTAGCAACTAACTAGATAGTTAAAATGTGGTAAGGCAGTAATTGCATTTAAATGTGTAAAAATGAGATTTTGAAGTTTCCAGAGAGGAACTATTGGAAATGTCTGTGGTGGAAATGTGCTACATTAGTTACGGTCAAACCATGGACGGAACAGTACGAGGCTGTCAAATGAATGCATTTAGATCCATATATACCGACATGGAATTCTTCCCAGGAAGTCAATAAATGGAAAACTCAAGATAAGGGACAGTGAGTAATTGTCTCAGGTTGGGATCTCTGGAAGCAAAAATAGAGGTTGTAGGAGTGGAGTCTTCTAGGAAGAGAGTGGGGGCGGGGTAGAGTATGGGAGACTCTGAGGAACACAGTGGCCATAAATCATGACTCACCGATTGGGAAAACTCAGAGCAGCCGAGAGCAGCATGCACTCGCTAGAAGTGGGCCGGAGAGTCTTGACAGCAGCCACCGCAGAGGGCGCAGTGCCTGTGACTGCCATGTGTGAGAAAGGACAGGTGTGAGCATCCGTCTGCTCACACAGGCTCAAACCCTAAGAGCAGAGAGCTTCCAGCCCTGCATTCCAGCCTTGAGGCATTGAGGGACAAGGCCTCAAGTCCCCCAGGCCTCAGTGGATAGAACTATCTAGAGCTGTAACTGATTTCCTTTGTAATTCTTTGTAGTCTTTAATTTTTTATTTTTATTCTCTCTCTCTCTCTCTCTCTCTCTCTCTCTCTCTCTCTCTCTCTCTCTCCCTCCCTCCCTTCCTTCATTCCTTTTTTCCTTCCTTTCTTTATTTCTATTTATTTTTTGGTTTTTTTGAGACAGGGTTTCTCTGTGTAGCTCTGGCTGTCCTGGAACTCACTCTGTAGACCAGGCTGTCCTGGAACTCAGAAATCTGCCTGCCTCTGCCTTCCCAAGTGCTGGGATTAAAGGCGTGTGCCACCACTGCCCAGATATTCTTAATATTCTTGTTTTCATATTTTCTAATGTTATCCTAAGAGGTGGGGGCATAGACTTTACCAGGGGTCTGTGGAATGCAGTAGTAGAAGACAGTAGTAACTGTGCTTAGCCTTGCGGGGGTGGGGGGTGGGGGTGGGGGGTCGGGGGAGGTAGATTCTAGGGGTTTGGGGCAAGTGGTGGGAAAATGTTTTCCTTCGTTTTGTGTGTGTGTGTGTGTGTGTGTGTGTGTGCGCACAGGAGTGTGGGGGCTAGAAGTCGACCTAGGATGTCGCTTCTCCCTTTTTGTTGTGTGCTCAAGTGCACACTAGGGCATGCATATGGCGTTGGCTGTGTTGGAGACAAGGTCTCTTATTCTTAGTTCCATATGCCAGGCTCCTTCCCGTCTTGAGCTTCTGGGGATTCTCCTGTATCCATCTCCTATGAAGAGGACAAAGGAGCACAGGATTACAGGCTACAGCGCGACTGTGCACTGAACACAAGTCCTCATACTTGGATGGCAAGAACATTACCCACGGTCAAGTTCCCCAGCGTCTCCTCCTCCCCTCATTCTCTCTCTCCCTTCATTTCCTTCTTTTTCTTGTCTTTCTTGTTTGTTCTTTTATCTAGTGCTCATAGTCTTTGGTTGCTTTTTTATGTTTGTTTTTTACTTTTTTTTTTCTTTTTTGGAGATAGGGTCTCACTATATAACTCTAAGTGTCTTAGAATTCACCCTGTAGGCCAGGCTGGCATCGAAATCACTAAGATCCATGTGCCTCTGCCTCCTAGTTGCTGGGATTAAGGCATGCACTGCTACCACCATGCCTAGCGCCATCTTGTTTTTTTTGGGACAAAGTCTTCCACTAGGACCTGGGGGTCACTAGATAGGCAAAGCTGGCCAGTGACCCCTAGTTATGTACACATCTCTACTTCCTCAGTGCTGGGACTGTACGTGCATGCTACCACGCCTGTCTCATTGTTATGTGGGTGTTGGGAATCGAATTCAGGTGCTCATGTTTGTGTAAAAAAATACTTTAGGACTAAGCTACCAGCAGAAAAAAAAAAAAAAAAAAAGAGCCGGGCAGTGGAGGCACTTGGGAGGCAGAGGCAGGTGGATTTCTGAGTTCGAGGCCAGCCTGGTCTACAGAGTGAGTTCCAGGACAGCCAGGACTACACAGAGAAACCCTGTCACGAAAAACCAAAAAAAGAAAAACAAAACAAAACAAAACAAAAAAACCAAACCAAACCAAACCAAACAAACAAACAAACAAACAAACAAAAAACAAAAAGAAAGAAAGAAAGAAAGAAAAGAAAAGAAAAAAAAAGAAAGAAATACCTGCTTGAACAGGACTGGAGAGACGCTCATCACTGAAGAGCACCGGCTGCTCCTGCACAGGACCCAGATTTGGTTCCCAGTACCCACGTGGCAGCTTGCAAACATTTGTAACTCCAGTTCCAGGGGATGTGATACCCTCTTTCTGTCTGGTGGGGCATCAGGCAAACATGCGGCACACATTTTTATAGGCAGACAAACACTTGTATGTGTAAAATAATCTTTTAAAGATTCCTTTTGAAAATCTATTTTTATTTTATGTGTGACTGTTTTGCTTTGCTGGCGTATATGTATGTGTAGCCTGTGTGTGCCTGGTGCCCATAGGAGCCAGAAGAGGGTGTGGAGGAGTACCCCAGAACTGGAGTTACAGACAGTTGTGAGTTGTCATTTGGGTGCTGGGAATCCAACCAGTGTCCTCTGGGAGAGCAGCCAGTGTTCTAACCACCCAGTCATCTCTCCAGCCCCCACATCAATAAAGCTTTAAATATATATGCATGAACTATATTCTGAAAATATTAAAAACATGTTCTGGGTGTGCGTGCCTGAGTGTGCACACGCATGCAGCTGTCTACTTTTTCTTTCTTTCTTTCTTTCTTTCTTTCTTTCTTTCTTTCTTTCTTTTTTTTTTTGAGACAGGGTCTCTCATCCACCTGGAACTCAGCAAGTAGACTAGGCTGGCTGGCCAAGGAGCCCCAGGGATCCACCTATCTCCACCTTAACAGCACAGGGAATACAAGTGTGTACCACCACACACGGCTCTTAAGGTAGAGGTTCTGGGGACTGAGTTTAGATCCTTTGTGCCTAACTGAGCTGTCCCCTCAGCTCAACGAATTTTAAAATCATTATTCAATCTCTCCAAAGAACCAGGAAAGAAAGGAAGAGGAGAATGTACCGGGCTGGTTTTGTGTCAACTTGACACAGCGGGAGTTATCAGAGAGGAGGGAGCCTCAACTGAGAAAATGCCTCCATGAGATTAGCCTGTCTGGCATTTTCTCAGTTGGTGATTATCGGGGGAGGGCCCCGCCCATTGTGGGTGGGGCCATCCCTGGATAGGTAGGTTCTATCAGAAAGCAGGCTGAGCAGACCATGAGGAGCAAGTCAGTAAGCAGCATCCCTCCATGGCTCCTGCCTCAGCTCCTGCCTCCAGGTGCCAGTCCTGCTTGAGTTCCTGTCCTGACGTCCTTCAGAGATGGACATGTAAGCCACATGAACCCTCTCCTTCTCAAGTTGCTCTGGTCGTGGTGTTTCACCACACGGGTGATTACCTAACTAGGAGAGAGCGAAGGTGAGGCCGTGCCACACAGGTGGGCCTGACTCTTCCCGGGATCTCTCCTCAGTCTTGTTTCCTGGGCTACTGTCTCTGTTTAGTATCACTTCTCTGAGTGCTTGCCTTCCTGTTCAGAAGCTCCTTTCCTGCATCTTTGATTTTGTCTGCGTTCGATTTTGAAGCTGTTTTTCCACACTTGGATGGAACCCTGTATAATGATCCTGTACTAATTTTTGCTCTCATTCCTTATCAAATGATCATAGCACAAAGCCACTTCTTAACATATCCATGTATGCGTGCAATAGAGACTGCTTTAATTTGCATACTCTTGTGAGTCAATGTAGGCTTTTAAATGAGGAAAATGTTTTTATAATGTGAATAAAATTTTTTTTTGCGGGGGGGGGGGAGGTTTGCTTTAAACTCGGACCCTTGAAGGTTTTTTTTTTTTTTTTTTTTTTTTTTTTTTTAAATCAGAACAGGCTTGAGGACATTTGATGTCTCTCCATTATTCACACTACATTTATAAAATAGATTTATGAAATTCTTCCTCTCGGGATTCGAAAATGGATGTGCACTCCCCACCATTCGTGTTGCCAAGGGAGCACATCTGCCCTGGAAAACCTTCCTGCAGAGTAATGTCAGCGGAGATGGATGAATGAGCGTACACACTGTTCTGGGATAATAGTGCCGTCTGGCTAAAGGATGATGTCATCTCTTTGCTGTTGCATCTGCTGTCCTAAGTAGCACAAAATCCACCCGGGCCAGAGAATGAATTACAAGGACATCACGCTGGCAAGGTGAGATGAAATAAAAAATGGACAGTAAGATTTAATTTAAGACGAGGAGAGCTTTGAAAAGAGCCAGTTTGCAATGTATTCTTTTCAAGTAAGGGCTTGATCTAATTACCGTATCATAATTTGCCATCATTTTGGATTAGCAGGGACGTGGCAGAGCTCACTCCTAATAACTGGATTGCTATCGGTACACTCGTAGACCAGCAGA
The DNA here is from genome assembly GCA_964023405.1 of Apodemus agrarius. Classification (NCBI taxonomy): domain Eukaryota; kingdom Metazoa; phylum Chordata; class Mammalia; order Rodentia; family Muridae; genus Apodemus; species Apodemus agrarius. Next base: position 55,693,520 of record OZ030020.1, on the reverse strand, counting down.
CTATAATTAGGCACGTTGTAATTGATTTCCGTCTTTAAAGGGCACGTTTAAATGCCAGCAAATAAAGATGCTTTTTTATCAGTTAAACCCACTCACTATAGTGCCACGTGACTCAGGGTGACCTGGGAAATGGTATGCTGGGCTTTCTCTGGATACTAAGAAAGGCTGTCATTATCCTGAAAATGGCTTTGTTCTCTCTCTCTCTCTCTCTCTCTCTCTCTCTCTCTCTCTCTCTCTCTCTCATAGGCCAGGTTGGCTTCTGTATGTAGCCAGGGATGCCTTTGAAGTCCTGTTCCTTCTGTGAACACTTGCTCAAATGTTGGGATTACAGGTGTGTACCAGTGTGCTCAGCCTTTCTCCTCTATCTATCTATCTATCTATCTATCTATCTATCTATCTACCTATCTATCTTTGATATAGGATCTTACAAAGCCCAGATTAATCTTGAACTCATGGTCCTGTCTCAGCCTTCCACTGCTGGCTGGGTTAGAGGCAGCCATGACTAGCTTTCCACATTCAGTCAAATATGTATCTCCAACTTCCCTCCCTCCTTCCCTCCCTCCTTCCCTCCCCCTCTCTTCCCTGCAGTACCAGGTGTGGAACCTAGGGCTCTACTACTGAGATAGAGTCCAACCTGCTTTTCACTTGTTACTGTGAGACAAAGTCTCATTAAATTGCCCAGGCTGTCCTTGAACTCATTTTATGGTTCAGGCAGGTCTTGAAGTTGTCCCTGTTGTGATTTAGCCGCCGGCGTAGCTGGGATTATAGGCCTGTGCCATCAGCCAAGGCTTGCTGCCTGCCCGCCAGTGTCCAGAGACACGACGACGTGTGAATGTCTGCAGAGGCACAGGCAATGTCTGGGAGGAATAAAGACTACGGTTAGATTAAATCAAAGAATCGAACTTCAAAGCTGGATTATGAAGTCGTGAGAAGGAGGGAGGAATCAGAAGGAGAAGAAGCGCCGTACAAGTATACGGAACTGTTGCTTATTGAAAAGCAAACCTGCTGTTTGCATAAAGAGCAAAGGGCTTTTAGTGTGCTGCCTGCCTGGGCGCAAAGGGCTTTTAGTGTGCTGCCTGCCCGGGTTATAGTGTGCTGCCTGCCCGGGCTATAGTGTGCTGCCTGCCTGGGTTATAGTGTGCTGCCTGCCCGGGCTTTCTTTTGAACAACAAGTCCTGAGATTAGACGGCAGAAAGAACCAAGACGTTAATTAACAGTGATAAAAATTCACAGAATACCAGCCACAAGCTCACGAGGCAATTTCACTTCCAAGCACGTTTCCACATATCACAGGTAAAACAACGTTTTCTCGAATATCGTTTTTTTTTTTTTAACATAAGATTTACTTGCGGAAGCTATTTTTGTGGCTTAGGGAACAAATTGTTCGCTGAAGCAGGACTTTGCTGATCTGGTTTAAAAGAATTCTTTTATGTGAAAGATTCTGTAAAGCAGATGGGTTCGGAACAGGAGTATTAGGTAATGGAAATGCGCTTTTGGGATAGATACTTTCTGCTTTAAAAGTATTAGTATGCAAGGCACTGCGACAGGAACCGAAAAGAAGAAGTAAGCCTAGATAATATTTTAAATCTGTGTGTGCCCTGTTCTTTCTGAAACAGACCCCATGGAAGTGGCAAATACTGTCCTCATTCTGCTGATGAGAACACACTTCCAAGAAAGAGTAGTGGAGACGGCACAGGGCGACTTATGAAACACAACGTACGCAGATCTTTGTCTTTGTCTCTCTGTGTTTTGACTCCCGGAATTGAAGACTTGAGAACCGACACTTTTGGGGAAGCCTTGAAAGAGATGTCCCTCTCGGACCTGGAGGATCCATGGCCCGGTTCTGCTTTCCTATGATGTGATCGACTTGGGTTAGTCAGGCCATAGAGAGTGAATGACTCCCGGACTGACTGCAGAAAGGCAGACGGGCAGAGCTGTTCTCTGCAGAGAAAGGGGTACTTTTTAGCTGAGTTTAGAGAATTGGGCAGGCGTAAACAAGAGATGACCAACCAGAAGTTAGCAAGATGACACAATGAGGGAGATTTAAATCAAGGCTAGAAGCCAAAAGAGACCCACAGGAGCTGCTTTTCTTTTAAAAACATCCTTACAGATTTATTTATTTATGTTTTATTTATGTGTATGCCTGTGAACCTAGGTCATGGGCACCATGGGTATGTGGGAGTCCGAAGAGCCCAGAGAGGGCTTTGGTGCCTCTGGAACTAGAGTTATAGATATCAATTATAAACCGCTGGGTAGCAGCTGGGAACCAAATCTGGGACCTCTGTAAGACACACACACACACACACACACACACACACACACACACACACGAGAGAGAGAGAGAGAGAGAGAGAGAGAGAGAGAGAGATCCCTTTGTCTCATGTGCATCACACACAGATGGGTGTGATGCTAAAGCCTCATTTACCTGGACTGCTGGGACACACTTGCTGCTGGATTCCGCCCCGCCCCTTTCAGTTTTAGCAGGATCCTAAGAGAGTCCGGTCTGCCCAATTAGCACACCTGCTTGCGCCCGGCTTGCCAGGCTACCCTGATAGATTTCCTGACGCCATTTTCCCTTTGTCCCGCTTCCCTGCCTGCTGACCATCTTCGTTTAGAATGCAAATTCCCATTTTCCAACAGATGACACACACTCTCAGGCCAAAATAATCTCCACCGACATAACATTGGGGCCACGATCGTGATTCTCAAATGGAAGCCTTAACATTACGTGTAGGCCTTTTGATGCCTTGGGAAGGAAAATGAAAACATGTAAATGTGCCTGACAGTTTTGGTATGATCTCACTGATGAAAACACCTTGCAGGCCGGGTGCCATCCCACGATTCTGTGGCTACATCTTCAGTTGCTTTTCTAGTTAATTGGTCTATTCACATTTTGGCTGTGGGTTTATTATTTAACTCAGGACTTCAGGAGGTCAAGACAGGCCCTTTGCTCTCGGGGGAATATACAGGTTCTTTTATATAATTGTCCGGAGAGCGAATGCACAGCAGACCACAGTGTTGAGGTACGGCAGGCGCTAACGTTAGTCTAGCTCTTCACGTCGTCTTCCTGTGCCTCATCACTAAGGAACCAGGGGTGACACTGAGCTAAGGTGCGTCTCCATGGCTGGGTCAGGACTCCCGTCTGCCTTGGGCCTGTTTCAGGCCTCTTCTTACTTCCGGGGCTAACAGGGTTTATATGGTCTTCGCTTATTCAGTGTTTCCTAGTTGATTTCGTGGAAGGCTTCTCTCTAACACAGCAGCCAGAGGCTCCAGCTGTGCAAAGCTCCTCATCTCTCTGAGTAGGAAGAACCCTGTGTTTAGCTCATTGCTGCTTTTCCTGCAAGACCGGCATCCATCTCTTGTGGCCAGGAACATCATTTCTCCTATCTCCTCAGTTTTCCCTACACCTCTTGCAAGTTTTTTATTTTTTATTTTTATGATAAGAGTTTTCTTTTCTGATTGAAGTTAAAGTAAAAAAACCCCTAACTTTGAACTGAATCTGCAGTGGGAACTGTTTTGTCACAGGCAGAGCATAAATGCCACAACCTTTTCTGCCGATGATATCCAGTACTCTGTTTCTCCCCGAATCATCAGGTAATAACTTTGGGCCTTACTGTTTTATCCTTTGTACCAGGGTTCTCAAAGTGTCTTACATGGAAAGCTCTATGCTAAATTAAATTTGGAGGATGCTGGATTAGAGTCATATTGGCTTTTTTTGCTGACCATTTTTTTTTCCTCCAGAACCCTGACTGCAATGTTAATTTCTTCTGTATGTTTCCCAACTGGATAGTGGCATTCTGCAAAAACAAAACAAAACAAAACAAAACAAAAAAACAAACAAAAAACAAAACAAAAAACCCACACACATTGGGAATTGTTTCTTTCCTTGCTCTAGTTAGCCAGCCTCGGTGTCTTTTACCCTGGATGAAGCGGGGCTGGTCTCAGGATTGTGTGACATCCCAAAGTAACCCAAGGATGGAAGAAAAAGCTCAAACTGAAGCAAAACACCATTCCCTTCATTTCAGAAAGCAGTGTGTGTGTGCCTGACAGGATAGATGGCCCTGGAGGACGGAGCAGGTAGAGACTTTCCGCTTAGCGGCAGCTTTACAAGCCTCTCTTCCTAAAGACCCCTGGCCAGGCCAGCGGCTCTCCGCATCTCTCTCCCTTCTGCAGACAGACCCTAGCTGTTTGATTTCTCCTCACGCCATCTAGGTCTGTGATGTTCTCTCAAGATGAACTCCTTGCCCCTGCGGTGTGGCCTCAGAGCACTGCATTCTCCGTCCTGCTGATGTAAACACAGAATCCTTAGATTCCCTGGATCTGTGATTCTAGGTGGCAAAGTACCCCAAGGTAGAAGACAGACCCTAAAGTGAGGGGTGTCGTTAGTGGCAGTATTTCCCTTCTTCTATCTTACACAAGATGAGCGGAGAGGGTGGGAATTGAATAGGACAATTTTCAAGACTCCTAGATTATAATAATCCTGAGTCTTGCGTGAGATGGGATCTCTCTGTGTAGTTCTGGTAGTCCTGGAGCTTGCTATGTAGATCAGGCTGTCTTCAAACTCACGGAGATCCTCTGGCCTCTGCCTTCAGAGTACTGGGTAAAGGGTGTGTGCCACCATGCCTAGCCCAGGATTTAGTTGGAAGGAGATGTTGATAAGTCTGTTTAGTCTCCTTGTTCTGCCTCCTTTCACTGTCCCCCTTTCCCCAAGGTACAATTTTAGACTGCTCTCTCTGATGAAGACCTCTTTGACCACTGGAGCCTGTGGAATATTCTCATCAACAGTAACGGAATTAGGCTTCTTCGGCACTCGTGTTGTGCTAGGGAATGGTATGGCAAAGACAAACGATGAAGTTCTAACTCTTGAAGGATTCAGTCATAGCTTATTGAGAGAAAGAGAGAGAGAGAGAGAGAGAGAGAGAGAGAGAGAGCAGCAAAATCAACAAAAATCTAAAGGGACTGTCTAAATGATGATACTATTTAGTTACATTTTTGCTACAAAACAAATCAGTCCAAATGGGCAGAAAACCAATGGCCATTTATTATCTCATGATTGTGTGGGTTGACTGGGCTCTTCTGGGAGGTCTCTCAGCTCTGGGTGATATAGATATGGGCCGTCAGCCAGGAGCTTGGTGGAGCTGGAGCATCCCAGACGGCCGTTCACTGCCCAGGGCTTTCTGCTGGTGATGCCTCAGTGTCCAGTAGGCCAGCTAAGACTTTCAAAAGACGGAAGGTAAAGCTGCCAATTTCCTTGAGCTTTGAGCTTGGAAATCTCAGAGCATCATTGCCAATTTATCCTATGGGACAAGATGGATAACAGGGCCGGTCTGGATGTTAGAAGAGGAAAATAGTGGTATACATGGGAGGGGATGACTTTCTGGTGGCCATATTTGGGTATACTCTATAACATATATTTACAGTCACATCTGTCATGTGTAGAGAAGACTGGATAGGTGTTTGGACCATCTAATCTGCAGCCTAGGAACAGCTATAGGATGCATGCAATGGAAGGAAATTCAGGAATAAAAAGGAAGAACATATAAATATATGATGCAACATGCATGAAACCCTTAGCAGCCAGGCTGGGTGTCGTCTGTAGGCTCACTTGTCTGAGATAGCTAGAAAATGGAGGGCCCTGCCAGAGCCTTACAAATACAGAGGCAGAAGCTAGCAGCCAACCATTGGACTGGGCGTGGGGTCCCCAATGGAGGACCTGGAGGGTGGTCTGGAGGAGATGAAGGGGTTTACAGCCCCATGGGAAAAACAATGATTTCAGACACCCAGGCGCCCCAAGACTCCCAGGGACTAAACCATCAACCAAGGGGTACACATGGTTCCAGCCAAACATGTGGCAGAGGAAGGCCTTGTTGGGTGTCAGTGAGAGGAGTGGACCTTGGTCAGGTGAAGACTCAATAGATGCTCCAACAAAGGGAAACCGAGGGGTGGGGGGAGGTGGGAGTGGGTCGGGTGGAGGGACACATACTTGGAGACAGGGGGTGGGAGGAGGGGTTGGGGTCTTTGGGGAGGGGGGAAATCGGGAAAGGTTTTACCATTGGCAAAGTAAATGAAGACGATAGTCAATAAAAATAAATTTTTAAAAAAAGGAGACAAAGAAAAGACAGAAGACCCATGCTTGCTCCGGCTACGAGCGGAGGGGGTACTTATTGTGAATGAGAATGGAAGGTGTTTCTCAGGTGACAAAAATGCTCTAAAATTAGGTTATGTGGAGATGGTCATGCATTTCCATATGTTTACCAAAAACCGTTGAATTGTACTTTTAGGAGCCGGGAATCTAATGGCAGGCAAGTCATACTTCCGTGAAGTGGTTAGGCCGTGTGACAGTGGCCTCTCTTTCTAATTCAAATAAATGTAAAGCAAGTTAATTTTTCCCATAGGAATAAATATAAAGACAGGAATGTATTACTTCTGGGTTTTTGTTTTTTTGTTTTTTTGTTTTTTTGTTTTTCGAGACAGGGTTTCTCTGTGTAGCCCTGGCTGTCCTGGAACTCACTCGGTAGACCAGGCTGGCCTCGAAATCTGCCTGCCTCTGCCTCCCAAGTGCTGGGATTAAAGGCGTGCGCCACCACCGCCTGGCTGGTTTTTTTTTTTTTTTTTTGTGTGTGTGTGTGTATTTGTATGTGTGTGAGGTGTGTGTGCACATGTGTGTGTAGCCGCATGCACAGAAGCCAGAGGAGGGTGTCAAGTGTCCTCCTCTGTCACTCTGTACCTTATTCCTTCGAGGCAAGGATTTTCAACTGAGCCCAGAGCTTGCGCTTCTCAGCTAGGTTGACAGGAATTCCTGGCCACCGTCCTGCCTATGTCCCTCTCAGTGTTAGAGGACTGCTGGGGGACCTGGTGTGGCTTGTTATGTGGTTATGCAGATGCTGCAATGTGAGCTCTGAATTCCTTGAGCTTCTGCAGCCAGAGCTCTTAAGATCTGAGCCGACTTGCCAGCCCTGGGGAATGTATTCTTAAATGAAAGTGTAAACCTGCCAATTATGGCCTATTTACTTAAGCTTTGGTTCTCTCTTAAGATACTTTAAAAAATTATATCTATCATCTATATATCTATGTATTTATGTATGTATCTATGTATCTATGTATGTATCTATGTATGTATGTATCTATGTGTGTATGTATCTATCCTCTCTCTCTCTCTCTCTCTCTCTCTTTCTCTCTCTGTGTGTGTGTGTGTGTGTGTGTGTGTGTGTGTGTACATGACACATCTTGCATGTGGTACTTAGAGGACAATGTGTACAAGTTGGTTTTCTCCTTTTATTGTATGAGTCCCAGGAATTTAAAGGAACTGAACTCAGGTCATCAGCCTTGGCAGTAAGCGCCTTTACGTGCTCAGACATCTCACAGGCCTTCATCTTTACATCAGTGACACATGACCACTCCTAGTAACCAGGCTGATATCCGGCCTTCCTTAGGCGTCTTAAACACATCTAACTTACAGTCTCCAGCTATTGACTTCACAGTGGTGTCTCTTGGCAGTGTAACCGTTACTTACACGGCCCATCTGGATGACACTGATATTTACTAACCAGAAGATTTTAATTCTTCACAGGAGTCAAATTAAAGACAAGATGGCTACTAAGAGTCCTAGCCAAAGTTTAGTGCCTCCTAGCATAGCATAGTGCCTCATGCAGATTAAAGATGGCATTTACTTCTGCTTACCAGTTACATCGACATATTCTTTATTAGTTATTTTTCGAATTTTGGGACCAGATACCCTGTTTATTTTAACTTAAGATTTGAGGGGTGCAGACCATCGTGGTGAAGGCGAGGCAGCCAGAGAATGAGGTGGTAGTTATATTGCTCTCATGATAGTCAGAAATTGGGGGGAGGGAGGGAGGGAGGGAGGGAGGGAGGGAGGGAGGGAGAGAGAGAGAGAGAGAGAGAGAGAGAGAGAGAGAGAGAGAGAAAGACTGTTTAGTTCTCATTTTCCTCCCCTGATCCCAGCACGTGGGCTGGTCCTACCCATATATTCAGGGTAGGTAATCCCAGCTCAGTTAAGCCTTTCTAAAACACACCATAGACATGTTCAAAAGTTTGTTTCCATGGTGATTCTAATCCACTCAAGTTGACAGTGAAGATTAACCATCATGCTTTCTGACATTTCAATAAAAACCTAGTTTGCAAGCCTCTTGTCTTACCCATCTCGAAGTTTTGTGAGTTTTGACACGTGTTTATATAAGGAGATGAATATTGCTTTAAACCTTACTCATTATTACTCTGTGTACTTCTCTGTTTGAAATAATTCATGAGATGCAGATCCTCCATACTTCTAAGGTGGTGATAGTGAGACCTCATCGCCTGGCCCATCCTGTCCCCCTGTTTCCAAGATGGGAAAACTCCAACATTCATTGCGTGTGGTCCAGTGGCTCAGGGGCACTCTGTACTAGGCTCTATTCAATTTGTAAGGAGTTTGTGTTTCATGAATTTGCATTAAATTTCAAGTTAGATCCAATAAACCTGAATTCCAAGTGAAATTCTGTCTGATTCATTCAGCCTCTGGAGCTTGTTAGAAACTGCAGAACTGGCTTGGATTTCCTTCCAGGATTTATGAACCTGGGCTGAACATAAGGTTCACAAAGGGATCCAGGCAGAGCCACTTAGTCTGGGATTTCAAAAGAAGGTCTTTGCACATTTTTGTCTATATCAAGCGAGTTGTTGCTGTCTACTAAATTTATGCTGTGCTCTCCTTAAATGACCTCAGTATACATTGTAGAACATTACCTTCATTGACATTACAGGGTGAATTGCATCTTCTCTACATTTTTTTGGGAGGAAGTTCTAATCCCCAGAACTTCAGATTCTGACCTTATTTGGAGATAGGGTGTTTATAAACCTAATCAGTTTAAAGTGAAGTCATTACAGTGGGCTCCAGTCCAACATGACTGTTCTCACTACAAAGGGAGATTTGGCCACAGACACATACCAGAGAGAACACCGTGAGACTATTAAGGCAAAGTTGGGGGTGATAGGTCTACTAGCCTAGGAATGCCAAAGACGGTTGGCCAACTCCTGGAAGAGAAAGGTGCAGGGTGGCTTCTTCTGTATAGATGTCAGCGTGTACTGAGCTTGTCAGTTTTGATTCTGGACTTCTAGTTCCTAGACCTATGAGATGATATACTTTTGTATTTAAGCACTCAATATTACATAGTCCTAGCAAACTGCAGTCATTGGTAAATAAAAAAATAGGCAAATGACATGCTTTAGATGTTGACCAACCCCCCCTTTCTTTGTCTCCCTTCCCTTCCTTCCCTTTTCCTTCCCTCCTTCCCTCCTTCCTTCCTTCCTTCCTTCCTTCCTTCCTTCCTTCCTTCCTTCCTTTGTTTCTTTCTTTATTACAAGATTTATTTATTATTATATCTAAGTACACTGTAGCTGTCTTCAGACACACCAGAAGCGGGTGTCAGATCTCATTACAGATGGTTGTGATCCACCATGTGGTTGCTGGGATTTGAACTCAGGACCTTCAGAAGAGCAGTCAGTGCTCTTAACCACTGAGCTGTCTCTCTAGCCTTCTTTCTTTCTTCCTTCCTTCCTTCCTTCCTTCCTTCCTTCCTTCCTTCCTTCCTTCCTTCCTTTCTTTCTTTCTTTCTTTCTTTCTTTCTTTCTTTCTGAGACAGGGTTTCTCTGTGTAGCCCTGGCAGTCCTGGAACTCGTACTCTGTAGACCAGGCTGGCCTCAAACTTAGAGATTCACCTGCCTCTGCCTTCTGAATGCTGGGATTAATGGAACGAGCCACTACTGTCTAGTAACTGACTTTTTTCTTATAGAGCCGACTTTTATAAGAATTCAGGAAGGTAGCCATGAACTTCATTTTACCTATGAGGAAACGCGGAGGCCTAGAGACATGGCCAAGCCACACAAGTCCTTTTGCTTAACCGACATGGCATTAAGAGTCTCCAGTTCCCAGTCCATTCCCTTGGCGCTTCTAAGATATGGGGAAGCTGAAGAATTCACATTAGAAAAGTCAATCTGACTCTGCGCTGCCTGCAATTTTGATCTCTATGCTTTGGGGCTTGATCAGCAAATATCAATGATGTTTGCTGAATCCTGTCCAGGTGTTATTGCTGAGTAAAATCATTCTTACTATGAATCAGTAACCATTTCATCACATCCATGAGTATGCCAGTCAGCAATGTGGAGAGGGTGCAGGTAGCACGATGTGTGTATTTGATCTCTGCTCTGGGATATCTGGCACTCCCACTGGGAAGACTTGAGTATTGGTAGTTAGCCTGATGACTGGGGTCTAGAAGCATCCCAAGGCTCTTTGATTTCGACATCTGTAGGTTTGTGTCTCGCTATCGGCCTAACCTCAGTGGGGAACATGAGATGGAACGCCTTGTTCTGGCCTGGACCCTTGATGGCTGGCTCTATTCATAGCATAGTAGTTGGGTCCAAAAACAGCATTCTGAGGGAGATGGACAGAAGCTGTGAACTTTGGGTCAACCACTCTTGGAAGTACATAATGTCACTTCCTGGAGAAGTCAGAATTCACCCCAGATTCAAGAGGGGGAAACTATATAGGCATACCGTGCTGTGAGCAGAGCAAAACTCACATTGAAGGCATGTACAGTCACAAGGGAGGGCTTGTGGCTGTCTTTGAAAAATAGAACCTGTCCTCAGTTCTTGAAGTGACGCTTTCTGTGTATTTGTGATCACTCTCAACTTGCTTTCATAGCCTCTGTGAATAGATACACTTACAAGACTATATCTAATATTATATATAATAACATATAATAGAGTCAAACCTTATTTCTATGGCTTTAACAACATTAAAGTCCACACATGTGAAGATTTTTTTTTTAATAAATCTGGGACTCTCCAGGAGCCAGAGACAGGTGGGTCTCTTGAGTTTGAGGTCAGCTTGGTCTATAAAGTAGAATTTCAGCGATACACAGAGAAACCCTGTATCAACAAACAGACAAAGAAAATAATCTATTTATTTAATTTTTTGATTGATTAATTGATTGATCGATCATGGACGTGTATGTGGTTATACACATGCCGTGTCAGAGAACACCTTGTAGGACTTGGAGATTGAACTTAGGGTGTCAAACTTCATGGCGCACTCTGCCCTAGGAGCCCTCTCCCTCACGTCTTCACTAGTACTTTTGTGACTTTATGTAAACCAATTCTCTCTTGCTCCCTCTGCCCCCTTCTCTCTTTTGATACAGGACCTCACTGTCTAGCCATGGTTGGCCTCAAAGGTACTATCTATTTCAGGCTCACTTCAAACTCTCCGTCCTTCTGTTTCAGCCTTTTCTGTATCGGGTTCAGCTAAGTGATTTTCTCTTGATTTCAGCTCCTTTAGCACGCACAGACCTCGTTCCATCCACTGCTGTGAAGGTTAAATGTGTTAATAACATAAAATGATTAGCATGATGTCTGCCTCACAGTGGGCACCATAAGCCAAAACTGCTGTTGTTGTTACCTCTGGTGGTCAAAGCACAATGCTTTCATGAAGTTTTTCTTGAGTCAGATACAAGGGCTCCCTTGACCGAGTGCTGTGAGGAAAGAAAAACCAAAACCCAAACCAACTAACCAACCACAAAACAAACACAGAAACAAACAAATATCAACTGGAGCTGGAAAAATGACCCAGTGCTTAGGAATGTGTGCTGGTCTTGCAGAGGACCTGGGTTCAGTTCCCAGCACCCACAGTTCAGAACTGCCTGTAACTCCAGCACCAGCGGATCTGCCACTCCCTTCTGGCATCTGCAGGTACTACGTGGATGTACACAAATCCACAAACAGACAAATGCATATATACATAATTTAAAGAGAGATAAAAACAAACAGCTTAATATTGTTTAAAAATTTCAAATACCCGCAGAGAAATGTACAAGTTAATAAGAAGATGATTAATGGTCTTGAGAGGTGGCTTAGCGGTTGAGAGTGCTTCCTGAGCTTGTAGTGGACCTCGGTTTGGTCCCCGGCATCCACACAGTGGTTCACAATAACCTGTAAATCCAGTTGCAGGGGATCTCATACCCACTTTGGCCTCTGTGGGCTCCTGCATGCCTACGTGATGCACCTGAACTCAGGCAAGTGCTCATAAACATATAAAATGATTAATAAATCAATCTTTAAAAAGCCCGTTAAAAGGATAGCAGAAAGAATTTAACTAGGACATGAAGACTACTAGGTAGAACTGGTACCGTGAGGTTCTGCCCAAACCAAAAAGAAGCCTAGTGGATGTGAACTTGAGAAAAGGAGGCAGCTGAGGGGCTAATCTTAATACTGTATGTTCCAGTGGGACTCCTAGTCTATCCACCCCGGCTCCTGTACAAACACTTCAGCCCCATGCCGCATCTTCCCGGCAACCCTAGCCATCCCCGAGTCTCGAGTCTCTTTCCGGGGCCATCTATATTTTATCTTCTACACTTGTGAAGCCAAACCATTCCCTTTCCCACCTTTTACAAGAAAACAAGTCCCGCAGAGGACATTTATCATGATTTTTATAGATCTATTCAGGACAGGCTATAGGGGAAAGGGTCATATGGTGGGACATTTAACGGCCTCCTGCTCTTGTATGCTCTTCACCTGTGCACATTTGAACTCCAGAGACAAGACTTCCCAGGCGCGATTAGACCCCCGGGAAGTGCGGTCCTATTTACTAGCTAGAGTACTTGGGTGTGTAGCTCAGTGATATAGAGTGTCTGCCTAGAGTGCACAGGTCTGGGATTCAATTCCTGTAACACAAAACAAAAGCAACAAAGCAAAACCCAATGTATTAGCTAGAGAAAAGACTAATCTGCAGAAAGACAGACGAAGAACTTGGGGTGCATGAAAACAATCTCCACGTGGACGGACTTTAGTGTTGTTAAAGCCATGGGGACAAAGTTTGACTCAGCTATTCCGAAGCATGGTCATGTCTCGCCTCGATAACAGCACTCAGAAGTGGCTATGTCTATTGTACTTCCGTTTTACAGAAGGCTGAGGCAAAAAGAAGTCACCAGATTACACGAAGACACGATATCTAATGGTAAAACCTCTACTTTTAATTAAGTCTTAAGTTCTACTACATTAGCTGATGGGTCTGCATGCCCTCTCCCTTTGGTGGTAGTACTGGGGTGCTGCTACTTTGTTTCCAACCCAATTGTCCGCTAAAAGAAAGCTCAACTCAGTTAACAAAACAAGCTACAAGCCTAGATTGGGCAGATCTTCCACTACACTACTCTATTTCCATTTATATTATCCCATATAACTTGCGGTTTCTCCAGACCACAAGCTTCTCTCTCTCTTGCCTCTCGTTGATCCCGTAGCTCCTCCCCCTCCTGTTTAATCCCCCCGACGCTCCTCCCCTAGACTCTCAGCTCCTCCCACTTCTCCTGCCCAATCATTGGCTCAAGCCTTTATTTGAAAAGTTAAGGTGGGGAGAAGATTCACAAGGCAACTAACTCCTTATCTGCAACCCCTCTGAGGAGTGGAATACAAGCCTAGGGCTATCCACAACACTGGGGCTTGAGGCCAGGGCCTCAGGGATGCTCGCGCGAGCACGCTTCACTGACTCAGACTTCCAGCCCCTGAATGGTCTGAGGGAAGAACGTGTACACTCTGCTCTACAGGGCTCATTTTCACCCCTTCAGCCTGTGAGCCCCTCCGCTGATAATTGATAGCCTCCGAATTTTATCTTCTAAGGACATTTTTACTTACTTCCTTAAAAATATTTTATTAGAGAAATCACCAATGTGCAAAAGTTACAGATGATCCAATATGTCACAGAAGATGTTCATTATGAAGATTAAACCCTCCCTAGTTTTTTTTTGCCAATCACTTTGTGATATTTCTGATTAATGATTCCATTTCAGCTATTTCAGTGTTTAGCGGCCTTCATTTGTTAGTGTGGATTATAGGTGCCATGCCTCGCTGGAATCTGACTCCTTTTGACCAGGGAATGTGAATTAAAATCAATAGCAATGTCATTAGCATCCCAATATCATGAAAGATAATATAACAATTTCTCATGCATTCAGTTTATTAAAATTTGCTAAAGTGTGAAATATGTAGGACAAGTAATGATGTTTTAATCTTTTACCAAGGTAACAATTGAAAGCTGATTGATTCCATTCAGTAATTATAAAATCAGAATGATGGAGGATTGTAATCAAGTAGGATTCATTCTCCTACTTTGTCACTCCTCCATGCAAGATAAAATTCTCATTTGCATCATCTCTTTTATCTGAAAAGAAATCAAACTTCTATTTGCTTCACTAAACCCATGAGGTAGATAATAGCCTTTTCCAACTCTGGAAAGGACCGTGAGGCAGCCCCTGCCTACTAATAGCTGAGGAGAGTTGGGCAGCCCATCTTTAAGCCTGACCTACCTCTGTGAGAGAGCTGTCAACCCCACCAAGTTCTAACACTGTACTTTTTTTTTTTTAAATGACAATGAGGGAGGTCAGGGCTGAGTGTCATGGCGTTATTTTTCTTTCTGAATTTGGTAAGACAGTTCTTGGTAAATGTAGCTAACCAAACAGTAGTTCTATTATCAACTCAGTTAGTTTGTAGAGGGCTGTGGGAAACTTTCATTTTTTTTAATTTCATAAAAGCTAATAAGAACCCAAATTTCCTTTGGACGTACAGGGGGATATACTGGGAGCCTATAGATATTGAGCCTATAGGTATAGAGGTTGTTAGACTGTGTGTAGAGAGCTGGGAAGACCTGAATGGGGGTTTAGGAAAGGTTTCAATGAGGCTCATCATGTTTAAAGTTCTAGAATTTCAAAATGTAGAAGAGAAGACAGGTGAATCCAGATGGCTCCTTTCTACCATCATGTGAACTTTGAAGGCACCGTGGAGAATAGCATATATCTAGCCATTGTTGCTAGGTAACCCAAAAGCATCACCAGCTATCTTGACAATAGTTGTTTTGTACTGGGAAATTAAACATTTCTCAGGGAAGGTCTTCCTCATTGGGCGTGGCTCCCCTTGTCCCCAGTCAGAGGACCTGTTAGAAGCTAGCAAAGAACCCCGTGCCTTTGTTTCCTCACACTCTCAGTCACATTTGTGAGATGAGTTGGCTAATCCCAGGTAGCAGACTAGAAGATTTGCAAAGACCAGGACTGAGTGTGCCTGTGCCTTCAATATGGTTGACTACATATTCCCAGTGTTGCCTATATGCGTTCTCTCCCGAGGATCCTGGTCTAACTGAGAACACACACAGCCTGGTTAGAGAGTGTTCTTGCTACATTAAAAAAGATGCCATCTCTTTCCTGGGCCTTCTGGTTGCTACTCTAGCTGCCTTAAGGAGTAAGTGTCTGTAGGAACTGGTTATAGGACAGTTTAGGAGTGACCTTATGACACACTCTACAAATTAGCCAGAAAGCGTTTCAGTTCTCAGAGGACCTGAATGCTTGAAAGAGGTGTCTTTGACGTGCTTGGGAATGGAAAGCTGAGACTTGCGAGTGTTTCCGAGGCTCAGGTAGGCGTGAACATTAGGGTGTCTCTGTTCTCTATTATACAAATATTTACTTTCGTTGTTTGGCTACAGTTACTAGCCTCCTCACAGATTTTCTGTGGGCAGGAGAGCATTGTGAAGATTGCTTTTAGAGCCAGACAGACCTGGAAATTGAATCTCAGCTCCAAAACTTATTAGTTATGATGCCTCACATCTGTAAACTTAGGAAAGCTGTGCTGGTTTTGTAGGGCCATCCTGTGGCTCAAACACACTAGAGACTGTAGCACCTAGCACAGAGGGCCACCCTGTGGGTCAGACACACTAGAGACTGTTGTGTTTATTTTTATTCAATATATTCTTAATTTACATTTCATATGATTTCACCCTTTCCAGGCTCTCCCCTCCCCGCAAGTCCCATAAGCCCTTTCCCTCCCCCTGTTCCCCCATCCACCCCTTCCCTCTTCCCTGCTCTGGTATTCCCCTACACTGCTGCACTGAGCCTTTCCAGAATCAGGGGCCCTTCCTTCCTTCTTCTTGGACATCATTTGATATGTGGATTATGTCTTAGGTATTCCAGTCTTCTAGGCTAATATCCACTTATCAGTGAGTGCATAGCATGAGAGTTCTTTTGAGATTGGGTTACCTCATTTAGGATGATGTTCTCCAGCTTCATCCATTTGTCTAAGAATTTCATGAATTCATTGTTTCTAATGGCTGAATAGTACTCCATTGTGTATATATACCATATTTTTTGTATCCATTCCTCCATTGAGGGACATCTGGGTTCTTTCCAGCTTCTGGCTATTATAAATAAGGCTGCTATGAACATAGTGGAACATGTGTCCTTATTACATGTGGGGAATCTTCTGGGTATATGCCCAGGAGTCGTATAGCAGGGTCCTCCATAAGTGTCGTGCCCAGTTTTCTGAGGAACCGCCAGACTGATTTCCAGAGTGGTTGTACCAGTTTGCAATCCCACCAGCAGTGGAGGAGTGTTCTTCTTTCTCCACATCCTCGCCAACACCTGCTGCCTCCTGAGTTTTTAATCTTAGCCATTCTGACTGGTGTGAGGCGGAATCTCAGGGTTGTTTTGATTGGCATTCCCCTAATGACTAATGATGTTGAACATTTCTTAAGATGCTTCTCAGCCATCCGAATGGACCCACACACCTATGGTCACATGATCTTTGACAAAGGAGCTGAAACCATCCAGTGGAAAAAAGAGAGCCTTTTCAACAAATGGTGCTGGTTCAATTGGAGGTCAGCTTGCAGAAGAATGTGCATTGATCTATTCTTATCTCCTTGTACTAAGTTCAACTCCAAGTGGATCAAGGACCTTCACATAAAACAAGACACACTGAAACTAATAGAAAATAAACTTGGGAAGACCCTTGAGGACATGGGCACAGGGGAAAAGTTCCTGAACAGAACACCAATAGCTTATGCTCTAAGATCAAGAATTGACAAATAGGACCTCATAAAATTACAAAGTTTCTGTAAGGCAAAGGGCACTGTCAAGCAGACAAAACAGCAACCAACAAATTGGGAAAAGAGCATCACCAACCCCACATCCCACAGAGGGCTAATATTCAATATATACAAAGAACTCAAGAAGTTAGACTCCAGAGAGCCAAGTAACCCTATTAAAAATGGAGTACAGAGCTAAGCAAAGAATTTTCACCTGAAGAGACTGTTGTGTTTAGTACAGAGGGCCATCGTGTGGGTCAGACACAGTAGAGACTATGATGTTTGATACATTACTCAAAATGTTGGAAGTTATAGTTAGAGTTCTTATCACCAAGTTTCAGAAAGTGAAAATTGATAGCTGTGTAAGGTAGAAAATTTGCTTAAAATTGTCAACTTACTGTGTAGCAAAATTGAACACAGCTCTTATGCTCCGTGGAGAGATAGTTTTAAGGAATGCTGGAGAAAGTTTACAGCATTGGCTAATTTCTGTACTCTCCCAAGACGTGGCTTCGTTAATGGCGGATATGATCCTGTAAGCGTACAGCAGCAGAACAGGCAGTCTTAGATTATTGGTGTAAGCTCAGAAGTAGCTAGGCAACTGCTGATCTTAAAAGGCCGCTAGCAAGAAAGCAGTGGTTTCTTGCCCCGGTAGACCTTCGCTTGCTTTGGGAATTCTTTGTCAGCTGCAGGCTTTGTGGAGGAGAGAGAGAACAGACTAAAAGACCCCCCTCCCCCATTGCTGTTATGAATGGAGCAACACTTTGGTTAAGAATTCTTGGTTTGAAAAACTGGGAGGGTAGAGCCTGTATGTCCGAGGGTCTCCCTGCTCATTACAAGCCTTGAGAAACACAACAAGCGGGCTCATTTTGCTCTTATATTTGACTTACCAGAGGAGTAAACAGTAATTGGAGGTCTGATTCTCCTGTCAGACCAACTAAATGCACACATTTGGGAAAGGGGCCTAGATATTCACATTAACAAATAAAAACCTGGAGCCGGGTGTGGTGGCACACGCCTGTAATCCCAGCACTTGGGAGGCAGAGGCAGGTGGATTTCTGAGTTCAAGGCCAGCCTGGTCTACAGAGTGAGTTCCAGGACAGCCAGGGCTACACAGAGAAACCCTGTCTCGAAAAACCAAAAAAAAAAAAAAAACAAAAACAAAAACAAAAAAACAAAAACAAAAAACCTGGGTAGTTGATTTGAATGTCATTGGGTTTTCATTATATGTGTGTGTGTGTGTGTGTGTGTGTGTGTGTGTGTGTGTGTGTGTGTGTAAAGCCTTGTGTCTCTTCTGCTTTGGCGTATTCTGTTGAGGCCGTTGATCTCCGCAACAGGCCCTTTTCCTAACCTTGCTTCAGAGAGGGATCTCATTGCTTTTTAAACTATTGAAACTCCCAGGGGAGGGGAGGTGAAGGGTTCTTGGAATGGGATGCCAAGATGTGTCATGGTAAAGTCTAAGTTTTTAGGAAATGCTGTTCGTTGAGAGCTTCCCTGGGACCGGACGGTTTGGCAGCGCATGCACTCAGCGCTTGGCTGCCCGTCCCACTGGCGAGCCTGGCGAGCCTTCTCCTAGACTCGGGAGGCTGCTGAGACTCCAGCTCCCTGCAAGCTACCTGACTCATTCCCACACCACACCGGTGGTGCCTCTTTCAAGGGGTCCCCAATTGTGTGCGTGTTAAGTGATTGTCTGGCGCCCACACCACAGCTGCAGTGGAGGGGTGTGGTAGTTCTCAGAGGAAGTTGAGGCGGGACGTTGGCCCACCTGCCCATTTAATGCGGTCCTGTTTTCTTCAATTCCCACTCCGATCTCCAATCTTTTAGTCACTTTCTGTTTTATTCTCTTCCTCTTTTTCCTTCTCCTTCAAGCTTCCTTTTGACTCCTCCCCTCCCCCCCCACCCCGTTTACTCTTGGGTTTTTTTCTTTTCCATTTTGTTGTCTTGAGTCTTAGGTGTTTAAGCTTTTGTCTCAAACTCCTCATACGTGGGAATAGATAACGTTGAACCTTTTTTTTTTTTTTTTAATCCTCCAGACATTACCAAATTCCCATAAAAACACCAGATGCTGCCACATAGACGGAGACATATTTCTGCTGTTCCCTTGCGTTCTTTTCCTTAATCATCTTGGCGTGAGAAAAGCATCAAGTACTTCTCTGTAGAGACAAAACCTTTGGGCCCCATCCCTATTCTTTTTTTTCTTTTTTCTTCCCCCCCCCCATCCCTATTCTAACAGGACGGCAGTCCAGCCTGGACTTGACCGTCTTAAATGGTTTAGGATGGTTTTGAGTTCCTGCTCTAAGGATTGGTGTGGAACTGACACCTGATCTTGTAGAACCAGTGGGACAGCAGAGGGACTAGCGAATGTTGAGGTCTGCTCTTGCTGTCTGTTGTAGTGCTAAGTGCGGGGGCGGGGCCCAGAGCCTGGAGTCGGCAGTACATCGGTGTTCCTGCTCCCAAGTTACTTCTGATTGGTAAATAAAGATGCCAACAGCCAATAGCTGGGCAGAAGAGACCTAGCTGGGGTTTAGGTTTCACGGGCTTGGGATCTGGGGAGAACCACAAGAAAAAGGAACAGGAGAAGAAGCAGCTGTAGGTTAGACGAGGCATAAACGAACATGGCCCCGAGGGCCGACCAATTGGAGTTAAGAGCAGCCCAGTTCAAACATAGTAAATAGTAATATTTACTATTTTTATTTATATTTATTTATATATATTTAGTAATAATAATAGGGCTATCTATAGGAAAGTAGATTCTAATAGTTTAGACGGTAGATATCTGCCCAGGTCTTGTGCCTTTTAAGGCTCATTGTAAATATAAAAGTCATACGTGTCATTTATCTGGGAGCCAACTGGTATAGAGCAGGGTAGAACCCACAGGTTGGGATTAAGTAATTTCTACAAGTGAGTCTTGTTTTTCCTTTAAAACCTGAAAGGATATGGGCTGTAGTCCACAAAGGAGAAAGTCAGCTGGGAATGACCTGACAGAACACAAAACCTGAGAGAAAGCGGACACAGATTGACTACCAGAGAAGACTCAGATGGCTGGGCGGAGCTGTGGATGAACAGTGACCCTATGCTGTGGGTTAAACTGTGTTCCCCTCCCTCAACGATGTGCTGAAGTTCTAACTTAGAAGCTGGGGAAAGTGACCTTATTGCAAATAGGGCTTTGCAGATGTGATCGGGACACAGATTAAGATGAGGCTATACAAAACTTGAGTTAGACATCATCTCAAGACGGCACGCATCATAGTAGCAAGAGAAGACGCTCAGAAACAGAAGAGAGAGATGGGAAGGCACAGATACAGATGTGCATGAACACACACACACACACACACACACACACACACACACACGCCCTGTGACAGTCAACAAGCCAAGGAGCTCCAGGGACTTCTGGGAAACAGGGGAGACTAGGGATGGGTGAGGAGGGGCTCCTGAATCGCAGACCTTTTATCTCCAGAGCTACGAACGATAAATCTTGGATGGCTTAGGTTATCAGATGTATCGTAAGTTGTGCTGTGGCAGTCCTAGAAAATTAGTGCAATAAATACACACAAAACTAAAGGTGGGAAAAAGGACCTCCTTGCCTGCCTCTTTCTCCCTCCCTCCCCTCCTTCCTTCCTCCCTTCCTCCCTTACAGCTTCCCTGCCTTCCTGTCTCTCTGCCTTCCTCCCTCCTCCTTCCCTCCCTCCCTCCCTGCCTGCCTCCCTGTCTTCCTTCCCAGGGAGAATAACAGTTTATCTAGGCAATGGGAAGAAAGCCTGGCATAACACAAGGTAGAACTGTCAAAGTTTAATATTCATCATACTACAAACATTGACGATCACTCTTAATAAAATTAGAATCCACTGGGAAGAATGTGTATGCGGAGGAACCATGTGTGTGTGTGTGTGTTTGTGTGTGTGTGTGTGTGTGTGTGCAGGTGAACGTGCACATATGAAGTCATCTTCCATGGTGCAGAATACGTAATGCTGAATCAGAGAGCTCCAGGAGAACGCTAAGACACAAGCATCTTAGAATTGCAAGGGTAAGGAGGAGCTGGGATTGCCAGGAACGTGTGTGTGTGTGTGTGTGTGTGTGTGTGTGTGTGTAGGATTGTGGAATGGCTTATGTACTATGTGTATGACTAACTTCCCTGTGATGAAAAGCTGCTTTAAAAAGAACTCTCAGGACTCACGGAGAGACGGCTCAGCAGTAAAGAGTGCATACTGCTCTTGCAGAGGACCAGAATTAAGTTCCTGAACTTATGTGAGATAGGCCACAACCTAACACCAGCTCCAGGGGACCTAATGTGCTCTTCTGACCTCCTCAGGAAACCATGTTTACAAGCACCCTCCCTTATGTATAATTAAGATGCTAAAATAAGGGGCTGGAGAGATGGCTCAGTAGTTTGGAGCATTGGTTGCTATTCTAGAGGACTCAGGTTTGGTTCCCAGTACCCACATAGTGGTTCACAAACATTTATAGTTTCACTTCTAGGGGATACCACACCCTTTTCT
The DNA here is from genome assembly GCA_964023405.1 of Apodemus agrarius. NCBI lineage: Eukaryota > Metazoa > Chordata > Mammalia > Rodentia > Muridae > Apodemus > Apodemus agrarius. The sequence continues at coordinate 55,672,139 of OZ030020.1, read as the reverse complement.
GGTCTCTGCTCTCTACCAGGCACACACATGGTGCACAGACATGCATGCAAGCAAAACATCCATACACGTAAAAGAAAATAAAAACGCCGGGCGGTGGTGGCACACACCTTTAATCCCAGCACTTGGGAGGCAGAGGCAGGCGGATTTCTGAGTTCGAGGCCAGCCTGGTCTACAGAGTGAGTTCCAGGACAGCCGGAACTACACGGAGAAACCCTGTCTCTAAAAACCACCCCCCCCAAAAAAAAAGAAAAGAAAAGAAAAGAAAAACATTGTCATACAAAGCTAAAATAAAGAAAAAAAAACCCAAAAGAATTATTGATGTATGAAATCATTTATAGAAATAAGAGTATGTTGATTTTGGAGACAAAGTTTGAAGTTAGACACATTTTATTGGGGGGGTGGTGATTGTTAATTTGTCTGTTCCCTAGGCCCAAGGAAGGGTTGAGCAAAGTTGGTTCCTAAAATCTTCATATCTCCCCGTATCCCACATTCGCATCCTATTCTTATAAAAGAATAAAAGTGTCCATTATTTTTTTTGCAAAAACTGGAAAAAAAATAAGGTCAGTTTTATCGATTTTTTTTCTGAAACCTATAAAGATGAAACTTTGGAAAGATCAATCTTTTAGAAAAACTTATTGCATCTTATTTATTGATTGTGAGTCTGCAGGGGCATGCATCACAGCCCAAATGTGGATGTCAGAGTACAACTTACAGGACTTGATTTTCTCCAAGGGGTGGAACTCAGGTCGTTAGCCTTGGCGGCAAGTGTATTTACCCCCTGAGTTATCTCGCTGGCCCAGGGAAGCACTACTTCTTGGGAGTGGGAGGAATTAGTAAATTCAGCAGAGCTAAGAGCTTCATGCAAATGCCTCTCAGCAACCCTAAGTCCTCAAGGAGCGAGGGTTCAGCCTGCACTGCCACATTGAACCATTAGAGGGCAGTGCAGCCGCAAGAGCCCAGGAAAGTGGGGTTGGGGATGGGGTGGGGGGGAAAGATGCCTCTTAGCACCTGGAGAGTGGGAGGAAGTGTCTCGCAGTGTTTGCACTTGAAGCATCTCAGTAGCTAGTTCACTGGCACAAATGGCATGTCCTCTTCTAAATTTTGCGAGAACCTGAGAAGGCAGTAACTTTGATCTTAATGCATGTTCTACGGCTATCTATTTTGTTTCGAGCCAGGAATTTACTAGGAAATCGAAGGGAAAGGCAAGAAGAACTTTAGATGGGCAGACCTCTATTTCCCCACTTCCGCGATAGACTTAGTACGTGCTCCGAGAGAACACAGTGCCAGCCGAAAAGTGCTCTGTTTCTTCTCTATTATTCTAAAATAGATGTGCTTCTCTCACGCATGGATGGACCATTTACCCCTGATTTGTATCTCTGGGACAAATCTGACTCGTTAGCGCCGTTATTTGTAAACTGCTAACCTGGTTCCCTGCGCTCTTGTAACGCTATCTTGATGGGTTGCTGTGAAAATGTGAAGCTGCCTGTCAGGCAGGAAAAATTATGTAAAAATGATGTGGGTATAGAAAATGGAATCGACAAAATGTAATAAACTCCCCCTGGGCTGAAGAGCTGAGCTGCATATGTAATGAAGTACTTTAGGATTACGTCACCTTTTATATAACATCTGGCAGTGACTTTTATTTCAGAGCTAATTTGCAGAAGCCGGGAGCTTTTTTTTTTCTCTTCTCCCTTCTCCCACCCAGAGCCTGCCTTTATCTGAAAGAAGAAAAAGGAACAGTTACATTTTGCATGCAAAGGAAGCCAGAGTGGTTAGATTATTTCCTTGGGGTAATGAAGGAAGGAAAAAAAGAAACAGAAGAAAGGTCAGGTGAACACAGCAGAGGGAATGGAGAGGTTTGTGGGATTCTTAGAGACGCTGGACCAGTGTGAGCAGAGAGGTAACCTGGGGGCTCAGCTCTCCCCTGGGCTCTCCGCTGCCCTTGCTTGGTCTGGATACAGACTCCTGACCCAAGAATACCACGGCAATAGTTTGTCTGTAAATATTTGATTCATAGTGAGAGGTTATAAAAATGTCTTAGATGATCGCACAAAGTCCTTCGGTTTCCTTTTCTTTTGAGGAGAAAGCCACCCCTCCAAACGACGCCCACCTTCCCTACAGTGTCCAGAAGCACACTATATTCTGTTGCAGTATTTACAGGACTTGCCTTTTTCTTTTTGTTTAGATCCATGTCGATGAAGGTCTATGCAACTGAATTTCCCCTCATGGAAGTGAGGGCTCAGGATGGCTGGGACCCTCTTTGCATCTTTCTTTTTCTCGCTCGAAGCTTCTTTGCCAAGCTTGTCTCGTCAGTCTGGTCCTTGCTGCATAGTGTTTGATGACCTCACTGTCCCCCTTCAGGATACTGTTTTGAATCTTCCATTCCCACCAAAACCCCAAAACGTCCCTTTCTGAGTCTCAAATCCATGTCTGTAATTCAGACCAGGTATTCACTTGCCTTTCTGCCGCTGATGACTTTCAACGGCACGTTTGAGAGTTAGTGAGATGTTTCAAAGTCAAACAATGGATTTGCATATGATAAGGGAGAGCGTGTTCTCAGGGAGCTGAAGTCTGTGATGAAATCCTAATTATGATTTCTGCCTGTGCCGCCTTCTTCAGGCCTTGGCAACCCTGTGGGTGGGTGAGAACAGGCACATGGGCTTCAGTGGGTGGCAACTGCCAGTCGTCGTGGGCTGAGGGAAGTTAAATCCAGGAACCTCTCTTTCCAAGACTTGGGTCTTCTTGTAAACCCAGCCTCAGAGGGCAAGGGCTATGCTAAAGGGTCTGGATGTCACCCTACCTCCACGGACAACCATGGGACAGCCTGTGAGACGGTTATCATATCAGTGGACATGGTGTATTGGGTGGAGATACGTAGAGTGTTGGAGCAGTTGGGGCCAGCCGAAGGACCCTTCAGGGTGGATGTTATCGTGTGGGCTAGCAGACTCTAGGCCATGAACCGTGAGGTCTTGTAGGCAAGGAGTGGTCGTGGCTTTGTTAGTGAGGACTTAACATCTGGTAGTGTGGGAAGCAAGTGCTGGAGGAATTCTCTTGTCCTCACTTGGACTTTACTTTCCTCCCAGTGACCATGGCTGCTGGTCGTGGGTAGCTGTATTGTTACTCTGTAGGGATAATCTCCTGTGCACTGTGTGGAAGCATCACCTGTCAGTAAAGAGCTGACGGCCAATGAGCTGAGGCAGGGATTAGAAGGTGGGACATTTGACAGAGAGAGGCAGAAGTCTGGGAGATGTTAGAAGCAGGAGATTCAACCTGGATCCGAAGGAATGGCAGGCGAACAATAGTTTAAAGTGGTTAATTACGTTACCAGCTAGACTGGGAACAAGCCCAGGCTTAAGGCCTATGCACTGTACAGAACGAAGCCTCTGAATTGTTATTTGGGGCATGGGTGGGAAAGCCCATGGTCACATTACTGCGAGGTAATTTAGAGTGAGTTTTGGGTGAGGCTTGGAGGTGTCGGTATGTTTAATGCTGATGCTGTGGTGTGTAGGTTATGAATCATTGCATGGCATTCTTCCCCCCGAACACACTGTTAGTGCCATTACATTTTAAGTAGATGCCATACAATTGTAGGTCTGATATTTGAGTCAGTGCTCAGCTTTGCAATTTAACCAGAGTGACTTAGTGGTCCGGTGTGGCCCGAAGGGTCCATAGTGGGCCCACTCATGTGACTGGGTCTTACGTAACTGGGTATAGACTTTCCACAGGTTTTCTCTAGAAGGACCATTAGGATTTTACAGTGCTTTACTCAAGAGTCTAGCTGGGTCTCTGAAAGACGAAGCTCAGAATTGACAATGTATCAACTCCTTTGCACTTCTGTGGTCAAATCCATTGCATGACAGCCCAGAATAAAAAAAAAGTAATAAAACAGCTGGTGAGCCACGCCTTTAATCCCAGCACTTGGGAGGGAGAAGCAGGTGAATCTCACTTGTAGCCTGGTCTACAAGTGCCAGGGAAATCCTGTCTCTAAAACAAACAAACAAACAAACAAACAAATGAACAAAAGTAATAGAACAGATACTGTCTCCTAAGGAAAGGAGTATCATAGACTGTCGCCATCTTTGATCCACTAGATAGATGTTGCACACACAGAGTGTGTGGGGGCAGGGTAAGAAGGAGGGCCTATAAGGAGAGATGTTCCTTCTCTGTGGTGTAGTGAAGAGTCAGGTTTCCCAAGTGAATGGAGGTCACTGGGAGGGCTGCCCTTCCTCCTCCTCCACCCGAGGACAGAGTTCCAAAGGAGGAGCTGGGGACGTTTCTCATTTTCCCCACCGTGCTGCACAGCACACACCAGGGACGAAACAGGCAACGGAAAAATCGAGAGCCTTTCAGATTCTTCAGTTTGTACAAAGCAGGGTAGGTAGGGGAGAGCTAGAACTGGTTTTCGGAACTCCAGTTGGACCATAGTTAATTTCTTTGGTGGATAACGTCTATGTCCAGAACACACAAACCCTGGAGCAGCATTGTTGCTTTCTGACTGTAGCCACAACACAATCCTGGCAGCCCCTGCACGGGTCCTCTTCTTTGTCTCTCATTTAATGTCATCAACTTCTCTTCTGCTCTTCTCTCCCCTCGCCTTCTCTCTTCCTCCCCCTACCCCCATGTGTACGTGTGTGTGTATGTGTGTGTGTGTGTGTGTGTGTGTGTGTATGTGTAAACACACATAGGCATGCAAGTACATGCTGAGGCCAGAGACTGGTGTCAATGTTCTCTCACTCTCCACCTTGTGTTTGTTTGTTTGTTTGTTTTCCCCCGAGACAGAGTTTCTCTGTGTAGCCCTGGCTGTCCTGGAACTCACTCTATAGTCCAGGCTGGCCTCGAACTCCGAAATCTGCCTGCCTCTGCCTGCCAAGTGCTGGGGTTAAAGGTGTGTGCCACCACCGCCCGGCCACCTTGTGTTTTGATACTGTCTCTCACAGAACCCAGAACACACTGTTTGAGCTAGGTTGGCTGTCCAGCGGCCACTTGTCAAGACCCACTTGACTCTGTCCCCTGGTGCTGTTAGCTACACACAGACTAGGCTACCCTGCGGGACTTTTATATTTGCACTGGGGATCTGAACTCAAGTTCTTATGCAAGAGCTGCAGATACTTTATCTACAGAACCAACTTCCCAATCCCCCAGTTAATGTTTGAAAAGAGAATTTGCATGCATAATATATACTCTAGAGGAACAATAGGGTGTGGAATAAAAAATCTCTCTCATATTCTCATTCCTCAGTTTCCTAGATCTCTTTCTTTGGGTGAGTGGACTCTGATTGGTATATCCTTCTGATCAAATTTTGAACATATACAAATAATCAGTTTCTCTATGTATGCACATATAATTGTAGGATACAATTATGTATGCTTTTCTACACAAATGGATGCATACTTCTTCTCTTCTGTACCTTGATTTTTTTTAGTGTCAGATTGTTAACAGCTGTCTCAAATCAGTGAGTATAGATTAACTTCATCTCCCCCCACAGCCAAAAAAACCAAAAACCAACCAACCAAACAAACAAAAAAACAAAAACAAAAAAACAAAAAACCCATGATATTCTGCTGCATGAACATGATACAATGCAATCTTTTCTTTTTCTATTTTTTTTTTTACATCTGTTTTGTGTCATGGACATTTTAGGTTAGTTCCAATTTTTTGCTGTTCTAAGCAGCATCACAATGCATATTCTGGGGCATGCATATTTGTACACGTGCGCAACTCTATCTAGAAATGAAATTGCGGGTTTGGGAGTAAAAGCATTGAGGTTCTTACAGAGATTCCCAACTGATCTTCCTTTGAGACTCCAAGCCTTACACTCCCTTCCCCCAATCAGCTTCTGAGGCAGGCACTGGGGATTACTAATGGAATCCGTTTTGAGGAAATTATAGATGAAAAACAAGTTGCAAGACCGAAGAAAGAAAGGATCCAACTTGTGCTTTTATATCAGCTTGTATTTTATGAGATTTCTAAGTACTTTACCAAAACTCCTGGCAAAGCAGATCAGTGACAGACGTCTGCTAAGAGGAAACGTGCCACATGGAGAAATGGGAAGTGTGGACTCGGTGTAGAGTCTCTAGGCGAACATTGCCAGGGTTCACTGTGGGATCCCAGTTCAGCCCTCTGGCCTTTGATCTCAGATTCCTTTCCATTTGTCAGATGAGTGTTTGGAGAGATGATCTCAGAAGAATGCTTGGGTCCAAAATTATGTGATCTTTATAAAACTCTTTTTACTCTTTTCCATATAACAGGAAGATCTGTATAGGAATATATTGCTAGAATTTGTAAGTCTCTGAACAAAATGAAAACATGGGGGTCTCCATTTAGAAAGTTATTAAGAGTTTCACAGTGGCCACAGAAGAATCTTAGGACAAGCATTGGTCCCCCAAAGGGCAGAGCTTCTGTGCAACTGCCTTGGTGACAGGTTCTTCCAAATAGATTCTTTCTTCTACTTCCTCCTAAGTATGGTGGTGGCTTGATGAGCACTTGTCTGATATTGAATTGGACGACTTATTTCTGTGACAGATACTCAGAGAACAATAGAAGGGAGGACAGGTTCTTCTTGGCTCACAATGTCAGAGGGCTTAGTACATGGTTGCTTGCTCCATGGTTGTGGGCCTATGGTGAGACAGAACATCATGGCAGCAGTGATGTGTGGTGGAGCAAAGTGGCTCCCCTCAGGGTTACCAGGAAGGAGAGGGATCAGAAAGAGACCCAGGACAAGATGGAACCGGCAAAGGCAAGCCTCAGTGACCGACTTCTTCCAGTAGGTACCATCTCTGAAATGTCCATCATCTCTCAGTGTGCCATTAAATTATGATACCATGCGTAGATGTATCCACTGATTAGGACAGCTCTTGTGATCCATTTATCTTTCATTCTGTCTTCTGGAGGGATACTCATAATAAGTCATGATATACAGAATAAGTCTTCCTTGGTCTACAGCCCCTTGCCACAAGAAGCTGCCTTAACCCATAGCTTGTATAAAGGGGTGTCTGCTGATTGGATTATAGCCTGGATACCTGATGTGAGAACCAGCAGTTTCTAGGATGGTGAGAAGCTTTTAGGAGACACTCTGATCAAGGAGTGATCGGTGATTATACTGGCAAACAGGCTTTCCCTGGATTTTGATCTGAGTTAAATGGAGAGCATTAGCTAGCTAGACTGGGGTGCTAGGGGAAGGAAGGGTGGAGGTTAATAGGTAGGGAAAGGAAAGAGCACACACATGGTGATAGCACACACATGGTGATAGCACACACATGGTGATATGCACCTGAACACCGAACCCTTATTACTTGAGGTAGCTTAGTTTACTTCTGTCCTTGGCAACCTAAAGCACATAATTAAGCTAGCATTTTGCCAGACCATCACTTCAGCCTGTTGGTGATTAAGCCACCTAGGGAGTGCGGATTAAGAACAATTAGAAGTGGGAAAATAGCTCTAAGCCCTCCATCAGTCCCTTCATGTGCCAGCTACTGCACCGGAATGAGCAGAATGAGCTGGCTGAGTCGTTTGGGCTGGCCAGGTGGGGCTGACTGGAGCTCTCCGAATGGGATTCTTCTTCTATTTTTTTTTTGCTTTATTTATTCATGTGTTAGTCAACTTTATTATATATCCCCAGGGCTGTCTTTTACCTCCTAACTTCCCTTACGTTATGCTTGGCATCTTGTTCTACTTCCAGTGGGTTAGCCCTAGGACAAAAAATGTAGCTGTCAAGTGTGTAGCGAGACACATATTTTCTTGGTGTATATCTTTTTCTTTCTGTTGGATTATGCTAATGGGTCCCCAGAGTCTGCAGCAGGGAGAGGCAGGAGCAGGGCTAAATGAACTTGGCAGACCCTTTTCAGGTTAGTCATGTTAAGGAAAGCCTTCTAGGTAGTCATTCTCAAGCAACTGTAAAACACACATAATAACGGACACGTCTCCATCCTCCTTTATGGCTCATAGAGGCCCAATTTGTTGCCCTTTAGATGAATAATAAACTAACGTGGTCAGGAATGCCATAGAACACCACCCATAGTAATCTGTGCTCTAGGGTGCATTAAAGTCTGTGGTGTGGGGGTGCATTATGTCTCATGACGTGCACGAGCCAGAGTAACAGGCTTGGATGAGGCACGTGTAAGGCTCTATCATGTGAAATGGGTCCCGACTCGAATGAATCACTGTTGCCTGAGTACCTTGGAGAACATGAGCTGGGACTCAGCGGTCATCTTCACGGGTACGAATGGGTAGGATAGAGTCTAGCTGTGTATATGGGGTAGAATAACCAAACAAATGCCCCACTGACATTAAGTGTGGAAACAGACATTTCTGTTTGCCCTTGTATGAAGGCACTGGCTTAGGTGTTCTGCCTTGAAAGGATTTAGGCTGAGAAGGTGGAATCAAGGTGAAAAATCTAGTATTCCAGGTTCATTCTTAGATACGCCAACCCTCAACATATTCCTTGGTATATAACTAAGAAGGACTGACTTGAGCCTGGGAATTTTGGTGTGATTCCCACAGGAATGTGTTCAAGGCCAGTATGGCTGGCATTTCAGAAAATGGAGAGGGGAAAATGAATCTGTCATTTTCCAGCTTCACTGTATAGTGAATTTCAGCAACCTAAACCTTCCCATGAGGCCATAGTACTAACAAAGCTGTAGTTGGGTCAGGCAAATGTCATTTATTGGGGCATTTAAAACATTAGCATGTTTCAATTTAAAGCAGTAATGTGTCTCCTAAGAGCCATAAATGTAACCTGGCAACGGGATATGTGAGGGAAAGAACTCCTGTGGGTTAAAGCCTGAGTAACCTCAGGAAATCCAGGGTGAAAGAAGTAGCTATTATAGGAGGGTTAGTGGTACAGTGATATCTAGAGAGGGGATGAGCTGGTGTGAATATGCTTGGCCCAGGGAGTGGCACTTTTAGGAGGTGTGGCCTTGTTGGAGTAGGCGTGGCTTTGTTGGAGGAAGTGCGTCATTGTGGGCGTGGGCTTTAAGACCCTTCTCCTAGCTTCCTGGAAGCTAGTCTTCTCCTAGCAGCCTTCAGATGAAGATGTAGAACTCTCAGCTCCTCCTGCACCATGTCTACCTGGATGCTGCCATGCTTCTGGCTTGTCAGTAATGGACTGAACCTCTGACCCTATAAGCCAGCCCCAATTAAATCTTGTCCTTATAAAAGTTGCATCAGTTGAGCTGGGCGTGGTGGCACATGCCTGTAGTCCCAGTACTTGGGAGGCAGAGGCAGGTGGATTTCTGAGTTCAAGGCCAGACTGGTCTACAGAGTGAGTTCTAGGACAGCCAGGGCTACACAGAGGAACCCTGTCTCGACCCCCCCCCCCCCAAAAAAAAGTTGCCTCAGTCATGGTGTCTGTTCACAGCAGTCAAACCCTGGCTACGTAGTTTATTTATCATTTCTATTTCCCATTTGGGTATAGGAACATTTCATATATTTTCATAGTTCACATACCACAGCAAGGCCATTTTACCTAAACAGACCTGTTATTGAACACTAACCATGTCTTTTAGAGTAGTTTCCATCACTATGCAGAGGCACCGTGACTAAAGAATCTTATAGAAGAGTTTATTGGGGTTTGACAGTTTTAAAGGGTTAGAGACCATGATCATTGTGGGGAACATGGTGGCAGGCAGGCAGGCAGGCAGCAGGCAGGCAGGCAGGCAGGCAGCAGGCAGGCAGGCAGGCAGGCAGGCAGCAGGCAGGCAGGCAGGTAGGCAGGCAGGCAGGCAGGCAGGCAGGCAGGCAGGCAGCAGGCAGGCAGGCAGGCAGCAGGCAAGCAGGCAGCAGGCAGGCAGGCAGGCAGGCAGCAGGCAGGCAGGCAGGCAGCAGGGCAGGCAGAGAGCAGGCAGGCAGGCAGCAGGCAGGCAGGCAGGCAGCAGGCAGGCAGGCAGGCAGGCAGGCAGCAGGCAGCAGGCAGGCAGGCAGGCAGGCAGGCAGGAAGGCAGGCAGGCAGGCAGGAAGGCAGGCAGGCAGGCAGGCAGGCAGCAGACAGGCAGGCAGCAGGCAGGCAGGCAGCAGGCAGGCAGCAGGCAGGCAGGCAGCAGGCAGGCAGGCAGCAGGCAGCAGGCAGGCAGCAGGCAGGCAGCAGGCAGGCAGGTAGCAGGCAGCAGGCAGGCAGCAGGCAGGCAGGCAGGCAGCAGGCAGCAGGCAGGCAGGCAGGCAGGCAGCAGGCAGGCAGCAGGCAGCAGGCAGCAGGCAGCAGGCAGCAGGCAGGCAGGCAGGCAGCAGGCAGGCAGGCAGCAGGCAGGCAGGCAGTAGGCAGGCAGGCAGCAGGCAGCAGGCAGGCAGGTAGCAGGCAGGGAGGCAGCAGGCAGGCAGGCAGCAGGCAGGCAGGCAGGCAGGCAGGCAGCAGGCAGGCAGTGGAGCACTAGCTGAGAGCTCACGTCTTGATCCACATACAAGGCAGAGAGCTAACTGGGAATGGCATGGGCTTCTGAACCCTCAAAGCATGCTCCCAGTGCCACATCTAATCATCTCCAAATCGTGTCACCAACTGCATACCAAGTATCAAACAGAGAAGCAAGGGACCAGGGATCAGGCTGCCTATCACAGCTCACCACCCAACAGTGCCTCATAATGAATTCATTCAACAAACATCAACCTACTATATGAGGTATTGTATTATCCAGGTTCACTAAGATCTGAAAGTTGTTCTCAACTGGCTGATAGTCTGGTCTGGAGAAAATTAATCTAACACATAAGAACATACTATATATATAAATATATATATTTATATATATTTGAATATAATCTTCATTTACATTTCAAATGCTAAAGCCTTTCTCGTTTTTCCCCCCTCCCTGAAAACCACCAACCCCCTCCTCCCACCCCCTGCCTCCAAGTATATGCCCCTCTACCTGACCCACACCCACCTTCCCCCCTTGATTTCCCTTTGTTGGGGCCTCTGTTGAGCCTTCACCTGACCAAGGAGGACTCCTTCCACTGATGCCTGACAAGGCATTCCTCTACCACATTTTTGGCTGGAACCATGTGTACCCCTTTGTTGATGGTTTAGTCCCTGGTAGTCCTGGGGCGTCTGGGTGGCCGACATCGTTGTTCTTCCCATGGGGCTGTAAACTCCTTCAGCTCCTCTGGACTGCCCTCCAACTCCTCCATTGGGGACCCCACGCCCAGTCCAATGGTTGGCTGCTAGCATCTGCCTCTGTAGAACATACCGTATTTTAGAAACATCTGATGTTGTTGGGGGGAATCAGGGGAAAGACAAATGAAGCTGATAGGGAATCATCAGGGAGGAATATTAGGGGATGAATTGTGCCTGAGGCCGTGGACAAGGAATGGGAAAGATTCAGAATATACTAAGAAGGGAAGGCAGATTGGGCTTGCTTATCGAGCCATTGAACACGAGGACTCACAGGGAACTAGAAATCAGAAATAACTGCCAGTTTTCTGGCTGAGGTGAGTGGTTGCCTGGTGGAGTCACTGCCAGACTAAGAAACAAAGCCAAGTACCAGATTTCAGTGAAGATTTAGCTTTACACATGTGCAGTCTTGTGCATTGATGTAGATCTAGAAATGGACACTAAATCATACTAAGTAGGGTATAGCGGTATAGCCTGTTGCGGTCTGTATGTTACCAGTTAAGAAATTCCCCAACTATAAGCTTCATGTAGTCCCCATCAAATTAAAGGTCAGTATGAACTGTTACGTTTAAATTGGCTTGAGTCAGGGCTGACCACCGGGCAGCCCTTCCAGCACTTGCATATGAGCTCACTGTAGTTTTTGTGGCTTTAGCCTTTATAAGCTGACCTAGAAAAATATTCAGGGTCATAGCCTCAGCACCCCCCCCTCCCAGATTCTGAGCTTCAACCCTGGTTAGCCAGTCTCAGGATGTATGTTCAATAAATGATCCCAGTCTGACTGAGATCGGTGTTTGAGTGGTTTGTGGGGTGACTGCTGGACCCCAACAATGTGAATGAGAGGGGAGCTAGTGAGGATCCTGTATGTAGATGTGTTTTACCCAAAACTCCATGGTGAGCTGGGATGGTAACTACAGAGTCTGGATAAAGTGATCATTTCTCATGTACGGGAGACTTACAAAGAAGAGACTTCTCGAAGCCCCATGAAGCTAATTCTAGAGCCAATGAATTCAGGTACCTGGCAGCCATATTTTATTTTATCTTTTTATTAATCTTTTGGTTTACTTTTGGAGACGCCATCTCACTATGTAACCTTGGCTGGCTTGGAGCTTGCTATGTAAAGCAGGTTGAACGTGAACTCAGTAGAGATCCACCTGCTTCTGCCTCCTGAGTGCTGTTACTAAAGGTGTGCACCACCATGCCGGGGGATATTTTATTTTTGAAAATAAATAAATATTTTTATTTGTGTGTCCTAGTTTTCTTTCTGTTGCTGAGATAAACAACATAACTAGAAATAGTTTGGGCATAAGAGGGTCTACTTGACCTACACATCTTGGGTCACACACAGTCCATCACTGAGGAACAGTCGGGCCAGGAACTCAAAGCAGGAACCTGAAGTTGAGAACTGAAGCAGACTTCGTGAGATTCTATCTGTTAACGCAACCCAGGACCACCTTCCCAAGGACAGCACCCTCCACAGCAGGCTGGGCTCTTCCACATCAAGAACCAGTCAAGAAAATGCTCTACAGACTTGTCTACAGGCCAATCTCATGGAAATATCTTCTCAGTTCAGGTTCCGTCTTCCCAAATGACTGTAGCTTGCGTCACATTGACAAAAACTAGCCCGCACAACTTGATTGCTGAGCTTGGTAAAAAGTTCCCTTGTCTATTCCGGGGTCTAAAGGTATTTAAAAACTGAGATGTCTTGGGCACCAAACCACAGAAAAGAAGCCAGAACTTACCAGAACAGATGCTGACTCTCTCTAAACAGCGTACAGGGTGGTACCAGCAACTACCAGCTCCACTCCTGTTACCAGGTTACCATCTAGGAAGATGGAGACAGATGATTCTCTCGGGAGTACTTTGACCAAAGAGACTGATTTCCAGACTGGATCGGTTGGACTTCGGGGTCTCCTCAGGACTAGAATACAGAATGTAACTTCAGTGCCAAATCAATGAAAACTCTTCTGCTGGATTACATTGGAGTCCACATTTATAATCATAAAACTTAGGGGCAAAGTGAGCATTAACACATACAGGAACCACTGAAAAATTTGGTTTTTAATCTCCCCAGCAGCCGAGGTGAAGAAGTATGCAACAAGTCTGAGAGGGAGAATGAACCCAACCCGTTTGAAGCAGGGATTACAAAGGCGTGATTTCAGTGTCAGACTCCGGCTTCATTTTGAGCAGGAAGTAGGAGCAGAGCAGCTGTTGTCCACAGCAGGGCACATGAGTATGGAGATTTCCCTCCCTGATGCTTTCTCAGTGGCGGGTGCTATCAGTGAAATTTAAGATGAGATGATTTTTCAGGCCCTTATATATGCTTTGTTTTTATGGTAGGTTGGCACAGAGGCCTACAGCTGAAAGTCAGTATACTATATCATTTTACTGCACAGCGATGGTTCATTTTTCCCCCTTGCTAAGTGTACGATCTTGCATTTTTCCAGGAAAAATTTTTTTCCAGACAGGAACTATAGCATATTTTTTTTTCTTTTGACAAATGCCATATAGATAAACTTCCTAGCAGAACGGGCCGTCCTTCAGGGTTTTTTTCCCCGTGGCATATTTGTGGTAATATGTATGGTATACAAACAGACTTAATTATAGATATTACACTCTCTGTTATGCTTCCAGGTGCTGGCTCAGAATGTCACATCTCCGTTTACTTTGAAGAAAATTGAAATTTAAAAGTTCATTTTGAAAGGGAAGAAGGTAAAAAAATGAGATTTCCGAGGTACGCACTAAAATGCTTCATGTCCGTTTGCAGGGGCAGGGTCAATACTATTACCTTTCTTGAGTAAAAGGAAGGAAGACAGATGTTTATTTACCTGGATTTTATACTCTTGTCATTTTTGAGTTTTTTGGGTCAATTTCTTATATTTCTGTGTGCTGATGTTGACTAAATACAATAAAAAAAAGAAACTATTGTTGCCACTTCTTAGGATGGAAAAATATTCATTTTTTTTCTTTTTTTTTTTTTTTTTTTTTTTTTTTTTTTTTTTTTTTTTTTTTTTGGATTTGGTTTTTTTCGAGATAGGGTTTCTCTGTATAGCCCTGGCTGTCCTGGAACTCACTCTGTAGACCAGGCTGGCCTCAAACTCAGAAATCTGCCTGCCTCTGCCTCCCAAGTGCTGGGATTACGGGCGTGTACCACCACTGCCCGACTGGGAAAAATATTCATATTGAGAACATATAAGAGAAAAATTTATCTGTAGATATGTTACTATTACTGATGGTGTTTCTAATTCTCTTTTTCCTGATCACACGAATTTAAGGATGTAGGCCTTGCCGGCGTGGTGGCGCACACCTGTAATCCCAGCACTTGGGAGGCAGAGGCAGGAGGATTTCTGAGTTCAAGGCCAGCCAGATCTACAAAGTGAGTTCCAGGACAGCCAGGGCTACACAGAGAAACCCTGTCTTAGGCCTAGAACATCTGATAAGAGTGATGGTCATGATCATTTTGATCTTGAGCCCTTTCTGGGCAGTATCATTGAGACCTCAACTCTTCCCGGCCTCCTTCACCTAGCAAACTCTCCCTCTGTCTTGGTTTGGGTCTGACTGATGAATGTTATCCTGAGAGACTCTCGGCCTTCAGATATCCATTCTACTGTTTCCGGCAGACTTTGCCCTGCAGGTTGGCAGCCTCAGTCAGAAGGTCACGTCCGCCATCTTGATAACCAACCTTGCAGTAACCTTACCAGTTCCCCTTCCTTGTTTCTCACCGCTTCTCCTCTGGAGCTGAAGAATATCCCAGAGAGTAGTCTGGATCTTTCTGTCTTTCTAATGCTATTTTGAGCAACTTTACAGGTCCAACCCCTGGGATTGGGTTGAAGATGAAGGATCTTTCCGTGTCAGTCATTCTCCGAGTTTTGTCACTGACTGAGAGGCATCTGAATACTTCGGCAGTCTCACACTTCAGGAAGGGCTTTCTATCTTCCCAATGGGACTTCTGTGAGAAATTTGGGGCAGAGTTTCAGAGACTCTGCCAATTGATTCTGCTGGCTAGGAAAAGCGTCAGTTCCTCAGGTAAGAAACCTGCCCAAGAGCCGATTCTGCTCTGATGTAACTCAGGAGACAGGGCTGCAAATTAAATCCTACTTCTGAAAATCTTTTGAAGCATTTTAAAAAGCAAAATCCCTCCATAAGTGTGCTGACCTGTAATTTCACTTAAATACCTAGAGTCTTAATTAAACCGATTTTTTTTTATCCATTTTCCAAGACAATCCTCTAGGGGTAATCAGTGCGTTCCCAGCAGCTCTCTCAAATTTCTGCAAATAGTAATGAGATTATGTAAATGAAACTTTGGTTTTTGAATTCTGACCATATCCCTTGCCTTTTGTCTTACTATTTCTACCCCATCCTGGCATTTTACTTTGCAAACTAGAGTGTGCAATAAGCAGTTCTAGATGGATAAGTCTATTTTCACCCTGTCTTCCCCAGTTGTAGTGGTTTGAATAGGTTTGGCCCCCAACGACACATGTGTTTGAATGCTTCCACTCATGGGGACTGGCACTATTGGGATGTGTGGCCTTGTTAGAGGAGGTGTGGCCTTGTTTGAGGAGGTGTGTCACTCTAGAGATGGGCTTTGGGGTCCTATGCTCAAGCTCTGCCCAGTGTGTAAGAGACCTTCCTTCCTCTTGGCTACCTGCAGAAGACAGTTTCCTTCTTTAGATCAAGATGTAGAACATTTGACTCCTTCAGCACCAAGTCTGCCTGCATGCTGCCATGCTTCCTGCTAGGATGATAATGGACTAAACCTCTGAAACTGTAAGCTAGCCTCAATTAAATGTTTGCCTTTATAAGAGTTGCCTTGGTCATGGTATCTCCTTACAGCAATAAAACCCTAACTAAGACACCAGTCAAGGGCATTTACTGGGTACCCACATGTCTGGTACCAGATACCATAAAACACTGGGTCTCTGATCACAAACACTTACAGTACAGCTGCCTCTGTTGGGTCAGGAGGAGGCTAGGGTGTGGTCTGCAGGACATCAGGGGCCATATGCATTGCCAATGCAAGAGGTTTTAGAAGGTTGAAAGTGCTGCAGGAATTGAGCATTCCGAGAGAGAGGCACTGAAGCAAACAAGCATAGGGAATAGCTTAGCAGCCCGAGTCTCCACTTGGCTTGGGCTGTGTATCCATTTGTCTTCTAATAATGCAAGTGCTTGGCCTATAGATGCCCCTCAGCACGATGTACCTAGCAACCTGCTAGCAACTGCGACTCCCACCTGCATTAAGCTGTATACAAACTCACTCCACACAGTGTAATCAGTTTCTTTAATGCTGTCAGTCAGACTCTACTCAGGGATCTTGATACACTTGGGAACTACGGACAACGATCAGTCAATCTAGACTGGTTTTGGGTACATGTGCAACAAGTCAAACTGTGCCCTCTAGTGAACTATTAGGGGGTCCTCTTTTATTTACTATCACTTACCTATGTATAATTGGGTGTGCATGTGATTAAATTTAGATGAATCATGGGGAGGTCATGTGCAGTAGAGAAATGGTTATATAATTGAATCTGTTACTCAAAACAAGGAGCCACCAGCTATGCCCCTTGGCAACCAAACCTTTTCTTTGCTTGAACTCTATAGAAGGAAACCTTGAATAATAATCAGGGCTCTTGAGTACTTTGCTCATGTGGCCCTATTGTCACTTCTGCCATATTTATTTCCGAACTGTATTATTGCCTTGCTTTGAGTAAGGTTTCCTGCTATTTTGTTATATGTGTGAGCTTTTATTTTAGTCCTTTGAGTAAGAGGCCAAGAACTTGGAAACAGCCACTCAGACTTTGCTGTCTGGTAGCAGTGCCACAGTGTGACCTTGTCTTGCATTGGTCTTTCAAATCAGCTGGAACCGGCTGCAAATTCATCTTACCTGTTAATATGCACCTATGACCTTTAGGCATGCATTTCTTATTTTTATTTTTTGTTATACTTCTTTTTTAGTTGAAAACATTTTTTTATATAATGTATTCTGATCATGCTTTTCTCCTCTCTCAATTCATCCCTGATCTTCCCTCTCCCCACCCACTCAACTTTATATTCATTTCCTCTCTTTCTTAAAAAACAAAGAACACACACACACACACACACACACACACACACACACTCCACAAATCCAGAAATCAAATATACAAGCAAAAGACCAATAAGAAAAAAAAAGTTCTAGCAAAGCAAAATGAGTCAAAAGTTCTACAAAAATACCATTGCAAAAGTCCCAATGAGTTCATTTTGTGTTGGCCATCTGCTCCTGGGCCTGGGGCCTGTCCTGAACTGAGACTCTGTTGTAGAAAACGGATTTTTTCCCCTTTGCCAGTGGGTATCAATCTCGGCACATATTTCAACCTGTTTGCATCCTAGTGCTCTCTTTTATAAAATATGAATGATGAAATAATACATTCTTGTCTAGAAGACTGCGATACTCTTGATTGCTAACTTGAAGGGGATTTAGAATCATCAGAGAAATAGGTTTCGGGGTATGTCTGCGAGGGATTATCTAGATTGGGTTAATTGAGGTCTAAGAGCTGCCCTAGATGAGTTGGGGTTATGGATTGACATAGAAGAAAAAAATTGCTTGGCAGAAGCGTTCCTCTTCCTCTGCCTCCTGATGGCAGATGCTCCTCTGATACAATTTCCTACCATGACAAACTGCACCTTAGACACTGAGCCCAAATAAGCTCCTCCTTTCTTAAACTGCTTCCTGTCTGGTGCTTTAACCACAGCAATGAGGAAAGTAACAAATATAAAGATAAAATGAGAAAGCCTTAGCACAGACCCGGGGACCCATTACCCAGTAAATGGTAGTCTTTATGCTAAACAGCGCATTGGCATCTTCTTGGCAACTATCTGTCTTAAGAAGGGTTCAAAGTCTGGAATAACAATAGAGGCAGGCTTTAAACCGTCAGGCTACCAGGAGGCAGAGAGAGCTGCATCTTTTTTTTTTTCTCCCCTACTGGGAGCTGATAGAGAAGGATCATGGGAAGACCTTGTTAAAAAAAAAACAAAAAAAAAAAAAAAACAAATTTGCTTTTGTCCTTCAGGGGAATAGAAAATACTGAGTTTCCTGACTTTTAAGAGCAGAAAGATAGCAATTTACTCAATAAACAGATGGAATAGATTTCTGGAACTTTAAGAGGCTGCAGAGACCATCTAGTCCAACTGCTTTATTTAACAGGGGAGACAGCTGAGGGCCAGAAGTGCAGACCAACTCTGTCGTCCTTCTTAGACCATGACTCCCACAGGAATAAGCACCTTTCTTCTAACTCCTAGCTTTTTCTCCTATATGTTGTATCTAGTTGTTTATTAAGACAACAAGGGGCATGTAGTGGCACATGCCTGTGATTCCTGATTCTCAGGGGCTTGGGGCAGGAGGAGTACATTTCAAGGTATGTTTGGATACCTTTATTTAGACATCTTGTTTCAAAGCAAAAGAAGGGGCTTGGAATGTAGGTCAGTGGTAGGACATTTGCCTATCATCTGTGAGACCTTGGACTCAATACCCACTTTGGAGAGGGATATAGATAGATAGATAGAATTTCCAACAACATTAAGCCTTCAATAATTGGCTATCATGCCAAATGATGCTCCTTGATATAGCTCTGACACTCTGAATAAACAGTCTATTATAAAATGCCTGGGGAGAAGTGATGGTGATTTAGACTAAGGTAAATTCCAAAGGCACAACGTTGGACATTAAAATTTAGAGGCATAGAGGGATATTGTGTGCTTAAGTGTTAGGTGAGAAAGTGAACGGGAGAGAGAAAAAATCCAGACTTGCTTTTTGAGGCAGGTTCTTTGAGGTCTTTGAGTACCAGGTTGGTCTTGAACTCAGTATGTAGCTGAAGATGACCTTGATCTCCAGATCTTCGTGGCCTCCCTCCTAATAGCTGAGATTCTTGGCGTGTGCTTCCACACCCTGCACCCAAACATTTTGACTCGAGTAATTAGTTGAGATAAGTGATATAATTAACTGGGATGGGGAAATCTTTGGACCTACCATGTTTGGTATGCCCAGGAAGATTCTGAGTGTATGTTGGAAGCCTGATTCTGAAGCTCAGGAAAGAGAGTTAGGATAAAGATGTAAATTTGGGAATTGTCAGTGCAAGGATATTTATGGGACTGAATGAGATCATCCAGGGATGGGATGGAAATAGAAAGGAGAAGAATGCGGAGGGCCTGACTCTTGAGAATTCCATCTTCTAGAGGGCTAGCTGAGGAAGTGTGCCAGCCAGTGAGGAAAGATGCCAGCTAGTGATGAAGGGTGCCAGTCAGTGGGGTCCAGGGCTTATTATTTGGAGAGTTTTTGAAAATACGGTTTATTGGTTCTTTTTAGGGTGCCTGGGCTTTACACCAAGTAATTCAGTAGGGTTTATAATGAGAGGGGGAGATGTAGAATTATGTGGGGTGGATAGCAGGATGGTAAGGGAGTGAGGGCTGTGTGCAACAAAGTCGTGTCCAAGAATGGATCAGTAGGAGCCTCAAGAAGACCTGTAGGAGAGTATCTCAGGTCCTGCTATTGCCCCCTGACTGAGGTCCAAGATCTCTTGAGTAAAAAGAATTTGAGTCAAACATAAAGATGAAGAGACTGTTATACATCAGAATGAGAGTAGAATTGGAAAGGCGTGGCAAGCTATAGAAGATGCCCTCTGTTGAAGTATGGTGTGCCAAAGCAAGTGGAATACGGTGACAGTCTGACCTGAAAGTGTAAGAGGACTGTGATCTAGAGGAATTTGAAAAGGATGAGTTGGAAGTTTAGGATTGACTGGACATAGGTGATGAGCCTGTGTGGTTTAAGAGCCATACAATCACGTTAAGGTGATTTTGAACCTTTTCCTTATTTTTGAGAAATTCCCACATGCATACAATAATATATGATCATACCTACCTCCCCTTTCACCATTCAATCTCCATATTCTTCTATGTCCCCTCCCAAATTCATATGCTTTTTAAATTGATGACTCAGTAGGTTCAATCAATTTTGACCATATGTGGATGGGTGTTGGACCACTAACCATAATGTGGGAAACTTACAAGACAAAGGAAGTCATGAATCAATCTCTCTCTCTCTCTCTCTCTCTCTCTCTCTCTCTCTCTCTCTCTCTCTCCCCACCTCTCTCTTCCTCTCTCTACCAGGGTTTCATAAATCCCAGGCTAGTCTTGAATTCACTGTATAGTAGAGACACTTCCTTCCCCCACCTCATGAGTGCTTGGGCTATAGGCCTGAGTCATCTTATGAAGTGCTAGGGAGTAAACCCATGGTTCTGTGCGTGCAAGATAGCCCCTTTACTAGAATGGAGTCACATGCCCATCTCTGTGACAGCTCCTTCCTTTCCCACCTTTTCTTGTCCTTTTTTCTTTGTTGAAGTGCTGAGAACACAGGATATAGGGCTTTGCACACGGCAGGCAAGTGCTCTTTCACTGTGCCAAACCTTCCAGCCTCTGCCACCCATTCTAGGCCACAACTGGCAAGGAACGGCAGTTTGACTTCACATACTGTGTTCTGTATCTGGACTGGATAATAAAAAATTTAGCAGAAAAGTATAGTGAATTGGCTCTTCAAATCTTAAAAGATAGCTAATTAGCCGATTAATGTGTTTCTGTTTGTACAAAGGCCTGGAGCTGAAGCCAAATGATCTAATAAGATCAGCTCAGACTTGGGTTTTTGATGGTCTGCCAGGTGAATATTGACACGACTGCATTTATTTATGAGGTTGCTGGTCATTTGAATTGCCCTGTGAGGGCTTGAGTTATTTTACAGTGCCAGTCTCTCCTGCTTAACTAAATGACATTAATCTTACCCTTCAGATAGCAGGGGCTGTGGGCCAAAGGAGAGATTTCTGTGAGCTAAGGAAGAAGCCTTTAGTGACTGGAAAGTGTGAGTGCTTTGCCTGAAAGACCTGGAGCTCTTCCCACTCCCCAGAGACTTGTGAGATCCTGACTGGGGTTCACAAGGTGGAACAGTCATGCTCAAAATTGCTTAAGGGAAGAGAGAGAAAGAGAGTGGGGAGGAAAAAAAAACCTCTCTTTCAGGAGCTTATTTATATAAGCACTCATTACCATATAATCGTTTTCTTACCCTGGTTTGAACTGTTGTATTTCCTTGAAAGGAATTATTACTATTGCTTTAAAACTCTCAAATTTGGAACTTCCCAGCAAGCATTCTCTCTAAAATGAATCCAAGTTCAAAAGCCTCACTACACATGTCGTTTCACGTATGTCCTGAATTGCTATGTAAGAACATCCACCACTTAAACCCAAAGAAAAGTTTGCTTCTCCCTCTTGCCACATTCTGCTCAGGATGGTGCAGATTTAGGTGAGTTAATAGATATCATCAGACTAGGAGAGACTTAGGCATTGTCTGTTCCGTTTCCTTCGCTTTCAGACGAGGGAGCAGAAAGAAGAAAGAAGCAGAAAGCGTAAAGCGGTGAGGTGTTCGTCCGAGGTCGTACCTCTGGGGGATGCCGGGGATGCCGGGGATGCCAGCTCTCTCGGTCTGTGTGTTAGCTTGCTTTGCTTTGGTCATGGCTCGCAATGCTAATTTTGTGTGCTGCTTACCTTTGTGCCAGATTGGTACAAGCGAGGGTTATCTGGCAGGAGGGAACTTCAGTTGAGAAAATGCCTTCATGAGACCGGCAGTAGACACATTTGGTGGGGGCATTTTCCTGATTAATGATTGCTGTGGAAGGCCACTGGTGGGCAATGTCACCCCTAGGCAGGTGGTCCTGGGCTAGATAAGAAAGCAGGCTGAGCAAACCAGGAGAGCAAGCCAAGAGGCAGCATTCCTCCATGACCACTGCTTCAGCTCTTGTTTTTATGTTTCTGCCCTGCTTGAGTTTCTCCCTTGGCTTCCTCCAATGATGGATTATGACCAGGATGTATAAGCCCAATAAACACCCCACAAGTTTCCCTTACTTATGGTGTCTTTGTCACAGTAAGAGAAACACTTAGACACTCAGGCCATTCCAGTCAAGAGATGTTTGTCAGAATTTCTTCAACAAAGAAGCTGTTCTTTTCCTCCTGGGATTGGTAAGTACTTGGATGGAAGTGTTTTGGCCCAGTATCTATTTTCTTTCTAAATTTTGACTATTCCCCAGGGTACTTCTTGGTTGGATTAATTTTTATTATTATGCTTACCAAATGGCATTTTCTAATTCTCTCATTCCTCCTTGGTTGGAATTTCACTGAAAAGAAGCTCTTCCTTTCCTTGGATGCAGGGTTTTCTATTTATCCAGTGGTTTATAATGCCATAATGTATGCTCATTCCTACCTTTCCCGCTTTTAAAGACAGTGTCTCATGTAGCCCAGGCTGGT
This sequence comes from Apodemus agrarius, assembly GCA_964023405.1. Lineage (NCBI taxonomy): Eukaryota > Metazoa > Chordata > Mammalia > Rodentia > Muridae > Apodemus > Apodemus agrarius. Next base: position 55,649,734 of record OZ030020.1, on the reverse strand, counting down.
CTCAAACTTGCTATGTAGCTGAGGATGGCTTCGAACTTCTGATCCTCCCGCTTCCGTTCCCTGAGTGCTGGGATTATAGGCATGCGCCACCATGCCCAATTTAGGTGAAGCTGGAGGTTGAAGACGGGATTCTGTGCATCTCACACGAGTACTCTGCCTTCATCCCTAATTATTTTGAGGAAACAAATTTCTACAGACATCGGCGCCTCTTACATTCTCACTAGCAACAGGCAAGGGTTTCAGCTTCCTCAACTCGTTGCCAACTCTATTGTAGCTGGTCCTAGTGGGGGGTGGATATGATATTTTGTTTTTTGGCTAATGCCATCGAGCATCTTTAAATGTACTCTTGTGACATTTCTGCATATTTATTGCAGGCATAAATAGCCCAAACCCTTTTAGTTGGGTTGTTAGCACTCTTGGCATTAATTTGTGGTTATTCTTTGTAGATTTCAGGCACCAGGCCTTTATCAGATAGATGGCTTGTGGATTTATTCTCACTCTGCAGAGTTTATTTTCCTTCTAGAAGGTCTTTGATGAAGCAAGTGTTTTTTAATTTCAGTGCAGTGCAGTCTGGCTAGTTTTCGTTGTTGCTACCTTTTTAGTGCTGTACCTAAGGCATCACGGACAGGCACAGAGCTTGTCCTGGTATTTTATTTGGAGTTGTGCTTTAGCGCATATATTTTGATTTTATCCATTGTGAATTGATGTTTTTGTAAGTTATTTGCTAAGGGTCTTGTCTTATTCCTTTGCAAGTAGATATTCACATTGCAGAGACTAGTAGCCTGCCTTCTCTATTTTTTTTTATCCAAATTTTCTGAAAATTTCTTAAAATTTAGACTAGTCCAGTGCTTTGGACCTTTTATTCTCAGCCTTGGAAATAGAGATATTTTTCTAAGAAACCTTGGTTGCTTTTATTGAAGAATGCTATTTAGAAACCAGTATTTAAGTACTGAAAAATGTTGATTTTTTTTGCACTGCAAAAAATTTTTAGTGGAAGTTGTACTGCATTATCTTTTTCCTCCCAGTGCTCATTACGCCTAATTTAATGTTTTTGTTGGGCTGCTTTATAAAATTAATTTTCCAGCTAGAAAATGTAGATTATTAATTTTTTCCTTAGCAACCAGATCTTATTTGCTTCAATGCGTAACATTAAAAGACTTATTTATCCCCTTCTTTATGAGTACCTGTCTGTATGAATATATGCTACTATGCTCTGTGTGTGTATGTATGCATGCGTGTGTGTGTGTGTGTGTGTGTGCGCGCGCGCGCGCGCGCGCGCGCGCGAGCACATGTAGATGCCAGAAGATGGCAAAATCCCTTGGAACTAGAGTTACACGAAGTTGTGAGCTGTCTAATGTGGGTGCTGGGAGCTGAACTTTAGTTCTTTGGAAGAACCATCTTTCTGGAGCCTCTGATCAGCATTTAGAAAAATATTTATGTTTGAGATTATAATATAATGTAATTACATGATTTACCCCTTCCCCCTTCTCCCTCCAAACCTTCCTTGCTCTCTTTCAAATTCATGGCTTCTCCCTCTCTTTAAATTTGTCAAGCACACACGTGTATATACACATTATTTTTAAACATAACTGGTCAGTCTGTTACTTATATGTATGCTTTCAGGACTGACCGTTTGATATTGTATAATCAACTGGTGTGCTCATCCCCGGGGAAGATGGTGTCTCCCACTCTCAGCACTCTCTAGCTTTCCTGTAGATCATTGTGCAGGGCTGAGGTATCATGTGGTGTCTCCCGCCCACCCTGGCAAGCCTGCTGTTCTGTCCTTGTTCAGTTCACGTTCAGGCAGTCATGACGGTGAGACTTTATAGCGACAGTTTCTGACATTTCTAGAAGACAGTCTCTCAGCAAACGCCCTGACCCTCTGCCTCCTGACAACCTTCCTGCCCCTCTTCACAGTATTACTTGAGCCTCAGGTGTGGGAGTGCCCTGTAGGTGTCTCCATTGGCACTGGGCTCCACAATGCTGTGTTTTGGTCAGTTGTGGTTTTCTGGTGTCAAGAGAAGTTTCCTTAAGGAGGGATGAGGGCCACCCTTACCTGTGGGTAAGAGGAGAAATGCTTAGAGTGTAGCTAGGGATTGAATATCAATGCACTTTCTTCTCTCCAGCACACCTTTTGTCAATGGATGAAGCTCTGCGTACTCGTGGTGGGGTCTTTGACTTTGTTCCATTGGTTTCTGCCTTTGTGCCAGTTTATATTGATTATATTGATTATAATGCCTCTGTAATATAGGTCTGGAATGATAATCCCTCTAGCACTGTTTTTTTTATTTGGGATTTTTTTGGTTATCTGGGGATGGGTGTGTCTTTTGTGGTTAAATATAAATTTTATGATATTTTCCCTATTTCTATGTAAAATGAGATGAGGATTTTGATGGGGATTGCATGGAATCTATAAATAACCTTTGTGAAATGGCAACTTTTGCTATGTTAATTCTACCGATCCATGAACATGGAATGTCTTTCTATTTTTTTTATTATTGGTTATTTTATTTATTTTGAATGTTATCCCCTTTCCCAGTCTCCCCTCTAAAAATCTCCCAGCCTATCCCACCTCCCCCTGCCTCCACCAGGTTGCTTTCTCACCCACCCACCCATTCTTGCCTCACCACCTTAGCATTCCCCTACACTGGGGCATGGAGCCTTCACAGGAAGTTCCCCTCCCTTTGATGCCCAACAAGGCCATCCTCTGCTACATATGCAGCTGGAGCCATGGGTCTCTCCACGTGTACACTTTGGTTGGTGGTTTAGTCCCTTAGAGCTCTGGACTGTCTGGTTGGTTGATATTGTTGTTCTTCCTGTGGGGTTTCAAATCCCTTCAGCTCCTTCAGTCCTTTCTCTAACTCCTCCATTGTGGTCCCTGTGCTCAGTCCAATGGTTGGCTGCGAGGATCCCCATCTATATTGGTCAGACTCTTGCAGAGCCTCTCAGGAGGCTCCTGCCAGCAAGCACTTCTTGCCATCAGCAATGGTGTCTGAGTTTGGTGCCTCATATGGGATGGATCCACAGGTGGGGCAGTCTCTGGATGGCCTTTCCTTCAGTCTCTGCTCTACTCTTTGTCCCTGTACTTCCCTTAGACAGAAGACATTTGGGGTTAAAATTTTGGAGATGGTAGGGAGGCCCCATCTCTCAACTGGGAGCTGTGCCTAACCTCTGGATATAGTCTCTACAGGTTCTTCCTCTCTTTTTTGGGTATTTCAGCTAATGTCATCCCTGTTGGGTCTTTGGAGCCTCTTTGCTTTCCTGGCATCTAGGACTTTCTGGTGGCTACCCCCAGTTCCCCATCCCCCATTGCTACACACCTCTGTTCAATTTCCTGTCCCTATGTACCTCTCCCCTGTATCCTCCCATACCTGATCCTGGCCCCCTCTCCCCCTCTCCCTCCTTTCCACCTCCTACCCACCCGCTCCTTTCCACTCCCTCCCACCTCCTTCCACCCTCCTTCCACTCCCTCCCACCCCCTCCCCCTCCTTCAACCTCCCACCCACCCCCTCCTTTCCACTCCCTTCCACCCGCTCCCTCCCATGATTTTGTTCCCCCTTCTAAATAGGAGTGAAGCATCCTATTTAAAAAAACGAGTACAGAACTAAACAAAGAATTCTCAACTGAAGAATTATCGGATGTCAGAGAAACACCTAAAGATATGTTCAACATTCTTAGTCATCAGGGAAAATGCAAATCAAAACAACCCTGAGATTCCACCTCACACCTGACCAAAAACTCAGATACTGGTGAGGATGTGCAGAAAGAGGCTTACTCCTCCATTGCTGGTGGGATTGCAAGCTGGTACAACCACTCTGGAAATTAGTCTGGCTGTTCCTCAGGAAATTGGATACAGTACTACCTGAGGACACAGCTATACCATTCCTGGGCATATACCCAGAAGATGCTCTTACATGTAATAAGGACACATGTTCCACTATGTTCATAGCAGCCCTATTTATAATAGTCAGAAGCTGGACACAACCCAGATGTCCCTCAACAGAGGAATGGATAAAGAAAATGTGGTAAATTTACACAATGGAGTACTACTCAGCTATTAAAAGCAACAAATTCATGAAATTCTTAGGCAAATGGATGGAACTAGAAAATATCATCCTGAGTGAGGAAACCCAGTCACAAAAGAACACACACTCATGGTATGCACTCACTGATAAGTGGATATTAGGCAAAAAGCTTGGAATAGCCACAATATAACTCACAGACCAAGAAGAAGGAAGACCAAAGTCTTTCCATTTTTCTAGTGTCTGTCTCTACTTCTCGCTTCTCAGGCTTGAATTTTTCTTTGTGGACATCCTTCCCTTCCTTGGTTAGTTTTGTTCCTAGATATTTTATTTTCTTTGAGGCTGGAGTGGACGGGAGTGTGCCCATGAACTTCTCTCTGTTTGTTGATGTATAGACAAGCTATTGATCTGTGTAAGTTGACTCTGCATCCTCACTTCTGCTAAAGTTGTTTATTGTTTCTAGATGTTTTCTGGTAGATTTTTGGGGATCGCTAAGGCATAGTTATATGTCATCTAAAAATAGGGGAAGTTTGACGGTTTCCCCTCCCCTATTTTTATCTAACTTCCTTCTCCTGCCTAATCGCTCCAGCTTGTATTTCTAGCACAGAATCAAAGAGGAGTAGGGTTGGTGGGCATGGCTGTCTCATTCCTGAGTTCAGTGGAATTGCCCCAAGCTTTACTCCATTTAGGATGACGGTGGCTGTGAGTTTCTCATACATAGCTTTTATTATTTTGAAGTGTGTTCTCTTAGCCCTACATTCACTAGGACTTTTTACCAGGAGTGCAAATTGGGTTTTGTCAGTTTATGTCTGTTGAGACAATCATGTGATTTTTTTCAAGTCTATTGATGTGGTTTATTATATTTGTTGACTTCAGTATGTTGAACCAGTCCCACATTTTAGGGGTAAAGCCAGGTTGGTTGTGGTAGATGATCTTTTTGAGGTATTTCTGTATTCTGCTCGCAAATATTTTATTGAACATTTTGAATCTGTGTTCATTAGGAATAATGGCCTGTAGTGCTCTCTCTCTCTCTCTCTCTCTCTCTCTCTCTCTCTCTCTCTCTCTCTCTCTCTGTCCCCCACCCCCATCTCTCCCTCTCTCTCTCATTGTTGTGTTTTTACCTGGTTTTGGTGTTAGAATGCTACTGGATGCACTGAAGTAGTTTGAAACTTCATTGAAGTACTTCTGTTTCTGTTTTAAAAAATAGTTTAAGAAGGGTTGGATGTTGATCTTTTTCAAATGCCTGGTAGAGTTCTGCTGTGAATCCATCTGGTCCTCGACATTTTTTTTTTTTAAACTGGAAGGCTTTTTATTATTTCAACTTTTTATTTGTTATGGGCCTGCTTAGATTGTTGACTGTTTTTTTTTTTTCAGTTTTAGATTTTCCAGCTTCATGGAATATAGGTTTTTTAAATATTCTCTTATAGCCGACTTTGGTGGTGTATACTTTTATTCCTAGCACTCTGGAGGCAAAGGCAGGCAGATCTCTGTGAGTTTGAGGCCAGCCTGGGCTACATAGTGAGTTCTACATAGTGAGTTCCAGGACAGCCAGGGTTATAAATAGAGAGAGCCTGCCTTGAAAAAAAATTCTCTTATAATATTCTGAATTTCTTTGATCTTTTTTTAAATAATGTTTTCTTGTTCATTTCTGTTTCCGTTGAGTCCCCTCTCTCTTTTGGTGATTTGGGCCAACTGTGTTTGGATTTGTTTTTATTTTATTTTATTTTTTTTTGAATTTTTGAGTTGCATCATTAAGCTAATTATTTGTCCTCTCCCAAATAATGTTCTCTTCTGCTTTATGTCACATGTATTGCATTATTCTATTCTTTCCCTGTCTCTAAAATCTCTTCATCTGTTTCTACTCTACACACCACACACACACACACACACACACACACACACCACACACACTACACACACACACACACACACACACACACACACACATACACACACACCACACACACTACACACACACACACACACACTACACACACACACATACACACACACCACACACGCACGCGCGCACACACACACACACACACACACACACACACACACGAGAGCGACAGAGAAATAGAGGGAGCGAGATATCTAGAATCCACAGAAGATAAAAATGCAATATTTGTCTGAGTTTTATTTTGCTTAACATAGGGATCCCCTTTGCTAACTATTTTCCGTGCACATTTCACGTTTCTGTAAAAAATTCCATTGTATGTATGCACCACGCATCCTTTATCCATCTGTTGACAGCCATCAGGCTGGTTCATTTCTTAGCTATTGTGAATTGTGCAGCAAATCCATTTTTTGCATCTTTAGTTAGCAGCTCTCTCTCTCTCTCTCTCTCTCTCTCTCTCTCTCTCTCTCTCTGTCTCTGTCTCTGTCTCTGTCTCTCTCTCACTGTCTTGTCTGTGAGTGTGTGTGTGTGTGTGTGTGTGTGTGTGTGTGATGAAAGCAGAAAACAGATGAAGAGATTCTAAGGACAGGGGAAGGCTAGAATAATGCAATATATACAGCATAAAAGCAGAAGAGAATGTTATTTGGGAGGAGACAAATAAATGACTTAATGATGCAACTGAAAGAAACTCGAAGAAAAGAGAGGACTCAGATGGACAGAGTCAGAAATGGACAGTCAGACTTAAGACAATCTCTCTCTCTCTCTCTCTCTCTCTCTCTCTCTCTCTCTCTCTCTCTCTGTGTGTGTGTGTGTGTGTGTGTGTGAGTGTGTGTGAGTGTGTGTCTGACATGCAGCTGTTCATTGTGTCTTCCCAGGAATACAAGTCATCCATTTGACTCTGTTTTGAAGAAGCACCCTGCACGCTGACTTCCACAGTGACAGCTCTGGTCCAGAGCCCTGCCAGCAGCGAGTGGGGTGGGGGGCTCCTCCTTTCCCACATCCTTGCCAGCATTTGCCATTTGTTTTCTTGATGATAGCCATTCCCACTGGGATGAGGTGGAATCTGGAAGCAGTTTTAACTTGCATTTCCTTTATGGCCAAGGTTTTTGAACCCCTTTCCAAGTATTTATTGGCCATTTGTATTTCTACCTTTGAGAACTGTCTGTTTGGTTCATCAGTCTACCTATTGATGGGTAATATGTAGTTTTGAGGTGCTTTATATATTTTAGTTAGCTACTGTCATGTGTGGTGCCGTAGAGTGGCTTCCTGAAGCCCAGATAAAGGTATTAATGAACATTTAAAAATACTATCTTGATTTCTTCAGGATTGCTTCGATTTATTTCAGGTGCTGCCTTTTCCCTTTGGATACTTCCTCAGAGGGCGGTGACCCCAGGTGGCCGGAGCACGTTATGAACGAGGCACAGACAAGCACGTGATCACTTTTTACCTGCTTACTTTACTTTTATTAATGCAAGGCAGGAGAATTTGAAGCTACACATTTAAATTTTTATGTTATGCTTCTATCAGTCGGTGCTAATTCAAACAACTACTTGGAAATGTATCTGCACAATCCCCCAAGTGCCTCTAGGAAAACTTGCTCAATAAAATATGAAGACGTAGTCTTTTTGCAAAACAGTGAAGAGTATGCAAAACCTTAGACAAGGGGATTGGGAGGGCAGATGCAATAGCTAAGGCATATTTCAGAAGCAGTTTTTAACTTTTTTTTAGAGCAAGGGTTGGCAAATTGAGTTTTGCCTTTTGGGTCAGCAGGTTGGTCTTACTCTTCAACCCAACAGCTCAGAACAGAGGCCAAACACAGTCCATTTACCCACGAGCTTGGCTGTGTGCTGGGAAAACTTCACTGAGACAGGCTCTTGAGTTTTACTCTGTCCCCATAGTGTTTCAGCTCTTATTGTTGAAAAAATTGCTAGGAATTCCTTGTTTCAAAATCCAAGTGAAAATAAAATTAAAAATTATTTAAAATTATTTAACAATAATGTTAAAGAGGGAGAAAGGTCTGAATCAACAGGTAGGGGAATTGTTGCCTTATTTGAAAAAAATATATATTTCACTAAATGATCCAGGAATGAGAAAAAATTCAAAATTTCTTCCTTCCTTCCTTCCTTCCTTCCTTCCTTCCTTCCTTCCTTCCTTCCTTCTTTCTTTCCCGGCTTACAGTCAAACTTTTCTTGATTACCTTGATACTTAGTTTTCTTGAGACTGCTCCATATCCTATAATAGAGCTCACTACTGTCGGGTTAAGACATTTTTCTTATTTTTGCTGTTTTTTTTTGTTGTTGTTGTTTTTCAAGACAGGGTTTCTCTGTGTAGCCTTGGCTGTCCAGGAACTCACTCTGTAGACCAGGCTGGCCTTGAACTCAGAAATCCACCTGCCTTTGCTTCCCAAGTGCTGGGATTAAAGGTGTGTGCCACCGCCGCCCGACATTCTCTTATTTTTAAAATTGATATTTTTATCGTGAAAGCTGGGGGCCAGGCTTTTACAATAGCTCGTGGAGCATTAGCGGCATGAGCAGGGTTTGGGCTATCTTCTAGATCTTCCTTTTTCAAGCCTCACCCCTCACATCTTACCTTCCTTTAGTGTCTGTTATGTTTGTTCGCTTGAGATTGCCCCTTACAGGTAATGGTATGCTGGGAAGATGCTTTCTTTGGTGGGCTGTTGCTCTGTGGCTGTGCCCACCCAGGGCCTGCAAAGCTAGTTAGGAGCCAGGCAGGCTTGGGTAGGGCTGGCAGAGCCATAGGTGCTGCTTTTGGGTCTCTGCCAGGAGACTCGCTTGATGGAGCATCCCCATATCTCAGTAAGAGGATTGGCTGTTGCACACAGTGGATTCACAATAGCTATGGTTATAGACATAAGACCTTCCTAAGACCAAGCCAATAAAAAAAAAAATCAGTCATGGAGGGGCAGGGGCTCCTGAGGCACTGCTGCCGGCAGGAGCTCAGAAGTTGACTACTGGGGAACGGAGAATTACTTTTATCTTTTTTAAAAATTATTGAATATCATCTTCATTTACACTGCCAATGGCAAAAACCTTTCCCGATTTCCCCCTCCCCAAAGACCCCCAACCTCTCGTCCCACCCCCTGCCTCCACCCAACCCACTCCCACTCCCCCTTCGATTTCCCTTTCTTGGGGCATCTATCGAACCTTCACCTGACCAAGGACCACTCCTCCCACTGATGCCTCTGCCACATTTTTGGCTGGAACCATGTGTACCCCTTGGTTGATGGTTCAGTCCCTGGGAATCCTGGGGCATCTGGGTGGCCGAAATCATTGTTCTTCCCATGGGGCTGTAAACCCCTTCAGCTCCTCCGGACCACCCTCCAGCTCCTCCATTGGGGACCCCACACCCAGACCAATGGTTGGCTGTTAGCATCTGCCTCTGTATTTGTAAGGCTCTGGCAGGGCCCCTCTGGAGACAACCATGGCATGCTCCTTTTGATATACACTTCTTGTCATCCATAGTAGTGTTGGGGTTTGGTGACTGTTTATAGGATGAATCTCCAGGTAAGGCAGTCTCTGGGTGGCCTTTACTTCAGTCTCTGCTCCACACTTTGTCTCCTTTATTGCTCCTGTGAGTATTTTGTTCCCTTTCTCAGAGGAACCAAAGCATCCTCACTTAAGTCCTCTTTCTTGAGCTTCCTGTGCTAGGTGAATTGTAACTTGTTTATTTTGAGTTTTTGGGCTAACATCCACTTATCAGTGAATGCATACCACGTGCATTCTTTTGTTATTTGGTTACCTCGCTTAGGATGACACTTTCTAGTTCCATCCATTTGCCTAAGAATTTCATGACTTCATTGTTTTTAATAGCTGAATAGTAGTACTCCATTGTGTATGTATGTGTGTGTGTGTGTGTGTGTGTGTGTGTGTGTGTATATATATATATATATATATATATATCACAGTTTTTGTATCCATTCCTCTGTTGAAGGACATCTGGGTTCTTTCCAGCTTCTGGCTATTATAAATAAGGCAGCTATGAACATAGTGGAGCATTATTACATGTAGGAGCATCTTCTGGGTATATACCCAGGAGTGGTATAGTTGTGTCCTCAGGAAGTACTATGTCTGATTTTCTGAGGAATCACCAAACTGATTTCCAGAGTGATTTCACCAGCTTGCAATCCCACCAACAGTGGAGAAGTGCTCTTCTTTCCCCACACCCTCTCTAGCATCTGCTGTCCTCTGAGTTTTTCATCTTGGCCATTCTGACCTGTGTGAGGTGGAATCTCAGTTTTGTTTTGATTTGCATTTCCCTGATAACTAAGGATGCTGAACATTTCTTTTGGTTCTTTAGAGCCATTCGAGTTTTCTTAGTTGAGAATTCCCTGTTTAGCTCTCTACCCCATTTTTAATAGGGTTATTTGACTCTCTGGAGACTAACTTCTTGAGTTCTTTGTATACATTGGATATTAGCCCTCTATTGGTTGTAGGATTGGTAAAGATCTTTTCTTTTCTTCCTCCTTCCCTCTCCCTCCCTCCCCATCTCTCTCTCCTTTCTCTCCCTCCCTTCCTCCCTCGCTCACTCCCTCCTTCCCTCTTTCTTCCTTCCCTTTCCCTTTCCCCTTTCCTTTCCTTTCCTTTCCTTTCCTTTCCTTTCCTTTCCTTTCCTTTCCTTTCCTTTCCTTTCGAGACCAGTTTTTTTTTTTTTTTTTTTTTTTTAATCCCTGCTGTCCTGGAACGTCCTCTGTAGACCAGGCTGGCCTTGAACTCTGAGATCCCTCTGCCTCTGCCTCTGAATTGCTGGGATTAAAAAATGTGCACCACCATTGACTGGCTGAGAACTACCTGTTTACTAGTGTGGTCACTGGTAATTTCTCTGTGTCCCAGGAGTTGATCTTCACACCCATGTACACATGGCATCACTAACTGGAGTCAGTGGATTAAAAAAAAAATGATAAAAAGAGGACATGAAATTCGGGGGGCATGCAGTCTGGGGTTTTGGTGGGGGATGGAATTAGAAGTTGGGAGTGAGGGGTAGGTGTGATCAAGAAATATTTTATACAAGTATGAGACTTCAAAGAACAATAAAAATTAAGAAAACATAGGTGGGAGATGATTGTTATTTAAAGTATAACTTAATTATAACTATTGTGATTTTCTTTTTTAAAAATAAAGGCCTTTACAAGAACTAAAGGAAGGAAGGAAGGAAGGAAGGGAGGGAGGGAGGAAGAAAGGAAGGGAGGGAGGAGGGAGGGAGGGAGGGAGGGAGAGAGGAAGGAAGGAAGGGAGGGAGGGACAGAGGAAGAAAGGAAGGGAGGGAGGCGCAGGGAGGGAGGGAGGGAGGGAATCAGGGGATGACACGTCCGAGGCAGGGGTTGCAGCCTATATAAGGGATGGGCTTCTGGGTATCTGGGTCTCTGCTCTGTAGGCTTATGCTCTCCCTCTCAAGAGCATTAAAGCTTTGCTGCAGAAGGATCTTGAGTGTGCCGCGTCGTTCTTGCTGGCGAGACGGAGGGAGGGAGGGAGGGAGGAAGGAAGGAAAGGAGGAAGGAAGGAAGGAAGGAAGGAAGAGGGCTCTTTTTAGTGGAACTCCAGGAGCAATGTCTTCCACCTCAGACTTGCTTGTAGGTGCTTGAAGGAGTTGGGAATGATTCGCGGTGGAACCACTTCCTGTGTCCACACTTCCAGCCATTGTCTGTGAGCTCAGCCCCCAGTCTTGATCTAGACTGTACAGAGCGTTGGGTCCTCAGGTTTGTAGTCCCTTTTCTTCCATTTCCCTGGAGAGTGAGTCTCGGGCCTCTGGCTGCCCGAGGTACTTTCTGGCAGATGGAGTTGAGTGTGGGGAGAGAGGAGACAGAGTAGCCCTGTGACATGAGCTTCCCACTTACCCCCTTGTTCCTGTCTTCCTCTCTCCTCCCGTTCCTGTCTTCCTCTCTCCTCCTTGCTGCTCACTGCTATGCTGGAGCCTCTGCCAGCTTTCATGGTACATGGTCTCTGTGAGCGTCTCCCATGCATGGTCTCTTTTCCCAGTAGTTCTAAAACCAGAGAATCTTCCTCATGCACACCATTGGCATCTCTGACTCTTGGATCTAATGCACTTGTTTTTAAAGAAGAGACCTTCAAGCCTTAGCAAGGTTTGCAGTGACCAATGAGACAGTGGAATTGTTCCTTTGGATCAGAGAAAATTATCCCACATTTTTTGGTTGACTTCACATGCCGTTCATAATCACTTACAAAAAACATTAAAAAATACACACATAAACGAAAGGAAGCCACTCGTAGCTCTGTCATATATTTGGTGTATGTTCTAGCTCAAAAACGCACCTAAATAAACATCCATAAATAATTTCCATCTATAGTAGTGAGTATGCTCTAGCTATTTATCTGCAATAAATATTTTCCTCAGTTGTTAATAAGAGGGGGAGTATTCCTGGCTCAGGAACTATGGGCCCACATCATATTTTACTATATCCATCATTAATTTTTAGTGTTTTGAGTCTAATACTCTGCTGTTTTAGATAATATTTTTAAGGACATACTGTCCACAGTTTTGCTTGTTGGGGAGGATTATCACGGCAGAGTTCCAGAGGCTCTCTGATTATCACTGGACAGGGAGCAGAAACGAATCTGAGCGAAGGGCTGTGGGGACCATGGGGGGGGGCGGGGAGATGGGGGCGGGGACGCCAGGCATAGCACCAGGCTCGGTGTTGTCAACCTTACAGAGTGCTTAGTAAGTATGAGTTCTTGTGAGATGGGTGAACGAAATAGCTCTGAAGATGCCAGGGAAAATGGTTTAGCATTTCTAAAAGGTGGCTTTTGTGGATTCTTGGAAACCCGGAATGGTATTTCATAGCAACAGCTCTTTCCCTTTCAGTCATGGTGATCAGTGAAACAAAGAACTGTCATTCATAGGCTCAGCCATTTGAGGACTTGGTTCCCCATTTGGTGGCTTTGCTTCGTGAGGTTACTGAGCCTTTAAGAGGTGGAGCCTCATCAGAGGGTGCATAGCAACCACAGGGTGGGGCAGGGTAGGGCTCTGAGAAGTTAGAGCCTCATCCACTCCCAGTTTGCTGTTTCTGCTTCCTGCCACCATTTTCTATTGTTGCCCTGTCTCCCCACCCTACCACCCAAATGGGCTCTCCTCTGCAAAACTGTGAGCAAACAAACTCTTTCTTCTATAAACAAACAAGAAAAAAAAAGTATAAAAACTAAAAAATGCTGCAAAAAAGGGCCAAAATAATTGAGTGGTACATTACTCCTTTCTTTCCCAGTAGTTGGGATGGAACCCAGTGCCTTTCATGTGCATGTTAGGCAGTCCCTCTACCAGTGAGGCACATCCTAGCCCTGAATGCCTTCATAATACATTATGCCCTTTCCCTTTTTTTAACTAACTAACTAACTAACTAACTAACTAACTAACTAACTTTACATCTCAATCACAGCTTCCCTTCCCTCCTCTCCTCTCCTCTCCTCTCCTCTCCTCTCCTCTCCTCTCCTCTCCTCTCCTCTCCTCTCCTCTCCTCTCCTTTCCTCTCCTCTCCTCTCAGTCCCTCTCTCTTCCCTCCTTCACCCCCTCTTCCCTTTTTTCCTCAGAAAAGGGAAGATGTCCAGTGTTTATCAACCTGCCTTGGCCTAGCAAGTTGCTGTAGGACCAGGCACATCTTCTCCTGCTGAGGCTAGATGAGGCAGCCCAGTTAGGGGACAGGGATCTAAAGGCAGGCAACAGAGTCAGAGACAGCCCTTGCTCCTACTGTTCAGGGTCCCACATGAAGAACAAGCTGCATGACTGTTACATATGTGCTGAGGGCCTATGTCCCATGCCTGCTTTCTGATTGGCGGTTCAGTCTCTGAGAGCCCTTGTGGGCCCACGTTAGTCGATTCTGTAGGTTTAATGTGGTGTCCTTGACGTCTCTGGCTCCTTCAATCCTTTCTCCCCCTCTTTTGCAGGAATCCCCAAGCTCTGCTTCATGTTTGGCTGTGTGTCTCTGCATCTGTTTCCGCCACATTATGCCCTTATGCGTGGAATCTTCCTTATCTCCACATTTCGTTAACTCTGGGTGAACTCTCTAATTTGTCAGCGTGTACTCTGGTGGTCTCCCTTATCTTCTGGGGGAACAGGGTTGAAGTAAGGAGGCAAATACTTGAAAAGTTGAAACAGCCAGTCAGCTAGGGAAGCAAATAAATCATGAAAGCCTTACTCTGGATGAGTCATCAACAAGTTCGGCTCAGCAGAATCTGGTTAGGAAAGCAGAGGGCGCAGACGCTCGTGGAGATGAATTTCCATTAGAACTGTGAGCGTCATAGACGTTCCAACGCCAGCAAGAGTAGAATTTGGCTATCTAAAAAGCTGGGCTTTTCCCTGAGGATTCTGGATGCTTACAGGATTCCAGGTAGTTGAAACTGTTGCCTTTGCCCTGGTCATAGAAATGAGACTATTAAACACATGGTTGAACATGGGAGGCTGGTTCCTTCCCACAGCACGCATGTACATGACTGAGCTATGTGGGAAGGGCATGGGAAAGAAGGGAAGGTAAGCAGTTGTAAAAATTATGCAATTTTAAGTGAGGCGCAGGAACGCTGGGCCCTGGGTTCAGAGTGGGTGCTGATTGCCTATGTGTACATAGAATGGAAAGGAACTGTTTTCAAGAGCGACCCTCCTCCAGAGAGAATGTTCTGGAAGATGGTTAAGATGGGGAGATGAAGGCGTCTGCCTGGGGAATCTGGACAGCACAGGTTTCAGGTTAAGTGCACTGGGGTGGAGCCCGTGGTGGTGGCCTGTGCTGCCTGTGTCCTTTGCTCAGTGCAGCATGGTCCTGCATGGCCCTGCATGGCCCTGCATGGCCCTGCATGGTCCTGCATGGTCCTGAATGGTCCTGCATGGCCCTGCATGGTCCTGCATAGCCCTGCATGGCCCTGCATGGTCCTGCAGATCCTGCAGGTGCTCCATCAGCTCAGAAGCTTCCCTAACATACAGCTGCACCTGCCCTGCCATCTCTGGGTTTCAAAAAGTGGCTAAGTGGCCATGCCTCCTCCATAAACACCAACTGTGGGGAGAGTAAAGCGAAGGCTCTCTGAGCTTCTCATCCCCCCGAGACAGGGTTTCTCTGTGTAGCCCTGGCTGTCCTGGAACTTGCTCAGTAGACCAGACTGGCCTCAAACTGGCCTCAAAACAGAGACCCATCTGCTTGACTCCCAAGTGCCAGGATTGAAAAATGGCACCACCACTGCCTGGCTTGAGTTTATAATTTTAAGTCTAGCTTCCATTCCATAACTCAAAGCAAAATTATCCTAAAGCAAAATTATATAGGCTGTTGAAGTAGATGGCTTTCTTTTTCCTTCAATTATTCACAGGAAATAATAGCATAATTATTCATTGAATATAAGAGAGACAAGCTGTGTGTGTGTGTGTGTGTGTGTGTGTGTGTGTGTGTGCACATGGATGGATGTGGGTACATGTGGAGGTCAGAGGTCAGGATCAGGTGTCTTCCTCAATTGCTCCTAACATTTTTTGGAGACAAAGTCTTTCTCTAAACCTAGTGTTTGCCAATTTGGCTAGACTACCAAGCAAGAAAGGACTCTCCTGTCTGTCTCCCCAGCACCGTGGTGACAGGCACACATCTGGCCTTCTCATGAGCACTAGGGAGGGATTCTGACCCTCTTGGTCCACATCGGCCACCTCACCAGCTGAGCTGTCTCTCCAGTCCCAGGTTTGGTTTTTTTTTTTTTTTTTGAAAGAAAGAAGGAATTTGTAAAGTTGTAATATATAAATTTCACTAAAATCCCCACTATTAGTTTACAGGGCACTGATTTCTCTAAAGTCTTTGTTGTGAGAACTGCATAGAGCTCATGTGATCATTCCATTATATAATTTAAAGCAGTTGTTTCTCCGTTACCAGTCACTCTTTCTTCTCCTCTTCCTTCCTCCCCCCTTCTTCATCCTGTCTTCCCATCTCAGCCTTCCGACAGGCCACTTCTCTTTTTTTATCATTTATTTTAGTTTTTCAGTGCTGAGGACAAAACCCAGGGCCTCGAGCATGTTAGACAAGCACTACACAACCGAGCCACACGCCCAACTCTTCAGTTTTCCGAGACAGGGTCTTGCGTTTGTAGCTTATTCTGGCTTTGAACTCTGGATCCTTCTCTATCTCCTAAGTGGATCACCACCATGCCTGGTACCCTAACAGCCATTTCTTATTGGAATAATTTTAACTATTTATAAGAGTGTTTTGAGACAACCAGTATTGTTCCTATCTTCACAGATAAAGTGGAATAAAGCCCCCTAGGGCTGAACTTATTGGCTCCAAGAATCATCAGAGGGGACTCTTAATTTTCCAGAAAAGGAAGAATGTTCTCTATGGTTTTACCCCATCTTCAGAAGAGAGAGGAAAGAAATTGGCATTACCCTTTTCTTTTTTTTTTAAAGACAAATTATACCAGGTAGACACTTTTTGTTTGTTTGTGCTATCCAGTAGCTTCTGAAAATACATTTTTTTGAGACAGGAGTCTACAGTAGCCTTGAACTCGATATGTAACTGAGGTTGGCTTCAAACTTCTGATACTCCCACTTCGACCTCCCGAGTGCTGCGAGTACCAGTGTGCATCACCACGACTGGGTTTTGTGCTCTTGGCAGCCACACCTTCTGTCTAGCTCACAGCTGTCTGTACCTCTAGTGTTAGGAGGTCCAAAGCTCTCTGCTGGCCTCCTTGAGCACTGGGCACACACATGGCACACAGACATACGTTCAGGCAAACACTCATATACATAAAGTAAAAATAAAATCTTAAAAAAAAAGAGACTTTCCTACATCTCAGTGATTTCATGTTGCCCTGTCAACAATGGCAGCTCCTGTCAGTTATCCTCCGACAGCACGCTAGCATCCTGCTGTTTCTGCCACATTTGGTACCCCAGGTCTCTGAGATCTTGGGCAGTTCTGTCTCTGCCTCCCATCTCACCACAGGAATGCTGGGATTACAGATACACACTATAGTATCTTGGCTTTTTAAATGTGTGTTCTTCTTGGGATCAGGCTTGTTGGGCCGTCTCACTGGCCCCATAATTAACTTTTACACATGGAATAACTTCAGAGGGGAGTCTGTAGTTTGATACCCACTTATAGGCACGGTATACTAAAACAATGCACTGCATAGATGGACCATGTCCTTCACTTCCGGTATTTGAAACATTATAGCAACGGGAAGATTTGGGGCAATGGTGACAGGGACAGGATCCCTTCTAACCCTTGTGGGAGCGCATCCACGAGGGAATTAAAAGACTGTGTGTAAAATGCCATTTCTAATTCTTCTCTGAGAATATTTGCAGGTCACTGCTCCAGGCACACTAAATGGTTCACTGGCAGAACAAACTGTTGGTCTCACAGCCCTTGTTCTTCAAGGGCTGGTAAGGGATATGTTCTTAACTCATCCTAAGAGATTGCATGGCTCCCCGGTAGATGGAAGGCTATGTCCTTTGTCAAAAATTAGATTTCATGAAATTATTCACTCACTCTGCAAACAGACAAACTGTAAATATAGGTAGAGCAGAAAAAAAAACCCATATTTTCTTCCTAGGGTTCCATGAAAGAGAACAATCTTCATTGCCAGTGGCCCTAAGTGAAAAATTAAATTGGGAGATATGAAAGAAATTAGGAGGCACAAGCAGGTTTCATGGGTTAGAAATATGGGGCACCATATATTAATCTGGAAAGTACTGAGAATAGGTCTGAGAGAGACACAGTAATCCTTAGTTTGAGTGTGCACCAGGACCGACACTTTGGCACTGGAGCAGATCTCTCTGTCTGTCTGTCTGTCCGTCTGTCTGTCTGTCTGTCTGTCTGTCTGTCTCTCTGTCTCTGTCTCTCTGTGTGCGCACACGCACATGCAAAGGGTGTGTTTGTCTAATCAAAGGGAAGGTATGTTTTAAACCACTGGTTAGTGTTTTCTCAAACTTAACAAGGTGGGATTTTAAATTTCTCTCTGGTCCACCTTCCCCATGTTGCACAAACCATGGAATGGCCTCCGGAAACACAGCTGAGTGTAAGCCTCGGGTCATGTTGGGAGAGACTGGATGAGCAATCTAGCTTTTTCCATCCCTCACTTTCGTCTCTGAACTGTGGATGACAAGAAATAGTTGCTGTCTTCCAGGGTGGCTTTGGGAAGGCTAGATATATGTGAGCTAATATATGCATATACTAACATGCAAGGCATTCAGCATGATTGTAACACACTGTGCCATCAGTCCCATGTGTAAATATTTGGAAATATTTCATATTATGCAGGTAGGAGCATAATACAAATACAAATAAATAATACAAATAAACCTACTTTTATAAGAATGATAGCTCATAGGTATGTATTATATCTATCTATCTATCTATCTATCTATCTATCTATCTATCTATCTGAAACATATAGTGTCCTGTATAAAAACCTTTTTTTCTTTTTAAAACTTTCTATTAGATAAATAGCTAAGGCTTTATTTACATTTCAAATGTTATCTCCTTTCCTTGTTTCCCCTCCGAAAACCCCCATCCCATCCTCCCTCCCCAAAAATCTTTTTTTTTTAACTTAAAGATACATAGATTATCTCATAATAATAAAGAACTCCTTTTCATTTTTAAAAATGTTGCATAATATTCCACTGTTTGGATGTAAATAACTCAGATGCCCGTTTTCTCTTCATGAATATTTATTTAGGCTGTTTGAAATCTCTCCTGAA
Organism: Apodemus agrarius; assembly: GCA_964023405.1. Lineage (NCBI taxonomy): Eukaryota > Metazoa > Chordata > Mammalia > Rodentia > Muridae > Apodemus > Apodemus agrarius. Next base: position 55,631,134 of record OZ030020.1, on the reverse strand, counting down.
CTGTGTGATGTTTTTAAGTCTCAAATACTGGGTGAAATCTTCCCTGCGAAACATTTCTCTAACATGGTCCACAGGATAGAGGGAGTTTCTTGAATCCTCTCTTGAGCTCTTCCTCATTTCCAATAGTAAACTATAGCCTGCACTATAGTGTCTTAGGGAGTTTGTGCTTTGTATTATCAACCTCTGTGGAATGGAATTGTTATCTGCTTCTACCATGGTGGTGTGGTAGTAAAAACATCTGTTACAGAAAGCTTGTAGACACAACCCAGAACGGACCCTTTCCCAGTGGAGTGCCAACTCACCAGTAGAGGGTGCTCTTCTTTTGGGAAAAAAAAAAATGTCTCAGGCAAGAAAATATCAACTTAAAACCAAGGCCTGGATTGTAGTGCTCCTGTTGCTCTTCTCTGTAGGTAACTGGTGTGCCATTTCACTGAAGATGAATCTATCTTCCGGGTGTGCTGATGTGTGTAGCTGTGGGGGAGGAAGAGAGTCTGGCATTCTCCTAGGGGAAAGCCCCTAGTTTGATCTGACCAGGGTTTGGTCCTGACCTTCCACGGTGTTGTAGTATTAGAAGTCAAAAGCATATCTCAAGTCATGTCGGGGTATATTTCCTGGGGGTATTCTTATAAAACTTGTTAATAGCGAATTTTACCCTGTTGGTTGATGTGAGAGGGTACCTGTGAAAATTCTTATGGTCACTTCAGAGAGGAAGAACTTAACAGTGTCTCCGGGACAGCTGTTATTTCTGTTCACTGTCTGTGGTGTTCTTCCTCTCCTCTTAGTAAACCAAGACTCTGAGGAGTGCAGATTGCTCAAAGTCAGTCAGCAAGCGTCTATGCCCGCCCCTCATGCTGCTTTCCCCCAAACTTGTAAGTTCCTGAGCTGGGGGTCCATTGCTGACTCTGTGACCAGGGTGCAGTCTGTTTCCCCCTAGAGCCTTGGTTCTCAACTTGGGGGGGTCACAAACCCTTTGGTAACCATCTATCTCCAGAAATATTTGCATTACAATTCATAACAGTAGCAAAATTACAGTTATGGAGTAGCAACACAAATAATTTTATAGTTGGGGGCGGGGGAATCACCAGAACATGAGGAACTGAGATAAGGGTCGAGTATTAGGAAGGCTGAGAAGCACTGACCTGGGGAATCCTCTCTCTCCGAAGGCCCCAACTGTTTCCCTTGGTCTAAGAAGGCCAAGGTCACTGACCTGGCCCCAGTACGGAAATTTCCCCTCTGTTTCTCAGTTCAATGTTCTCAAGATAGAAGGATGTTCACGAATTTTGGTTGTCTACTCTTTATCCTGGCTAATACTGTGTGAAACTCAGGCACAGGCAAACAATGTAGATTCTGCTTCCTTGAAAATGGCCTGTTCTGGCCTCTGAGTCATGCGCAGTGCACCTGAAGCTGGCCTGGCGCCATCCGGTGAACACTCATGGAAAGGCGGGGTGCCGGCTGGTGTTCTGCAGGCCAAAGCTGCCTTGTCTGTCTTCGGATTCGGAAAGAAGGAGTGTAGAAGGAAGAGAAAAGGTGAAGTCCCCGTTCAGATGCTAGGCAGCTGAACCCTGTAGAACTTCTAACAGCTCTGTGCATAATCTTACACAGGCACGGCACAGGCTAATGGAACTGATTAAGGATAACCAAGTTAGATAACCTTTTCTGTTCTTTTAAAACTCATCACACGGCTTTCAGACTCCACAGGCAACCTTTCAAGACGTGTTTGAGGAATTTTTTTTTTTTTTTTTTTGTATAGATGACCTCATTTCTATTCCTAGTGTTACACACTTGTCAAGCATTCACCAATAACACTTGTTAGTTCAAATCTCTCTAGGGCCGCCATAAAATGACATGCAAGTTTCTAACCGAAAAGAAACGACCCACGTTGCTGTTGTTAAGAAGGGGCTTGCAATGGACCCACTCCCCAAAGCTGAGTTCAGCAGAATCATCCCCCAAAGCTGAGTTCAGTGAAGCGTGCCTTTCACCAGGATCATCTGGGGGGCTTGTTAAGCTCCAGGGCAGAGCCCCACCCCAAAGCTCCTTATCCTTTACGGTTGGGGTGGGTCCTGGCAGTGTTTAAAGACTTTCCTGGGGCTAATGGTGTTTCTGGTATGGGGACTTTTAAAAATAATAGTTTTAGTTGTTGTAAGGTTGAAAAGCCCAAGAACACAGAAATATGGATTCTTCTCTCCGAGTTGGCGGAGAAAGTAGTTACTCAGGGGCAAGACTCCGGAGGTGGAGCTTGGTTCCCATTCTTGTAAGGCTTCTAACTATGTGATCCCGGAGGAGTTCCCTTCCCTTCCCATCCCAGCACCCCCATTTTCTTATCTGAGAAACAGGGATCGTCTAGCTCATAGGATTGTGAGTATGTGATTGCACAATTGGCCTAGCGTATATGTGCACATATATGTAGCATACTAGGCTGTCACGTAGGATATCTACAACGAGCTGCTGGGGATACAGCTCATTTGCTATAATGTTAGTCTAATACATATGAGTCTCTGTTTTCATTCCCTAGCACCATATAAACATGGACTTAGTGCTGCGGGCCTGTAATCCCAGCACTCAGGAGGTAGAGGAAGACCAGAAATTCAAGGCCATCCTTAGCAACATATTGAATCTGAAGCTGGCCTAGGTTACATGAGATCCTGTCTAAAAATAACCAAAAAACCAAAACTAAAACAACAACAATAAAACTAAACAAAACTAAACAAAACAACAACTACCCCCCCAAAACCCAAAAAACAAACAAACAAAACCCTACTAATGAATAGCTATTCTTTAAAACATTTTTATACATCTTTGAAGTAGTTATGTTTACTAAAAATAGACCAGAATAAAAATAGTTAAATATAAGGCATAGGTACTTTAAATAAGTGCAAGGTGGTAGTACTTTATTAAATTAAAAAAAAATTCCTGAAATGAAACATAGCCTCTCCATTATCAGCCTTTGTTGTTCCTGAGGTAAGAGAAGTTGGCCTCTGTGCACCACAGTGCTGAGGAGGAAAAACATCAGAACAAAGATCGCATAGAGGCATGATTGGTAGCTTTTAAAATCATGAAACTCGAAACTTTCCCAGCTGTAGGAGTAGGCACAGCTGCTTCGAGTTTTAAAATTTGTTCTTGAGCCTCCCACCCCTTGCAAAATTGGCTCCTTTCTTGGCCTGCCTTTGGTTAAGACCGTGGGTCTCTAGGATGCAAATTGTATTTTCTAGGAGTAATAGCCCATTAATCCGATAATATGCACTGACTCTTTCGGATTAGATTATGTGAGATTAGCTAGGTGTTACCTCGGAAAATACAGTGCCTTGCCCTGAGGGAACAGGTCACAGCTGCTTCTGAGGAAAGATCTGGGGTGTGGGGCTCTGTGGGGACACGGGCTGCCAAGGGTACTGGGTGGGGCAGGAGAGAGTCCTGCTGGGGGATTCTGCTGGCTGCCATCTCTGCCTGGAGAGTTCCATTTTCCAGTGCTGAGACCCTTAGATTGCCCTTGGTTTAGAATAAGGTTGTATCCTGAAAACCGTCTTGTGTGCTGAAATGGCGGTAAGATGGCTTTAGCGTCGGAGGTTTGGAAGCCTCACGTGTGCCAGCTCCCCCCCCAGGCCTCTGCCTGCAGTATAAACGACCACTGGTTGTGAGAAGAAATTAAACTGAGTTCTAGTCCATGGACTCACAGAGTTAAGCCTTGCTCTGGGGCATGCAGGTAACAATAACCCAGCGAGCTTGTCTCCTCCTCTTCTAATGATGACTAAGTTACCTGAAGCAAACATTGCATTCGCCTTATCCTAAAATCAAGGGAAACCCCGAGACAACTGAAAGATAAGGCTTACTGGAGAGCAAGCTGCGACTTCGTTTCATTTTAATAGTTTGTGCTGACTGGAAATCTTTAAACCAATCCCCCTGGATGTCTTTAGTGACATTTTCCTGGCTAACCTATCAGAGAGATTAGTACATGTGTCCTGCTTTCTACTTTAACAGCAGGGCACACGAAGTTTGTTTTCCCCATGACAGAGCATCGCCCCTCCCTTTTCTCTGTTAAGTGGGAGGCCCTAGATAGGAGTCTGGAACCCTTTTCCAGCCTTCGGGTTTTGCTGCGGGCTGATTAGAACCTGACAGGGTTCCTGGCTCTTCAGCTAGCTCTTGGCAGCCAAGGGGCCTTTTTCTTTGAATGTAACTAATGTCCACTCACCATAGCCCGGGAATGTTGCCGGGCGGATTGGTCGATGGGACAAAGCACAAAGACAACTGGTTAGCTCTGTCCTGTCCTCCCTTGGCAACTAGTGGCTATGAGTGGAGGGTGGGTGATCTCTGTGGCCAGCGCCCTCGGCACATAGCTGCGGAGGGTGAGCTAGCACTGTGGCCTGGGGAGGGTATGCAGTGTGTGTGTGTGTGTGTGTGTGGAGGGGGGCAGGGGTGAGGACATTTTGGGATTGTTCTCAAGGCCAAGTGCTATAATTCTGTGTCTGTATGAACACTATATAGGAGGACTTTTAATATGGCCTTTCACCATCATAATTCTGAATAAGAGGATTAGAGAGATATTTGAAGATGTTATTTAGGAGCTCTTGATATTATATCGATAATGATGTTATACGATATTTATTTAGTCACTAAAATCATGTAACTTTGAAGTATATGACACAAATGTATATATATGGGGCAAAGTCAAGCAAAGGAACCTGTCAGTCACATAGTTACCTTCTTGTGGTAGAAGTATCCACATTAACACTCCGTGTTAGCAGATTTGCAGGACACAGTGTTATGACTATGGACTCCTGCTGCTCTCCAGGCTTGATCTTGCTACAAAGTACAACTTGCTATCTTTGTCCTATGTTCTCCCATTTCTGCTACCTCTCCTAAGCACCATTCTCCTCTCTGCTTCTATGTACTTGACTCTTTCTCTTTGTCATCTCCTCCCTCCCTTCCCTCCCTCCCCCTTCCCCCTCCCTTCTCCTCCCTCCCCCTTCCTCCTCCTCCCTCTTCCTCCCTCTCTCCAAGTCTGCATAGTATCTTTCTTTCTGTGTCCTGCTTATTTCATTTAACATTATGTTCCTTAGACTCATCTATATTCTAATCAGTAAAATCTCCGAGCACTTTTTAAAGGCATCCTGTGAGCACTTCTAGAAACTTCCCCAGGCCTGTCAGTGAGGCCCACTGTTAACTCTGGAGTAACTCCAGAGCTGTGGAGTTAGAGTTAGTGTTTATGAGGCAGTGACTATGCTCTGGCTAACTCTCATTTTCTGGATCATTTCTAGGTTTACAAGATGAACTTTTCAAGGTACATTTGCAAACCATTCTACAGATGATGTGGCTGTAACTCACACTCATTCTTGGGTGGAGCTTACTGTAGAAATGACTATTCAGGGTTCTGTTGGATAAATCTTTTAGAGCACTAGTTGTTTTTGTTTTTGTTTTTGTTTTGTTTTTCGAGACAGGGTTTCTCTGTGTAGCTCTGGCTGTCCTGGAACTCACTCTGTAGACCAGGCTGGCCTCGAACTCAGAAATCCACCTGCCTCTGCCTCCCAAGTGCTGGGATTACAGGCATGCGCCACCACTGCCCGGCGAGCACTAGTTGTTAACCTGTGGGTTGTGACCCCTTTCTGTGGTTTATACCCCCTTTGGTGCGTTGAATGACCCTTTTACAGGGATCACATATCAGATATTCTGCATATCAAATGTTTATATTGCAATTCATAACAGTAATAAAAATTATAGTTATGAAGTATCAATGAAAATAATTTTATGGTTGGGGTCACACACAACATGAGGAACTATACTAAGGGGTTGGTTGCATCATTAGGAAGGTTGAGAACCAGTGGTTTAGAGGGTCCTAAGGCAGTTCAGCTGAGGTCTTCATGCATTTAACTGGAGGCTACCCTTCCGTGCTAGGAAGGGGCAGTCATAGCATGTCACTGGCCCTTATTGATTCTCCTTCCTGGGGGAATGTCTTTTTTTTTTTTTTAATGTGAAGCAGAAAGATCTATTTTCCTTTCATCAGATGAACAAACATTCCCTACAAATTGTGGAGAAGAAACTGGTCAGTGGAATTGTTTTCTGTGTGCTTCTTAGAGTTGAAATCCTTGCTGACAGGGATAGGTAGAATTCATGGAGTATGAGCAAAGGTTTTAATAGTATTTTTTTTCTTTCTTTTTTTGTTTTGTTTTGTTTGTTTTTTGGATTTGGTTTTTTCGAGACAGGGTTTCTCTGTAAAACCCTGGCTGTCCTGGAACTCACTCTGTAGACCAGGCTGGCCTCGAACTCAGAAATCCTCCTGCCTCTGCCTCCCAGAGTGCTGGGATTACAGGTGTGCACCACCACCACCCGGCCAGTATTTTTTTTTTTTTTTTGAATGCAAAAGAGGAGCTCATCTCAAGCTCAAATGCTATTCTGTCTTACCTTTCTGACCTTGTAAGCCCTCTCTCTCTCTCTCTCTCTCTCTCTCTCTCTCTCTCTCTCAGAATTTCAGATCTGAGCACTGTATCTACATCACTCTTGCCCCTTCCTCTCCTAGAACTTCTCTCATGCCCATCCTCCAAATTCATGACCCCGTCTTTGTTATCTGTTTCTCTCTCTCTCTCTCTCTCTCTCTCTCTCTCTGTCTCTCTCACTACCTACCTACATACACACACGTGCCCATTTATCATTGCTTGTATGTGCATGTTGCTTGTATGTGCAGGACTGCCTATTTGGGATGGGACAACCTAAGGGGAGGGGGGGGGGCTTGTTCCTGGAGGGAACCAACTCTTTTTGCAGCAGCCATTGGCCATTTGTAACTTTTTGGAATTTTCCATATTGGCTTGCCAGTTGATCATGTGACTAGGCTTGTCTTCTTCAGTATGCCTGGCTTTTCGATTTGGATTCTGGGGATCCATGCTTATGTGGCCAATACTTTACCGGCTCTCTCTTTTTCTTGATGTTGGCCTTAGAGATATATTTGTTTTTAAACAACAAATGACTGGTAGCTACTGTTTTAAAACTACGTCACTCAAGAGACACTCAAGTCTCTTCACATTTTTGCCTCCATGTGCCAAAGTATATAATACGCCATGTTGCATGGTCTCTGGCCCCAGATCTTCAATGTTCCACTATACCCTCTGCTAGGAAATGAGTGCAGGCCTATTGTACATACTAAGTGCGCGCTCTAACCACTGAGTTACACCTGCAGCCTGCAGCTCAGTGCTGCTGAAGGTTCTGGTGTGAGGACCTTCCCCAGTCTTCCCATGGTACCTTCTCTTACCTTTAGGGCTTATCTCCATGGAAGTCATCTCAGCCCACAGTGCCACCATAGTTAGATGCCAACTGTGATAGCACTTGCTTTGTGTGCCTCAGGAATTAGAGGACTGGAGGCGACCGTTTCCGTGATGAAAGTGCCGGAGAAGCTGGGCTGCTCCCGCAGGGGTTAGTTATGAAGATGGTGCTTATCATTCCTGGACCGTCTTCAGATGACTAAAAATATCCACCCAGTCTGGGCCTTCTCAGCATAGTTTTTATCTCTCTTGGACTTTCCCATGCTGGCCAAGAAACCTGACAGTTTAAGCAGCTGAAGAATCTGCTGGTAGACAGCACTGTTGCTGGTAGAGAATGCCTGGGTAATGAATTACCTTCTTTAGGGCCCCGACGGGAATCTGGTACCCTGGAAAGCGTTAATTTACTTCACTCGAGTGAATGCTTTAGGCCCAGCAAGCATTTCATTTGCCTAGGCAGCCCATTGTGATGATGACATTAAATAATCATTATCATTACGTGGAAATCCTGTCACCTTGGGGATTTAGAAAGTGTTTCTCAAGTCACACACACACACACACACACACACACACACACAAGCAACCCAAATGAGCAGAGTGCGAAGAAAACATTTGTTTGAAATTGTCAGCATTTGGCAAAGGCAGGAGATGAAAGAAAGAAATGAACTATGGCTTTGGATTCCTTCCAGGGTTTTTTTTTTCTTTCCCCAACCCCAAATCATTTGGAGAAGAGGGAGAGAAGCCTTCCTGTCCTGGACCACGAGCTCCAGGGAGGAGGGCAGGAACCTTCAACTCCCTTATCCCTCCGTCCAGGAAGTCATTTCAAAGGGAGCTGCCTCCAGGGAAAAGCAAGAGCCTATTGGCCAATATTTATTTATAGCCCTTTACCCTGTAAACTTGTCCTCTTGTAAGAAATTAAGAGCAAAAAAAGTATTTCAGCTCTTGTTTGCCTGGAACCCTCTGAGCAGACCTATCTGCTTCCTTTGCTTCTTAGACTGGTTGCTCAACATCTTCGGTCTTGACTGAGTTGGTTTCATTCCTAGGCCCTCCCTTGTTATTAATGTTTTTATTTCTTCTGTGTTTGCAGTGTCCTTGACAATCGTTTTTTCTTTTTCTTTTATTAGCTGATCTTTACAACAACTCCGTGAGGTGGATCAGCCTCACAGACCACTTATCTAACAAATTGCCCAACATTTTCTTTCTTTCTTTTTTTTTTTTTGGCTTTTGTTAGGATTTATTGCAACCATTTTCTTTTTTTCTTTCTGATATCTGTCCTTCTCCAAGACATGGCGTCTTGCTCTTCCTTGCAGCGCTCCATCAGCCAGAGACTTCTACCATCTGCTTGTGATCCATTCTGGCCTTGCTCCTCCCCTTCCTGGCCTTGCTCCTCCCCTTCCTGGCTTTGCTCCTCCCCCTCCTGGCCTTGCTCCTCCCCTTCCTGCCATATCACCCTCCTCGGAGTCACTGTTGCTTCCTCTCTCAATGTGGTTAGAGCCCAATTCATCTAAGGCAGGTGTGAGCCATGGGCTTCCTCCTCGGTTTCTTGCCCTTCAGAGCATCTCTGAGTGGCCACAGACTGTTACTTGTTGCTTCTGTGGCTGGGTGTATATTGGCTCTATGGTGAGCTACTGGAACATCAGGCTTGGAACTGGTATGGTGACAGTTAAGGGCATCGATCCTCATTAACCAAGATCTGGTCAAGTCTTCTGAAAACTTAGGACCATTGCCAACCCCGCCACCAGGAGCCCATACATGCAAACTATGATTTAATAAGGAATAAGCAGAATGTCTGCCACTCTCAGTCTTCCTTACTGCCACCACCCTACCTGTCTTAGTATGTTTCCATCCGTGTATTTTTATTCCTACACATCCTTGATGTCTAGAACCTCACAAACAAGTAGGAGCCCCAGAAAACCATTCTAAGCTTTGAATTCTTGCCCTGTATATCAGTCTGTCTTTCCACTCCTCTACTGTGATTCTACCCATTAAACAACTTGTCTTTCTCACATGCTAGTCCCCAAGAGCAGAGGTTGCATCTTCTTAAACATTCCTTTAAATAAATGAGGAGCTTCTTTTATGGACGATAAAGTGTTTCCTAAATCAGTGAGGACTTTATAAATGCGAGTTCAAAAGTGGTAATTGTGTTAGTTTATGCACAAAACGATGAAGGATAGACTTGTTACAATGGTCAAGAAATACCTTTCCCTTTCATAAAACAATAATGATGACAGTTAGTCTACATTTTAAACTGAAATTATCAGCCATGCTATTTGACTGGTTTCTGATGAGGGCTTGCCTGGCCACCTTTGGGCATTGAGGCCAGTAGAAGGGAGAGATATTGTGTTTGTGTATCACACTCTGTGTCGTACCATCGTAAGCCAATGGAATGAGAATGGACTTATTGGGTTAAAAATAGCTCTACATTCTAGAACTCTCTCCACTGTCCCCATTTTATGGAGCCGAGCTTCAAAGAAGGGTAAAAGCTGATTCCCATATTTGTCTCCCTGTACCAACTCATGGCACACTGTTCCAAAATAATGGGTTGGTTGCTTATGCAGAATGAACATTAAAATGAATGAGTGAGACACGGTCTGAGCTTAAATGGAGTGGACTTTTGACAAAGTAAATGCAAATCATGGTCTAATAAAGGAGAAGCTGAATGAGGTAATGCGTGCATGTAATGCAACTGGGGACCCAAGGCGGGAAGCTTGCGCGTTTGAAGCCGGCTTGCAAGGCATAGCATGGTTCAAGGAAGCTCTCGGTATGTATGTATCGTACGCTTCAGGTCCTAAGTAAATAAGTACCGAGTGAATTAATGAGTTTAGCCTTAATCCAACTGTCCAAAAAGTTTAGTATTCACAGGGGAAAAGTCCCAGGAATGACTTTGTCGGCTTCTGTCCAAGGTACTCTAAGATCAATCAGCCACAGGGGAAGAACTGTAAGCTTGTGCCAGATTCACTTACAAGAAGCAGCTTTTGATAAAAGCTCTGTTCTGTTATCAATATTCCCTCAACTCTTTCTGCAGACCCCCACAGACAGGTTCTGAAAATGCAAGATATACTGTAGGCAGACGAAGAACCGAAAGTCAGAGGCAAGTCCCATGACCACTCAGACAGCAAGACCCCGCACCCCCCTCCCCCCAGCAGTTCTTCTGTCCTCGTTGGGGCGTGGGCTTATAGAAGTCTGACCACATTTCTGAGTGTAAACATGAAAACTGTAGACTGGCTGCAGGAGGGTCCAAGCTAGTATAGCAGAGTTTATGAGTTAACTGATGTTAACTGAAGATGCCGGGAGACTGCATGGTGAGATTCTGGCTTCTCATGGCTATCATCATCCATGGACACTCATCAGAATTGTTAGCTTTTGGTTGTAATGATTCTCTTAAGTCAGTGGCTACAAGGCTACAGAGCTTCCTTCCTTCCTTCTTTCCTTCCTCCCTCCCTTCCCTCCCTCTGTCCCTCCCTCCCTCCCTGCCTGCCTATCTTCTTCCATGGCTGTCTTCCTGCCTTCTCGCTCTCCTGCTTGCCTTCCTGCCTGCCTGCTTCCCCTGCCTCTCTGCTTGTGTTCCTGCCTTTCTGCTTTCCTCACTGCCTGCCTCTCTGCCTGCCTCCCTGTCTTCTTCCCGCCTCCCTGCTTTCCTCCCTCCCTGCCTGCCTGCCTTCCTGTCTTCCTGCCTCTCTGCCTGCCTCCCTGCCTCCTCCCTGTCTTCCTCCCTACCTCCCTGCCTGTCTTCCTCCCTGCCTGACTCCCTGTCTCTCTCCCTGTCTTCCTCCCTGCCTGTCTTCCTCCCTACCTCCCTGCCTTCCTCCCTGCCTGTCTTCCTCCCTGCTTTCCTCCCTGCCTTCTCATCCCTCATTCTCACTATTGATGCTTGTTATTCATGGGCCTGGCTCTTCACCTGGCAGGGGCAGGTTATCAGAGGAATTTTCTTCCGACTGCTTCCTTGGATGCTGCTGTTTTAGCTAATTGGGAATTGAACGTAAGAAAGAGTCAAACCGAGGAATCTGGGCATGGGATAGATTTTTCTTTCTGTCCCTCCGAGGATTTGATGTCAGCAGATATAAAGTGTCTTTTCTACTCAAACTACCTCTGAGCATTTTCAAGAATCAATTAGACGCCGGCAGGGCAGAGAGCAGAGGCAGACTGAGGCGTGTGGTGACAGCCCGGGACCCTGGCTGCACAACCACAGCCATGCTGTCCTTGATCATTAGAGAACCACAGTGACACCGCATCCCCTGGTGACTGTTCCCATTACAGTCAGGACTGCAGACCAAGGGCACAGCTCTTGGGGTCTTTCTCTGCTCCAATAATAAACAAACAGCGGTGAGAAGAGACCGGGGGAAAGGGAGGCTGGCTGTCCCTTTCACAAGCAAAGCCAAGAAAAGGAAATAAAAAGGAATCAGCTTTTATTTGCTCACTTTGAGTCCAGGACATCTGTATATTGTCTGGAAGGTTTTGCCACCGGCTAGACCAAGAGGAGCTTTGGGAAGATCCTTAATTCTGAGAAGATGGAGCTCTTGACAGGAGCCCTCCTAAGCTTACAAAGTAGGTGTGACGTGCCTCCTGCCAGCTGCCAGCCGGCAGAGCCTTTAACATATGCCTCTGGGGCCTGCGAGGTACAGGGTGAGGGCGGAATCGGAACACCTAAAAATGTGTCCAACTGAGCTGTCAGAGAGTCGCTCTGCAGGAACAAGGGGAGGTTCTAAAATCTAGGAGCAGTTTTGGAGCTTAGAGCTCCTGGTCTGTCAGTGGCAGAGTCTGATGAGAGTGGGGGAATGGGGGAACAGGGAGATCCTGGCGGCAGGTGCACAGGGAGAGGTGAGCCTTGCCTCTCAGGAGGTTTGGAGACATTCACACCAGTCAGCAAGCAAGAGGCTGGAGAGAAAGCTGCCTTTTACGTAATAGCTAGAGTTCCTCTCTGCTTCTTAGGAACAAGCTGGGGGTGGTAGGTGGTAGCTATGCTGGTCTTTGGCTTTGCAATCTGCGAAGCTGAGGTGAAGTGGGCTGGCCTGTCTTAGCCCACGCAGCCAGATGTGCAGGTGAAGAGAGCTTCTCTCTTCCTGCAGATGCTGCTGGGAGTATCCATCTCCATCCAGGCCATGTACAACTTACACTCTGACTCTCCTGATGGGCTCCTGCAGAGGGTCTTTGCATCATTGCCGAGGGTGTCTGCTACACCAGGAGTTCCTCAAACCTGAACTGGAGTTCTAGCCTACTGGTGGGTTTGGGAAATTCCTTAATTTCAGTGATGCCTTAAATTGCTTCTCTTTAGAATGAGGATGACAGCAGCCATACCAGGTTGTGATGAGAAACCTTAGCACGCCACTCACACCCATATCAACAGGTATATAACCATACACACGGCACAGCACAACACAACACAGCACATACATACATCATCATCATCATCATCAATAACAAACAAAACCCCCTCCAACTCCTCAAAAAAAAAAAAAAAACAACAGGAGGCAGCGGTTGGGGAGGTCAGGGAGGAAGGGAGACAAGCGTGAGCAGGCTACAGATGAAAAATACCGTAACATATACTCGAGACAGGACAGTTTGCAAGCACAGAGATCCAAGCTTCATTCCCAGAACCTAAGCAATAAGAGCTGGCCTTGGGAGGATGTAGCTATAAACTCAGCACTGGAGAGGCAGAGGCAGAGGCAGGCAGATCTCTGGGGCTCACTGGCCAGCCAGTCTAGCTGACCTGGTGAGGACCAGGCCTGTGAGAGGCCCTGTTCCAAAAACAAACAAACAAACAAACAAACAAACAAACAGGTGGTGTTATCTGACAAATATGGTCATGGATATATCCATACCACACAAAGAAAATGCCACCATAAAAGTTTAGCAACTTAAAAATTGATTATTAAAAGTTTAGGTGATTCTGATGCATTCAAGTTTAGTTTAAAAAAATTTAAAATTACATTTCCTGCATGTGTGCATATGCTGCAGCTCACATGCGTAGGTCAGAGGACAGTTCTCTCTGTTCACCCATCGCTGGGTCTCAGAGACTGAACTCAGGTTTCTGGCTAGGTGCAAACTGTGTCATTCCTCAGAGCCGTTTCTCCAGCCCCTCACTCAGGCTTCCTAATCACTGTTCAGAACAGACTTCATAATGGCGGGAACCAAAGGCCCGTGGCAAGATCAGGCACAGTCATCACTGTGGTGTGGGTGCTCCAGCCTCGACAGCTTGGGCCCAGGCATGTGTTAGTGTATCCTCTGATCTAGCTTGTCTATTTGTTGAGAAAAGAACATTTGTTCAAGTAGGCCTTGCTCTGGTCTTTGAAGACGTTCTTTTTTTCCACTGGCTGAAAAGACATCATGGGAGCATGGCACTGATAGAAGAAATGGCCACCTGCGAATGAGAATGACAGTGTCAGGGTGTGTAGAGGCAGAAAGGAAGGCGTCTGGGAGGAGAGCACGAAGGGGACATCGAGGGCTGGCGTGAACTATGGGAGTGCTAAGTTTATAAGCTACTCCTAAGGATGTTTGCAGGGCTGATGATATTGAAATGGAAAGTCCCGAGGAAGCTGGATACGTAGAAGAAAGTTTGGATATTTTAGAATGTAGAGATTAATTTTTCTCCTTTTCTCCTTTTCTTTTTTTGTTTTTTCTTTCTTTGTTTCTGTTTGTTGTTTCTTTCTTTCCTTCCTTCTTTCTTTCTTTCTTTCTTTCTTTCTTTCTTCCTTCCTTTCTTTCTAAAGATTTATTTATTTTATTTCTATGAGTACACCCTAGCTGTCTTCAGATGTACCAGAAGAGGCATCAGATCTCATTACAGATGGTTGTGAGGCACCATGTGGTTGCTGGGAATTGAAGTCAGGACCTCTGGAAGAGCAGCTAGTGCTCTTAACTGCTGAGCCATCTCTCCAGCCCCCTTGTGTTTTCAAATAGAAGTAGGAGTTTTATTCCATGACTAATTCCTCCTTTGTATTATGTCACTTCACTGACTCTGGAGATCTGCGTGAGAATCATTATAATTTCCTACTCTCCATTCCCATTCTCGGTGCTAGGTCTCTCTAAGGGGTCAGAACTGATAAAATAAATACCCATCGAAAGGGGGCTTATTAGATTGGCTTACATGATTGACTTGTCTGATATATCCAACAACGACTGTCTTCACACTGGAGAGACTCGAAACTGCCAGCTGATGTCCACATGGCTGGATGTCTCAGCAGACCCAATCTGGCCCTGAAGTCCTGGGGAGTCCTGGATCACCACTTCTATCTAGTCCATGTTAGAAGCTCAAAGACACTGGGTTTTGATGTTAGTGAAGGAAGGCAGTGATCACAGCAGCAGCAGTCTCAGCAGTAACTGGCAAACATGGCAGATGAACATGCCAGCAAGATGTAAAGGCAAGCAGGCAAAAAAAAATTCCCCTCACACCTCGTTCTTTCCCCTTTAATTATCCCAATTAAAAAAATCCCATGTGTCTCCTGAGTCTTGGCTCATGGGTGATTCTACATCTATTAGCCCATATATCCTATCTTTTCCGTTTCAGTGGGAAACACTGGGTCAGCTTTCAGTATCTCAAGAAGCATAGAATAGTTAGGACCAAAGGCTTCCGGTTATAACTCGGCAGCATTGTTTACTGATGACAAAGCTGAGGGTCTAAGATGCAGTCTCCCAACTAAGTCTGCTGCTCTTTAAACTATTCTCCAACAGATGTGACTCTGTGTACACTCAAGCTTACTAATCATGAGGGTTGTTAATCAAGCAGGGACAAGGGGCATCATGAATGGATTATTTTTCCAGTTTAAACCTGTTAAGAAGGACAGACACATATGGGCCAGTATTTTAGTTTTGTTTAACCAGGGTTTGTGGAGTTTGTCTCATTAAGTTCTTATAAAGTTATTATCACCATTATTTTGTGAGTTTGGATCGATTTAGCCGCATGTATGTCTGTGTACCACATGCACAGCGGAGGCCAGAAATGGGCATTGGAATGCCTGAAACCGGAGTTACAGACGATTGTGAGTCCCTGCGTGGGTGCTGGGAATTGAACTTGGGTCCTCTGGAAGAGCACTCGGTACTCTTACCCACAGAACCATCTCTTCATCCACTTTAAATGGTAGTCACCAGGGAATGAGTGTAAGAAAAAAATAAATAACAAATCCTCAATAGCTTCTAATTCATGTTATTGTTGTTATTGTTGTTGTTGTTGTTGTTGTTGGTAGAGGAGCTTGCAATCGGCAACCTGTTAGCTTTGAGCGGCTGTCAGATGCGCTGTTCATGCCCTCCAGAGGACAGAAGCAAGCCAAGTGTCTCCTTGACATCATCCTCATGTTTGCTATCATCACAATACTACATTTCCAGGAAAGTCACCATTTTCTCCATACAATGGCTTTAAAATAAGACTTGAATGTTCCCCTTTGATTTTGGCTTTGGCATATTACACATTTCTCAGTATTCCTTATATTTTGCTTAGTGTTCTCTGTCTGACAGTTTGAACTGCCCAGACAATAAGGCAAATGATTTCGTAGATGTTCAGGGAACAGCAGACTCAGCCAGCTTTCATTTTTTATTTTTTTTCTCCAGGATAATGGGAGAAAACCTTGGCTTGGATTTCTTTAAACCAGGCAGATCATGAGAATAAACAAAGTAGGGGTGTGCATTTGTGGGTGTTTTAGCTTTATTTCATGGTGACTTTTTATTTATTTGATATATTCCTTATTTACATTTCAAATGATTTCCCCTTTCCTGGCTCCCCCCTCCCCAAAAGTCCCATAAGCCCTCTTCCCTCCCCCTGTTTCCCCACCCACCCCTTCCTACTTCCCTGTCCTGGTATTCCCCTACACTGCTGCACTGAGCCTTTCCAGAACCAGGGGCCACTCCTTCCTTCTTCTTGGACATCATTTGATATGTGGATTGTGTCTTGGGTATTCCAAGCTTCTAGGCTAATATCTGTTTATCAGTGAGTGCATACTATGAGTGTTCTTTTGAGACTGGGTTACCTCACTTAGGATGATGTTCTCCAGCTCCATCCATTTGTCTAAGAATTTCATGAATCCATTGTTTCTAATGGCTGAATAGTACTCCATTGTGTATATATACCACATTTTTTGTATCCATTTCTCTGTTGATGGACATCAGGGATACTCTGTGGTAAGAGCATGTTTGAATGTGTTTTGAACATAAATATCAACAGTCTCAAAATGTGCCGATTTGTTGGCCTGTGTTATGAGCCGGGTACTGTTTTTACTATCTCAGTTATTGTCCTAAACTGTTGGTGAAAGGAATTTCATTGCCATTTTTCAGCCTTGGCAACCTTTAGCAGTTTGTCACGGGTCACCTAGGAAGTAAGCGAAGGCCAAGATTTGGATGGACCGACTGGCTTAATGATGCTCTTCAAGGAGTCATCCTTATCCCGCGTCTTCCATTTGTCAGGGAATACAGACTATCACTATGCAACAGGACGGCCCCTCACCTGCATAGAAGTGCCACGTTATGAGACTGTTTAGTAAACTTGAGCAAAATGTCTTGCTGGACACCAGGTCAGAACGGTCTGAACGGATGAGATTAATGACCCACGGAAGAGCGAGGAGGGAAGTGGGGGTGGGGGGCAGGTGGCTAAAGGCTGGGTGTCTGAGATGCTCAAGTTAGCCTCTCTCAGACAGTGTAGGACATGCTTAGCCTTACCCACACAGGGCTTTAGGGTGGGTGACACCGCCATGCTGGGCTGCTTCCCCCATTCTCTGCAGAGCAGCAAGGGTGGCTAAGCTAAGCTGTGAGTGCCTGGAGTCCTGATCTTGGTCAGTGAAGCCGTCGCAGGAACGGAACGGTTCCTCTCCTGCCTCTATTCCCGCTGACAGTCACTGTACTGGAATGCTTGGACAGGTCTTCGCTGCAGCCACAGGTAACTCTTTATCTGAGGTCTTTGTGACTAGCAAGTCCTCTCTGGGAATAATAATGCCTCGGCAGGAGGTCCAACCATCCAGGGCAAGATAAATACCTGACTGTCTTGACCCTCAAGTGGGAGGGTGCTGATGTGTGCTCTCAGAATAGTGTAAATGGGTGGAGTGCTCACTAGTGCTTGGCTGCCTGTACAGCCTGTGCTCACTAGTACAGCCTGTGCTCACTAGTACAGCCTGTGCTCACTAGTACAGCCTGTGCTCACTAGTACAGCCTATGCTCACTAGTACTTGGCTCTCTGTACAGCCTGTGCTCATTAGTATAGCCTGTGCTCACTAGTACAGCCTGTGCTGCCTTTCTTCCCTTCCAGCCTCACGTCCCTGCTTCTTTTTCTTTCTGTGCTTCCTTCAGTATACTTTGTCTTTAGGTCCTTGCTCGTAGCCTGATTAAAGGGATCCCAACATTAGCTAAGACCCTTGTTTGATGCCGTCCCCATATCCCTCTTCCACCTGCATCCCATACATCTGTTCTACCCCATTTCTGGCCACTCTCTACTACCACGGCTCCTCCTTCTCTTGCATAAGGTCTTATCACATGACCCAGGCTGCCGTGGAGCACACAGGCCTCTTTGCCTTAACAACCAGAGTTCTGGGATTAAAGTGTTTACTTTGTAACCACTTACTGTGGCATTTGTTCTTCAGAAATAACAAGCCTATTGTTTGAGCAGAATGCTGAGAGATGTCTCTTTACTGGCTTGAACATTCTCATCTGCTTGCTGCATCTCTGTCTCTCCCCCACTTATGCTTTCCCGTGGGTCTCAGGTGTGCCTCCTCGCTAGGTTGGTTCTGGGTGATAGGGCGGCACCTCCTCATGTTCAGACAAACACCATTTGTCTCCTGTTTCTTTGGGTCCAGACAGAGCAGTGGAAGAGTGCGGTCACTAGTGGCTGTCCTGCCTTCTTTACATCTCTGGCCATCCTGTGCCAGGCTGTGCTTATTCTCTGGACAGTCTGCTCCTCTCCTGAAGGTCACCAGGATTTAAATCAGGGCTTAACGCATTATGAAAGGCTGATGGCAGAGAGGAGAAATATGGATTCTGGGTATTCAGGAGGTCTGGCAAACACCAGAGGAACCTTCGAAACACAGGTTGTATTTTTTTTTTTTTTTTTTGAGTTTGGTTCTCTGTGTTCTGTTGTGGGCCCTGTTCTCTAACAAATGTCCTTTAAATCTCGTATTGCTTTATCTCACATATATCTGTAAAGGGGAATTCTTCCTTTATAAAATCAGTTTTGTTGCTGCTGTTTAAATGAGAGAAATGAAGATGGAACTCTATACTATCTCTCATGTATGTATGTTTTTATGTATGTATGTATGTATATGTATGCATGTATGTATGCATGCATGTATTTTCTATTTTTTTTAACCAAATAGAAGGGTATACAAGGAACATTTAATTAATCTATGGTTCCTTAGGAGGCTAGAGAATCCCTTTGGGTGTATTAAAGAAGTAGCTGCCACTATTCCTGGAAAAGGTGTTGGGAGGCAGCTTTTGTCCTGTTACCTGTGCAAGTCTCAAGTTGTTCACTTAGGATAGAAGTTGCTGGCCACTAGCCAGTTACAGCTTCTGAGAGCTGGGCCGTTGGACCAAATGCTCACCCTAGGTATTAGAGCTTGCAGTTTTCTTCTCTTAAGAGCGTTATTAATATGGAATATCAGCACTAGGAACTCACTGTGGTCTGAATGTTTGTATTTTCCCAAATTCTCACGTTGATGTGAACCCCTAATTCATAGTCCTAAGATGTGGAGGCAGTAGACATGATTAGGTCATGAGAGTAGAGTCTTCATAGTCGGCTCAACTCTTTCTGTATTGTTACGCTAGAATACCACACAGTGGAGAACGTCTAACGAGGAATTTCATAGACCTGGAGGCTGAGAAGCTCAGTGTCAAGGGCTAAGCACATGGTGAGGATGTGATGCTGTTTCCTTCCATGCTGGAAAGCAGAAATGGAGGAGAAGGTAGGAGAACATGCAGTGTGGAAGCGTGTTTATGACACCCCCTTGCTGTAACCAAGTCACCCCCATAATGATGGCATTGGCCCAGTGAAGGCAGAGCAGTCCTGACCCCACCTCATATGAGGCTCCAATTCCCTACAGTGTTTCACAGGGAATGACTTCGTCACGCATGGTTAAACCATAGTGGTGCTCTTGTAAAATGTGTTCAATAAAGTTAATATGCCTAATAGTCTTTATGATTTTCAGAAAATTCAAAAAGTCCCTCAAAAAGGAGGGACTTTTATCATTGTGTGAAAATACTTTAGGGGCTCTTCAGGGAGTCTTCTCTTCAACAGTAGTTATTATTGTATTACTTTCATTTGCATTTAGGCAATTTCATACATGTACATGATATCCAGTGACCACTTTCTCCTACCCTCTCCCATCTCCCTTCTAACCATATCTGATCCTCTTTTTATTACACGTGTCTTTCCTATGTTAATGTCTATTCATTTTGTATTCTGACCCACTGGATTTAACCAGGGCCAACTACGCAGGTATCTGTTGGAGTCTGTTGAGCTCAGCAGTGGGTACTCAGTTGAAGACAGTGACTCACCTCTCTCACTCCATCGCAAGCTAATTGTTCAGGAGTAAGGGTAGGGTTCCACGAACCTCTCTCTTTCCATTCTGATTATTGATGGGGCCAGTCTTGTCCCTGTATAGATGACCTCAGTTGTTGTGACTTAGCGACAATGGTTGTATCAAATTTAGAGGATGGTATTTCACAGCTCTTTACCATATCTCCTGGCTCTTACATACTCGTTGCCCCTCTTCTACAATGTTCCCTGAGCCTTAGAGGACATACTAGAAATGTCTTCTCTAGGGCTGAGCTGTCAAGGTCTTCATCTTAGACACTCTGGTAAAATGCTCCTAACCTCCCCTTCCTCCTCCTCCTCTTCCCCTTCCTCCTTTTCCTCCTCCTCGTCCTTTTCCTCCTCCTCCTTTTCTTCCCCCTCTTCCTTTTCCTCCTCCTCTTCCTCCTCCTCCTCTTCCTCTTCCTCCTCCTCTTTTTCCCTCTCCTCTTCCTTTTCTTCCTCCTCTTCCTTTTCTCCCTTCTCCTCCTTTTCCCCCTCCTCCTCCTTTTCCTCCTCCTCTTCCTCCTTTCTTCCTCCTCCTTTTCCTCCTCCTTCTCCTTTCCTCCTTCTCCTTCTCCTCTTCCTCTTGTCCTCCACCTCTTCTTCCTTCTCTTCTCCTCTTCCTTATCTTCTTCTTCTTTATACATTTTTATTTTGAGGGAGGGTTGTCTCAAGATTTGAAATTTTGCCAATAAACCTTTTTTTATTTAAAATAATGAAATAATAATCCAGAATTGTGATTATTTGAATAATAAATATCAAACATATTGTCATGCTGATTATTATACAGAGAGCAGTAGTGATGTGTGGTAAAGACTGATGGTCAATCTGATTATTTTAAAAAATATTTTTTTCATTTTTAGTTATGTGTGCATATGTCTCTGTGTGGATATGTACACGAGTTCAGGTGCCCATGGAAATCAGAGGCTTTAGCCCTCTGTGGAAGGAACTGGAGTTACAGGTGGTGGTGAGCCACTTGATGTGGGTGCTGGGAACTAAACTTGGGTCCTCTGCAAGAGCAGTATGTGCTTTTAGCTTCTGAGTCATCTCTCCAGAACCCGATCCTTTTTCTCCTCAATTTTAATTAATTAATAATATCAAATATAGTTGTTTATTCTTACTATTACTATGTGTACAATGTGTACATGTGAATGCAGGTGTTTGCTGATCTATGCTGTCTATGTAGAGGTTAGGTGATAACCCTAGCGAGTCAATTCTGTCCTCCTACCATAGGATCCAGAGCTCAAATGTAGTTGTCAGGCTGTGAGGTGTGGACCTCCACCAGCTGAGGCACCTCACTGGTCACTGAACTTTTATCCAGGTAGGAGTGTTTCTTCTTTGAAGTCTCCAGAGCTGGTGTTAGAGCTATGGAGGCTTGACTGGCTGTCATTTGAAAATTCCTTTCTCTGTTTTTTAGGGTCTGAAACAATTCAATGAATAAGGGATTTCTTTGAAAACAAAACACAAACTTGGCAAAACCAAACACGTAGTCCTCTTGAATAAATTAGCCTTCATAGAAGAGTGGTAAACTGGGCCTGGGCTTGGCTCTGTGGGACAGTTATTTAATAACGAAGACCGAGTTCACCTTCAAATGGAATTGAGATTAAAATCTCTTCAACAAACGATGTCTCCTCATTCGGTGGCCTCTACACCTCCCACTCCCACCATCTGCCGCACACAACTGAAACAAAACACTGCCGTTCATTTAGTTAATTATTAAATACTCACTGAACACGTATTCCCATTATGCACAGAGTCATTACATTCTATAATTCCGAGCAGGAGAGAATCTAAGAGCTTGCGGGTAGGAACAACTTGTGTGAAGAAATGAAATCAAAAGAATATGGTCTCTCATGTGAGCGTGAAGAGAAGATGGTGGCTTATGTTTATTGCATTGTTTCTGTAATGGGACTGGTGATTTGTGCTGAATAATTCATGCTATTTTGCCCACATCCCTTGAAAGCATTGGCAATTCTCTGAGGGACAGCTGGCTGAGGTTATGGCACAGACTGTTGCCACACACTTACATGCTGCCAAATGGCCTTTCTGGGAGGGTTTGGGGGAGGACAGCATTTGAAAGTTCTGCCTGTGGAATTGAGCAAGCCTGGGTTCAAATTCCATCTCTACTCTTTGACCTGGGCAAGTAATCTGACTTCTACCATATCTTCTCATGCAAACGAAGGCAAAAATTTATACTCATTTGGATTTATGTTTATGTTGTAGGCAAAACAAAAAAACAAAAAAACAAAAAAACAAAAACAAAAACAAAAAACAAAACAAAACAAAACAAAAAACCCCCAAAAAACCCAAAACAAAAACAACAAAAATGTACATTGCTTTTGGTAAAACTCTTTGTTAAGGAGGGGGAGCTACTTGAAAGGGAATGGCCCCTTCCTGGTTAATGCCTTGGATATGACTGAGAAAAAAATCTAGGAGCAGAAATTGGGGGCAAATGGTCTTGGGGAAGACTCGATTGAAGAGAGGCAGGGGCACCTAGGCAGGACAGGGAGCAGTGAGGTTGGGATAGTTCATCTTTATTATCTTCTTGATTGGCCTTAGAATCACCAGGAGACACACCCCCAGGGTGTGTCTGTGAGGGGGTTTCCAGAAAGGCTGGTCAAAGGAGGAAAGGCATCTTCTGAATGTGGGTCGCACTAGCTCATGGATTGTCCTCCTGAAATGTAGGGATAGAGAAAAGGGATCGAGCGGGCTGAGATCGAGTATGCATCCCTTCCGCCTTCTGAATGCACGCACAGGTGACCTCATGCTCTCTCTGCCACGCCTCCCCCACAGCAGTGACCTGCACCCCTTACAATTAAGTAGAAGCCCATGTAAACTTTTTACTTCTTCTTCTTCTTCTTCTTTTTTTTTTTTTTCCGAGACAGAGTTTCTCTGTGTAGCCCTGGCTGTCCTGGAACTCACTCTGTAGACCAGGCTGGCCTCGAACTCAGAAATCCGCCTGCCTCTGCCTCCCAAGTGCTGGGATTAAAGGCGTGTGCCACCACGGCCCAGCAACTTTTTACTTCTTATAGTGCTTTGTCAAACATCTTGTCGCAATAATTAGAAAGGCTGCTAATACAGTGAAGGTAGCTATAGGACAATTAAAAATTGCACTGGTCCCTAATTTAGTAAAATTGATAATGCTCTCCTCTGGGGAATCTGTTTCTCTTGCTCTCAGCATTCTGCAGTTCTTCATGTAGGGTGAAGCCTCGTGGGCCTCCCTCCATCCATGTTCGTGTGCCTGGTGTTGTCCTTGTTTAGCTCTTGGACAGATGGACAGCCATGCCGCCATGGAGACATACTATCACAGCAGACCTCCTGCTCCTGTGGCCTTCACAGTCCTTCCACTTCTGCATTCACAGTGTTCCTTGGGCTGTGTGTGTGGGACTTAGACTGTTAGGATGGCTTGCCACAACTTCCAATTTTTACTGGCTGGGGAATCTTCTGGGTATATGCCCAGGAGTAGTATAGCAGGGTCCTCCAGAAGTGTCGTGCCCAGTTTTCTGAGGAACCACCAGAGTGATTTCCAGAGTGGTTGTACCAACTTGCAATCCCACCAGCAGTGGAGGAGTGTTCCTCTTTCTCCACATCCTCGCCAACACCTGATGTCTCCTGAGTTTTTAATCTTAGCCATTCTGATTGGTGGGAGGTGAAATCTCAGGGTTGTTTTGATTTGCATTTCCCTAATGATTAATGATGTTGAACATTTCTTAAGATGCTTCTCAGCCATTAGATTCTTATTATATGAGATAATTTCTTACTCTCCCTCTCTCCCCCTCTCTTTCCCTTCTTCCTTCCTCCCATCTCTGCCCCCACATTCCTTTTTCTCTATCCTTTCTTCTCTCCCTCTGTATTGGTTCTCTAGCTGGCTCTGTTTGTCTGGAAAGTTGTAATTCAGCAAGGGAACGGCTAAGCAGTGATGTAGTCTGTGTTATCAGCTTTGGCTGATCCCTCCAGGAGCTCCGAGAGCATACATTACAGGTTGGTTCTACTTTGACTGAGTCAATTAATGGCTGAGGTCTGCGCCTATGGTGGTGTGGGGACAGAGGGGGCAGCTCCCTTGAGAAAGGAGAAGGTGTGCTCTACGTGTGGACACAATCAGTGGAGACAGAAGCACTAGATGGAAATGGGGTCTGAATTGGATGCTAATAGCCTCCATTATAGTAGACAATTAGCAATTAGCAGCCATTATCATCTCTTATATTTTGATTTTCTTCTCATCTAATAGGTATAAAAGAAATAAATCAGAACACAGAAAAACTTGTTGATGGCTTATTTATAATATAAATTACTTTTTTGCATCTACGTGCTTGCATTAAAAAAGTAAGATGAGATAATAAAGTCCTAAAATTATTAAAAATGTAAAAGCAGGCTGGAGAGATGCTCACTGATTAAGAACATGCACATGCACTATTCTTCCAGAGGAGCTGAGTTTGATCCCTAGAGCCCATCTCAGGTGGTTTACAATCTCCTGTAGCTCCAGCTCCAGGGAATCTGATTCCCTTGGCCTCTGTGAAAACCCATGCTCATATACACCTAACCACACATAGACCTGTGTGTATGTGTGTGTCGTGCATGTGCGCGTGAGCATGTGCACACACACATATGCACACACACAATTAAAATAAGTCGTAACAAAATATAAAATCAATAATACCTCAAAATGTGTCAGTAATACAAGATGCTGCCTCAGAGATGTGGAGAAAGAGGAACACTCCTCTACTGCTGGTGGGATTGCAACTTGGTACAACCACTCTGGAAGTCAGTCTGGCGGTTCCTCAGAAAACTGGGCACGACACTTCCAGAGGACCCTGCTATACCACTTCTGGGCATATACCCAGAGGATTCCCCAGCATGTAATAAGGATACATGTTCCACTATGTTCATAGCAGCCCTATTTATAATAGCCAGAAGTGGGAAAAACCCAGATGTCCCTCAACGGAGGAATGGATAAAAATGTGTGTACTCCATAGTACACAATGGAGTACTATTCAGCCATTAGAAACAATGAATTCATGAAATTCTTAGAAATTGGATGGAGTTGGAGAACATCATACTAAGTGAGGTAACCCAGTCTCAAAAGAATACCCATGGTATGCACTCACTGATAAGTGGATATTAGCCTAGAATCTTAGGACACCAAAGACACAATCCACATACCAAATGATGTCTGAGAAGAAGGAAGGAGTGGACACTGGTGCTGGAAAGGCTCAATGCCTTTTCTCAGTGTAGGGGAATACCAGAACAGGGAAGTGGGAAGGGGTGGATGGGGGGACAGGGGGAGGGAAAAGGACATATGGGGCTTTTGGGGGGTGGGGAGCCAGGAAAAGGGAAATCATCTGAAATGTAAATAAAGAATATATCTAGTAAAAAAAAAAAAGATGGTGCCTCAGAGGCAATCTTTAGCAACCCCACCCTACTTTTCCACTTCCCTACATGTAATTACTACAGTTAGCATTTAGTATGTAACCATTAGAGCTTTTATTTTCTTATACACACATGCATACACGTATGTGCGCTTTCACAGTTGGATTTGGCATAGTGACCCGGGCACTTTCCTTGTCACTCATCAGTATGTCCTGAAGACCTTCTCTGGCAGCAGATGCCAATCATCCCATTCTTTGAATGGTATTGTGTAATTTTATTATGTGTTTAATTACCTGCCTAGTAATAACGTCTTGGTGCCTCCCTTATTTCTCCCACAAATAGTGCAGTAATGACGTAGATAAAAAAACGTTGCATTGAGCCCTCTCCCCCACTGCTGGCAATGGACAAAGGGACACCGGGTTGTTCTTGTATCAGTCAGGGGCAGGGCAGGTGGCAGCTTTTTGCTCTTCCTAGCTTGATGCCTGGCTTGATCGCCAACGCTGTCTTATGCCTGGGACTCATAAAAATCAAATCAAGTCAAATCAAATCAAATTAAAGAAAGCATATCCAGGTAGTGCAGCCCAGGAGGAGGAAGACAGAGAACTGCGGACTGCCATGCTGCCCACAGACCTGCCTTCCAGCGCATGGCGTAGGCGGGTCACGCCATGCAGCACGGATGGAGGCGGTCACACAGGGGCCCACCAGCACATGGACGAGCCACCACAATGAATGCGTATGTGGTGGTCAGGTGGGAGAGAAAGAGAAGCAGAGAGGCTTGAGCGTTATGAAGAGAGACGGAACTGAAGACTCAGGGTGGAGAGGAGGAGCCTGTGGTGAACAGACAGCTCTGCCACCCGGAAGCCATGGTGAGGTCTCAGGCTGAGATGCTTCTGAGGGCCAAGCCTGAGTCTGAGTCCACGGCTGTGTAGAGACAGGGGTCAGTGTCGGTGTCCATGGCTCAGATTAGGGAACATAGGGGATATCGAGGGGCTGTGTGTAACTGACCCCTGCCCTCACTGGATCCCCGGCTCTGGAGGGCTAGCCCCATCCATCATCTGCGGCAGCACAGTGGAGCTGGCCCTGGTGACTGGTGTGGGTGAGGTAGCCCCGAGAGTGTGAGTGTGGGAGAGCTGACCCTGCCGCTTGTCAGCTGTGTGGTGACACAGGCCCAAAGGTGTGTTTCCTCCACTCACCCCTCACCACCTTCGGCAGCCGAAAAAGCTGCCCGCAGGGTCATGAGCTTGGGAGAGCTCGTCCTGTCCCTCACCAGCTAGCTGCGGCATTCAGAGCAGGCCCTGCACCTCCTCTGGGCTGCACAGCTGAGCTGGCCCTGGTAGATGGGGTGCCCGGCGAGCTGAGGCTGAGAGCGCGGGGTGGGGTGGGGGTGGTTGGGGGTGGTTGGGGGTGGGTGGGGGTTGTTGGGGGTGGGTGGGGGTGAGGGGGTGGTGGTGGAGGGGGGCGGGGGGAGAGGTGGCCCGGCCACTCATCAGGCGTGAGTGACATGGGGGTGGGGTGATACCCACTCCCTTCCCTCTCTCCACCTGCAGCAGCTGGAAGAGCTGGCTCTGCCTCCCGCCTCCTGCTGATGGTGGCCTTAGGTGGCCTAGCTGCAGCTGTGCTGGAGGGCGCACCCTGGTGGTGGAATAAAGGAAAGCTGGCGGGCTGACCCCAGATCCAGGGATTCGATTTGACCCACCTCGAAAGCTATATACTCTGCAAATGGTTGGGAGTCATAAAAGGGCCAGTCCTGCCTGTTCCAAAGCTGCAGTCTCCATGACACAGGGCAGCGACAGGATAACTGGGGGGAATTCTGGGTGAGGATCCAATATTGATTGTGTCACAGAAGTCAGAGACCCCGAACCAGACCAATGACTCCAACATCTATCTGCACGTGAAGATGTGTGGACTGAGGGACACACTACAGCTTCCACAATGAGATGCTTTCGATGATGACGATGATGATTATTTTTTGTTATTGCTGTTTGCTTGCATTGGGGGTGCAAAGGCGAAGGGAGATGAGCAGGATTGGGGTGAATGAAAAGAATAAAAGAATAAAAAGGCAAGAAGTTTGTATGGAGAATGAAGCTTTGTGGGTAGGGAGATGGGGAGGAGCTAACAACTTCGGGGGGGGTATAATTAAAATATATTGGGTGAAAAAATAAAAAAGAAACTAAAGTAGAATTTGTGTTCGGCATTTTTCTCTTAACTCCTCATTATTACACAGCCCTAATTATGTTACTATCGATTTATTTAAAAAATTAAAAAAAATTGAGACTGGGTCTTACTATGTAGCCTGTGTTGGTATAGAATTTGTGATCCTCCTGCCTTAGCCTCCAAGTGCTGGGATTGCCTTTTCAGGCAATTTGTTTTTCAATTGGATATTTTATTTATTTATATTTCAAATGTTATCCCCTTTCCCAGTTTCCCTTTCGCAAACCCCCTATCCCATCCATCCTCCCCGTGCTTCTATGAGGGTGCTCCTCCACCCACCCACTCCCTCCTCCCTGCCTTCAATTCCCCTACACTGAGTCATGGGGCTTTCCCAGGACCAAGGGCCTCTCCTCCCATTTATGCCCGACAAGGCCATCCTCTGCTACATATGTGGGGGGAGCCATGGGTTGCTCTATGTGTACTCTTTGGTTGGTGGTTTAGTCCCTGGGAGCTGGGGGGCGGGGTACTGGTTGGTTGATATTGTTGTTCTTCCTATGTGGTTGCAAACCTCTTCAGCGCCTTCAGTCCTTTCTCTAGCTCCTCCATTCAGGTCCCTGTGCTCAGTCCAATGGTTGGCTGAGAGCATCCACCTCTGTATTTGGCAGCCTCTGGCAGAGCCTCTCAGGAGACAGCTATATCAGGCTCCCGTCAGCAAGCACTTCTTGGTATCCACAGTAGTGTCTGGGTTTGGTGTCTGTAATATGGGATGGATCCCCAGGTGGGGCAGTCTCTGGATGGCCTTTCCTTCAGTCTCTGCTCTACACTTTGTCCCTGTATTTCCTTTAGACAGGAACCATTCTGGCATAAAAATTTGGAGACGAGTGGGTGGCCCATCCCTCCACCCCAGGGGCGGGGCCTGTCTAACCTTTGGTTATGGTCTCTACAGGTTCTCCCTCCCCTTTGCTGTGCATTTCAACTAATCTCATCCTCATTGGGTCCTGGAAGCTTCTTGCTTTTTTGGCATCTGGGACTTTCTGGTGGCTACCCCCAGTTCCCCATCCCCCACTGCTACACACCTCTGCTCAATTTCCTGAGCCTCTGCTCATCTCCATCTCCTCCCATACCTGATCCTGCCCCCTTTATTCCCTCCACCTACTCTCTTCCTCCCAAGTCCCTCACTCCCTCTACCTCCTGCGAGTATTTTGTTTCCTCTTCTAAGGACTGAAGCATCTACACTTTGGTCTTCCTTCTTCTTGAACTTCATATGGTCTGTGAATTGTATCTTAGGTATTCAAGGTCTTTTCCTAATATCCACTTCTCAGTGAGTGCATACCATGTGTGTTCTTTTGTGATTGGGTTATCTCACTCAGGACGATATTTTTCTAGTTCCATTCATTTGCCTGTGAATTTCATGAAGTCATTGTTTTTTAATAGCTGAGTAGTAGTCCATTGTGTACCACATGTTCTGTATCCATTCCTCTGCTGAGGGACATCTGGGTTGTTTCCAGCTTCTGTCTATTATAAATATGGCTGCTATGAACAAAGTGGAACATGTGTCCTTGTTATATGTTGGAGCATCTTTTCGGTATATGCCCAGGAGTGGTATAGCTGGGTCCTCTAGGTTTTATCGTCTCTGGTAAGAAGTCTGGTGTAATTCTGATAAGCCTGCCTTTATATGTTACTTGACCTTTTCCCCTTACTGCTTTTTAATATTCTTTATTTTGTGCATTTGGTGTTTTGATTATTATGTAATGGGTGGAATTTCTTTTCTGGTACAGTATATTTGGAGTTCTGTAGGCTTCTTGTATGTTCAGGGGCATCTCATTCTTTAGGTTAGGGAAGTTTTCTTCTATAATTTTGTTGAAGATATTTACTGGATCTTTAAGTTGGGAATCTTTACTCTCTTCTGTACTTATTATCTTTAGGTTTGGTATTTTCATTTTGTCCTACATTTCCTGGATGTTTTGGGTTAGGAGCTTTTTGTATTTTGTATTTTCTTTGACTGTTGTATCAATGTTTTCTATGATATCTTCTGCACCTGAGATTCTCTCTTCTATCTCTTGTATTCTGTTGCTGATGCTTGCATCTATGACCCCTGATCTCTTTCCTAGGTTTTCTATCTCCAGGGTTGTCACCATTTGTGATTTCTTTATGGTTTCTATTTTCATTTTTAGATCCTGGATAGTTTTGTTCAATTCCTTCATTTGTTTGGTTGTGTTTCCTGTATTTCTTTAAGGGATTTTTGTGTTTCCTCTTTAAGGGCTTCTAGCTGTTTACCTGTGTTTGCCTGTATTTCTTTAAGGGAGTTATTTATGACCTGTTAAAAGTCCTCTATCATCACCATGAGATGTGATTTTTTTAAAATCAGAATCTTGCTTTTCTGGTGAGTTGGGGTTTCCAGGGCTTGCTGTGGTGGGAGAACTGGGTTCTGATGATGCCAAATAGCCTTGGTTTCTGTTGCTTCTGTTCTTGCACTAGCCTCTTGTTATCTGGTTATCTTTGGTGTTGGTTGGTCTTGCTGTCCCTCCTGTGAGCCTGTGATCTTAGGTGTGTCAGTACTCCTGGGAGACCAGCTCTCTCTGGGTGGCATTTGGGTACAGAGAGTTATGGCATATAGTTATCTCTGGTGCACAGATGTAAACAGGAAGGATCTTGTCCCTGGGTGCTCAGAGATTTGTGTGCCCTGTGGGCACATGTTAGGTCTCTCTTGGGATAGCTATTGTAGCAATAGTGGTGGTCTCATCTGTGTCCTTGGGTGTGTCAGCACTCCTGGGAGACCACCTATCTCCGAGTGGGATTTGGGTACAGAGAGCTGTGGCACATGGTTATCTCCCAGGTGTAAATGGAAACCGGAAGAAGTAATTGTCTTAAAGTTGCATCAAAATGGTCTATTGAGTTAACAAATCGTTAATTTAGTCATCTTCCTACTTCTAGTTGCATAGGGCAGACTACAATTCTTATATTTTCATTCAGTATATTATATAATCTATTATAGAAATGCTATTTATAAGCATTTAAAAATGTTTATAATAATAGGAAGCATAGAAGGTATAAGGTAACATAGAAGTTTATTATAATCATAATGCATGTTTTTTCTCTACTTATTTTGGAGTATTCGCAGGAGTAGGTTCAGTACATGAACTTTATAGAGTTTTCTGCATTAAGCCTCCTCGGGCAACCCTGCTGTAAATCAGAGACATTGCATAATTGCTGTCTTGCCTTAATAGTAAACACGGGTAACTATACTGAAAGGGGAACTGACTCTTCAGAAAACAGGTCCTGTGACCAGTGAAGGAGGAGCTGAAACCTGACTGAGAAGCTGAGTTCTCACGACTAGGCATGCACTAGTAGCATTTGGTCTTCACACATGCAATTCCTGGTTATGCTAAGAGGTGCACAGGCACA
Organism: Apodemus agrarius; assembly: GCA_964023405.1. NCBI lineage: Eukaryota > Metazoa > Chordata > Mammalia > Rodentia > Muridae > Apodemus > Apodemus agrarius. The sequence continues at coordinate 55,600,492 of OZ030020.1, read as the reverse complement.
GGGTTTCCACTATAAACCTTCCTCAAGCAGAATCAGCTTAGAGGTGCAGCAGCCCATGTAATGAAAACCAGGGACCGGGTGGGAACAGAGTAAGGGGGAGCTGGGTCCAGGCACAGTTGTGACTCCAGCTACTCTGGAGCATGACAATCCTTTCTAGCTTTCTGGAGCTACAGAGTAAATTCAAGACCAACTTGGGAAACTTTGTAAGACTCTGTCTCCCAGTAAAAATTTAAAATTGGGTTGGATTATGGCTCAGCAGCAGAGCAGCTCCTGGTGTGCATAAGGTTTTCAGTCCCTACTGCCAGAAAAACAAAGCAAGTCACAATTTTTGTAAACATCTACACAACTTTCCCTACATTTTGATGATGTTATTAATATTGCATTTATAAAATACTAGTGTTAATAGTATTATTGCAGGGCTTGCGGCGAGGCCGCCCTCTTGCCTCGGGACACCGTGGACTGCTGGCAGCTGGGGTCAGGTGCGTGGACAGAGCCCTAGCTTAGCATAGACTACCCCCTCAGGCTCTTGCCGGTGCCCAGAGCCAGAGGAGCTCCGCGGGAGGTCTATGCACCTACAGCTCGGTGGCTGTGGCTGACCGCTGGGGACCGCTGGGGACCGCTGGGGACCGGTTCACTGTGCTTGCAGGGAGGCCGCCATCTTGCCTCGGGTCACTGAGGACGGCTGGTGGCTGGGGTCAAGTGTGTGGACTGAGACCTAACCTAGCATAGACTACTCCGTCAGGCTCTTGCCTGTGCACAAAGCCAGAGGAGCTCGGCGGGAGATCTGGGCACCTACAGCTCGACACGGCTGTTGCTGACCGCTGGGGTCCGGCTCTCTGGGCTTGCAGCGAGGCCGTCATCTTGCCTCAGGTCACTGTGGACGACTGGCAGCTGGGGTCAGGAGCACGGACACCCTCTACTACAGCAGCGCCAAAGGCCAGGCTCACAAGAGCTTCAAACTCCAACCAGTAACAATAAGACCAACTAACTCCAGAGATAAACAGATGGCAAAAGGAAAATGTAGGAACGTTACTAACAGAAATCAAGGCAATATGGCACCATCTGAACCCAATTCGCCAACCACAGCAAGTCCTGGATACCCCAACACATCAGAAAAACAAGAGTTGGATATAAAAGCACTGGTCATGATGCTGCTAGAGGAACACACACACACACATACACACACACACCAAAAAAAAAAAAAAGACATAAACAAATCTCTTAAAGAAATGCAGGGGAACATCAATAGGTTAGAAGCTCTTACAATGCAAACACAAAAATCACTTAAAGAACTCCAGGAGAATATGGACCAACAGACAGAAGCCAAGAGGAAATGAGAAAAATCACTTAAAGAAATGCAGGAGAACTTGAACCAACAGGCAGAAGTCATGAAAGAGGAAACACAAAAATCTCTTAAAGAATTGCAAGGAAACACAAACAAATGAAGGAACTGAGCAAAAACCATCCAAGATCTGAACACAGAGGTAGAAACAACTAAGAAATCACAGAAGGAGGAAACTTTGGAGATAGAAAACCTTGGGAAGAAATCAGGGGTTGTAGATGCAAATATCAACAACAGAATACAAGAGATAGAGGTAAGAATCTCAGATGCTGAAGATACCATAGTAACCATTGACTCCACAGTCAAAGAAAACACAAAATGCAAAAGGCTTGTAACCCAAAACATCCAGGAAATCCAGGACACAATGAGAAGACCAAACCTAAGGATTATAGGGATAGATGAGAGTGAAGATCTACAACTTAAAGGGCCAGCAAATATCTTCAATAAAATTATGGAAGAAAACTTCCCCAACCTAAAGAGAGAGAAGCCCATGAATATACAAGAAGCCTACAGAACTCCAAACAGACTGGACCAGAACAGAAATACCTCCCATCACATAATAATCAAAACCCCAAATGTACTAAACAAAGAAAGAATATTAAAGGCAGTAAGAGAAAAAGGCCAAGTAACATATAAAGGAAGACCTATCAGAAGCACACCAGACTTCTCTCCAGAAACCATGAAAGCTAGAAGATCCTGGGCGGATCTCATACAGACCCTAAGAGAACACAAATGTCAGCCAAGACTACTATACCCAGCAAAACTCTCAATCAACATAGATGGAGAAATCAAAATATTCCATGACAGGACCAAATTTACACAATATCTTTCCACTAACCCAACTCTACAAAGGATAATAGGAGGAAAACTCCAATACAAGGAGGGAAACTGCACCCAAGAAAAAGCAAGATAGTAGTAACCTTCTTCCATCAAACTCAAAGGAAGATAACTACTCAAAAACAAAAATAACATCAAAAATGACAGGAAGAAATAATCACTATTCCTTAATATCTCTTAACATCAATGGACTCAATTCCCCAATAAAGACAGACTAACAGACTGGATACGGAAAGAGGACCCTACATTTTGCTGCATACAGGAAACATACCTCAGAGTCAAAGACAAACACTGCCTTAGAGTAAAAGGCTGGAAGACAATTTTGCAAGCAAATGGTTGCAGGAAGAGACCTGGAATAGCCATTCTAATATCAGATAAAATTGACTTTCAACCCAAAGTCATCAAAAGAGACACAGAAGGTCACTTCTTGCTGGTCAAAGGAAAAAATCCACCAAGAAGAACTCACAATTCTAAACATCTACGCTCCAAATGCAAGGGCACCCTCATTTGTAAAAGAAACTTTACTAAAGCTCAAAACACACATTGCACCTAACACAATAATTGTGGGGGACCTCAACACTCCACTATCCTCAATGGACCGATCAGGAAAACAGAAACTAAACAGGGACACAGGGAAACTCATTGAAACATTGGACCAATTGGATTTTATATATATATATATATATATATATATATATATATATATATATATATATAAATATATATATAAAACATTTCATCCTAAAGCAAAAGACTATACCTTTTTCTCAGCACCTCATGGTACCTTCTCTAAAATCGACCATATAATTGGTCACAAGACAGACCTCAACAAATATAAAAAGATCGAAGTAATCCCATGCCTCCTATTGGATCACCATGGAGTAAGAGTGCTCTTCAATAGCAACAAAAACAACAGAAAATCCTCATACACGTGGAGGCTGAACAATATTCTACTCAATGATACCTTAGTCAAGGAAGAAATAAAGAAAGAAATCAAAGACTTTTTAGAATTTAATGAAAATGAAGGCACAACATACCCAAATCTATGGGACACAATGAAAGCAGTGCTAAGAGGAAAACTCATAGCCCTAAGTGTCTCCAAAAAGAAACAGGAGAGAGCATATACTAGCAACTTACTGGCGCACCTGAAAGCTCTAGAACAAAAAGAAGCTATTTCACCCAGGAGGAGTAGAATACAGGAAATAATCAAACTCAGGGCTGAAATCAATCAAGTTGAAACAAAGAGAACCATACAAAGAATCAATAAAACCAGGAGCTTGTTCTTTGAGAAAATCAACAAGATAGATAAACCCCTAGCCAGACTTACCAAAGGGCACAGTATTCAAATTAACAAAATTAGAAATGAAAAGGGAGATATAACAACAGAAACTGAGGAAATCCAAAAAATCATCAGATCCTACTACAAAAGCCTATACTCAACACAACTGGAGTATCTGGAGGAAATGGACAATTTCCTAGACAGATACCAAATACCAAAATTAAACCAGGATCAAATAGACCGTCTAAACAGACCCATAACCCCCAAAGAAATAGAAGGGGTCATAGAAAGTCTTTCAACCAAAAAAAGCACAGGACCAGATGGTTTTAGTGCAGAATTCTATCAGACCTTCAAAGAAGTCCTAATACCGATACTCTTCAAACTATTCCACAAAATAGAAACAGAAGGAACACTACCTAACTCATTCTATGAAGCCACAATTACCCTGATACCAAAACCACACAAAGATCCAACTAAGAAAGGGAACTACAGGCCAATTTCCCTTATGAATACCGATGCAAAAATACTAAATAAAATACTTGCCAACCGAATCCAAGAACACATCAAAACGATCATTCACCATGATCAAGTTGGCTTCATCCCAGGGATGCAGGGATGGTTCAATATACAGAAATCCATCAATGTAATCCATTACATAAACAAACTCAAAGAAAAAAACCACATGGTCATCTCGTTGGATGCTGAAAAAGCATTTGACAAAAATTCAGCATCCTTTCATGCTAAAAGTCTTGGAAAGAACAGGAATTCAAGGCCCATATCTAAACACAGTAAAAGCAATTTACAACAGACTACTAGTCAACATCAAGGTAAACGGAGAGAAACTTGAAGCAATCCCACTAAAATCAGGGACTAGACAAGGCTGCTCCCTCTCACCATATCTCTTCAATATAGTACTTGAGGTACTAGCTAGAGCAATTTGACAACATAAGGAAGTCAAAGGGATACAAATCTGAAAGGAAGAAGTCAAACTGTCACTATTTGCAGATGATATGATAGTATACTTAAGTGACCCAAAAAACTCCACCAGAGAACTCCAACAGCTGATAAACAACTTCAGCAAAGTGGCTGGTTATAAAATCAACTCAAGCAAATCAGTAGCCTTCCTATACGCAAAGGATAAGCAGGCCGAGAAAGAAATTAGGGAAATGACACCCTTCACAATAGCCACAAACAATATAAAGTATCTTGGTGTGACTCTAACCAAACAAGTGAAAGATTTATATGACAAAAACTTCAGATCTCTGAAGAAGGAAATTGAAGAAGACCTCAGAAGATGGAAAAATCTTCCATGCTCATGGGTTGGCAGGATTAATATAGTTAAAATGGCAATCTTGCCAAAAGCAATATACAGATTCAACGCAATCCCCATCAAAATCCCAACTCAGTTCTTCATAGAGTTAGAAAGAGCAATTCTCACATTCATCTGGAATAACAAAAAACCCAGTATAGCTAAAACTATCATCAACAGTAAACGAACTTCTGGGGGAATCAATATCCCGGACCTCAAGCAATACTACAGAGCAGTAGTGTTAAAAACTGCATGGTATTGATACAGTGACAAGGAGGCGGATCAATGGAATAGGATCAAAGACCCAGAATTGAACCCACACATCTATGGCCAATTGATCTTCGACAAAGGAGCTGAAAACATCCAGTGCCTTTTCAACAAATGGTGCTGGCTCAACTGGAGGTCAACATGCAGAAGAATGAGAATTGATCCACTCTTATCTCCTTGCACTAAGCTCAACTCCAAGTGGATCAAGGACCTCCAAATAAAACCAGACATACTAAAACTAATAGAAAAGAAACTGGGGAAGACCCTTGAGGACATTGGCTCAGGGGGAAAATTCCTGAACAGAACACCAATTGCTTATGCTCTAAGAGCAAGAATAGACAAATGGGACCTCATAAAATTACAAAGTTTCTGTAAGGCAAAAGACACTGTCAAAAGGACAAATCAGCAACCAACAAATTGGGAAAAGATCTTCACCAACCCCACATCCGACAGAGGGCTAATTTCCAATGTATACAAAGAACTCAAGAAGTTAGACCCCAGAAAACCAAATAACCCTATCCAAAAATGGGGTACAGAGCTAAACAAAGACTTTTCACCTGAAGAAATTCAGATGGCTGAGAAACACCTTAAAAAATGTTCAACATCATTAGTTATTAGAGAAATGCAAATCAAAACAACCCTGAGATTTTACCTCACACCAGTCAGAATGGCTAAATCTAAAAACTCAGAAGACATCAGGTGTTGGCGGGGATGTGGAGAAAGAGGAACACTCCTCCACTGCTGGTGGGACTGCAAACTGGTACAACCAGTCTGGAAATCAGTATGGTGGTTCCTCAGAAAATTGGACATGATACTTCCGGAGGACCCAGCCATACCACTCCTGGGAATATACCCAGAAGATTCCCCAGCATGCAATAAGGATACATGCTCCACTATGCTCATAGCAGCTTTATATATAATAGCCAGAAGCTGAAAAGAACCCAGATGTCCCTCAACGGAGGAATGGATACAAAAAATGTGGTATATATACACAATGGAGTACTATTCAGCCATTAGAAACAATGAATTCATGAAATTCTTAGAGAAATGGATGGAGCTGGAGAACATCATACTAAATGAGGTAACCCAGTCTCAAAAGAATACCCATAGTATGCAGTCACTGATAAGTGAATATTAGCCTAGAATCTTGGGACACCAAAGACACAATTCACATACCAAATGATGTCTGACAAGAAGAAAGGAGTGGACACTGGTGCTGGAAAGGATCAAAGCATCAGTGTAGGGGAATACCAGAACAGGGAAGTGGGAAGGGGTGGATGAGGGAGCAGGGGGAGGGAAAAGGGCATGTGGGACCTTTGGGGGGGTGGGGAATCAGAAAAAGGGAAATGAATTGTAAATATAGAATATATCCAATAAAAAATTAAAAAAATAGTATTATTGCTACAGCATGAGTGCTATTACATACCAGGTACTCTTCTGATTGTTTTTTTTCCCTATATTCTTTGTTTACATTCCAAATGATTTTCCCTTTCCCAGTTCCCCCCTCCCCATAAGTCCTATAAGCCCTTGTCACTCTGACCGTTCTCCATGCAGAAGAATGAGAATTGATCCATTTTTATCTCCTTGTACTAAGCTCAACTCCAAGTGGATCAAGGACCTCCACATAAAACCAGGTACACTGAAACTAATAGAAAAGAAACTGGGGAAGACCCTTGAGGACATGGGCACAGGGGTAAAATTCCTGAACAGAATACCAATAGCTTATGCTCTAAGATAAGAATTGACAAATGGGACCTCATAAAATTACAAAGTTTCTGTAAGGCAAAGGATACTGTAAAAAGGACAAAATGGCAACCAACAAATTGGGAAAAGATCCTCACCAAACCTACATCTGATAGAGGGCTAATATCCAACATATACAAAGAACTCAAGAAGTTAGACTCCAGAAAGCCAAATATTAAAAATGGGGTACAGAGCTAAACAAAGAATTTTCACCTGAGGAACTTCGGAGGGCCGAGAAGTACCTTAAGAAATGTTCAGGGGCTGGAGAGATGGCTCAGCAGGTAAGAGCACTGACTGCTCTTCCAAAGGTCATGAGTTCAGATCCCAGTGCTCATATGGTGGCTCACAACCATCCATAGAGATCTGACACCCTCTTCTGGTATCTGAAGACAGCTACACTGTACTTACATATAATAAATAAATCTTTAAAAAAATGAAAAAAAAAAGAAATATTCAGCATCATTAGTGATTAGGGAAATGCAAATCAAAACAACCCTGAGATTTCACCTCACACCAGTCTGAATGGCTAAGGTTAAAAACTCAGAAGACAACAGGTGTTGGCGAGGATGTGGAGAAAAAGGAACACTTCTCCACTGCTGGTGGGAATGCAAGTTGGTACAACCACTCTGGAAATCAGTCTTCTGATTGTTTTATTTGGCATTTCTTTAATCCTGTAGCCACTCTTGGAGTTAAGAATAACTCTTGAGTTATTTCTTAAAAAAATTAATCTTATATGTAAAAAATGCACATTTTTATGGAGTACCGTGTAATGTTTTAATACATGCACATGTTTTTATGTTCAGATTAGGGTAAACATGTCTGCCAATAACCAACAGTGGCCACTTGCAGTGGTGAAACCAGATGGACACCCCTCCCATTTTACAGACAAGGAAAACTGAGGTATGGAGAGATTCTGGAACTTTCCCAGGTCGCAGTGGATAGGTGCTGGGACAGAGAGTTGAGCTTATCTGCCTCTGTCCTCTGACCACAACTCTCTATACAGTCTCATGTTAAGTTGTCACTACTGCATACCTTCATCAACCTTGTAGCAGTCACTCAAAAGGAGAAGTAATGGCTGAGATGAACCCAACCCTAATACTGTTGCTCGAGTTCCCACAAGGAAAAAGAGCAACAGTCCAACTACCTGTTAGATAGTCATGTCTAAAACAATGACTACTAGGCTATCAGCCTTGATGGAGGTGTTCATGGGAGCAAATTGGCGTGTCTCAGACACGAGTTTCCAGGGAAGCCATTGAGGATGTAGCTGTATGCTTTCCCCAACAGATGACTCAGATGATCAGATGTGATTAAGAGGTTTAGAAGCTAAAAATGCCAACCCGGTTTCACCAGCCTCAGGTGGGCAGGAGATTTCTGAGAGAGTCATGGCTTCCATTACCCCTGCTTTCCAGATGGCTGCCATGGATGGAAATGAGCAGGTACTGGTGACTTGTTATAGCAAGAAACGTTGGGGGTGGGTGGGTTAAGGATGCTAAAAACTGAGAGACATGCTCCTTTGGGGCTCTGCAGTCATGTTTATGTTTGAATCTGTGTAGGGCATGAAGGTCTTTGTGCTGTAGACATGTGCTAGGGGAAGCTGGACAGTTGAGCACAGGGCATTGTTCATTCCTTCAAGGGAAGGAACACAAAACCTGTTTTTGGCACAGAAGGCTGGAGTGGGTGTGCTTTCTAGCCCGGTGACCTTTGCACAGTCTGGGTGGCTGAAGTCTTTCCTGTCCTAGACCCTCTTCCAGACTATTATTGTAAACTTGCTTTTTCTCAGTCTATAGAACCTTGCTATTGGAAGGTGTCCCGTGCACTTTACAAAGAGTTTCAGTGTAGTCCCATCTGATCTATATTTAGCTTACTTTGATCCCCAAAGAGATGTAGGTATGCTTTGTTGTGCACACAGGATTGAGTTAATCATCACAAGAATATTTTCCACCAGATCGTGTTGTTTTTAAAATCTGCCCAAAATAACTTGGAGTCAAAACTCTCAAAAGTTTGAACCAACATTGGCCACTGAGTCATGTCGCACCAGACCACATTCTTGTCTCTTGTAGCTCCCACTCTGCTGACTGTGAAGGTCCCAGAGACTCTGGAAAATCAGGAAAAGGGTCAGGTACTGCTTTATCTTTGAGAGATTACAGAACCAGACATTGATACCCAAAGTAGTGACCATGTAGCCACTGGGCCAGTAACGACTGGTTAGAATACAGGTTTGAGATATTGCAGAGTGTTTGAGATATTGCTCAACTATGTATACACTTGTCCTATTTAAATCTTTCCTTCATTTGCATTCTTTTTTGTTTTTGTTTTTTTTTTTTTTTTTTGAGACAGGGTTTCTCTGTGTAGCCCTGGCTGTCCTGGAACTCACTCTGTAGACCAGGCTGGCCTTGAACTCAGAAATCCGCCTGCCTCTGCCTCCCAGAGTGCTGGGATTAAAGGCGTGCGCCACCATCGCCCGGCACTCATTTGCATTTTCTATGTGCCGAAGGAAAAGATGTATTTGTGAGCCATGAGCGATAATATCTGAAGCAGTTAGTAATGCTAGTCTAACACTCAGCAATGCTTCTTGAGAAGGAACACTTTAATTAGGCCTTCTTCCTTCTGTACTTGGGACCAGCCCAGAGCTCTCTTATGTGTCCAGCAATTCTCCAACTTCAACACATCTCTCTTAGGGGGTTGGCAACAAGAGTTTTTCTCTTTTACCTTTTGATCCTTTTTTCCCCCTGTCTGTATGTCTGTCTATCTGTTGTGGTTTGCATGTGATTAGCTCTCATGGGATCATATATTTGTATGCATGGTCCCTGGTTGGTGGAACTGTTTGGGAAGAATTAGGAGGTCTAGCTTTGTTGGAGGAGGTGTGTCATTCACCATTTCAAAGCTCTCTTTCTGCCTCCCACGTGCAAATAAGGATGTAAGTAAGCCCTTAGTTACTGTCCCAGTGCCACGCCTGCTGACCTGCTGCCATGCTTCCCCACCTTGATTTATGGATTCACCATCTGAGAGTGTAAGCCTCAATAAACTCATTCTTCTATAAGTTGTGTTGGTCATTGTATCTTCACAGAAATAGAAAAGTTAATAAGGCTGTCTGTCTATTACCTATCCATCCATTCATCTACCTAGTATCATGTCTGTCTGTCTGCCTGTCTTCCTATCTATCTATCTATCTATCTATCTATCTATCTATCTATCTATCTATCTATCATCTATTCATTTATTCATTTTTCTATCTATCCATTCATCTACCCATTATCATCTGTCTATCTGTCTATCTATCTATCTATCTATCTATCTATCTATCTATGTATCTTTCTATCATCAACAATATCTCTACTTTTGCTTTTGGTCACATAGGCTTTCATTATTCTTTTATCACCACTACCACCACCACCACATATTTTTGGATATAGCATTTTGCTAAATACGTTATGCAGTTCATCACATTAAAATATGTGTAATTTGATATATTATCATTGTATATATATATTTATAGAATACAATGTGCTGTTTTGATATGTGTATAACAACATGGAATGACTAAATTAAGCTAATTAACATATCCATCACTTCAAATACTTGTTTTAGGTGGGTGAGAATATTTTAAATCTACTCTTAGCAACTTTGAAAACGTGCAATAGACTATTATTAACTATAGTTGCCATGCTGTGATAGATATCAAATTCTTCCTAACTGAAACTTGATTTTCTTTGAGTAACATCTCCCTATTATCCCCAATTCCTCACATCTTTTCCAGCTTCTGGCAACCGCCAATCTATTTTCTGCTCTAGGTTCAACTTTTTTTTTTTTTTTTAACACACAGTACATAAGTGAGATGATGTGGCATTTGTCTTTCTGTGCTTGACTCATTTCATTTTTCACAGTGTCCTTGAGGTTTATCCATGCTAGTTCAAGTGACCGAATTTCTTTCCTGAGAGTGAGTAGCATCATGTTGAGTATCTAGAACACATTTTCTTCAGTCATTAATTGATGGAGATGTGGCTTGACTCAATATTTTGACTACAGTTCAATGAACAGATGGGAAGATTGATACTCTGCAGCCAGGGTCATCAGCATTTACTCCTCTCATGATCACAAATGAAGAAGCTGCCAAAGCCAACAGTCCTGAATCATGCGTTGAGTGGGCTTTGCTTTCTGAGTGGTGCTCCTTGGGTCGAGAGAAGCAAGCTCAGTGACCTTCTAGAGCAACTTTGGACCTAGAAGACGTCTCCAAGCATGTATCTTTCCTTCCTTCCAGTGTGCATCATCTTTTTCTACCAGTGCACTTCCTTCCTTCCTTTCTAGTATACCCCCCTTCTAGTGTGCATCTTTTGGTATTCACTAGGATTTTTGTTGAATTGTTTAGCTGTTTATTAGGCTTTCAAACAACATTTTCTAAGAATAAGTTTTGACCAACACTGATCCTTCAAACACATTTTCCCATAGTTTTCACAGGGTTCTGGATGTTTGGTGTATTAAGAGAGGGGATTCTAGGTATTCTCTTCTTTCTTGCCACAGGAATTTCAACTCTCCAGTAGAGATGATAGTTTTTGAATCATGATGTTGATCAGACGGTGTCTCTGATAAGCTGGAAGCATCTACGCCAGTGTTTCCTGATGTGAATCCTGTGAAAATGAGCATTATTAAATAATCAACAGAGTGGACTGACTCCGTGGATAAATGTAAGCAACTCATATGGATTTTAGTTTTCATTAGTGCAGGAAAATCTTTCATTTCCTAATTTTCTGTGCTCTGCCGTCCTTCCAGGTCAATGGGAAATTTTCATTTAGACATACTTGGGTCTCTTCCAGTCTTCTTCCCTAGAAGGGTTGTGTCAAGACTCTGTGGGCTCACAGAACACCAAGACAGTGGGAGATGCTGCCTACAGTTCCTGCTGTGGAGATGCTTAATAGCCCAACCTACACACCCTGTGGGTGGGCTCCCTGCTGCTCCTGTACTGTGGGACACAGGAGCTTTGGTGGAGTTGGGAGCCCCAGTTAAAGATTTGACTCTGGGAGCTGTTAGGAATAGGGGGTATTATCTCTGCTGTTATGGCCCCCAAACTCTCTCTTCTGTAACTCTGATCTGGAAACGAAAACCAACTGGTCTTGCTTCTTCTCTGAGGCAAGGAAGGTAAGTCTGCATTTTTCTTCAGTGGGAAGGAAGAGATTGAGAAGACCAGAAGAAATATACTTCCCACAGAGTCTTTGACCAGGCATTGGGAAACACCGCATATATAATTCTATCTTTGTGTTTCTGGCTCCTTCGAAGTCCCTTAATATGAAAATGTATGTACATTTATTTAAAACAGAGGTCCCCAGATTGATTTGTTGTCAAGCTCCCTGAGACAGTGTTCTGCAGAATGCTCTTAGGAAATCTGGGAACTCTATGCGAGCCTACTAATGTCCTTTTTTACTTGAAGGCCAGAGAACTACAGAATGTATGTTTTGACACCAACAGAGGGACATTTGTTCTTGTGGTCTACAGTTTAACACATCTGAATTCTTCTTTGCCTCAGCCTCCATTTCTTTTCCAGCATTTTAAGACCTTCTGAGGCATCATCAATGCCTGCAAGCCAGGGCATCTGGGCATCTGAATTATATTCCTAGAACTCAGTGCATAGATATGGATGTTTCATCCATATGGTGAGCTTTATTGAGCCTGGGATAATAATACAGATGCTAGTATAGTTCTGAAAGGCTTTGCACTCACCCCTGTCTGCTGGCATACAAGCCTGTTGAGTCTCTTTCTCATGTTAGCAAGGAACGGACACTGACCTTGCTTGCATAGCTAGCTGAGAAGGGAGATGAGCTCTGGCGGAAGGGTGAAGGCAGCAGCCACCCTCTGTTAGTGCTTCCGTACTCCTGCCCATTCTTTTGAAGCAGCGTTAGTTCCTTGTGTGTCTTAGTTCCTTATCTACAGTTGAGCTCTTTGCTTCTCTGCTCAAGGTTACCCAGTGAGTACCGCACCCCATCTCGGTCCGCTTTGGCTGTATTTCTTTTCTCCAGAGTGATTTCTCTCCCATGATTCATAAGTGGGAAACCTACCAAATCTCCACTGCTGTTCTACGCTTCGCTAGCAAGGAAAGCTAAGCCAAGTAGACAGAAGTACCCTGTGGGCAAATGCCTAGGGCCTCACTTGGCATTCCCAGGGCACTAGTCTATGAGCCCCACTAATGAGGAGAATTTCAGGGGAGAAGCTTTAGGCAGCAGGCTTTTCTGAATATCGTCTCTTGATGTTTTTTCTTTTTTGTTTTTTGTTTTTCCCCAGAGTAGGTCTGGCTCTCAGAAGGGAGTGTTAAAAGGACTGCACAGCTCTTAGAAAATGGTTTCTGGAACCTTCACTGCTGGAGGGAGTAGTCAGGCATCTTCCTTTGTGCTCTTTCCAAGCTTCTAGTCCAAAACCTGGGGTCTAAGCTCACCTCGTTGACACTTTGTCCTCTATAACAGACACAACGAAGCCAAACCAGGAAGCATGAGGGCTGGGGATCCCTGGGGGTAGGCTCAGCTGTCAGCTTGGGGTTTTTTTTTTTTTTTTGAGTCACAAAGCAATGCAAGGTCCCACAGGGTAGGAAAAGACTCGAGTTGCTCCATGTTAGCAGATCCAGGGGGTGTTCAGTTGGGCCAACTAACTTCTTCTTCTTCCACTCAACTGACCCTACAAATGCTTGGCTTAACTGCAGAGCTATATCAATTACAGTAATTTACATGAATTATTTACCAATTATCTTTAATTACCAGGCCGGGTGACAGTGATTATGCATATCCTCAAATGTGTGCCAGATCAACTTGGTTGCAAGATTTATTTGATTGTAATACTAATCGTTGTGCACATCTGCTTAGTGTTTGGGAAATGCTTACATGTGTGGGCATTTTCTCATACCTTGGAAACACTAGCACTAACACTGGAGGACACTTGCTATTCACGGACAGGTTGAAGGAAGAGAGAAAGATAAGCAACAATAATTACTCTCTGTTCCCAGCCCCATAAATTTAGATGATTAGTTCTGGGGACGAAGCAAGGTCAACTGGACCTCGTTAAAATATGAGCTTCTGTTCTTGAGGTCAGGAACTTGGGTCTTATTCATATTTCTACCTTAGTCTCCAACAGGTAAGATTTCCATAAATAGTGGTTGGATTGAATTGAACTGAATTTGAAATGGTAGTAGGCTTCATTTCACAGCCAAAATTTTTTACACTGAGACCATCACGAGATAATGTACTGAGGCTATTTCTTCCACTACTCTGACAGCTCGTAAGATCACATCCATGGGATTTTATGGAGGCAAAAATATTACGCAGAATGGAAGGCAATACTGATGTGCCTTGCATTTATGACATCTGTAAGCTGCAGAGCGAACATCTCATTTCCTGAGAGGGGAAGCTGAGCTCATTAATTGCTTAAATACACATGGCACTGGGCGAGACCACCATTATCACAAGAGTCACGTGGTGACAGTACCAAGTCACTTGTGATTTCTGTGTTTATTAGTAGCATTACTATTATTGTTTTGAAATAGTATTTTCACATGGCAGCCATACGATAGTGAGTGAGAGGTGAACCTCTTTTTCCTACCCCATGTCCCCAGTTCATTTCTCAAGGGCAAGCTTGTCCATAGTTTATATTTAACTCCTTAGAAAGATCTGTACATATACTTATATGCACATTGGTAGTTCGCCTTGAAAATTAAGAGATTAGGTAATGCTTAAGGTAGGAAAGGTATAAAGAATAGTGTTGCAAACAAATATGTATCTCACAGTCTTTTTTTTTCTCAATTTGCCAAGCTGTGATTGTTTATTAACTGACCAGATTACAAAAATACCACAGGTAACACCTTAGTTTATCCATCTAATAAGACTGTTTATCTGCTCTTCCCCGTTGCCAGCATCTCCACCTTCTACAAAGTGAGTTGCCTTTTTCTTCCTTCCGCCTCGAGGGGAAGGTTATTTGAAGGGCCACAGGAAGTTATTTGCTTCCTTGAAGCGTTTCCCAATGATGCAGATCTCACGAATTCGGTCCTCCATGCAGACGATGCCAGATTTACCAAGAGTTCGAGCAATCAAGGAGTTATCTGTCAAGGCAATCCGCTTCTTAGTGATTTTGCCATAGCCCTGGCTTGTAGATGAGCTCATTTACTGACTTCAGGGTGGGGTACCCCCATGCTATGTCCGGTTCCACAATCCTCAGCATGCTAATTGAAGCCTTATTGAGCTTAACAAAGATGCCATTGAAGATCTGTTGAAGAAGCTGCAATACCTTGGGGACCTTTGGGCTTACTCCATTGATACGTCGATTTCTGATGACATAGAGGTTCCCAGCTTTCCTTGCCGTCCTGGCCGTCCGAATCTCAGTCCGCCACATCTGCCTGCACTCTTTGTGATTGTGCTTTGCCTTCTCGTAGACGAACTTCCTCCTTGCCTTTCGCAGTGTCTTCAGGGCAAACTTCTCCCTCAGGTGCTTTACCTTCAACTCTGTGAAATTCCTTTGCTTTTTCTTAAGGGTTTCTGGCACAGTGGCAACCTTCTTTTTCTTATCTGGAATAACCGGTATGGTTCCAGTCAGAAAAGGAGAACCCTATCTCACGGTCTTGTTTAATAACTAAAGCCATCGCTGCCATCCAGCAAGTAATTGTTTTCTGAACTTGGTTCTCACATGCACTCATGTGTTTATGATGCCTTTATGTTTCCTAAAATGGTGTAGAGCCAAACTTTTAAGCAGTGTGTTTAGGGCACAACATTGTTCATACACTTCTTTCATGTGATATTTTGCCCTCAGCGTTGTAAGAAACATCCATGTAAACGTTTACAGCTGTGCTTTCTTCATATAATAACTATGTTGTATGATATTCTACTATACGGCTGTAGCTCAGGTGTATGCTGCTTCATTTTTTTCATGAATAATTAGGTTGTTTTAGATTTTATTATTGTGTATATGTCTATGTGAGTGTATGGTGTGTGTGTGTGTGTGTGTGTGTGTGTGTGTCTGTCTGTCTGTCTGTCTGTCTGTCTGTCTGTGGAAGCCAGAATACCATGGAGCTGAAGTTATAGGCAGTTGTGAGTTATAACACCCGGGTGCTGGGAAGCAAATGTGGGTTCTCTAGAAGATCAGGAAGGGCTTTTAACCAGGGAACCTTCTATCTAGCCTTGTTTTAGTTTTGGAGACACAAGCAATATTGTAGCAAACAATCCTGATGGATTGTCACTCCTGATGGGAATGTCTGCTTCTCTTAGTTTATGCCTAGAAACAGTATTTCATCATGGAATATGTTATCAATCTTTGCGGATACTGACAAATTACTCTTTAATGGGATTTTTTTTTTTTACAATTTATTTTTAAATAAAAAATTTACTTACTGTAGAGTGCAATAAACAGTCAGAGTTTGGAATTGAACTGATTTCGATGTCAAGATCCATTTCTGGGAAGAGGTAACCTGGATTTGAAGCTAGTGCCTCTACTCCACACCCAGGGTCTTTTCTACTTTCATATCCCGTCTTTTCTTTATTCCAAGGCATCCCAGTGCCTTGCCTGTGAAATCTGAGCTGGATGAGAACACAGCATTTGCAGCTTTACTTATGTTTTGTACATGTGATGACGGAGAAGACCCCAGTCTCTGGCTTCATTCCATCTTTGCCAGCAGTGGGGTTCAGGGCATGCCCCTCTGAAATACAGCACCTCTGCATTTGGGCAGCAGACAGAAACATGAATGTCACTCCTAACTTGGCCTATCTTCTCCTCTGAGGAGCGTCACAAATCCTAGGTCAAAGGTTCCGATCTTCTCCTAAAGCAGGTCATCGCAAGATTTCCCCGCACATGGCATGAGGAGAGGAACGTTCTTATATCTAAACACAGTGAGGGACACGGCATCCAGCTGGCCTTGCTAAGCTCACCCGGTTCATTGCTGTTGGATCTGATCCAGTGTACTAGTCGTGTTTCTCTGAAAGTGACTGCTTCTTCATCAAATCTACTGCACCAGTTTTTTGTAGGTTGGCCGTCTCTTCAGGTCTTCGTTTCCTTATGAAGGTTGTATTAGCAAATTTATGTTTTTCCTGTCTAATCTGACTGCTATGGGTTCCTTAGCCATGATCCTGGGAAATAGGTGAGGAGAAATCTCTTTCCCCCAACACTGATATGGTCATTTTTCCCTCTCCTTTTTCCTCTGTTTCTCTGTCTGTCTCTGTCTCTCTGTCTCTCTCTGTCTATGGTCTTATAATATAGTTCTAGCTGCCCTGGAACTCAGGATGACCTAGAACTCACAACTCACAGAAATCTGCCTGCTTCTACCTCCCAAGTGCTGTGATTAAAGGTGTGTGCCACTGTGTCCCACACCCGATAGCTTCTTAATGGTAAACTTTCTAGTATCTTGTTGGTACATTTTTGAGACAATGATAATCTTATTTCTTATCCAACTTTTTACCCACTAATTTTAGTATCCATCAGTGATTATTGCTTAAAAGAATCAGTGCTATTTTGGTTGTCAGTTGGTAATATATTTAAACCTGAAAATATCTCTACAAATGGGTTTAATCATTATATTCTGAGTATAGATAAAACAACAGTAGACTTAGTGAATATGAAGGGATGTCGGTTAGTATCTAACTTATGAATCCTGACTTCATATGCAAAAAGTGAAGACTAACAAATCTCCTTCTCGAATTCATTAGCATTTGGTGAGTTCACAACTGTAGCATTGTAACAGGCTGACCTTGGAAGTATTTAAATTAAATATTTAAATTAAGAATTCTCAAAGGAAGACACAAACAAACGGCGAGCAGGTATATGAAATGATTGTTAATATTATTAGTCATCAGGGAAGTTCCAATTAAAGCCACAGTAAAATCCTTTCTCCCACATGTTTGGGTGGTTGCTATAAAACTGACAAATAATAGCAAGTACTAACAACTGTGTGAGAACAAAAGACGCACGGTACACTCTGGTAGGAAGAGAGCAAGTCAGTGCAGCCTTTGTGGACAGCATGGTTTCTAAAATTAAATAGACCTGCGACTGCTCCAGTCACCCCACGCCTGAGCTCCTATCCAGATGTGAATCAGTTTGTCAGGATGCCTGCACTTCCATGCTTGTTAGAGAAACACCCACAATAACAAAGATAGCAGGTGGACGGGCAAAGAAAATGTAGCAGAAAAAGAATAGAATATCAGTTTTAAAGACATGGAAGCTCTGACTCGGCAATAGCACACAATGCGGAGGACAGTATCCTAAGTAGAGTGAGTCAGGCAGACACGGTGTGATCCTGCTTAACCATGAAGTGTAAAAATATCCAGCACAGAGAGAGTAAAGGGATGTGTGCCAGAGGCTGGACTTGGGAAGATGGGGAAGGAGGTGATGCGGTCAATGGAGCTAAAATTTCAGGTAGACAGCAGAATAAATTCCATGACCCCTGGTTTAACACAGCGATTATAGCTTATAACAGAGACCACATATTTGAAATAGTTAATAGCAGATTTGTGAGTGTATTCCTGTACATGTATGCAGGTGCACATGAACACGTGTGTTTGTATGTGTTTGCATATGCACAGGCTAGAGGTCAACGCTGGGTGTCTTTATCAATTGCTCTTCACCTGTGCTTTCCTTTTTATATATTTATTTAGTGTGAACTCATGCAGGTTCATGCCAAGTATATGTGGTCCCAGGGCTCGAACTCATATCCCCAGGCTTGGCAGCAAAGACATCACCTGCTGTGCCCTCTTACTGGGAGAGTCACTTCCTGTTTTGGGACAGAGTCTCTCACTGAACTTGAGGCTTACTGATTGGGATAGACTGTCTAGGTAGCAAGTCACAGAGATGGTCCCATCTTTACCTTCTCAGAGCTGGGATAGCAAGGTACTGCTATGCCTGGCTTAATTTTCTTTTTTCAGAGTACTGGGGGTTAAACTTAGATCTTCATGACTGGGCAGTAGGCACTACTTATCCAGACACCTTCCCAGCCACAGAAGAGTGAATCTTAAGTGTTCTTAGGGAAAAGTGTGAATGATACATACTACAAGTAGTTTGATATAGTTAATCCATAATATAGCTTAACACATGCATATACATACATACATACATACATACATACATACATACATAGTAGACCCTGAAGGGAATAGAAACTCCACAGGAACCTGAGTCAACTAACCTGACCCTTGGGGCTATCAGAGTCTGAACCACCAGAAAAGAACAGACACAGGCTGGACCTAGGCCTTGCAAACATATTTAGCAGATGTGCAGCTTGGTCTTCATGTGGGTCCTGAAGAACTGGAACGGGGCTATCCCAAAAGCTGTTGCCTGTATGTGGGATATGTTCTACTAGCTGGGCTGTCTTGAAATCCCAGGGAAGGGGGATACCCAGGGGAGTCCCACCCACTCAGAGGAGATGGGAATGGGGGAATCAGGGAAACAGTTGTGGGAGGGGTGACCAGGAGGGGGGCATTGAATGGGATATAAAGTGAATAAGTAAAAACATGAAATTAAATAAAAATGCACACACACACATATAGCAAAATATCATAGTTTATATTATTAAGATGTTCTACTTTTACTGTCAGTTAAAAAAAGAAGTGTAAATTACAGAAGGAATGTTCAAGTCTCTTTATCCTCCTCCAGGAATAGGGTGCCTTGAGCCTTTAAATATACGTGCATTTTACTCTGTGACTTTAAAATACTTAGCCTAATTCAGAGCAACACAGTCCCAGCAACTTGTATTTCATTTGAAAGAATTTATTTGCTGAAGTTGAAAAAAAAAAAAACAAAACAAAACCCAACAACAAAAAAAGCTTCTCTTCAGATATTCCGCAGCATCAGGGCCTGTAGGCAGCTGCTGGATCCAAGAGTCAAACTCACCAGAGCACAAGTTGATGTTTCATTCTAACAGGACCTGCGGGGGTCAGCGTCTCCTAAGAAAGAAGGTTAAAATTTCAGAGCGCATCTCAAGACGTGTTCCTGTTGCTAATCCTCGTGTTTAAAAACATGTATATCGGGGGCAAGAATGCTTCACGGCCTTATCAAGTAGGCCATAACAAAATTGGAAATTGGTTTGTGATTTATTGCACCTCTGGCGACACAGTGAAGTGTGTAGTGAAATTAACTTTTGGAGCATACAGTCGCTGCTTGCACGGCATGACTAAAGAAAGACCTAGTGAGCGGGGGAGAGGTCACAGACGAGAGAGGGCGGAAACGGAAAACTTCTCCTGGCTCCGACAGCACAAGTGGGTGTTGTTGGGCTCTGCTAACATTTGCCTTCGCTCTTTGTGGCTGGTGGGGACCTAGTCACGGCAGGCTTCGCAGGTCCCTCTCTGTTCTGTCTTCCAGCCACCTGGACCTCTGGAAGTCCATTGCACATAAGGATTTCTTTGTCTGTTGACAAGCGAGGGCTGCCACTGGTTGGTAACGCCAAGAGGGTTGACCAGAAGTCCAGACTACAGTTGCACAAGACCATACTGTTGCAGCCGTGGAGTCGTGAGACATTTTTTTTGGCAAGCGAGACACATTGAATGCCCACAGGGGGTCGGGGTTGTGGACTTTGCCACGGATAGGGAAAATATTTGATAGCAGGGTTTTCTGGAAATTCCCCTGTGGTAAACAAGGATGTGCAGTGTAATTTTGGTTTCATATTAAAATTCCTTGAAGCAGGCCCTCGGTCTATCTTGGGCTCTCAGATCTTTTCCTTAATGAAATTGCCAAATACAACACGTTAACATTAGGATTGCGTTGCGGTAATATAAACCAAAAAAAAAAAAAAAAAAAAAAAAAAGGGACTAATTTACATTCGTGCCCACACCATTAATGTAAATTGGTTATTAGCTGTTTCTGCTAAAGAGCAGCAATATAAAACATCAAGGTAGTTTTATTAACTGCATCCTGCCCTCTGAAATGTGCTGTGCACGGGGTTTACAATCAGCGATTCCCCCTGCATGCCAAAAAGACATTTACTCCACCTAATTAACATATTTATTAACAAATTACCGCCCCCCTTTCTGCATTTTGCATTTTATAACACATCGCCACAACACAGTTAATAACACAGTCCTGGGTCTGCTTTTGCGATTCTGCTGGAACACAGTGTAGGCCTTTGTGGCTTCCCTGGCCTTTCTGCCTCTTTAGGTAGGGTGATTAAAGAAAGATGGTGTCTGCAAACAAGGGGAATGGAGGAACACTGAGGACACAGGTGTCTTCACCATCACGTCCTCTCCCTGAGCCCACGGGCAGGTGTGAGCAGGGGTGGCGGCGGAGGAGGGACCAGATAATGCAGTTTTGTTCTCCACATTGACTCCTCCAGACCAACCTGGGATGATGTCACAGTCCTTTGCACTGACTGCTTGAAGATACAGAAGTCTGATATGATGTTGAGCAGCGGAGATGCAAGGACAGCTTTTGAACATTTAGAGAAAACAGATTTAAGTACCTGTTTGTTATCAGAAATCTAGCACTGAGATCTCAACCTTCACAGTACTGATACCCAGGCATCGAAATGGAATAGAACTCTCTAGAAGTGTGTCCTAGGAGTTTCCAAGACCCAGATGGGGAACTGATGGCTTCTCTTGAGAAATTCTAAGTTCTTTCAAAATGTAGAAATACCTTTTTTTGGGCATTTATATTTAAAAACCATATCACCTTACTGAAAGTATGTAAAAGTTTAACATTTATTCCTAAAATTAAAATGAAGAAAGTGGACTTAGTTTGATAATTGGGTATATAATTTAGTATGACACCTAACTAAAATCTGTCCCTGAAGGTCATTGGCCCTGGGGAGGGACCTATCATACAAGGAGGCCTTTACTTTCATAATGGCTCCACTTTATATTCAACCCTTAACATTCCCGAATCTAACTGAGTGGGAGAGCTGCTTCTGGCACACTTGCTGGCCACACCTGCTGGCCACACCTGCTGGCCAAATCTGCTGGTCACACCTGCTGGCCACACCTGCTGGCCACACCTGCTACTTTCCCACTAAGCACTTTCTTAATGCTACTTTTCTCTAGTCCTATGCTTATATCTAATTTCTTGCCCATCCAGTTAGCAATTCTTTGCAAATGGCTTGAAACTCTACAAAGATATATTTGTACAACTCTTGGAGAGAACTGGTGCTCAAAAGGGAGACCTGACAGTAAAGCAGCACAGTGGAATATTGAGACGTCTTTGGTGCCATCCCTAAGAGCATAGTTGGTAAGGTACATAGAGTGTATTGACCAATTTTAATTGATATAGGAGACACCGCAGACATTCATCATGTCTTTGTGTTGGGAACATTCAAATTTTTCTGTAGAGAAAATAAATCTCTTGTTCTGTATGAAAACATCACTTATCAATAAAGAAACTGCTGTTGGCCTGTTAGCTTAGGCAGAGAATAGGAGAGCAGAAGTTCTGATATAGAGAGAGGAATTTTGGGAAAATAGTCAGACATGGGAGATTCACCAGACACAGAAGAAGATGGTCATACGAAACTGAGACAAAGTAACCAGCCACATAGCATGACTTGGAATAACATACATGGGTAATTAAGATATGAGCTAGTCAGTAACAGGCCCAAGCATTCACTCATACATAATCCTTAGAGTTGTTGTCTCGGGGGACTTTTGCAAACAGTGGCAAAGCTTGCACTTACAACTCTCTATTTATGTTGGAAATCCAGTTACTCACTATCAAACAGCTACCTAGTATACTGTAGAATCTGTAAACCTTTTCCTCATTATAAAGAAGAAAGGAGAGGCAAAAGGTGACTTCTCTCCTTGCAGCCACCAACTGTCCCTTCTTTTCTTTCCTCCTTCCTGCTTTCACCAGGCCTTGGCAACCTGGGGAAATTTGATTCTCTGCATCTTTGAGATTGGCTTTTTAGCTTCTACATGAAAGCGAGAACACGGAATATTTATTTATTTTTTTTGTGACTGACTTATTTTACTTAGAATCGTGTTATCCAGTTCCACTCAGACAGAAGGATTTTACTTTTAACGGCTGGATAATGTTCCACCATGTGGACACAGCCTTTTGTCTATTCATTGATGAGTCCTTAGCTGGTTTCCTATATTAGCTAGTCTGAGAATTGTTCCAACAAACACAAATCTGTATCTCTCTTTATCAGTCTCATCATGCTTCCTGGGGATATATACACAGTAGTAGGGTTGTTGGATTGGGTGGTGACTCCTTCTAGTTTTTTTTTTTTTTTTTTTTTTTTTTTGTTTTTCGAGACAGGGTTTCTCTGTGTAGTCCTGGCTGTCCTGGTGGTGGTGGCGCACGCCTTTAATCCCAGCACTTGGGAGGCAGAGGCAGGTGGATTTCTGAGTTCGAGGCCAGCCTGGTCTACAGAGTGAGTTCCTTCTAGGTTTTTAAGGATTGTTTGTACCATTTTTGCATACCGTGTTCTCTATTTTAAGCTTCTGCCAACAGTGTATAAGAAACCTGTCTCTCTCTCTCTCCTCACCAGCACTTACTACTTTTTCTCCCCGGAAGGGTCTTACTTTGTAGTTCTGAACAGCTTGGGACTCACCATGTAGACCAGGCTGGTCTCAGACTTACAGAGATCTGCCTGCCTCTGCCTCTGGAGTGCTGGGATTCAGTCAGGCACCATGTTTCCTACTGGGATGAGATGGCAGTTACTGTAGCTTGGTGCCCATCCTGTGTACTTCTGTATTCATAGTTAAATGCGGCCTGGGACACCGTGCAGGTTGAAACCCATCGTTACATCTTCTAATTTTATCACCATGACCTTTTCCTCAGTGACTTATCCCCATGTAGGGATGATGGGAAGAGAGCTGATGTGGAATGCTGAAAGGTGTATATGAAGCCAAGGCTCTCAATGAAGGGCGATCTTACCCATGGCTTTTCCAGGGCTTCTTAGTTCTGAGAGATGATCTACTTAAGCCATTCCAAACTCATGTGATGGATCTGTACTGACTCCATAACATGCAGGCACCAATAAAAATACAGATAGAATCCTTTATGCTTTAAAAATAGATAAGGATCATGTTTATTTATTTTTTTTAAAGAACTAATGATATCTCCAGGCCTTCAGAGGATACTATGTTTTGTGTTCCTATTTCCAGATGAAAGGACTTTCTTGAGTATATGTGACTTATCCATGTGTCTCGTTTTCTCTTGCCCTACGTTGCTTAAGGTAGCATAGTTGTAGCCGAGTCTGGAAAGTCCTGAGGACAGTCCATCCAGCTTTATCAGGGAGTAAATTCTTAGCTGTCAGGTCATAGGTGATCCACAGCACTAGTTTCTTCCTGTTCTGTCTGTCTTGACATAGGCTGATTATGTATATGCATATGCATATGTATATAATATAATATAATATAATATAATATAATATAATACATATAATCATTAATGAAAAATATCATATGTCAACTTAGCACTTTAACTCTAGGCTTAAAAGTAAGCCAGTTAATTTTAATCCTAAATATTAAGGAAAAACAAAATAGTCATAAAACAGATTTATTAGCTTGGGATCACTTCATAGGCCCTCTGAAAGGGTCTGAACGGCCTTTAGTATGCTTGTGAACCTCTTGGAGTTAGATGAAAAAAAAAATCAAGTGCTTCTGCATACATTTAATGAGAACCTGGAGAATCAGATTCTCCAGGCTAACTGGGTAGGGTAAGATTTTTCAATATAAACTTTAAAAAATAAGTATATGTATCCTCCATAGATGTCCTAAATTATAGGGATCTGGCTGTCCAGTGTCAAAGCTCTTTGGACTCTTGTTTTTGGTGTCGTGTCAAGCTTTCCACCAGAACCACAGGTTTGTTGGGTCTACAGAGAGGTAGAGGGTATAGTAGAACCACAGGAGACTGTCATGAGGGATGGACAAGCTGCTGAGATTGACATTCTCATTTGTGGGAGTGAGTTTTTAGAAAAAACAAGGAGTGACTTCATTCTTTTGGAATAAAGGACTCCAGGGTTTCTCTGAAGAAATATAGAGCCACATGGCGCCTCATAAATTTCATTACTCTTATTATCATCACTCTGATTTTAATTTGATTTAAATATTTTATTGTCATTAATTGTAGCAGTTATGAATATAATTGATGTTATTTTCTGCCATTTCTAATTTCTATAAAAAACATAGATCTTTGCTTCTTAATAATTGAAAATGAGTCTTTAACAGATTCAGGCATTCGTATGGAATCCCAATCTGTGGCTTTGGCATTATGAGCTAGTGTACAGAGTCTCAACTCTTTTTAAAATTATACACAGTAAGGTCCTATATGTATGTGTGAATAATCAGCTTTATTTCATTGTGGAGGAAAACAAGTCAATTTAGCAAACATAATTGAAATAAACATTTATATGCAAAAATAAAAATAGTATTTGAGAATATTTTGCCGTTTGCTTTTGGTAAAGATTTTTTTTCCTATTTGCATTACTGCCAGATGGGAATTTCTGTAGACAATAGGTGGGATGTGTGTTCCACTGTACACCAGGTGCACCATAAGGATGAAAGATTTAAAGCACACTTGGTTCCCAATTAAATAGACTATTATGTATAGAAGAGCTGTACAAATACTCAAGAAAAGCCTTGCAAAAGAGTATCCTACAGTACTCTGTGTAATGGTCATTGATATAGAAGCTAATTTTAAATTAAAAAATTCTAATTATAAGACACCATTTCTCTGAAGGGAAGGTCAACTGGGGAAGGCAGAGGGTGGGTACCTTTGGAATGAGACAGGTCTAGAGACAAGTGTGGAAGTGGAAATTAGCCAGTTTATGTAGGATCATTTCTTGGGCGGGGGTGGGGGGATTGGGGGGACCACTGTGTCCTGGATGTTTCTAATTGTAATTTAGAACATGGTCCTGGAATGGAGTATATCAAAAGACAACCCTCAAATTAACCAAACCAAACCAAACCAAACCTAACCAAACCAAACCAAATCAAACCAAACCCAACCCAACCCAACCCAACCCAACCCAACCCAACCCAACCCAACGCAACCCAACCCAACACCACTCAACCCAACCCAACCAAACCCAACCCAACCAAACCAAACCAAACCCACATTCCAACTGTGGTCCAGCAACAGGGAAGGAAGGAGACCCCCTGACTGATGTATGTGTGCAGTACATCAACTGGTATTGGTTCCAGAGTGGTTTCTGGGACTCTGTAAACAGGTTTTCTGATTTTGGGTCAGATTCCTTGATATTCCATCAGCTCTGGTTCAATTTTTTATAAAACCTATTTCCCCAGCATCTTGGTTTTAAAGTAAATGTCACTACCTACCTTGGTTCTCTAAGGAAAAGCAAGGAGACTCGGGAGAGAATGTAGCCTGTGTCAGTGGATGTGGGTCAGCATGGCTGGATTCAATCAGTCTACTACGCCTGTGCTGTGTGTTGAAGAGACATGGGCAAGCAGCTCAGGTGGGTGGTTTCCTTTTAAAGACAAGATCTCTTTGGGTTGTCCATCTCTTGAGCTCAAATGATTCTTCAGCTTCATGAACTTCTCACTAGCCAGAACTCTGGGCATATGCCACCATATTATGCTCAGTACCAGGTTTCTGATGTAGTGTTGGAACCCTGTGCTGTAACTTAATAACTGCATGGCTTTGGGCAAAAATCACCATTTAGGATTTGCTCATGAAACAAGTATTACATGAACTAAGATAATACAAGTCAGTCTTCAAAGGAGGCTGGTCCTATGTTACCATAGAAGTTGCTGTAATTTTTGATTTGGTTTATTGTTATTTTAGCATTTAAAAATAACTATTTTTTTAAATAATTGAAACAAAATTGAAATCACAATATAATGACACCATTTTCTTCTCTTTCCTCCCTCTAACTGCTCCCATGTTCACAGCCTTGCTCCTTCTCAAATTCATGACTTTGTCTTTAATTGTTCACACACATACACATACACACACACACACACACACACACACTAAATATAGAAATACAATCTGCTCAGTCTGATTGTTGTTACTTGCATGTGCATGATTTCCAGGCTGACCACTTGGTGTTGGCTAACCAGTTGGGGGCTCTTCCCTGGGAAAGACTATTTCTTCCACTTTCAGCATTCCTTAGTTGCCTCTTGTTCTTTGTCTAGGGGTGGGGCCCATGAAAGTTCTTCCTTCTGTGTTAGCATGTCTGTTGGTGTGGTCGTGTTCAGGTCTGATGGTGTTGTCAGTGTTCAGGTCTGATGGTATTGTCACTGTTCAGGTCTGATGGTGTTGTCACTGTTCAGGTCTTGTTTAGGCAGCTCTGTTGTTGAGATATCATGGTTGTAACTTCCCTGATATTTCTAGAAAAGGCACAGTCTTACAGCAAACATTCTATTTCTCTGGCTCTTAAAATGCTTCTGCTTGTTATTCCGTGGTGTTCCCTGAGCCTACGAGTAAGACTTGTATTGTAGATCCGGGCACTGCAGGATCATTTTTTTCTGTATTTTGATTGGTTGTGGTGTTCTTTAGTAGTCTCTGTTAGTTACTAAGAGAAATAATTTTATTGCGCCATTTTTAATGGGACTAGAGAATAAGATGTTTTACCGGGACATAAATATTAGGATAATATTTTTCCCTTCAGTCTTTACCCAATCTTATATTCCATCAAGATGCTGAGCTCACCTCCTGTCTTAGGGAAAGCTGTATGAATCACTCTTTCTTTTTGTATTATTAAATTTTGTAAAAAGTGTGTGTGTGTGTGTGTGTGCATTCTCATATGCATGCATGCCTGAGTACATATACATGGTACTCTTTGGGAGATCAGAAGATAACCGTCAGGAGTCAGTTCTTTTCTTCAAACATGTAGATCTCTGGGGTTGAATTCAGGCTGTCAGGCTTGGCAACAAGTGCCCCCCACTGCTGAGACACCCTGCTGTTCCATCTTCTTGTATTTTATGAAATTCTAAATTATGGCTATTGGAAAGAAGGCTCAGAGGGAGGAGGCTGGCAGATGCTGGCCCCACATCAGATGAGGCTCCTAAGGCCCCATCCTTAGGAGGGTTGAGCTTCATATGCTGGGTGGAGTCATACAGGCGAGGTTCTTAGACCACAAGAAGGTACTTCATGTGTCTGGCTGCGGACCAGACACCATGCATGGCAGAAGTGTGCTGAGGATGGACAAAGTGGCTTCTCACCAGCCACTGACTGATATGGAGAGGAAGGATACAGAGAGGGGGTTTGGTGCAGCACTGGGA
This sequence comes from Apodemus agrarius, assembly GCA_964023405.1. Lineage (NCBI taxonomy): Eukaryota > Metazoa > Chordata > Mammalia > Rodentia > Muridae > Apodemus > Apodemus agrarius. The sequence continues at coordinate 55,572,599 of OZ030020.1, read as the reverse complement.
AGAGAAGATCATGCCTAACTGGGACAGCTTTCTGCTAGTTAATTAGGATGTATGCTAGGGGTTAGGCTTAATTTTATTTTGGTAACGTGATGATATTGGCTTTTATTTTATTTTTTGGTATGGCTGATTTTGGTTAAAATTTATACCAACAAGTTAAATATTCCTTATCCGAAATGCTCAGGACCAAAACTGTCTCAAATTTTGCATAGTTTCAGAATTTAGAATGTTTGCATCTGCATAATGAGGTATTTGGGGGAATACAACACAGAATTCACTTGTGTTTCATATTCACCTTATATATTACATGAAGGCAATTATATGTGCATTTTAATGTGCTTTGCTTTTGACTGTGACTTGATATGTGAGGTCAGGTGTGGGACTGTGTAGTTGTGTACCACGCCACTCAAAACTTTCAGATTTGGAACACTTTGGTTTTATTTTTACTATGAATTCTCACTACAGAGCCAACTATATATGGATTTCAAGAGAACGAATGAACCATACTTAACTTAGGATATCGTGAAAGGATTCCTGAAGGATTGGACATGGGAAGGATTACAGTGTATGACTAAGGGCTATCTACGTGGAGGGCCAGAAGAGGGCTCCAGGCTGATGGGACAGCATGCAATTGTTCAGCCAGACCAAGGTCTATCTATACAGGGAGGGTCCCAGGCAGACTGGGCAGCACGCGATTGGCCAGTGCCTAAGAATGGCAGATTGTTGAGAGCTGCAGACGTGAGGATAGGCAGAAGTGCTTGCAGAATTGTGATCCCAGGTTTGCTTTCTATGACTGCTGTAAAAGTTACCCCTGATTCATACCCCATGATAATGCAGTCCTATCATGCTGTAACTCTCCAGGTCAGAAGTAGTTAAAGCACTTGCCTTCCTGTAGAAGGAGCCATGTTTAATCTTTAGGACCTACATAAAACCCCTCGGTGTGGTGTGTAATCTAGGCTATAATCTGAACGGTGGGAACAGAAACAGAAGAATCCCTGGAGCTCATTGGTGCCATCCTAGCGTAATTGTTGAGCTCCAGGCCAATGAGAGACCTTGTTTCAAAGGACATTGGTAGCATATTTGAAGATGACACCTAGATGGTTGTCTAGCACACACACACACACACACACACACACACACACACACACGCCCCTTCATGTGCACCTGAATACATGTGTACCTGCACACATATGTATGTACACATGTGTAAAAAAAAAAAAAGAGGAATCTCGAATTTTAAACGTAGTTATAGGTTATGGGTGAGCCTAAGTGTCAAGGTTACATATACTCTTTATTTATTTTATTTATGTACTTTCTGAGGCAGGGTCTTACTATGTAGCCCTGACTATTCTGGAACTCATAGAGATCCACCTGCCTTTGTCCCCAGCATGCTGAAGTTACACCCGTGCACTACCACACCCGACCTCTTTTGCTTATTTTTAAAAGCCACTTTTCCCCTGCCCTCCGTTCTCAAGCTAAGATTCCCTTTTACTATTTGATTTATGCTTTTAGGTAAATTAAGTTAGATAGTGTCCCAACCGTCTTATGATACCAACTCTTTGATCAAATTTAGGCTATAAGAACAGAACACCGAAATGTAATTTAGCAAGCACAAGATTTTTCTGCGACCTGGATGGGTTTGAGATTAAGAGGATGTGCATGTACTTTTTGGAGAGTTCCCTCCCTGGTTTATTCCACTGAAATGTCTTGAGTTAGAAGTTGTCTTTCTAATCCCAACGGATAGAGTTTTACTGTGATGAGGCACTTTAGTATTTAAGTCACTTTGGAAGGATGCATGCTACTGTTTCTGACCTGCTTGTGTCCATCAATAAAGGTGTGGCAAGTGATTCTGGTTGGGGGGAGGGGAAGCAGAACATTGAAGTGGTGGCAGGAGCCAGCGGTTTATAGTGATCTGACTGGGGTTCCCTGTGCCCGTGGATGGGCTGTTTCCTTTTTGTGTTTACAGGGATTCAAAACTAGTCTTTGGTATTCTTTCTTGGTCATAGCATAAGTCTTAGAAAACACAGGAATTGTAATCCAAAGTTTTTTTCATGACCCCTTAAGTGGTTGGTAGTGGTGGTGTGGGAGTGAGGGCAATCAGGGTGGGAGTGTCTGCCCTCACTGGGGCTGCAAATGCTGGTGGCTCACCTCTTCTCTCCATTCTCACCCCTCACTCCCCTTTATCTTCTTGTGTGTGTGTGTGTGTGTGTGTGTGTGTGTGTGTGTGCTTGAGTGCTTTTATGTGGCTAGAGGAAGACATTGGATATCTACCTCTAGCACTCCTTGCTTTATTCCTTCGAGTCAGGGTCTCTAACTAACGTGGCACTCATCATTTTTATCCAGGCAGGAGGCCAGCATGTCCCAGAGATCTTCTTGTGTCCTTCCCTCTTACCCCACAACCCCAAGGTTTCAGGCGCGTGTGGTATAACCAGCTTTATACGTGAGCGCTAGATCAAAACTCAGGTCATCATGCCTGAGCTCTTACTCGGTGGGCCGTCCCCCCAACCCTGGATATTGCTTTTGAGATACGGTATCATGTAGCCCAAAATGGTCTCAAACTCACTAATGTAGCCGAGTCTGGTCTTGAACGCCTGAACCTCCAACCTCTACCTCTGTAGTACTCAGATCACAAGTGATTGCATCCATGGCTTTGTAGATACTTTGCAAACTCTTGTTGTTGTTGTTGAGAGAAAAAATATCAGGGAGGACTAGCGTACCTCTGGGTTTTTTTTTTGTTTGTTTGTTTTTTTGCTTCACATTCTTAGGGTATTTAAAGAAGAGACATGGCCATGGCCATACAGTACCCAATTCTAAGCATATTCAGCCATATATTATATGTCTTTTGGGGCACATTATTACATACCTACTCCTCACTCAGCACCTAGAGCAAAGGTGACACTTATTTCACCTGACAAGGGAATTTTTTTTTTCTTATCAATAGAAACCTTATATGCAATGAGCAAAAACTCCATGCTAAGCCGAATGTCTTACACTGTTATGAAGTGTTTCATCTTGGGAATTATGTTAAAATTTAAGATTTTTTTTTTTAAAGTGAAGTGTTGATAATAAATAAATCACTGAGCTATATATTATACATGAAAGACACAGGTTGGACTTCAGTAATAATTTAGATGGTAAATTAATAAAGTAATAAAATTGATATAAGTCCACAAGGGAAGGCCACTGTAAGGCATATGTTGGAAATTAGAAAACTTATGCATCATGAATTTTGTCCCAAAATTAATGATAGCTATAACAAACATTGATTAAACATTAAATCACCCCACACTTCTCACTTGCCTCCTTGGGAGCGATTTAAGTGCTCTGGGTTTTTACCAGAGGCGATCCATCTAATGTGAAGTTTCAGCCGGGGTTTTCTTTCTCCAGTGCAGTAGAGTTCCACAGAGGACAGGCACCACTGACCTTTATCCCAGACCTTAAAAGAGGTTTGTCCCAAGGAGTGTCATTGTTGACTACAGGACTTTTTCCAAAATTGTTTTCTGAAATGAGACTGACTATTCCATTCACAATTATGTAAAGCTGTAAAATACCTGGGAATCATCTTAGCACCTCAGTTCCTGCCCAATATAAGCAATCCACAAAGCTTTACTAAGGAAATCGAGAAAACACCCCACGTTTTGTAGCAAATATCTGTAAGACATTAATTTTGTTAATTTCAAAATAAGTTAATAGAAGCCCATTGTTTACCTAAGGTTGGTTGTTTATTTATTTATTTATTTATTTATTTATTTATTTATTTATTTATTGTGTGTTCTAAGAGACAGGGTTTCTCTGTGTAACCCTGGCTGTCTTAGATGGAACTCATTCTTGTAGACCAGGCTGGCCTCGAACTCAGAAATCCACCTGCCTCTGCCTCCCAGGTGCTGTGATTAAAGGCGTGTGCCAGCCACCACTGCCCATGCCTAAGTTATTTTATGAAGTTAACAAAATCATTTTGGGATAAAAATGGAGGTTGCTTCCCTCAAATCTTTGACCAAGGTTCACAGTGACGGAACACTTGTACCATCATGCACTGCAGGGCTTTACGTCATCAACAGTCATTACTATAGACACTATATGAAAAGCCCAGAAAACAAGTGTGGGTGAGAATGCAGAGGAGCTGAACTCTTAGGCTCTGTTGGCGAGGATGCCACGTGGTATATAGATGCCTCTATTGAAGATGGCATGACAGCTCCTCAATAATGGGTTTTTTCCCACTACTTAGATTCTTCATCCTAAACTTACAATATAAATCAAACATTGCACTCTCATCATGCCAGATACTTTCTTCTTCCCATTAACAAAAATTAAGTGTAGAATTATTCTTCAATCCAGCACCTCCACCACTGGGCACATATACTAATTGCACACAGGGGATGAATAAACAACATACGGTATATGCATACAATGAATATTATTCAGCTTTAAAGCTAGATGTGGTGAGCACACCTGCCAACCCAGAGAGTCTAGAAGCTGAAACAGGAGAATTGTAAGTTTTAGTGAGTGACTGTGAAGCCAGTTTGGGCAGTTTATTTATAATAGCCAGAAGCTGGAAAGAACCCAGATGTCCCTCAACGGAGGAATGGATACAGAAAATGTGGTATATTTATACAATGGAATACTACTCAGCAATGAAAAATAATGAATTCATGCAATTTGTAGTCAAATGGTTGGATCTGGAAAATATCATCCTAAGTGAGTCAAACCAATCACAAAAGAATACACATGAATTGCAATCACTGATAAGTGGATATTAAGGAGCCCAGAAGCTCTGAATACTCAAAACACAATTAGCTAAGCAAAAGATTCCCAAGAAAAGGGATGGAGAGGACCCTGGTCTGGAAAAGACTAAATCCGGTTTTGTAGGAGAGTACCAGAACAGAGAAATGATGGGGAGGGGAGGGTGACTGGGGAATGGGGGGGGGGAAAGAGGACTTATGGGACATATGGTGAGGGGGGGAACTGGAAAGGGGAAAGACTTTGGAATGTAAACAAAGAATATAGAAAAAATAAAAAAAAACTTAAAAAAATAAAATTAAATAAATAAAAAAAAAGAATACAGTTTTTAAAAATGGCTGGAGCAGCTGGTGGGAGCAGAGGCAGAGACCCACAGCTAAACAGCAGGCAGAGCTCTGGGAATCCTGTGGAAGAGCAGGAGAGCGCCACAAGGAAAGGGACCATAGAATCAACTAACCAGGCCTCCTAGGGCTCCTCGCCAACCAGGGAGCATGCTTGGGTCTGACCTGGATCCTCTTTCTGTGTTATGGTTGTGTAGTGTGGTGTTCTTGTGGGCTCCTAACAGTGGGAGTAGCAGGCTATCTATGATTTTTTTTTGCTTGCTTTTAGGACTCTTTTCTCTAACTGGGTTGCTTTGTATAGCCTTAAGATGAGGGTGGGTGCTTATTTTATGGAAACTTGATATGCCACGTTTGGTTATATCCCTGAGAGGCAGGCCCTTTTCTGAAGGAAAAGGAGGAGGAATGGATCTGGGGAAGGGGGAGGGTGGACAGGGAAGGTAGGAGGGAGAAGAAACTGGTCAGGATGTAATATATGGATGAGGGGTGACTGAGAGGGGTGGGTCAGGGAGATTAAGCAGATTTTTCTTTTAAAAGACTGGGAATAGATAGGAGCAATTCTGGGTTAACATTTTTGAGATGGGTGGATGGACGGACAAAGCGTGGAATAGAGATGGAACGAAAGGCCATCTAGAGACTGTCCCACCTAGGGATCCACCCCAAACCCAGATACCTTTGCTGATGCCAAGAAGTGCTTGCTGACAAGAGCCTGGTGTGGCTGTCCCCTGAGAGGCTCTGCCAGAGCTTGACGAATACAGATGCAGATGCTCTCAGCCAACCAGGAGACCAAGCATGGGGACCCCAATGGAGGAGTTAGGGGGAAGGACTGAAGGAGCTGAAGGGGGTTGCAACCCCATAGGAAGAACAACAATATCAACCAACCAGGTACCCCAGAGCTCCCATCGACTAAACCACTAACCAGAGTACACATGGATGGATCCATGGCTCCGGCTGCATGTGTGGCAGAGGATGGCCTTATCTGGCATCAATGGGAGGGGAAGCCTTGGTCCTGTGGGCTTGATGCTCCAGTGCAGGGGAATGCTAGGGCAGTGAGGTTGGGAGTGGGTGGGTGAGGGAGCAGGGGGGAGGGGGATGGCATAGGGGGTTTGCGGGAGAGGAAACTGGGAAGGCAGATAACATTTGAAATGTAAATAAGTAAAATAACCAATAAAAAAAATGCTGGGAACATAGTTCAGCGACCGAGTGTATGTTTAGCATGCACAAAGTCCTAGGTCCAACTCTGCCAAGAGAATGAATCGTGAGGAAACAAAACAAGAGAACAATACCACAACTATACTACACAACACAACACAACACAACAGGAGTGAAGAGTCATTGATTCCTCTCATGGGAAGAGTACAGAGGGAAGGGTAGTATTTATCAGCTCTGGGGAGAGTAGAGCTTTTGTTCTCTGGATCCAGTTGCAGTTGGGAGGTTGAAGACTGGAGTCAGCTGCTGTGATGCTCGCACAGTGATGTCATTAGACTGACTGTTACTGAACCATGCACTTGGAAGGAGCTGAACAGTAATGTTTCTCATCTTCTTCCCACAATAAACAACTAAGCACTGTAGTGTGGAGCTGCTTTAGCTAGTTCTCTCGTTGCTGTGACCAAATGCCTGACAAGGAACAAGTTGAGAGAGGAAGGGTTTATATTTTGTCCACGGTTTGAGGGTACACCGTTTGTCATGGGTGAAGTCTTGACCCACGGCTGGCTGCTCCGTGTCCCAGGAGTGAGCAGCTGGGACATCTAAGTTCCTTACGGCTACTGGGACTCTACTCATTTTGTCCTTGCTATTCAGTCTGCGACACCGGCCTATGGAATGATGCTATCTTCATTCAGGGTGGCCTTTCTCTAGTCAGTTGAGCTTCCCTGGAAACACCTTCACAGACACACCCAGAGGGTAGTTTCCTAGGTGACTTAGTTTCCCAAATCCCAGCAAGTTGATGATCAAGATTAAGGATGATCAGAGATCTAGAGGGTAATTCAGCAGTGATTGCTTAAGACTGGTACTTAGTTCAATACTCACCGTCAGGGAGGTGCTCTATGTTAATGATCTTAATATCTGATAAAGCCATCATAAGGAAGATTAGAAGAGAGATAGATAATGAATACTGGGAACAATTATAGAACTATTTCTGGTAAATACATATACTTTAGCCCTTACTGTAGTCTAAAATATCAGGTGATGGAGGCCCTATCCACAAAACAAAGCTACAGGCATCTGTGTGAATAGAAATGAGAATTTGTCTCGTCTCAGGGTGGAGAGCGACAAAGAAATCCTTGGAGAGTCTTATGCACAAAGTATTTCTGTGTATCAAAATCGTCATGAAGAGGCAAGTGATAAGCTGAAAAAATATCCACAGACAAAAAGCTTATTAACATCATTCTATAAACAGTTCCTATAAAAATAGATGATTTAAAGAAGGACGAAGAGGAGTTAATACTAATGTTTACCCTCCGCAGAAATCTAAAATCTGCAATTTTTAGACCTATCGCTGAACAAATTAGTAAAGTAAAAAGCTGGTGGCGTTGAGGGCTCAGGGAGGTAGGTGGGTCCCCTCCATCACAGCTGGTGGCAGAACGAATTTGAACAGGCTTTGGGAATGCTCTCTAGGGAGTTCAGAGTCAGACAGAAACTTAGTTTAAGCAAAGAAGGCTTTTGGGGACGAGAGGAGAGGCAGGGGGAGGGAAGAAGGTGCAACTTAGACATTTAAGGATGGGAGTGGCCTTGGATTAAAGAGCTGGATGGCTCAGGTTCAGTCTCTGTTCTCCTTGTATCTCACAGCTTTAGCCTGCTTGGCTTCATCCTTTACAAATAGAAGATTCTTTACAAAGTGAAGGGAACTGTGGGCAGGTCCAAGTTTACATGATCCTTCCCTCTTGTTCTCCCAGAGAATGAGAGAGCAAGCATTTATAAGAACTCAAAAAGCCCCTCCCCCCAAACAAGCCAGCTTTACTGAGATACAATTTGCATACCATCCAAGTGGCACCATTAAAGCGTACAACCGAATGGTTTTAATATATTCCCAGCCCTGTGCAGCCCTTACCACAATCAACTTTGGAACATTCTCAGCACCCTTACAGGAAACCTCATACCAATTAGCAGTATTCCTTGTTTCCCCAACACCCCAATGCTAGGCAAACACTAATCTACTTTGTTTCTATGGATTTGTCTGCTAGCCTCTTTTATGGTTTCTCTAGCCAGATCTCCATGAGTCTCTTGCTGATGGGGTTTGGGATTAAAAATTCACGCCTGACCCAATGTATAGCTCAATGGGATCTGTCTTCTCATTGACTAGGCTGGGCCACCATCTCAGGTAGAGTACTTAGGTAGAGTAAGAAGGCTGGATCAGGACCCTTTGGGTCATACCCCTCAATGGCATCTGTGTGAGCTCCTGCCTCCAGGTTCCTGTCCTGTTTGAGTTCCTGCCCTGACTTCCTTCAATGGTGGACTACAATGTGGAAGTTTGAGCCAAATAAACCCCTTTCTTCCCAAGTTGTTTTGGTCATGGAGTTTCATCACAGCAATAATAACCCTAACTAAGGCAATAGCCTACAGACTATACTTTCTTGTTTGCATGTCTGTGCTCTGTGGGTGCCCACATGTACTTCTATACATGCATGAATGCCTTTTTCTTACCATAGGGGCTTTGACCTGTGCTTCTTCCTAATTACCAGTTCCCTTCTACCCCCATTCCAGCATGGGTCAGTCTTAAATAATAGATTCTTTCTTAAAGTGGCACCCAGGCACAGCCCTCACGTGGGGTGTGACAAAGCGAACTTTCTGTTGTTGACTTACCACACTGGAGGAGTCCATGTCTCACTGAAACCTCCATCAGGATTAGAGGGACCGTGAGTCTCTCCTGTGGTATGACTGTCTCTTCATCGAGACTATCCGGCTTCCCTCTGGGAGAGGTGTTCAGTTCCTCCGCACCCACTGGTGAATTGCATGCTCTGCTGCCCGTTCCTCTGCACTCTGCAGCTGCCCCGTTTCCCCTTTGTGACTCCTGATGTTCTTCCAATCTTTCTCCCTTCGAAACAGAATTATTCTGTTATCTGACGTATCTCATTCAGAGCGCCACATGGAAGCAATTTCTAAGCCGCCATCCATCCTACCTCAGTAAACTCACTTTTATTTGCTCTGCCTTAGGATGCTCAAACACCTCCCTGGTTTCTCTCTCCCTTCTCAGGGGCAGTCGCTGAGAAGGCACAGTTCTGCAGCCATAGCTGTGGTAGCAATGTTCATGTTGCTGCTGTCACAGAAAGAGCAGTCTTTGTTTGAAGGGAACCAGGACATGACAGGGCTTGTCTGTTGAATCAGATAGACAGGCCTATAAAGACCGTGTGTCTAAAGATTCTTTACTCTGTAAAGATGACTTGGGGAAGAGAATTCTCCGAGAAGGCAGGAGGATCAGGCATAATCAGCCTGACGACTGATCTTTGATTTAAAAAAGGATGTGGCTTTGTGCCCTTCTCAGAGAAGCCTTCTTAGATACTCCACTTGGGTGGGCGTCTCCCCATCCCATTAGCTTTCCTCTTCCTCCAACATTCACCATCTATCTCAGTGATGTTTATTGTAGCTGGTGTGATTTTACCCCTTGGTTAGTTAGCTTTATCCACTGCCTTCTTCTTCAAGTGCCATGAATATCTGAGAACCTGCGTGAGAGCTGTACATGAGACAATGAACATTTGCCTGGGCCCCTTCTTCAGCTCTTTGGAAACTCCAGAGCAGGTCAGTGTGTGAGGCCCCACAGGGATCCCACTGTGGAGCGTCTAGGAAGCTGGGTCTGGGGGGGTAGAATCCTTGGACCTGGAGGTACTTAAGCCTTATTTGGTGGTTCATGACCAACCTTCTCAGTCTATTCTTGGACCATAAATCAGAGAGAATGGCATATTCTCCTCGTTGCTCTCTAGGAGATGGGATAGGGCAAAAACATTGTATAATCAGCTATAAAACTACATGAGGGCCCCTGGACCAGCGGTAGTGGCAGGCCTCCATATTGCAACCAGGACACAGCTGGAAAGGCCCAGGTAGACACTCCTTCCAGGGCTACCCTCCCGGGGGGATCTGCTAGGCTCTCGCCGCCAGGCAGGCCGAGTTCCGCCTAGGCTCTGCGGGACTTCCCCGCACCCTCTGGCTGTGCACCGAGGCAGTGGGCAGCAACCAGCTCGCTGGCCCCTGGACCAGCGATAGTGGCAGGCCTCCATATTGCAACCAGGACACAGCTGGAGAAGCCCAGGTAGACAGACTCCATCAGGGGCTACAATCGCATGGGTGGCAGCCAGCTTATGATCCCTTAAAGCAGCAGTCACGCATATTCACCAGTAGAGAAACAACAGGTGAGCCCAGCCTCACGGGAGATTCAAACACCAGCCACTGACAACAAGGCCAACTAACACCAGAAATAATCAGATGGCAAAAGGAAAACGAAGGAACGTTACTAACAGAAATCAAGGCAACATGACAGCATCTGAACTCAGTTCTCCAACAACAGGAAGCCCTGGATACCTCAAAACACCAGAAAAACAAGACTTGGATATAAAATCACTGGTCAGGATGCTGGTAGCTGAACACATAGAAAAATCTCGTAAAGAAATAGAGGAGAAAATGGATCAAAAGTTAGAAGCCTTTACGAGGCAAATACAAAAATCACTTCAGGAATTTCAGGAGAAGATGGATCAAAAAGAAGAAGACAATAAGGAAGAAAGACAAAAAACACTTAAAGAAATACAGAAGAACGTGGGCCAACAAGTAGAAGCTATGAAAGAGGAAACACAAAAATCTATTAGAGAAATACATGAAAACACAATCAAGCAAGCGAAAGATCTGAGCACATCCATCCAGATACTAAAAACAGAAGTAGAAACAACTAAGAAATCACAGAGGGAGACAACATTGGAGATAGAAAACCTTGGGAAGAAATCAGGGGCCATAGATGCAAGTATCAACAATAGAATACAAGAGATAGAAGACAGAATCTCAGAAGCCGAAGATAACATAGGAACCATTGATTCAACAGTCAAAGAAAATACTAAATGCAAAAAGGTGGTAAGCCAAAACATCCAGGAAATCCAAGACACTATGAGAAGACCAAACCTAAGGATTATAGGTATAGACGAGAGTGAAGATTTACAAGTTAAAGGGCCAGCAAATATCTTCTACAAAATTATGGACGAAAACTTCCCCAACCTAAGGAGAGAGATGCCCATGAATATACAAGAAGCCTATAGAACCCCAAACAGACTGGACCAGAACAGAAATACATCTCGTCACATAATAATCAAGACTCCAAATGTACTAAACAAAGAAAGAATACTAAAGGCAGCAAGAGAAAAAGGCCAAGTAACATATAAAGGAAGACCTATCAGAATAACACCAGACTTCTCACCTGAGACCATGAAAGCTAGAAGATCCTGGGCAGATATCATGCAAACTCTAAGAGAACACAAACTTCAGCCAAAACTACTTTACCCAGCAAAACTCTCAATCGCCATAGATGGAGACATCAAGGTATTCCATGACAAAACCAAATTTGCATGATATCTTTCCACAAATCCAGCCCTACAAAGGATAATAGGGGAAAAACACCAAGACAAGGACGGAAACTACACCCGGGAAGAAGCAAGATAGAAACCTCCTCTCATCAAACCCAAAAGAAGATAACCTCTCAAATATAAAAAAATAAAAAAATAAATAAATAAAAATAAATAAATAAAAATAATTTCAAAAATGTCTGGAGGAAATAATTACCATTCCTTAATATCTCTTAACATCAATGGACTCAATTCCCCAATAAAAAGACATAGATTAACAGACTGGATACGGAAACAGGACCCTACATTTTGCTGCATACAGGAAACACATCTCAGTGTTAAAGACAAACACTGCCTTAGAGTAAAAGGATGGAAGACAATTTTACAAGCAAATGGTCTCAGGAAACAAGCGGGGGTAGCCATTCTAATATCAGATAAAATAGACTTCCAACCTAAAGTCATCAAAAGAGACTCAGAAGGTCACTTCTTGCTGGCCAAAGGGAAAATCCACCAAGAAGAGCTCTCAATACTGAACATTTATGCTCCAAATACAAGGGCACCCTCCTTCATAAAAGAAACCTTACTAAAGCTAAAAGCACACATTACACCTAACACAATAATTGTGGGTGACCTCAACACTCCACTCTCCTCAATGGACCGATCAGGAAAGCAGAAACTAAACAGGGACACAGTGAAACTAATTGAAACTTTGGACCAATTGGATTTAACAGATATATATAGAACATTTCATCCTAATGCTAAAGAATATACCTTTTTCTCAGCACCGCATGGTACCTTCTCCAAAATTGATCATATAATTGGTCACAAGACAGATGTCAACAAATACAAGAAGATTGAACTAATCCCATGCCTCCTATCAGACCACCATGGAGTAAGAGTGGTCTTCAATAGCAACAATAACAACAGAAAGCCCACATACACATGGAAACTGAACAATACTCTACTCAATGACACCTTGGTCAAGGAAGAAATAAAAAAAGAAATCAAAGACTTTTTAGAATTCAACGAAAATGAAGGTACAACCTACCCAAATCTATGGGACACAATGAAAGCAGTGCTAAGAGGAAAACTCATAGCCCTAAGTGCATCCAAAAAGAAACTGGAGAGATCATACACTAGCAACTTATTGGCACACCTAAAAGCCCTGGAAGAAAAAGAAGTTAATTCACCCAGGAGGAGTAGAAGACAAGAAATCACCAAACTCAGGGCTGAAATCAATCAAGTAGAAACAAAGAAAACCATACAAAGAATCAACAAGACCAGGAGCTGGTTCTTTGAGAAAATCAACAAGATAGATAAACCCTTAGCCAGACTAACCAAAGGACATAGAGACAGTATACAAATTAACAAAATTAGAAATGAAAAGGGAGACATAACAACAGAAACTGAGGAAATTCAAAAGATCATCAGATCCTACTACAAAGGTCTATACTCAAAACAACTGGAGAATCTGGAGGAAATGGATAATTTTCTAGACAGATATCAAATACCAAAATTAAATCAGCATCAAGTAGATCAGCTAAATAGTCCCATAACCCCTAAAGAAATAGAAGGGGTTATAGAAAGCCTCCCAACCAAAAAAAGTACGGGACCAGATGGTTTTAGTGCAGAATTCTACCAGACCTTCAAGGAAGACTTAACACCAATACTTTTCAAACTATTCCACAAAATAGAGACAGAAGGGACACTGCCCAACTCATTCTTCGAAGCCACAATTATGCTAATACCTAAACCACAAAAAGATCCAACAAAGAAAGAGAACTACAGGCCAATTTCTTTTATGAATATAGATGCAAAAATTATCTAAATAAAATTTAGAATAAAATTCTTGCTAACCGAATCCAAGAGCACATCAAAATGATCATTCACCATGATCAAGTAGGCTTCATCCCAGGGATGCAGGGATGGTTCAATATACGGAAATCCATCAATGTAATCCACTACATAAACAAACTGAAAGAAAAAAAACCACATGGTCATCTCATTAGATGCTGAAAAAGCATTCGACAAAATTCAGCATCCTTTCATGCTAAAAGTCTTGGAAAGAGCAGGAATTCAAGGTCCATACCTAAACGTAGTAAAAGCAATCTACAGCAAACCAGTAGCCAACACCAAAATAAATGGAGAGAAACTTGAAGCATTCCCACTAAAACCAGGGACTAGACAAGGCTGCCCTCTCTCTCCATATCTTTTCAATATAGTACTTGAAGTTCTAGCAAGAGCAATTAGACAACATAAGGAAGTCAAAGGGATACAAATTGGAAAGGAAGAAGTCAAACTATCATTATTTGCAGACGATATGATAGTTTACTTAAGCGACCCAAAAAACTCCACCAGAGAACTTCTACAGCTGATAAACAACTTCAGCAAAGTGGCAGGTTATAAAATTAACTCAAGCAAGTCAGTGGCCTTCTTGTACTCAAAGGACAAGCAGGCTGAGAAAGAAATTAGGGAAATAACACCCTTCACAATAGCCACAAACAACATAAAGTATCTTGGCGTAACTCTAACCAAACAAGCAAAAGATTGTATGACAGGAACTTCAAGTCCTTGAAGAAAGAAATCGAAGAAGACCTCAGAAGATGGGAAAATATTTCTTGCTCCTGGATTGGCAGGATCAATATTGTAAAAATGGCCATCTTGACAAAAGCAATATACAGATTCAATACGATCCCCATCAAAATCCCAAATCAATTCTTCATAGATCTAGAAAGAGCAATTCTCAAATTCATCTGGAGCAACAAAAAACCCAGGATAGCTAGAACTATTCTCAACAATAAAAGGACTTCTGGGGGAATCTATATCCCTGACCTTAAGCAGTACTACAGAGCAATTGTGTTAAAAACTGCATGGTATTGGTACAGCAACAGTAGATCAATGGAATAGGATTGAAGACCCAGAAATTAACCCACAGACTTATGGTCACTTGATCTTTGATAAAGGAGCCACAACCATCCGGTGGAATAAAGATAGCCTTTTCAACAAATGGTGCTGGTTCAACTGGAGGTCAACATGCAGAAGAATGCGAATTGACCCACTCTTATCTCTTTGCACTAAGATCAACTCCAAGTGGATCAAGGACCTCCACATAAAACCAGACACACTGAAACTATTAGAAAAGAAACTTGGGAAGACCCTGGAGGACTTGGGCACAGGGGAAAAGTTCCTGAACAGAACACCAATAGCTTACGCACTAAGATCAAGAATCGACAAATGGGACCTCATAAAATTACAAAGTTTCTGCAAAGCAAAGGACACTGTCAGAAGGACAAAACGGCAACCAACAAAGTGGGAAAAGATCTTCACCAACCCCACATCCGACAGAGGGCTAATATCCAATATAAACAAAGAACTCAAGAAGTTAGACCGCAAAGAAACAAATAACCCTATCAAAAAATGGGGCACAGAGCTAAACAAAGAATTTTCACCAGAAGAAATTCGGATGGCTGAGAAACACCTTAAAAGATGTTCAACATCATTAGTCATCAGGGAAATGCAAATCAAAACAACCCTGAGATTCCACCTCTCACCAGTCAGAATGGCTAAGATTAAAAACTCAAGAGACAACAAGTGCTGGCGAGGATGTGGAGAAAGAGGAACACTCCTCCACTGTTGGTGGGATTGCAAAATGGTAAAACCGCTCTGGAAATCAGTTTGGCAGTTCCTCAGAAAATTGGGCATGTCACTTCCAGAGGACCCTGGCATACCACTCCTGGGCATATACCCAGAGGATTCCCCTGCATGCAATAAAGACACATGCTCCACTATGTTTATAGCAGCCTTGTTTATAATAGCCAGAAATTGGAAGGAGCCCAAATATCCCTCAAAGGAGGAATGGATACAGAAAATGTGGTATATTTATATACATTGTATATTTATACAATGGAATACTACTCAGCAATTAAAAATAATGAATTCATGCAATTTGTAGGTAAATGGTTAGACCTGGAACATATCATCCTGAGTGAGTTAACCCAATCACAAAAGAATACACATGAAATGCAATCACTGGATATTAATGAGCCCAGAAGCCCTAAATACTCAAGACACAATTAGCAAGTCAAATGATTCCCAAGAAGAAGAAAGGAGAGGACCCTTGGCCTGTAAAGATAGCATCCAGTTTAGTAAAGAAACCGAGGGGGGAGGGGGAATGATTGGGGAATAGTTGGGGGGGAGAGGAACTATGGGAAGAATGGTGGGTGGGAACTGGGAAAGGGGAAAGCCTTTGGAATGTAAACACAAAATATGGAAAATAAAAATTAAAAATAAAACTACATGAGGATACAGGGTGGGGGAGAGGAGGCCTTAGACTTTGGTGTTAGCTGTGCATTGCTTCTTTTATTTGCTAGCTTTGGAATGAGCTTAAGGTATTTAACTTTTTAGCCTCAATTTATTCATCTATCAAGTGGGAATAATTGTTATGGTTGAATAAGAAATGACCCTCTTAGATTCATGTGTAGCGTGCATCGTTGCTATCTGACGAGCTTTTGGGACGTGAGTAGGTCTTGAGAACTTTAACCTAATCAGTGGACTAATTTCTTTTCTTTTGTAACATTTGTATGTGTGTGTGAAGACAACTTTTGGGAATTAGTTCTTTCCTTCCACCATGTAGGTTCAGGCGATTGAACTCAGGCTTGGCAGCAGTGCTATAACCTGCTGAGACAGCTTGCCAGCCCTGGATTAATTTCTTGAAAGATTCATAATATGATAGTCTAAGTAGGAAGTAATAAAAGATAATAAATAGGGCCTATGAAGTGGGAATTTAAAGGTTCTTTGGAAAATCAGTTGGATGGTGTTTTGCAGGAGGAAACAGGTGAAGGAACGTTTCTTTAAAGTGGACACAGGTGTGAAAGGCTAAGGCCGACTCGTAAAGGAACATTTCGCTGAAGCAGACACAGGAGAGAAGATGTAGAGCCAGCAGAATGTTAAAGGACACTCGATGAAGGATTCTTTGCTAACAACACACATGTATTGGTCTGCCTTGCCCTGCGTAGTTGAGCTGCATTTGTCGGGACACCGTAGAGAGAAATGCGCCAGGAAACTTCTGGTGGTGTGCTGCAGTTAGTTCCTGCTTGCAAGGACTTGGGCTAATTGGATACACGTGCTGAGGCAAGGCCTGTGCGGAGGCGAGGCACGTGGAGCACGCGTGATGTTTGGAGGGTGTAGCTAGGGCTCCGTGGAGTGATGGAGACAGAGCTTGGCTTGCTGGTACTGCTAGCTGTGCACTGCGGGTGGGTCTTGCATCTTCTCTGGTCTTCGCTTCGCTGAGAGAGGCACAGCTGAGAACATCTCCTGGTGTTCCTGTTGGTCTCTCCTGCTGACTTGAGGCCTGGCTGTCTCTGCTCGGTCCTGTCACTGCTGTTGCTAACTGGACTCTATGGAATTGGACTGCTGGTGTATCTGTGAGGTGTTTTCAAGTGGACTGAGGTGCTGCTGCCTGCTAACCTGTGAACTGAACCGTCGATTTCCAGACAACACGGACAGGAGGTCCTCCAAAGAACCTTTCTAAACAGGTCCACTTCCCCGTATCCTTTCTTTTCCACTACCTCTGGTGGGTGGTGGGTGACAAGGGAGATTAAGGGATTTAAGAACTATCATTAGAAATAAGATTAGAAAAAATTAAAGGAAATGTGCCGCAGCGAGTGCGTCCTCGGTGTCCTGGGCTCATCTCACATCTCACTCTGCCATGAGGTGAACAGCCCCCCTCGCACTTCCTGTTGCCTCACTCCAGGTCCAGAATCAAGGGCGCCAAGGGCAGTGGGCTGAACCCTCCGAAACTGTGAGCCTTCTTCTTCTTGCTCTTAGCCAGGTATTTTGGTTATAACGATCAAAAGTAATTAAGGCAATGCCTGTGGTAGACACGTGGGTAATCTCCAGGGCTTAGGGGTTTGCTGTGCTCTGACTCCCTCTGCTATTACCAGGGATGGATGACAGTTAATGATCCAGGGCAGCCACTGATAGAGAGCTGTGGCTTTCTCAGCTGGTGCAGATGAGAGTCTTTTGTTCAAGACAGACAGACAGACAGACAGACAGACAGACGACAGACAGACCATCTTCTTTCCTAGGCTCCTGTCATGCCCACCTGCTCTCCCAGGGTCCCTTTGTCACTTTCCTTCTTTCTTTCAACTAATCTCTGCATTTTGCATTAGTCGTTTGTTTATCTTCAGTGTGTTGGGGAGCTTACCCTGAGGGGGTTATGACCTATGGGAATTAACTGAATCAATTGTTCTTGGCCTTGACTGGCTGACTGGGTTACTTTCTGTTTACCCTTTCCTTGGATTTTGAAGTATTTTTACCCTTCCTTGTTTCCCCATGCATATTGTCTGACATTTGAATAAAGGGAGGGAGCAAGGGACCCACCTCCCCACATCTCTCACAACGTCATGAGATGCTTAGCTTTCCTTCCATGTACATTATATAAAATACTCCTAAAAGCTGAAACCATTTAAAAGTAATAACCCACCCTACTTATGTATGTGCTGTAAACATTTCGTTTTAGCAATTCCACTCCTTGCCTACAGAGCAGAACTATGGTTGAGCTCTAGAATTCCAGTCTAAATACTTTCGGGGTCTTTAGAGTCTTGGGGACTTATCTCTAAATTTCCATGAATCTCTAACGTTTCAGCATTTCCAGGCTTTGATGACCATACAGGTAGGGTCTGGCTGTCTGTCAAAAGACTGCATGATAGAACCGATCCTCTGAGTCAATCCTCTTAACTCTAAATGCAGTTTACTGTGTGACAAGGGCTTTAGTGCACAACTCCCAAACCGGTATTCTCAGGGAACCATTGCATCCTCAGTTTGTGGATAAATAAAAAACAGGAGTGGTTGGTCTTTTGTTTGAAACAAAAAAGAAAACAAGTGGATGATTTTCCCAATTACATTTTCCTTCATTCAATTATACCGTCTTAGCAGTTATTTTTCTGTTGCCATGATAAAATCCTCTGACCAAAAAAAAAATCAACTTAGGGAAGAGGAGACTCCTTTTTCCTCTGGTCCCAGAGGATGGAATCCATCATGGGGGTGGGGGTGGGGGTGGGGGTGGGGGGTGGGGGGAAGCATGGCAGCCAGCAGGAAAGCCTGGTGAAGCCTGGTGAAGCCCGCCCTTGGGGGCTGCAGGCTCTGCCTCCTAAAGGTCCCATGAACGTCCCAGACAGTGGGGAGTCACATGTCATGTTCAAACACAGGAGCCCACTGTGGCCATTTCTAATTCAAACTACTGCAGTTATTCTGGGACTAGTGCTAACACTGCTAATGGAGGCCTGCAAAAGCGAAATGAAAGTGTATCTGTGAGGTTAGTCCTCACAATTTTACTATGTAACCAATCTCTCCTCTCCTCTCCTCTCCTCTCCTCTCCTCTCCTCTCCTCTCCTCTCCTCTCTTCTCCTCTCCTCTCCTCTCCTCTCCTCTCCTCTCCTCTCCTCTCCTCTCCTCTCCTCTCCTCTCCTCTCCTCTCCTCTCCTCTCCTCTCCCATTCCCTTCCCTCCCCTCTTCCCCCTCCTCTTCTCCTTCCCTCTTCCCCTCCTCCTTTCCTCTCCCCTCCCCCTCTCCTCTCCCTTCTCCCTCTCCTCTCCCCTCCCCCTCTCCTCTCCCCTCCCCCTTTCCCCTCCCGTCCCCCTCTCCTCTCCCCTCCCCTTTCCCCCTCCCCTCCCCCTCCCTCTCCTCTCCCCTCCCCTCTCCTCTCCCCTCCCCTTCCCTCCCCTCTTCCTCCTCCCCCTCCCCTCTCCTCTCCTCTCCTCTCCTCTCCTCTCCTCTCCTCTCCTTTCTGTACCTCCTCCCCCTCCCCTCCCCTCCCCTCCCCTCCCCTCCCCTCTCCTCTCCTCTCCTCTCCTGTCCTCTCCTCTCCTCTCCTCTCTCTCTTTCCCTCCCTCCCTTCCTTCCTTCTTTCCTCCCTTCCTTTCTTCTTCTTATTTTGGATACAGTGAACTTTATTGATGATATTTAAGACAGTAGGCCCCTCTAAGTCCCTTCTGCAATCCTGGGGGATCTGGGATGGAAACTGTGAGGGAACTGCTCAGTGTTTAGGGCTGAGATGGGACAGGGACTCCTCAGCAACTGAGGGCCTCTCTCTTGCTCTCAGTGTCCTTGCTGGGGTGGGTGGTCCAGGGCTTCTTACTCCTTGGGGGCCATGTAGGCCATGAGGCCCACCACCCTGTTGCTGTAGCCGTATTCACTGTCATACCAGGAAATGAGCATTACGAAGTTGTCCTTGAGAGCAATGCCAGCCCCATCATCTAAGGTAGACGAAAGGGAGTCACTGTTAAAGTTACAGGAAGAACCTGGTCCTCAGTGTAGCCCAGGATCCCCTTAAATGGACCCTCAGATGTCTGCTTCATCACCTTCTTGATGTCATCATACCTGACATCTTTGTCTAGGCAGCATTTCAGATCCATGATGGATATATTGTAAGGAACACAGAAGGCCATGCCAATGAGTTTCCAGTCCAGCTCTGGGATGACCTTGCCCATACCCTTGGCAGCACCAGTGGATGCAGGGATGCTGTTCTGGGCAGCCTCACAGCCATCATGTCACAGCTTTTCAGAGAGACCATCCACTGTCTTCTGGGTGGCAGTGATACATGTACTCTGGTTATGTGTTCTGAATGACGCCAGAGTTGTCATGGATGACCTTGGCTGGGGGGCTACGCAGTTGGTGGTGCAGGATACATTGCTGATGATCTTGAGTTGTCTTATTTCTCGTGGTTCACACCCATCGCAAACATGGGGGCAGCGGCAGAAGGCACAGAGGTGATAACCCCTTTGGCTCCACCCTTCAAGGCAGCCCCAGCCTTCCCCATGGTGGTGAAGACACCAGCATATTCCACAGCATACTTGGTACCAGTATCATCCTATTTGATGTTGGCAGGATCTTGTTCCTGGAAGATGGTAATGGCCTTCCTATTGATGACAAACTTCCTGTTCTCACTTTTGACTATGCTGCTGAGCTTGCCATGGGTAGAGCCATACTGGACCATGTAGACCATGTAGTTGAGGTCAATGAAAGGGTCATTGACAGCACAATATCCTCTTTGCCAGATATGAAGGAAATCCTGGTAACCAGGCACCTTTACCGTCATGCTTCAGGGACAAGACAGGCACTGCACAAGAAGATGTGCGAAATTATTCTTTATGTACGAATTCAATATATATTGAGTTAGACATATATAAATAATGTGGATTCATATAAAAGTATGCTTTATATTTATATGTATTTAGGAACATTCATTAACATATTTTATTTTTTGGTAATGTGACAAACAGAATGCGTCTTTGCAGTCACAGCTGAGTGTGGTGCAGCTTGCTTCAGGTGTGGCCGACACCATGCAAGGTCTGGGTGTAAGCGTAACTCACTGTATTGATTAGGTCTCCTCTGGACACGTGGTGAAAGTCAGTTTACACTTCATACTGTTTACCCCAGTGGGTGAGAGGTCAAGATGTTCAAACCAATCAATTGCCACCAATAAGTCTGAAGAGAACCAGAGATGCTCAGAGGCCTGATGTAAAGTGACAGTGCTGACCTCTCTAGTCCCCCCCCCCGCCCCCCCCCCCCCCGCCTGTAGGCTCATTCTGTGTCCAAGTCAACAGACAGAGACTTAGGGGAAAGATTTGCTGTCAGTGGTGTGACCTTGGGAAAACGCCCGGCTTTGGCTATATTGCTGCTGTGGTTTGGATGTGATATTTCCCAAAGGGCCCATGTGGTAAGGCCTGGTATCTAAGTCCTGGTGCTGTTGGGAGTTGGTGGAAGTTCAAGGAGTGGAGCCTAGTTAGCGGAAATCAGGTCACTGGGAGCACGCCCTTGAAGGAGATGTTGGATGCAGCCGGCCCTTCTCCCTCTCTTTACCTCCCGGATGCTGAGGCGTGGGTTTCACCTGTATTTCACTCTGACATGCTGCTTTATCTAGGCCCCAAAGCGACAGGCCTAATGATTACTGAAATTTCTAAAACTGTGATCCAAGACACACCTTTTCTCTTTATTAATTGATTTCTCCCAGACACAAACGCCTTTATCTAAGTATTGGGAGACAAAGCTCCAAGGTCTCTTCTGACTTTTTAAGCGACAAGGGAAGGCTCTGACGTCTGAAAGCCTGAAGCAGAGGTGTGAGATCTTTGCTGTGTCTATGAGAGTCGGAGGGTCTCATAACTAGAAATGCCTGTATTTATATCCCACTCTTCCCGTTCAGTTTCTAGCTGAGAGGGCTGTTTGAGAATAGCAACTCAATGGATATTAAAGCCCTGCTGTGTCAGTGGCTGACCAATGAGCACTGATCTCCACAGAGAAGGTCCCAGGTGGAAGACAAGCCCACGTGAGGCCAGAGACTTCCATGAGACATCTGTCTTCTCATCTTTGTGTTTAAGTTGGCCATCATAGGTGCCAACTTAATATACCTACTTGCATATGAGAAATGTGCTAAACATCTTAGAAAATTTGGAGGGTGTGGTGGGGGTGAGATTTTAGGTCAGGTTTCTAGATGTAGATGTGGAGGATAAGAGACAGCTACGAGTGATTTATTAAGGAAAGGCCCATGGGGGAAAACTTACGTGGCAGAGGAGGGAGAAAGTAGGCAAGGTGAAAAAGCCAAGCCAAGGTGTAGTTCCAGCTGCATGCACCGGCTTCATCTTGTAAGGAGCTGGAGGGCAGATTTGATTGACATTGCTGGACTGGTTTAATCTGTGACGGTGCTGTGCTTTTGCATTCATGCAGGTTCAGTCACTGGTTAGGGCCCGACACACACACACACACACACACACACACACACACACACTATATATATTATATAAAATATATCTATAATATATTACATATATTATATACATATATACACATATATTTATGTATATGTATACATATATGTATACATATACATATATATTTAAATATATACGTATATATTTATATAATAAATATATATTTATATAATAAATATATTTAAATTATTAAATATAAATAAATATATTATTAAATATAAATATATATTTATATAATAAATATATGTATATATTTATGATATATATCATAAAATGTACATATTATCTTTACCTCTACTATATAGATATATTATTTGATATATATTAAGCTATAGGTGTCTCTAGCTTTATCTCCTGAAGAAGGAGGTAGACTCACTTGTGAGGAGCGATGCGTCCCTGAGAAGCAGGGGGCTGGAGCTCAGAGCTAGTCCCAAGGACCCAAGCGTGTGGAGATGATGCACAGTGGGACGGAGAACATGCAGAACAAGGGAGGAGTCTCAGAGGTCTGGCCTGGCAGAGCCGAGGTTTCCAGCTCTCACCTTTGATCGAGTGCTCTGTGTTCTGACCCACAGGGTTGCTTCTCCTCTTAGGAGAGAGGGAAGCAGAGAGAAGAGTCATGTGATATCTGTCTCTCTGATAGTCCTCTGTACCTTCTTCCTCAGAGAGCGGAACTAAAAACCAGGAGAGTGGACTCATAAAAATCTCAGCTAATGTAAGCAGTCATTAATAAATGATCTGCCCAAGTTACATAACTCTGGCAGTGCGATGGTCAGATATCATCACTAAAAGTTTAGGGATGTTTTCATTGGATTATGCAATCTCCTTGTAGTTAGCACAGCTCTTTGTAATCCAGGATAAGGAAAATAAACTTTGCAATGGTTATTTTATGATGTAATTCCATAGCTACTCCACCCCCTCCAAGACTAAATAGTTTCTGGAAAGCTTTAGATTTCATTGCTAATGGTGCAATAACTTTTCCAGAATATAAAGCAATTTTTTTTTATTAATTTTGGCAGAGTAGGTTTGAGATTATTCCATGTAAGAAATGATGCTGTTCCAGGGACAGATGATCAAGGCAGGAGATCTCTGGTTTATGGTTGGAGGCAAGGGTAGTGTTGTTGGTGACACTAGAATATTTGACATAGGGGCCACATTTTCTTTTCTTTTTTCTTTTTTTTCTCTTTCATTTTTTTTATTGAATATTGTCTTCATTTACATTGCCAATGGTAAAACCTTTCCCAACTTCCCCTCCCTCCCCAAAGACCCACAACCCCTCCTCCCACCCTCTGCTTCCACATATATGCCCCTCCCCTGACCCATTCCCCCCTCCCCCCTCGATTTCCCTTTGTTGGGGCATCTATTGAGCCTTCACATGACCAAGGGCCACTCCTCCCACTGATGCCAGACAAGGTATTCCTCTGCCATATTTTTGGCTGGAACCATGTGTACCCCTTGGTTGAAGGTTTAGTCCCTGGGTGTCCTGGGGCATCTGGGTGGCTGAAATTGTTGTTCTTCCCACGGGGCTGTAACCCCCTTCAGCTCCTCCAGACCACCATCCAGCTCCTCCATTGGGGACTCCATGCCCAGTCCAATGGTTGGCTGCTAGCATCTGCCTCTGTATGTGTAAGGCTCTGGCAGGGCCCCTCTGGAGACAACCATGGCATGCTCCTTTTGGTATACACTTGTCGTCCATAGTAGTGTCAGGATTTGTTGACTGTTTATAGGATAAATCCCAGGTAGGGCAGTCTCTGGGTGGCCTTTTCTTCAGACTCTGCTCCACACTTTGTCTCCATTATTGCTCCTGTATTTTGTTCCCTTTCTCAGAGGAACCAAAGCACCCTCACTTAAGTCCTCCTTCTTCTTGAGCTTCCTGTGCTGGGTGAATTGTAACTTGTTTATTTTGAGTTTTTTGGGCTAACATCCGCTTATTAGTGAGTGCATACCTTGTGTGTTCTTTTTGTGATTGGGTTACCTCGCTCAGGATGACACTTTCTAGTTCCATCCATTGCCTAAGAATTTCATGAATTCATTGCTTTTAATAGCTGAATAGTACTCCATTGTGTATATATACCACAGTTTCTGAATCCATTCCTCTGTTGAAGGATATCTGGGTTCTTTCCAGCTTCTGGCTATTATAAATAAGGCATCTATGAACATAGTGGAGCATGTTATTATATGCAGGAGCATCTTCTGGGTATATGCCCAGGAGTGGTATAGCTGGGTTCTCAGGTAGTATTATGCCTAATTTTCTGAGGAATCGCCAAACTCATTTCCAGAGTAGTTTTACCAGCTTGTAATCCCACTAACAATGGAGAAGTGTTCCTTGTTCCCCACATCCTCTCCAACATCTGCTGTCCCCTGAGTTTTTCATCTTAGCCATTCTGATTGGTGTGAGGTGGAATCTCAGGGTTGTTTTGATTTGTATTTCCCTGATAACTAAGGATACTGAACATTTCTTTAGGTTCTTTAGAGCCATTGAGTTTCCTCAGTTGAGAATTCCCTGTTTAGCTCTGTACCTCATTTTTTTTTTAAAAATAGGGTTATTTGATTCTCTGGAGACTAACTTCTTGAGTTCTTTGTATATATTGGATATTAGCCCTCTATCTGATGTAGGGTTAGTAAAGATCTTTTCCCAATTTGTTGGTTGTTGTTTTGTCCTATTGACTGTGTCCTTTGCCTTAGAGAAGCTGTACAGTTTTATGAGGTCCCATTTGTTGATCCTTGTTCTTAGAGCGTAAGCCATTGGTGTTCTGTTCAGGAGCTTTTCCCTTGTGCCCAGGTGTTCAAGATTTTGTTTTTGTTTTGATTTTTTGAGACAGGGTTTCTCTGTGTAGCCCTGGCTGTCTTGGAACTCACTCTGTAGACCAGGCTGGCCTCGAACTCAGAAATCTGCCTGCCTCTGCCTCCCAGAGTGCTGGGATTACAGTGCGCCACCACCACCCAGCTCCAGGTGTTCAAGATTTATTCCCACTTTCTCTATAAGCTTCACTGTGTCTGGTTTTATGAGTAGATCCTTGATTCACTTGGACTTGAGCTTTGTACAAGGAGATAAGAATTGGTTGATTTGCATTTTTCTGTATGCAGACCTCCAGTTGATCCAGCCCTATTTGTTAAAAATGCTGTCTTTTTTCCACTGGATGTTTTTAGCCCCTTTGTCAAATATCAAGTGACCATACGTATGTGGGTTCATTTCTGGGTCTTCAATTCTATTCCATTGATCTTCCTGCCTATCTGCATACCAATACCAGTTTGTATCACTATTGCTCTGTAGTAGAGTTTGAGGTCGGGGATGGTGATTCCCCCAGAAGATCTTTTGTTGTGAAGAATAATAGTTTTTGCTATCCTGGATTTTTTGTTATTCCAGATGAATTTGAGAATTGCTTTTTCTAGATCTTTGAAGTATTGATTTGGGATTTTGATGGGGGATTGCACTGAATCTGTTGGTGGAAGTCATTTAAGTATACTATCATATCATCTGCAAATAGTGATATTTTAACTCCTTCCTTTCCAATTTGTATGCCTTTTACCTCTTTTTGTTGCCTGATTGCTCTGACTAGGACTTCAAGTACTACATTGTATAGATAGGGAGAAAGTGGGCAACCTTGCCTGGTCCCCGATTTTAGTGGGATTGCTTCAAGTTTCTCTTCGTTTAACTTGATGTTGGCTACCAGTTTGCTATATATTGCTTTCACTATGTTTAGGTATGGGCCTTGGATTGGATTCCTGATTTCTCCAAGATTTTTATCCTGAAGGGATGCTGGATTTTGTCAAAAGCCTTTTCAGCATCTAAAGAAATGACCATGTGATTTTTTTCCTTTAGTTTGTTTATGTAGTGGATTACATTGATGGATTTCCATATATTGAACCATCCCTGCATCCCTGGGATGAAGCCTACCTGATCATGGTGAATTATAGTTTTGATGCATTCTTGGATTCGGTTGGTCAGAATTTTGTTGAATATTTTGGCATCGATGTTCATGAGGGAGATTGGCCTGGAGTTCTCCTTCCTTGTTTGGTCTTTGTTTGGTTTAGGTATAAGCATTATTGTGGCTTCACAGAATGAGTTGGATAGTGTTCCTTGAGTTTCTATTGAGTATTTTGGCAGATAAAGGCTGGTCTGTTTTTATCTCTTGGAGGCTCTGACTTAAGAGCTCCGAAATCTCTCCACCCAGCTCGTTAAGTTCCCACTGACAGGGCTCTACCTCACCAGCCCCATGTTTTAAAACTCCCACCACCTTTTGTGGTACACATTTGGCAAAACAATTCTTTGCTGCCATACCTTTTTCTCTGAAACCCAGTCCTAGTCCAGTTGCCAGTGACAGAAAACATCATACAAACTTAGTTCAGAAACAATGGTAACTCAATTGCTGGGCGCAACAACTAGAATCCTAGTCTTGTAAGCCATATTAAATCTAAATCCTCTGGTGGCCATTGAATCTGGGAGACACTAATACCTACATCTTGTCCTCTGCCTATCCCCATCCAAAAGCCCCTATCCCTCTCCTACCTACTTTCTTCCACTATCCAACCTGGAAGTCACCTGACTCATTCCCTGTTCCAGACAGCCCCTCTTGGGAAAGCAGAATTAACATCAAAATACAAGCAGCACCAGGGCCATCCACAGCATAGTTCTATCTGTTGGAATGATCATGGAGACCAAATAAGTTAATGTATGTGAAAGCACCTTGCAGTCCTTGGCGAATATTAAGCATTATATGAGTGTTAGCTAATGACATCTTTATACATATACATATGATATATTTATATGTATAACTGAACAATTGAAACAGACATTATCATAGGTAGTCACAGATATATGCTATTTTATTTTATAATTCTTTAAAACATACTTACCCAACTTTTAATGTTTTTTAAATTTTATTTATTTTTATGCAATGTGTTTGTGTGTGTTTTTTCTTCAAGTGCATGCTCCCAGTGACCTGAAAAATCAGGTCCACTGGATTCACTCTAACTAGACTCCACTCCTTGAAGTTCCACCACCTCCCAATAGCACCATGATTTGGAAACCAAGCCTTTGACACATGGGCCCTTTGGGAAATTTCACATCCAAACTACAGCATCAATATAGCCAAAACCAGGCGTTATATATATTTCTGTACTATATATGTACCTAGTGCTTTCAAAGAACAGAAGAAGGCATTGGATGTCCTCAAATTGGAGTTCCAGATGTGAGCTTGTCTGTGTGCTGGAAATTGAACCTGGGTCTTCTAGGACAGCAACCACTGAGCAATCCCTCCAGATCTGTTTATGTTTTGAACTATACTGGCAAAACAGCATTTCAATGAATACAGTGGCTCTTGTTTGTAATCCCAGAACCCAGGAGGCTGGGGAAGGAGGGTTAATTTGAGTTTAAAGCCAGTCTGGGGTATATAGTCAGTTCAAAGCCAACATAGAATATATATGGGGAACCCTGTTTCAACAAAAACAAACCTAAACATCAACATTCTCTGACATTATCCGAGCAGCAATGCTATGGCAAGGAGCTTTTTTATTTAAATGTTTGTAATTTCACTTGCTCTCTTCCCTCGGCCAATTAACTAAAACTTCTAGAATCAAAGGGAAGAAGATGTTAATGCTTAAGGACTTGGCTAGGGCTGTTATATATTTGGAAGCTGCAAAAATGATGGCACTTGATTCCTGGAATTTTGGGTTGGGGGATTTCTGAAGCTCTGGAGAGGAGAGGAAGAAAGCAGGACTCTCCAAGTTTCCTGCTCTGCCCACGGAACTCCTGCTCTAAGGATAAATAAGGAACACATCACTCTACAGCCCCTCTGACCCTCGCCATTTCTGGAGGAAGTGTGCTATTGAGTGGGTCTCAGTGGTTGAAGATGGCAGATAGATAAGGAACTCATTCCTACTCTCTTGGCTTTAGATAAATTGTTGGAGTGTGAATCAAACTCTCTCATGTTTGTCAGCATTGGATGATTTGTTTCCAGATGAGGAAGAGGTTATTCTTTTATCACGAAATGTCTCTTGTTTCTCCTGTAATAATTGTAAGTGTCTCTAGAGATGGGATAAGCCTGCAAACCTAATTCATAATCAGTGCAGAGCCACAATAAAATTCTATGTGTCTTTAAAGATGCCTTCCCCTCAGATAATTGCTCTGATGCAACTGCTATTGACTTGAGATATGAAATGGGTGGAAGACAAGCCATATCACACTCACGCAGAAGTGTTAGACTGATTAGAGATGAATTTCGAACAAGGAGGCTTGTCAGTCAAATCATAATTAGCACAGTGCTTGGCGTGATCTGCTATCACTCTTATTTTATGTTCTGTGCGCAGAGTTTCCCAGACGGTTATGACTGCGCTTGGTAAGGTTGGAAAATGGAGACACAAAGATGAGGTCACGTCCGAGTGGGTACCAGGCAGTCAGGACCCGCAGTCCAGCAGTATCTTCCTCCTATGCAAATGATAGCCTAAAGGCTGACAGAAGAGCCGTTAAAGTCCCTGTAAAGTCCCGACTCAACGCCATCTGTCTCAAGTAGCGCTGTATAAACGGGCAATGTTGTGGCATCTGGGAAAAAGTGTTCTTCAGTGCGTTCTGATTTGAGCTGCTTAATGGGTTCAGCCTAATTAAAGATTGGTTTACAGTTGCTAATTTCTTGAAACTCTCCTCCTTTTATACCCAATTATGTTTTCTTTGCTAACCTGTTAATTTTTTAAGTGGAAAGGTCATGTAGTTTGAAATGATGTTAGTCTGAATTGAGGTAAGGGTTACTGTGCAGTTTTTCTTCTTTTTGAACCTAAGGAGGCCATTCATTCATTCATTCATTCATTCATTTATTTTGACTTCTTATTCAACAAATATTTATTTATTTTTTCTATTTTTTTATTGGATATATTCTATATTTACAATTTCATTTCCCTTTTTTTGTTTCCCCACCCCCCTAAGGTCCCACATGCCCTTTTCCCTCCCCCTGCTCCCTCATCCACCCCTTCCCACTTCCCTGTTCTGGTATTCCCCTACACTGATGCTTTGATCCTTTCCAGCACTAGTGTCCATTCCTTTCTTCTTGTCAGACATCATTTGGTATGTGAATTGTGTCTTTGGTGTCCCAAGATTTTAGGCTAATATCTACTTATCAGTGACTGCATACCATGGGTATTCTTTTGAGACTGGGTTACAACAAGTATTTATTGAGTGTTTGCCTATTCTCAGGGACTGAATAAGCCCAGTGAATAGAATTCAATGAGACCTGGTCCCCATATTAATGAACTAAGAGGGAATATTGGATAGTAATGGGCAAATATATTTTTGGTTTTGATAAAACTGTGGAAGAAATAAGTCCATTGATCAGAGAGTTTTGGGGGGTGTTGGAGTCATGTAGGATAATGGGAGTCCCATTTTAGATGGGCTGGTTAGAAAAGCAATAGGTTGGGACGGTCAGTCAGTAAATGTCAAGTAGTTGAGTGCCAGTTCCCCAAGAGCAGATTCATTCTGTGGCTAAATTCCCTGAAGGACTAATTCACTAGACCTAATTTATGTCATCTGTGCTTTTAGTTTTGGTTTTCATTTTGATTTCTTAATGGTATCTTGAGGGCTTTTTGACAGCTTGTTTTCTAGTCAGGCTTAATAGCCTGGGGGATAGGAAACAGGAGAAGCAGAGAGAGAGAGAGAGAGAGAGAGAGAGAGAGAGAGACAGACAGACAGACAGACAGACAGACAGACAGAGACAGACCTGAGATAAAAATATACCCACAGAGGTATATATTCAAATGGGGAAAATTGTTAGAAATATAATTTTTATTGTTATTATCATTCATAAGGAAAATGCATTCATATAAACTCTTTACATTTAGAATATGAGAGAAGACACCATTTATAAAGAATATCTTCATAAAACAATATATTCATGAGGAGAATATATTCATGAGAACACATTTAATTTTCTTCTGCCCTGCTCCTCACTGTTATCGCTGGAGGATGAGGGATAGGATTAGAGGCAGAGGACGGAAAAATCGAGGCACCAACAGAAAAAACCCTGAGAGGCTTAAGTTTCTCTTTTAAAAATGTAATTGTTTGTTTGTTTGTTTATTTATTTATTTATTTATTTAATAATTGGTTGTTTGAGAGCTTCATACATGCATATAGTATATTTTGATCAAGCCCATCCCCCATTTCCCTTCCTTCTAATTCCTCCTCCCACTAGTCCTTCTCTAGTTCATGTGTTCCTTTTGTGAACCCACAGAAACTACTCAGAGCTCCCAGGATGTGCGTTAAGTGTGTGAGCTATCTACTGGAGCACGAGTAGCCTCTTAGGGGCTGCCTCCCTAAAGGAAAGGGACACCTCCTTTCCCCAGTAGCCATCAACTGCCTTTAGAACTCAGCCAGGGATGGAACTGTATGCCCTCCTTCCTAACCATGCTGGCGTTCTGTACGGCTTGAGCTTACACAGGTCTCGTGTGCTCAGTCACAGCTGCTTCGAGCTTATGTATGCGACTTCTCCATCATGTCCAGAAAGCATCTCTTCATTGTAGTCATCTCCTATCTCTGGCACTTACAGACTTTCTTATAATCTTGATACCTCAACCATGGGAGAGAATGATCTGATGTAAATCTCCATGAGCACTCTGCAGGCTGTTATTTTATTCACTCTGACTAGTTGTGGATCTTTGTGTTGGCAGCTGTCTATTACAAAAAGAAGCTTCTCTGATGGGGACTGAGAGACACTGATCTATGTGTATAAAGATAAGTACTTAGGAGGTGATACAGTATTATCTTCATTTAGCAGGATAATAGTAGTAGGTTCTCCTTCAGGGCCTGCTCAGTCATGGGTTCTAGGCCCTGTTAATGGTATCAGGTATGAGCTCCATTTGGTAGAAAGGCCTAAAATCAAAAAATAAATGGTTGATTTCTGTCTTTACTTTTTTTTATTGCTATGAAGAAACACTATGACCGAGGCTACTATGAAAACACTTAATCTGGGGGGCTCATGGTTCCAGAGGGTTAGAGTGTAACCCTTATGACCATCATGGCAGGGACCAGGCAGTAGGAAAGCATGGAACTGGAGCAGTAGCTGAGAGCTTACATTTGATACATGAGCAAGAGGCATATATAATATATATGATAGATAGGTCAATAGATAGAATGAATGAGTGAGATAACTGGGAGTGGCATGGGCTTTTGAAACCTTAAGGCTTTCCCCCAGTAAGGCTACATTTCCTAATCCTTCCCAAACAGTTCCACCAGCGAGGCACTAAGTAGTTAAATACATGAGTCCATGGGGGCCATTTTTATCATTCAGGCCACTGCAGTTACTCTCACAACATTTTGATGCTTTTGTCCACTGGCTATATCTTTCCAGGCTGGCCATTAACGTAGCTTGAGAACTTCACAGCTGGGTGAGACTGTTGACTGCTTTACTGCCCTGGTAGTGGGCATGGCTCCTTCCAGTACTAAGAAAGAAAGTTACAAGGGATGAAACTTCAAGGTCAGTATCAGCTTTATTCAAAATTTTGATCCTATCTTGGTTTAAATTTTTAACCCTTTTTTTGGTTTCACTCTAGCACGCTGTAGATATTAAGAAATTCACCCATTTCTTTTGGATTTTCCAATTTGGTGCGATAAAGGATTTGGCGATTTGCCCTTAAAATCGTCTGGATTTCATTGAATTATCTTGCCATAGCTCATTTTTCATTTTATTAATTTTGGCCATCTTTATTTCTTTTGGTTAATTTGGTTAAGTGTTTGTCAGTCTTATTAATCTTTTCATTTTTGCAATGATCCATTCCACCATCCAGTAGTGTGCAGTTCAGTCTGATAGCATGCAGTTTCTGCAGTTTGTATTGCTGTTGATCGTCAGTTTTGTTCCCTTGTGGTCACAGACACACAGTGTTATTTCATTTTCTTGTATTTTCTGAGAGATGATATATGTTCCAGTGTGTAATTTACTTTAGTGATGGTTTCACTGACTGCTGATAGGAATGTGTACTCTTCTGTGTTTGAAGGGAATGTTCTAGAGATACTCCTATCAGGAACATTTGATTTATGATGCGTTTAGAACCATTATTTTTCTGTTCATTCTTGGATCTGGATAATCTGCCTATTTGAGTTACTGAAATCACTTTAAAAAACATGTCAGGGTCTTACAGTATAGCCTTGGATGGCTTGGAACTTGCTACATAGATGAAGCTGGCCTCAGACTCAGCAATCTACCAATCTCTAGTCCCAGAAGTCACTTACTATTAATGTGTTGGATTCTGTGTTGCTTTTGTCATAGAGTCTGTTTCTTCTCTTTTGATTATGACTGATAGTTTTGCTGGGCATAGTGTCCTGGGCTTGTCTCCGTAGTCTTTTAGAACATGTAGAACATCTGTCCAAGCCCTTATTGGCTTTTAACATCTCTAACGAAAATTGAGCTGTTGTTATTCTAATAGACGTGCCTTTATATGACTTTTTTCCCCCCTGTAGCTTTCAATGTCCTTTCTTCTGTATATCTAGTGTTTTTTACTATTATATAAAATGGGAAGTTTCTTTTCTAGTCTTGTCTGATTGGTATTCCACATGCCTCTTGTATATTGATAGGCATCTCTTTCCTTAGATTTAGAAAATTTTTTATGGTTCTGTTAAATATATTTTCTTTGTTTTGACCTGAGTCCCACCCACTTCTACATTTATTATTTTTAGATTTATTCTTTTTATAGTATCTCAGAATTCCTAGATGTTCTATTCAGTTTTTTTTTTAAAAAAATTCAATGTTTTCTGTCATCTTCTTTGATTGATTCAGTTTGTCTTTGTTAAGCTCTGATATTTTTTGTTTTACTTGATCCTTATAAAGGTGAAGCCTTTCATTTACCTTTTTATTTGACTTATTGAAAATTTCACTTCAATTTAATTTGAGTTTTATTCAGAAATTCTATCTGATCCACAAGTATGAGGCAAATATATAGACAGAAAGACAGACAGACAGACAGACAGAGTGAGCAAGCAAAACTGGAAATTATGTGGGCTTTTAAAACCTCAAAACCCACTCCCAATGACACACCTCCTCCAACAAGGTCACAACTCTTAATCCTTCCCAAACAGTTCCACCAACTGGGAACCAAGTAATTAAATATATATGAGTCTATGGGGGCCATTCTCATTGAGGCCATCAGTTACTCTTGTAAAATTTTTAAATTGAATTCTTATAGTCATCTTGATTTTTCTTTCTTTAATTCAGTGGTTTGTGCTTTTTGATATTCCTTCCAGCATTTAATTCATTTCTTCTTTGCATTCCTTTATAATTGTTATTTTGAATTAATTGTCTTATGCATCATCTAAGATGTTTTTCTTAGGTAACATTCCTAAAGGAGTACTAATTTCTGGATGAGCCATATTACCCTGGTTATTCATGCCTGTTTCTATGATGGGATCTATACATCTGGAGTTAGGCAGTGGTGTTTCTTTGTGTGAATATCTGCACCACTTTTATTGAATGGGTTTTAGATCTGTTTACTCATATCCCAGTTTGACACATTTTGGACCAGCCAGTATTTGGGTTCAGTCTGGGGACCACTCAGTGTTAATATGTGAATGGGTTATCAGAAACTGTCCTGGTTCAGCTAGGGCGGGGTGCAACTTCTGCAGTGAATTTTCTGTTGAGTTGTGTTCTTGTTTTATATACTTAGAAGTCTGTAGAAGGCTCATGGGGTTCTACTGATGGTCTGTGGGTAGCAGGGGTTGGGAGCTGTAGGGGGAGTAGGTGGTGCCTCCTGGAGAAGGTATGCAGAGTTCAGTTCAGTCCTCAGGTTGCTGGGGCAGGGTCATGGCAAGGCTGTGGATTGATTGAGGCTTAAGTATATAACTGAAGCATTAGAGAGATAGGAGACTTTTTAAAAAAATCCTTTATTTTTATTTCATGTGTATTGGTGTTTTACCTGCACACATGTTTGTATGAATGTTTCAGATCTCCTGGAACTAGAGTTACAGACAGTTGTGAGCTACCACATGGGTGCTAGGAATGGACTAACGTCTCTGGAAGAGAAGCTAGTACTCTAAACTGCTGAACCATCTCTCTAGCCCCTAACTTAAAAAAAACATTTGTGTGTGTACAACTGTGGGTGGGTGGTATGTAGGGGTGGAGACCAGAGGTCAACTTTGATTATTTTTCCTCAACAACTATACACCTTGTCTTTTGAGACAGCAGTTCCTACTGGCCAAGAGATCACAATGTAGGTTAAACAGTCTGGTCAGTGAACTTCAGGAATCTGTCTGTCTTTATCTGCCTGTCCTGGTGTTACAAGCATATGCCTATAGGCCATCACTTCTAGTCTTTCCTTGTATGGGTTCTTCAGACTGAACTCTGGTCCTTGTGCTTGCATGATAGGACCTTAATGACTGACCTATCTCCCTAGCCACCATTTAAACATTTTAAAAGTGGTATTATGAAAGTAAAATAAAACCTGACTAAACTGGAAAGTTAAAGGACATAAGGACATTACATAAATTGGTCATTTGAGGAATGGGTCATTAAGGAAATTGGCTATTTGGGCAGTTTGTCATTTGGGGGAATTGCAGACTGACTAATTTTTCATTTGAACTAGGGTGATTTGGAGAGTGAATGGGGCATGATTAATAACTATGCTGGACCAGAGGAATAAACCAGAACTCTCTGAGATGTGAGAAAAGCTGCTCTCCAGCCTCTGGTGTTTGGATCACCTGGAGCCTGGGTATGTATACCTCAAGGAATGGTCTGATGGTACCTATTCTTGCAATGCAGCTGCTCAGCTGAGCTTGAGATGGAATGTGTGGGTTCTCATGGTGAATACCATTGTTCGTCTGAAAACACCAATCCTGGAGGATACTAGGCTGAGGTCTAAGGAAACTAGAACTTCTTGGATAGTGTTCATGGCAAGTATCAACTTTCTACGGGAGATTTCCAGTTCTAGATCTCAAGACCAAGCTCCAAGTTCAAATTTCCAGCATGAGGTAGCTACGTTGGGTAGGAACGTCAAAATCAGCATACACCAAGCCGAACTGCTGGGAGAGTGTGTAGAGAAGCAAAAGCGGGAGACGTGGT
Source organism: Apodemus agrarius (assembly GCA_964023405.1). Taxonomy (NCBI): domain Eukaryota; kingdom Metazoa; phylum Chordata; class Mammalia; order Rodentia; family Muridae; genus Apodemus; species Apodemus agrarius. The sequence continues at coordinate 55,537,200 of OZ030020.1, read as the reverse complement.
TCCCAATCATTAATATGTGTAACAACCCGAGGAGTCAGCCTTTCTCCTCTTTCTCACTTAAAAATGACCTGCCCTTTAAAGCCAACAGGAATCTCATCCTTCTAGAATATTATCTTCAAGACAGCCATGTTTCTCTCTCCTTTATCTATATAGCTAATTGTTTAATTGTGGCAACTCAGACTGATCATCAGTAAGACTTGTGATCAGTACCATATGATCTGGAGTTATACAGTTTTTTAAAAAATGTTTTAAAATATTTTTTTTAACCACTAGACATATTGCTAAGCAGGTAACGAGGTTTCATTTGTCCATTCATTTATTAGATGGGTGTGTATGGAAGACCTATTGGGTACCTGGCACCAAACTAAGTTCTGAAAAACAGAAATGAATGAAAGAGAGGTCATGGTGTCTAGGCGCTGCATTATAAAGGAGAAGTTGGTCTATGAACAAATAAATATATCTATAATATTATAAATATTGGTAAATGCCAGAACATTCAGTTAGTTCAAATGACAGAAGATGAAGTTAAAGAGGAATCTGAGGCATTGATTATGGAAGGCTTAGAGCTCCAGACTGATGTATTTCGATATGAATGTTTATGATTGCAGGGCAGTGGTGGCGCATGCCTTTAATCCCCGCACTTGGGAGGCAAAGTCAGGAGGATTTCTGAGTTCGAGGCCAGCCTGGTCTACAGAGTGAGTTCCAGGACAGCTAGGGTTATACAGAGAAACCCTGTCTCAAAAAACACACCCCCCGAAAGAATGTTTCTGATTTGCTTTATTTTAAATTATGTGCATATGTGGTTCTGTGCATGAGTATGTGCATGTGAGTGCAGGTGTCTAGAGAAGTTATCAGATCCCCTGGAGCTGGAATTATAAGAGATTATAGGATGCCTGATATGAGTGCAGGAAACAGAAGTTGGGTCCTCTACAAGAACATTGAGCAGGCTTAACCACTGAATGATCTCTCAGGTCCCTTTGATGTATCAATAACCAGGGTCACTGTGGCTGGGGTGTGGAGAAAAGGCTATTGGGAGAAAATAATGTCAGCCAGGAAATCAGCAGATGCTTATTGCAGTGATCTGAACAAGACATAAGGACTCTGCAAATACTCATGTCTTTTTGTAACCTGGTGGATGTTTTTAATTGAAGTCTTTTAAGAAAAGAGAAAAGGGAAGAGAACTTGGCAAAGACACTCAGCTTTTCTGAAACCTTCTAAAATGTAAGACTGAGAAAACACCAATCGTGCAGCCTACCTCTGCGAGCCCCTTTAAAGATACTGTATCGGAAAGATATTGTTTGCTGTCTATCATCTGGGTTCTAGAGAACATAAAAATGTTGATGGCTCTTGCTAGGAGTGGTGCTTGGTTCGCTCCTGGATAACAACATCCCAAGTTTGCCCTAGAGCTGAGCATTTCTTTTTTCCCCATGAGAGCATGCATACACTGGAGCTCTGGGACTCGGTCACAGGTTCTGTGAATAATCATTGAAAATGTTGAGAATCTAGGTGTGTGGTAAGACAGTACCTGTTCTCCATATCCTAGACCTGCCCTGCTTCAAGGTCTGGTCCCAGATTGCTTTGAGTCCCTGTTATCCCACATGCCCCAAGCAGGTCCCTTTCTCTTGAGGCTGTCAGAGTCGCTTTCTATGGTTGGCAGCTAAGCTGTTACCAACAAGTTTACACAAGTTCAGGATTTGGTGGACCCTGGCCCTGCCATGGGGTTCAGTTTGCCTGTGGCCTGCAGAGGAGCTTTTTAGGTATGTGGAATATTCACAAGCTCTGTGAGAGGAAATTATAGTTCCTTCTACACAGGACCAGGGATTGAGTTTGTTTCTTCCTCTGACACATACTAGTTGAAATTTATGGGTTATATGTGATGCTTTAATAATAAATATATATATTTCTCATCAGTTAGGAATCACATTACTGTAATAAAGCCAAGTGATATCTACTAGCTAAGGACCGACAGCCATTACAACACATCATTACATATCATCGAGCAAATGAATGAATGAATAATGAATGAGGCATCCAGAGTGCTGAGTTCCAGTCCTCGTTTTGCCATGAAGTACTTATGGGAGCTTGAGTAGATGTCTGGCTGTTCATTTCCCTACCCGTCAAGTGGTCTTAATAATGTCTACCTTATGATTTGTTGTTTGCTTGTTTTGTTTTGAGACCAGGTCTCAGGTGCCACCAGCTCCCCTCCAGCTCAGTATGTGGCTGAGGGTGATCTTGAACTTCTCATCTTCTTGCTTCTACTTTCTAAGTGCTGAGCTTCTGCAAGTGGGCCACCATGCCCTATTTTATGGGAGCCCAAAGGCTCATGCATGGTAGGCAAACGCTCTACCAACCGAGCTATGCCAGGACTTTGCCTTATAGTCTTCATAGGGTTCGGATGAGATTCTGCATGAGCATATTTAGAGGGAAACACTGAGCGTATGGAAGCATGTTGAAGTCTCAGACTCGTGAACAAAGATCTGAGAAAAGGGACAGATTTATATGGAGAACAATCTATGCCTCAAATGAAGGAAGTCCAAAGGCAATCGAGGCCGACAGAGCCACCAGAGTCACATTCCACATGTGCAACTTGGGAATAAAAATTGCCTGAAGTGAGATCAAAAGACGCATAGGGAACAACAGGAAGCAGAGGCTGGCTGCAGACGCCTGTGCTAAATCAAAGCTGATGTACAGACAGGCCAGTACAGCTGGCTCTGGCAGCTTTGGAGGCCTGGCTCATCAGATCATCAAAGGCTTTTCCTGGCCATTAAAGAAAGAAGACCCTCTCAATCAAGAAATGCCTCTGGTCTCTCCCCATTGTCTTAGCTCATTTCTGTTGATCACCTATACTGTCTTACTTTCTTGTTGCCGTGATTAAAAAAATATAGCAATCGAAAGAAGAAAGGGCTCATTTTGGTTTACAATTCCAGAGGGATGACGTTCATCATGGAGGAAAAGGCATGATGACAGCAGGCAGGGACGGTGTGGTTAACAGGAACAGAAGGCTGGCTGGTCACACTGCATCTCAGCTGATGCAGCTGAGTGTGAACAGGAAGTGGGGCTGGACCAGAAAGCCTGCAGGTCTACCTTCAGAGACTCACTCTCTTCAGAAAGGCTCTACCTCTTAAAGAGTCCACAACCCTTTCAATCAGCACTACCATTGGGAAACCATGTGCCCCAATAGGTGAGTCTATGGAGGAATGGTTCACACTCAATCCACTATAGTAAGTGATTTGCAAAACGCAGAAGTTTATTTAATCCATGGTTTTGGAGGCTGGGAAGTCCAAGAACACAGCCAGGGCATTTTCTCAGCATCTGGAGAGGGTCTTGCTGCTGCTTTATATGACAGAGTGGGATGCTACAAACATGGGACCATAAGGATACCAGAAAGAGTACATTTTTATAACAAAGATACTGTCATTATAATATAGTCCATTAACCATAAATAAATTAGTTTAGAGACCTCCCCCTAAAGGTCCCAGGTCTTAAATACCATCAACATATAACTTTAGGGAGTAAATGTCCAACCCCTAAAATTTGGGTGACATATTCAAATCTTAGCCTGAAGCTGTTTCTTATGTATGCATATATGCATGTGGGTACTTTTAAAAAAACAATTGTGCCTCTCTCTGTGTGTGTGTGTGTGTGTGTGTGTGGTACAGTGTGACTATGAGTATGTGTGTAATTGAGAGGACAATGGGTAGAAGTCACTTCTTTCTCTCCATCATGTTGGTACCAGTGCCTTTACCTACTGAGCCATCTTTCTGGCTCCAATCAATACTGTTTTGAGCTTTAAATCCTTTTTGGTTGTAATCTAATTTAGCTCATTTTGCTTCATGACACACGGGCTCTGATGGGAGTGGTATCTCAGGATCTGTGGAATCTAAAGCATCAGATATATGTAGTATGAGCCTTAGAAGGGATTAGCAAAGCATTGGACACATTTGCCAATTTCTGCAGTGTAAATATTCCCGCCATGACCATCTTTAATCTACCAGAGATTTGGCAAGCTTCTTAGGAATTTATCATTATTTAACAGGCAGGTCTTGTGCCTGGGGAGAGCCAACTGCAGTACTTACTATGGAAGGGACCAAAAGGGAGAGAGACAGACCGGGGCTGGAGAGATTTCATGCCTGATTAATTCATTTGTGTTTTTACTTTTATTCTGATTTATTTGTACTTTTATATTTTATTTGGAAAAATTATGTTTAATATGTACGTGTCTGAACCTGGGTTTGTGCACATAGGCATAGTGGCTGCGGAAGTCAGAAGAGGGTGTTGATTTTCATGGAGCTAGACGTACAGGTGGGTGAGAGCTGTCTGATGAGGGCTGAACTTGGGTCCTGTGGAAGAGCAACAAGTGCTTGTAACCACTGAACTGTCTCTCTAGCTCTTGAAATCAATGTTTATTCACATTTCAAAAAGTGTGTGTGTGTGTGTGTGTGTGTATGTATGTATGTATGTATGTATGTGTCTTCTTCCTTCCTCTCTCCTTCCTCTTCCTCTTTCTCTTCTCCTTCTCTCTTCTCACCCCCTTCCTTCTCTTCCAATGCTGCTGTTTCAGTGACAGTGGTTAGGTTTGGCTTTCAGATCTCAGAGACTCATAGAGAGGATCTGGCTTAATCATAGAAAGAACAGAGAGGTATTCCGAGGGAGCTGGTTGCAATGCCTATTTGTTGTTTAGCCTCATCATGTCTATCCTCCTGCCTCCTCCACAATTCTATGTCCATGTGGTTTGGATGGGACCGATCCTATCTCCGGGAAGCAATGATGGTCTGTGTGTGAGGTTTGGCTAATCATTGTATTTTCTGACCACAGACAGACATCCGTGAGGCCAAGACCAGTGTCTGTAGCCAGTTAAGTGGATTTCTACCTTGAGACTAGTTCAGTCATGATGTTTTAGGGCAGGAACTATTGGTGGCTATGTTGTCTCATGGCCCCCAGGTAATGATAAAATGAGTCCATTGGAAACTCAAGGTTTAGAGATAGGTTGTAAATATAGAATATCCAATAAAAAATTTTTTTTGAAAAAAAAAAAGAAACATTTGTGATAAAATCAAAAATTTACATTGGAAACATTTCTGATAAAATGGAAGTATATAGAAAGACATATTAAAATTGAAGATTATCATGAAAACTAATATAGATAAAATGGTAGACATAAAAAATTACTAAATTAATTAAAAGGGGAAATTAGAAACATTTCTGATAAAATTAAAAGATTTGCATGAGAAATAATTCATTGGTCTGTGTCTTTTTATTGGGGAGTTGAGTCCATTGTTGTTAAGAGATATTTGGGAATAGTGATTGTTGCTTCCTGTTATTTTTGATGTTATTTTTATGTTTGTGTGGGTATCTTTTGGGTTTGTTGGAAGAAGATTACTTTCTTGCTTTTTCTAGGGTGTAGTTTACCTCCCTGTGTTGGCATTTTCCATCAATTATCCTTTGTTGGGCTGGATTTGTGGACAGATATTATGCAAATAGGGTTCTTGGTTTCTCCATCTATGATGATTGAGAGTTTTGCTGGGTATGGTAGCCTGGGCTGGGTGTTCTCTTAGGGTTTGTATGAGATCTGCCCAGGATCTTCTAGCTTTCATTATCTCTGGTGAGAAGTCTGGTGTGATTCTGATAGGTCTGCCTTTATAAGTTACTTGCCCTTTTCCCTTACTGCTTTTAATATTCTTTCTTTGTTTAGTGAATTTGGTGTTTTGATTATTATGTGCCGGGAGGTTTTTCTGTTCTGGTCCAGTCTGTTTGGAGTTCTGAAGGCTTCTTTTATGTTCATGGGCATCTCTTTCTCTACGTTAGGGAAATTTTCTTCTACAATTTTGTTGAAGATATTTACTGGGCCTTTAAAATGTAAATCCTTGCTCTAGTCTATACCTATAATCCTTAGGTTTGGTCTTCTCATTGTGTCCTGGAGTTCCTGGATGTTTTGAGTTACCAGCTTTATGCATTTTGTAGTTTCTTTGACTGTTGAGTACATGTTTTCTATGGTATCTTCAGGACCTGAGGTTCTTTCTTCTATCTCTTGTATTCTGTTGTTGATGCTTGCTTGTATCTATGCTTTTTTCCAAGGTTTTCAATCTCCAGAGATGACTCACTTTGTGATTTCTTTATTGTTTCTACTTCCACTTTTAGATCCTGGATGGTTTTGTTCAGTTCCTTCACTTGTTTGTTTGTTTTTTCCTGTAATTCTTTAAGGGATTTTTGTGTTTCTTCTTTAAGGGCTTCTGCCTGTTGACCCATGATCTCCTGTATTTCTTTAAGGGATTTTTGTGTTTCCTCTTTAAGGGCTTTTACCTGTTGACCAATGTTCTCCTGTATTTCTTTAAGGGAGTTACTTAAGTCTTTCTTGAAGCCTTCTATCAGCATCATGAGATACGATTTTAAATCCAATTCTTGCTTTCTGGTATGTTGGGGTATCCGGGACTTGCTGTGGTGGGAGAACTGGGTTCTGATGTTGCCATGTGGCCTTGGTTTCTATTGGTAGGGTTCTTGTGCTTGCCTTTCGCCCTCTGGTGCTAGTTGGTATTCTTGTCTTTGGTTGGAGTTTGTTCTTCCTGTGGGCCTGTAAGCCTGTGTCCTTACTCCTCTGAGCTCAAAAGTGAAAGCACTGCTGGGAGATCTCTCTTTCCTATCAGGCTATGCACAGAAGACTGTGGAGTTTCCAGCCTCCCCAGTGCAAATGGCGTCGGGCAGGAAGAATTTTGTCCCAGCTGTTCCACTGATCTTAGGTCCTGTGTGCTCCTAGCTGGGTCCCCTCCAGAGAGAAGGTGGAGATCTCACCCCTGTGCTCAAAAGTGAAAGCCTGCTGGGAGATCACTCCCTCTTGACAGGCTATGCACAGAAGGCTGTGGAGTCTCCTGGCTCCCTGGTGCTGATAGGTTGACTCCTAATGATGTCACATTAATGCTTGAATCATGCCAGGCCTAATGGTAGCCTGTTACAAAAGCCCTTTCACAATAATATTTAAAATAGTCATGGGAACATCAGGAGAAGCCAATAGGGACTTGGTGATAACTTGTAGTGTATCCCTTTGGTGCATTAAAATATAGCCATTAAAGAGGATGTTATAAAATTATAAGTATGGCTATATATGAGTATATAAAAGTTGTCATAATAATGATGATGGAATACAAGCTGATCTTATTTTTATTACAGTAGCTTTGTAGTAATATAAATAAAAATCTAGAAGGCCAAAAGTAAAGATACAGTGATTAAATAATTAGATCCCCCTTTCCTTTCTGTCTCTCTTAGCTGCAGTCTCTAATTTTACTGAACATGTATAACTTAGGAGATGTAATTTATTAGCCAGGCTTCTCTAGAGAACCAGGCCAAGAATGTGCATGTGTGTGCATTGCTATGTATTAGTTACAAATATATAGCAAAGGGGGGATTTGATTGGGTGGATAGGGGCTAGAGAGTCTGACCATGGCTCTGTGCATGCTGGGGAGGCTGCAAAGCTGGTGTTGCCTGGTTTACAGAGGTGGATGTCTGTGTCAGTCTGGTGCTGTAGGCCCGACCTCCCTGGAGGGTTGCCTGCAGTGAGACCATATTGAACGATGTAGAAGCTGGATTCTAATGTTCTTGGACTTCTTCATGTCTGGGTGTCCACTGGAAGGTGACACCCCTTTCTGGTAACCCTTCTTGGTAATATCCTCATAGATGTATTCAGAGATGCATCTCCTAGAGCACTGGCTTCTCAACATTCCATGACCCTTTAACACAGTTCCTTATGACCCCAGACCATAAATTATTTTTGTTGCTACTTCATCACTGTAATTTGGCTGTTTTTATGAACTGTAACGTAAATATCTGTGTTTTCAGATGGTCTTAGGTGACTCCTGTGAAGGGGGTCACTTGACCATCAGGTTGAGGACTGCTGTCCTAGATCATTGTAAATCTTTTCAAGTTAATAATCAAGACCCACTGTCTCAAAACAGAGTTAACTAAAATTAAAAAAATATAAGCAAAAGCAGAAGATGCAAAGGGGGACACTTTCCTCAAACTGATTTCAATCATCACGTCTGCTTTTCTCCAGTAAGAAGCTTGTTTAATATCTGTGCCTCCCAGCCGGTGATCTGGGCTGACATTTCTCAGGAGTCCAGCGGAGGCCCCGTTGGGCTTCCACATATATGGAACTGCTACTGTGTGGGGCTCAGGTAGAGTCAACTCTGCTGAGGCACTGCCAGGCCATGGCTTGCAGGGGCTGTGGCTTAGCTCAGGCTGCAGGGTTCTGGAGCAGAGTGTTTGCCTCAGCCTGCTAGACTGTGCTGTGTAGGGGATGGGCCACGCTGGGCTTTATAAGCCTGTAAGGAGACCTGTCCCCCAGCAGTGGTGCTGAATGACTGCTGTAAACCCAAAACGGGGAATTCTTTCTTAGGGACAGTCAGGGTCTCCTGTTTCAACCCCCTCCCCCCCACAAAGACAAACTTCTGGTGCTTTTTCTTAGGTTTGAAGAAAAGCATTCTGATGGACTCATATCATGGAGGAAGAGAGAACCAGGCTTTGGGAAAGAAGGGATGCGGAGCATCTCTGGTGGGAGCCGGGACTTAAATCCCGGTGTGCTTTCTAGGACTGCATTATTTTGTAGCTTACTATACAGAGCCTGCTTTAGAAAATTCTGACGGATATACTCCCTGTGAGAATTTGTGGGAATGTTTGTCCTGTGCTACCCCAGCTGGCTGGCAGCCGTCAGGAGGAGCCAGGAACCCAGCGGTGTCAGGCAGAAGGTTTCCGCTCTCTGTACCCCGCCCTGTGCAATTGCTGAAAGAGAGCTGGATAGCTGGGGGTATACTGGGGCATTCCACGTCACAGCAGTAATGGATTCTCGACTTCTGCTTCCTCCTGGAACTGAGGGTCAGTTTACTTTGTGTCTTGAGGCCGCCAGTAGTCATGCCATGATCTACTTGATCATTCCCAACATTTAGAAGAAGCTTAGGACCTGACCCATTTCATCTGACTCATCATCTGTGACATCCTCAGGGTGGACAAATTCATAAAGACACAGGTAGACTCCAGTCATCAGGACCTGGGGGAGACAGAAGGGCTGGAGGCTTACAGCATTCCAGTCTTGCAAGATAAACATTATATACAATATATGAGGATGCCATAAAGAAGCCATTATTATTTCTAGAAATTATATGCTAATGAAAACATTAAAAATGATAGGAGCTTAGGACCCAGGGTCATCTTCCCGCCCTCAGCTGCTCGCCCATGCTCTTGTGGAATGCTGTAACGCAATTCCTCTATAATCATCTTCCTCCTGCCCTGCCCTGCCCTCTGCCATGCATAGCCTACTGCCCTCCCGCACGTGGAATGGATCCATTGGCCTGGCTCCTTTTCTTCTACTTGTTGTTATAATCCCAGCACCTAGGCACGCCCACCATATCGTAGGTACTCATCTCATGTATGCCGATTGGCGGCTGGTGGGTAACTTGGAGTGGGCCCACGTTAGAGGAACTCAGATCTGCTAAGGTCACAGCCCCGACCCACCACGGTTTCCTAACCCCGCATAATCAGACACTGCCATCAGAAAACAGTTATGTGACATGCTTCATGTTTTAAAAAGAGAATTGACTTAGCTATTTGCAAGTGTTTGTTCTGAAACATAGTCGGGGAGGGACGGGGACGGCTTTCCGTTAGGAGCCATTCCCTGGATGTGTGTTTCCTTTTTTTGGGCTGCGGGGTGCTCCTCTGTCACCTCCATTTTTATTCAGTGACAGTCCTTGACTGGGGTCCCACCGTCATTTTTCACTAAAAATCCCTCACAGCTCCTTTCCTTCCTCACCCCCTCTCTCCCATCATTCCCCTGTCTTTCGTACATTCAAATGCTCCGGAAAATTGCTGCAATCACAGGTAATCCAAGGAATTCGACCTTATTAGTAGCGCAGCCAGGGGCTAATCAGAGTCCCCGTTTGTCTGATACAAGCCCCGAGGAGCGACTGCCCTCCTCTCCCCAGCTCCCTCTCTCTCTCTACATCGGTTTCTCCGTCTCAGTTCATTTGGTTTTCCTTCTACTTTTTGGACCGTCCCCCTTTGAAGTGACAGGCAGTTTCTACATCCATTGGCTTGCACGGTGTTGTCTGGCATCACCATCTATTTAATTAATTATCTGGTCGGTTCCATCAAACACATTAAGGTTTTTTTTTTTTGATGACATTGAGCTGTGCGATCAATTTGATTAATGAGTTCAGCCGTCGCAGCCGTCAGTGCTGACCTGTCTGCCTCTGCCTCTGCCTCTGCCTCAAGGAAGTTCACTGCATCCCCTTTCTGTCCTTCCTCTGGTTGCTCAAGTTCCAGAGGTAGCTCTGCCTCATGAAGTCATGTGGTTTTCTTTAGTTTTGCTATGGATTATGTTCTGGACTCCTTTGCTAGCAGGGACAAGAAAGAATTTTTTCTTGTTTCTAGTCCTCTAGCAGAATTCATTGTGGCAAAAGGAAAAAAAAACCCAAAACAAAACAAGAAACAATAACAACAAAATGTTACATGTGTCTTTATGTATGTAGGTAATTTTATAAAATCAGTGTGTGGGGGTTTGAATATGCTTGGCCCAGGGAGTGGCACTATTAGGAGGTGTGGCCTTCTTGGAGGAGGTGTGTCATTGTGGGGGTGGGCTTTGAGAGACCTTCCTCTTCCTTGCTGCCTGGAAGCCAGTCTTCTCCTGTTTGCCTTTGGAAGAAGATGTAGAACTCTCACCTTCTCCAGAGCCATGCCTGCCTGGACACTGCCATGCTTTCTGCCTTGATGATAATGGACTGAAGCTCTGAACCTGGAAGCCAGCCCCAATTAGATGTTTTCCTTATAAGAGTTGCCTTGGTCATGGTGTCTCTTCAAAGCAATGGAAATGCTAAGACACAGATCTTACCTTGAATGACAGTTAGTTTGAATAATCAAATTAAGGTATGTAGTCCAGTTAGTTTTACATAACTAACTACTGATAAACTTTTTCTTCTTCTCTTTATTAAAAACCAAGTGATTAGTAAATGATATCCTTCCTTCCTTCCTTCCTTCCTTCCTTCCTTCCTTCCTTCCTTCCTTTCTTTCTTTGCTTCAGTCTTATCTCACTTTGGTTCTTGAATTAGCTATTAGTGATTACAAGTTACAATGCAGTCTTGTTAGAATTCTGAGTCTGGAAATATTGGCGACCTTCCACATGACCTCCCGTCAGTGGTGGTGGAGCCCAGAACTACTTCCTGACTCTTTTCTAGCACCTTCCTGCCCCCAAGTGCAGACACAGGTGCACACAAAACTGCATACCATGCACATGTGTTCCTGGTACTTCTGAGCATATCTTTAATACAGAATATACCATATATGCTGTGTCATGCATCACATAACAGTAATACCACATGGGTATGCAGTAGCTGGGCATAAAGTGGTTGAACAATTGTCTTTATCTGTTCAGGCTACTATAAGAAAATATCACACATGGGTAGCTCAAAACCAACAGAAATTGATATCTCATGGGTCTAGAGACTGGGAAGGTTAAGATGAAAGCTATGATGATGTTCAGAGAGGGTTGTCCTTCTCATAGACAACACTTTCTACTGTGTCCTCATATGGGGGAAGGGGCTAGGCAGCTCTCTGGGTCTTTTATATACAAACATCAATGTTATTTTTGATGACTCTATACTTAAATCACATAATCATTAGCCAAAGTTCCCACCCTTAACATATATCACACTGGTGACTAAGTTTTGATAGATGAATTTTTAAGCAGGAGTGGAGCATGCAGACATTCAGACTTTAGCATTACTGTTTTGAATAATTTGAAGTAACAGAACCATATCCTACCTCAACTTTTTGTTAAATGAGAATTTTCTAGAATATACATGGTATATGGCTTGGTAGTTAGAGCATATGAAATATTGACTTTCGGTTGATGGCCCTCCTTTGAAGAACACGGGTGGGTTGTGCAGGCAGGTGCTTTCAGAGCTGAGTTTAATTTTGTCAGATTTCTCAGCTGTAAGCTACAGAAGCGGGGTTTGTGTTAATGAAGAAGAGGGGCTTGTGTACATGTGTAGGAGGCTGACGACTCCCAGTCTTGAGGGGAATGGTGCAGAAAAGAAGCTCAAATACTGGCCACAAGTCCGGACTTGGACTGAAGTATCACTGCTGCATCCACCGATGATGACCGAATAAAACTAGGTAGTTGTTTCATTTTGTTTGTGTGGCCCTGGAGGTTGAACCAGGGACCTCACAAGCTAGGCAAGCTATCTACCACTGAACTGCCTCTCCAGCCCAAGGTATCATAGTTTTATTTAAAAATTAATTTCCCATAGCTGCATTAAAATGTAATCAGCTGTCTTAGAGTTTCTATTGCTGTGAAGAGACACCGTGACTATGGTGACCCTTATAAAAGCAAACATTTAAGTGGGGCTGGCTTATGGTTTTGGAAGTCCAGTTCATCATCATCATGACGAGAAACATGGCGGCATTCAGGCAGACAGAGTGCTAGAGGAGCTGAGAGTTCTACATCTTGATTCTGTAGGCAGCAGGGATACTGTGTGTCTCTCTAGGCCTAGCTTGAGCACTTTTGGGACCTCAAAGCCCGCCTCCACAGTGATACACCTCCTAATAGTGCTATTCCCTATGGGACAAGCATTCAAACACATGAGTCTATGAGGGCCATTCCTATTCAAACCACCATATCGACTAATAAAGGTTATATTTACTTATTATACAAATATGATTTGATATGTATATATTATAAATAATTAAGCCACATGGATTAACATACAAGTCACCTCACAAACAACACTTTTCGTGATTATCATCCAAGTTCACTAAGCTGAATAATAGACCTAGAACTTTCCTTCTTGGTGTGACCGAACACTGTTCACTTTTACCAACATCTCCTCGATCCTTCGTGACTCAGTCTCTTAACTCACCCTTAGCCCATGACAACTATCGTCATGCTCTCTGTCACCTCATGCAGCATTTACCTCAGTGCTTGGTGTGTCCCACTCAGCAGGACATCTTCCATGCTCATCAGTGTTGTTGTGTAGGACAAGATGTCTTCTTTTTCAAAGGTTGAATAGAATTTTAAGTCTGTGTATATGTACGGATGGGTGTATCTATGTTTAGATCTGTGTCTGTATGTCTTTATATTTCATCCATCCATCCACTGATGGGTTGCTTTTGTATCTTAACAGCACTCCTTTTTTTCTATTTATTTATTTATTTATTTATTTATTTATTATTTTTTATATTCTTTGTTTACATTCCAAAGGCTTTCCCCTTTCCCACTTCCCCCCTCATCATGTGTCCCATAAGTCCTCTTCCCTCTGCCCATTCCCCAATCACCCCCCCCCCACCATTTCTCTGTTCCGATACTCTCTTACAAAACTGGATCCAGTCTTTTCAGGACCAGGGTCCTTTCCTTCCTTCTTGGGAATCTTTTGATTTGCTAACTGTTCCTTGAGTATTCAGAGCTTCTGGGCTCATTAATATCCACTTATCAGTGATTGCATTTCATGTGTATTCTTTTGTGATTGGGTTAGCTCACTTAGGATGATATTTTCCAAATCCAACCATTTGCCTACAAATTGCATGAATTCATTATTTTTAATTGCTGAGTAGTATTCCATTGTATAAATATGCCACATTTTCTGTATCCATTCCTCCTTTGAGGGACATTTGGGCTCTTTCCAACTTCTGGCTGTTATAAATAAGGCTGCTATGAACATAGTGGAGCATGTTAACAGCACTCCTTATAGTGAAAAGGAGTGCTGTGAACATGGGATGCAGGTATTTCTTCAAAATGCTGATGTAATTTCTTTGGATATACTCAGAATTTCAATGGGTGGGTCAGATGATCACAGTAGTTTTAGTTTCTGAACATTCTCTATGCTATGTCTCATGGTGGCTGTAGTTATCCATGTTCCTACTAACAGTGTACAAGACTCTTCTCCTTACACCTGCTAATACTTGTTATTACTCATTTTCTAACAGATGTCAGGTGATTTGTAACTATGATGATTTTCATCTTGCTGACTGGCTGAACGTTTTCTATCCCCATTAGCTATTATAATGTCATTTTTGGTTTTTTTTAAAGATTTATTTTATTTATATGAGTGCACTGTACCTGTCTTCAGACATACCAGAAGAGGGCATTGGATCCCATTATAGATGGTTGTGAGTCACCATGTGGTTGCTGAGAATTGAACTCAGGACCTCTGAAAGAGCTGTCAATCCTCATAACTGCTGAGCCATCTCTCCCGCCCTATAATGTCCTTTCCAGAGATATATCTGTAAGGTCCCTTGTCCATTCTTGACTGGGTTATTTATTTTGTTTCTAACTTCCTAACATTGCTTGGATAGTAATTTCTTAAGAGGTGTCTGTTTTATGACTAAACTGAGATGCATTTTCAAGCTTCAGTACCATGAGCTTGGTGTTATAGCTATTGCTGCCACCTTTATCACAGGGAGGGAGAGTAGAAAAGAGAGGCACAAACACAAAGACAACAAAATAAAGAAAGACAGAACTTTCAGTGAGACAGAGCTTTCTGGACTGCGTCTAATACAGTTTTTCTGCCCAATGAAACTTACGCTTCACAGACATGCCCTTGAGATGAAGGACTAACACTTTCAGTTCCCATAGTGGGGAACAGTCTGTCTTTTCTCTCATTTCAGACTTAAAGAATTCAACCACTCTGGAAATCAGTCTGGCAGTTCCTCAGAAAATTGGGCATGACACTTCCAGAGGACCCTGTCATACCACTCCTGGGCATATACCCAGAGGATTCCCCGGCATACCATAAAGACACAAGCTCCACTATGTTCATAGCAGCCTTATTTATAATAGCCAGAAGTTGGAAGGAGGCCAGATGTCCCTCAAAGGAAGAATGGATACAGAAAATGTGGTATATTTATACAATGGAATACTACTCAGCAATTAAAAATAATGAATTCATGCAATTTGTAGGCAAATGGTTGGATCTGGAAAATATCATCCTAAGTGAGTTAACCCAATCACAAAAGAATTCACATGAAATGCAATCACTGATAAGTGGATATTAATGAGCCCAGAAGCTCTGAATACTCAAGGCACAATTAGCAAGTCAAAAGATTCCCAAGAAGAAGGAAGGAGAGGACCCTGGTCCTGAAAGGACTGGATCCAGTTTTGTAGGAGAGTACCAGAACAGAACAGAGAAATGGTGGGGTGGTGATTGGGGAATAGGTGGGGGGGGAAGAGGACATATGGGACATATGATGAGGGAGGAACTGGGAAAGGGGAAAGCCTTTGGAATGTAAACAAAGAATATAGAAAATAAAAATTAAAAAATTAAAGAATTCAAAGTGTACAGGTTGGGGAGAGCATACTGAATATCATGTGTCTACTTTATGTCAGATAGCATATTAGTCAGGTCCCTTTGGAGCCGATGAATAGATAAATATAGTGAAAGGACTATTTGATTGGCTAACACAATGCAGTTTGGGTGGTTCAATAATGGCGGCCTTCACTCTGGAGAGAATGAGAGTCTGGTAGCTGCTTGATCCATGAGGATGGATGACTCATGTACTAGTCTGGGGCTCACCATCATATCATCATCATCTTCATTGTCAAAGTGCTCCTCTCACATCCATATGCATAACATAGCATATATGCTATCCCATAAACACCTAATGAGTCTTCCATGCACACACAAAAATTGGAGCCATCTTGCGTGACTACTAGATGCAGAATGGAATTTTGTTTCTACTATGTGATTCTGAGTCAGAATTGACATCTCATGGTTGATTTACAGTAAAATTCTTCAATATTATCACTGAAATTTGCATTTTATCATGTTAAGAATATTTTCTTGTTTTAGAACTCAGAGCTACTTGCTTTAGGGTTATGGAGTTTATTAATTATTGTTATTTGTGTTGGTCCTATAGAATATGATATTTTACCCTAGTTTGCTAAAGACAAGGTGAATTTTTTTTTTTACCCAGACTCTGACATCCATATTGAAATTTTCTTAAGCATTAAGTAATTGTGAGATTTTGAGCTTTGGCTGTGGGTGAATTTTGGCTTGCTATCTGGTTTCTAGGAGGTTTGGATAGCACCGACTATATATATCTAGGGAAACTATTTCTCAGTTTACTTTTTAAAAAGAGTGGCAGTCTCCTTCTGGAGTTGAACTGGGCATTAGAAAGTAGTCAAAAAGATGATGGCTGGAAGTAGAGTACAGCCAGAATGGGGGAGGAGTCCGGGGTCTCCTGGCTATGAGGCTCTGGCCTTTCTTTTCACCTCCCAAACCGTCATACAGATATCAACTCCCTAAACTCCTGACTTCCCTTGACTTCCAGTCTCTTCAGTATTTATCATACCTCCTGGAAACTGTCTATTTTTGGGATTCTTAAAAGCATTGCAGTAGAGTTTGATAGGAAAAATAAGGGGGCTTAAAGACATTATCCAAAATTAAAATGCTCTATGTCAACTTGGGCAAAGCGGTCGGCTTCCCTGAGCTCTGACCTTTCTGTGCAAGGTAAGGACAGTAATGCTGTTTAGTCTTTGGAGATTAAATGAGATAAAGATGTGAATTTACAGTTATGTATAAAGTGGCCTGCGAGTGTTGGTCCTGTTCTTCCACAACATTTTTATTTATTTTTATTTTTACTTTTTTATGTTCAGCATCCCTGCCTCCTCATGGTGAGGTCAGCATCTTTGCACAGTGATGCTGAGAGAGAATGCTGTCAATCCAGAGCTTGACAGCCCTTCTCTCCTGTGTAAGTCAAATGCCACTCTTGGAATCATGATGAACTTATCAACTTCTTTTTGCATAACTTGATGGGGCTAGGGAATTATATGCGTTCCAGAAACATTCCAGCATAGAAGCTATGTATCAGAACGAGCGCTATTCTGACAAAGTAACCCCTTCACTGAATTACTTTGATTTTGAATGACTAGCATGTATATTTTGCTTTGCATTGTTTTTATTTTACATATATATATATATTTAAATTTCAAAATAATGTAATAATTTAAAAGAAAGAAACAACTTGGCTTAATTTTTGCCTGTAAGGACCGTAGCTTTCTTCATTAGGATTTCTGACTTGAAAAGTAGTGTTTGTGTATTCTCTGTCAACCCTTAAAAAAAAAAATCACTGCTGGGCAGAAGAAGAGGTTGATAAATAAAAAGTAATTTGTTCATAAAATTTATAAGCTGCTGGAAACGAGGCCCCAGGACGAAAGTGCCAACTCAGCTTTAAGTAGGAGATAATAATCAAAACAGCAATTGTACGAGTGCATTATGGTGCGAATAAATCACACAGCAAGGCTCGGTGTAAGCAGCGTGGAGAAAACAGCCCAGAGAAGACTGTCAAGTGAGGGATTATCTTTATTCCTGGAGTTTCTACTCAAGCCATAAATTTAGTCCAGGGTTTCTTCTTCCCAAGACTGAAGGCTTTCTACTGAGTAACAACAAAAGCAACAACAAAAACTCCCTTTTTTCCTCCTCTACCAATTTCTAGCAGTTTTGTATGTCATAGACAGGCTTTCTCTTTTCTCTTTGTTGAGTCAGGGTCTTGGCTATGTGGCACAACCTGGCCTCAAGCACACAAATATCCTCTGCCAGCCCCCAGAGTGCTGCAGTTCTGGGCTGGTACGCCCAGTCAACAGGCTTTGTCAGTGGGACTGTATGCTTTTTCCTTTCATTATTTTTTTGACCCTAAAACAAGGGTCCCTGCAAGTTCTGCTTAGGGCCGGCAGTGTATCGCCACCTAGCTTGACATGAACTAGCTTCGTTTATCTGTTGTCCCATAAAGAGCATTCGTTGACTGTCGCCTTGACTTCCCAAGGCAAGTAAGTGGTTCATGGAACACACATGGTTTTACTCAAGAAAATAGATTCATTTTACTCTTTTCTTTTAATATCTTTTTATGATATCCTCCTATTTCCCCTCATTTTTATTTACTTACTGGGAATAGGAGCCAGGGATTTATGTGTTAGGCAAACCTCAGATTTTCTTTTTATCTTTTATTTTGAGAGAGAGAGAGGGGGAGAGAGAGAGAGAGAGAGAGAGAGAGAGAGAATGTGAGTGAGTCTTACCAGCTTCTCAGGTTGGTCTGGAACTCACTCTACAACACTTAGCCTTGAGCTCCCAATCCTCCCGCCTCAGCCTTCTGACTAGCTGGAATTACAGGTATATGTCAAGGTTAGCTGTGTAGATTTAACGGATATACTCCTTTCCTGCATCTGAATGAAAGAAGAAAATATAGGGCAAACAGTAACATTCATCTCTGACTTTTAGTTAACAAGAGGTCATCTGTTAACATATCCAGGCTGGTAGATTAATAAAATATGTATTATATTTGATTAAAATCAAATGCTCTCCCCACTTTGAATCTGGCATGGTGTAGGCCAGCCATTGGCAAGGGTCAAACAGATATGTGGTTGCCTTCCATCTTCTCTCCTCAGTGTGTTCCGCATCTCTCTGCTTTTCAGAAGGAGGACATCCTTTTGGATCACCATGGCAGAAGGTGTAAGGACTGGGAACTCAGCTCAGGGGTACATGACTCATACAGTTAGCAGCAGCGATGAAACCGGCTTTCTTGGCCCCAGAAGCCTGTTCTCCTGTGGAATGTTTTTTTCTGGAATCTCTTGGCACTATCACTTCTGAAGATCTATGTACAATCTTTTCCTAAATCTGTCAATTCTTCCTTGAGGAAGTGCCCTGACTTTAAGCACCATGTCTCTTCCACCACTCCCTACGCCCCAAGCAGCCACCAGCTGCCCGTCTACATTCTGTGCTGATTTCTCTCCTACTGCCCATGTCCCCTGTTGTTGTGACATACTGGGAAGAGATCCTTCTAGTATAGAGCTCAGATTCTGTTTCTTTGTCATCTCATTGAGAAGAAAACTCAAAGTCTATGGATGGCCTGAAGGCTGTAGGGTCTAGCCTTCTGTCTTTCTTCTCTGGCCTCACCTGTTACAGTTACTGGTCTCCAGAATGTTATGAACAAGCATTTTCCTCAAGCCTCCTCACCCTCCATCTGGAATGCTGGTCCTCAGGCCCCCACATGGCTTATCCTGTCACCTCCTTAAAGTCTTTGGACACATGTCTCTTTCTTAGTAAGTTCCCCATATCATTCCATTGGAAACAATACACTCTCCTTCCACAGAGCTCCCCCGTCCTCCTCTTCCTCTGCTTTGACTTTCTCTATGACACTTGTTGTTTTGTTAAAGATCCACTTTTAAAAAGATAAAAATATGGACAACATTGTTCTCTCTCTGTCTCTATGTCTCATTCTCTACCTTTCTGTCTCTGTGTCTATATTTCTCTCTTTCTCTCTATGTATTATGTATGTTCATATATATTTATATATATGAAGACAATAATACTTAGAACATTTTTATACCAGGAAAAATACAGAACATGGATTTAAATAAAGACAAAACACTAGTCACAAGTTGTAAACAAAAGCCACAAGTAAATGTGACAGGAGCTGCAAGCCTGTCTAGTAGTTAAAGTAATGAATTTTAAATCATAAGATGTCTCTCTTTTTTTGCCCATGAGATAAAATATTAAAAAATCTGATAGTTTCATTTGTAGTACTAGAAATAGAACCCGGTGTTTTATGTATGTTAGGCAACTGTTCTATCACTGATCCATGTTTCTGTAGACTTAACATGTTGATACTTGTTTTGCTTTTGTATAAATTTTTCCAATTGTTTTTGAGGCAGAGTCTTATTATGTAGCCTTGGCTAGCTCAGAACTTACTATATAGACCAGGATGGCCTTGCACTCACAGAGATATGCCTGCCTCTGCCTTCCAGTTACTGAGATTAAAGGCGTGTGCCATTATGCCCATGAAAAAAATTTTAAAGTTGGCATACAAAAATGATGTGTTTAATCATGATATTCTCATATATGTGAAGAAATATATATGTATATATTTCTTCATCACCATCTCCCATCCCCCTGCCCTATTCTTGCTGGTCAGACCCCCACTTAGGGCCATGGTCTTGCTAGGTAAGTGTTCTCTGACTTTGAGCTGAATCCCCACACCCACACCTTCTATTTTAATGTATATATGTTCTATCTCCTTATCTTTCCTGTCTCCTGACTCTCTTAACATCTCTTTGTCCCTCTTGGTCATCTCTTTACTTTCATGATCTGCATATGTGCATGTGCACACATTGTACACACAGACACTCATTTCAATGTGGATTCTGTATATAAAAGGAAGCAGGCAGAAATTGTTCTGAGACTGGCTTATTTTGCTTAACATAATGATTTCCAGTTGCATCTATTTTCCTGCAGATGTCATGAGTTCATTGTTGTTTATTGCAGAAAATTTCATTATGTACATAAATCAAATTTTCTAAATCCATTCATGTGTTGATGAATATCTCTGCTGGTTCCATTTCATAGCTATTGTGAATAGGGCTTCAATAAGTGTGGATGTGAATGTCTCTCCATGGGCTATTTCCATAGACCCTCTGGGTTATGGTTAGGAGTGTATAGTGGGCCACTTTGGAGTTCTACATTTTTAGTTTGTTAAAGAACCCCACAGTGAGTTGCATAGAAATCTAGCGGGACAAGACAAATGTTACAGCTTCAAGCCAAGCATCTGTGGGTGTTGGTAGTATAATTTCAGCTCCTAAACCCTGGATTGGCTCTACCTTCCCAGGTCTGCGACCTGCAGCATGTGTGGTTGCTATCCTGGGCTGTCCCCACTCTGTGCCTACTCCTCAGTTCATACCCCAGAGTCCTGGCATTCCTGAGATCCCAGAATCTCCACGGCAAATTAGACTTTACCACCACTGTAGTTTCATGCAGTGGCCTTTCAGGAAGGAAATCAGGTTGGGGAAACTATACTCTGTTTATCAGTGTATGGGAGGAAGAGATAAAGGATACACGGTAGAAATGGTGGAGCGGGATATAGGGAAGGACACAGTGAGGTCTAGTCAAGAGGACAAAGGATGATCTGAGTGATAGTTCAACAGGGGAAGGCACCTGCATATTATCCCCTGACCTCTGTGTGCACATTACCCCCTGACCTCTGTGTGCACATTACCCCCTGACCTCTGTGTGCACATTACCCGCTGACCTCTGTGTGTACCCTTTCACACAAATAAATAGATAAATAAATGCAATCATAAAACTATAAAAAGAAGATAGGAGAAAAGCTTATGGTAGAAGCAACAATAGCGGTCTCCGGGGTCTTCTTGGTGGCTGCCTGGGTGTACACAGAAGGAGCAAGGGTGAAGAGGAAGGTCATGACTTTCCCGCCTGCCTGCCTACCTACCTCAGACCTATTTGCTTGTCTTTCTACCTGCTTCCTCTCTCCATCTAATTGTTAGTGCATCCATTTTCCCATGCAGGCATTCATCCATACAACAGTGCTTTTTTTTTTTTTCTTAGCCCATGGTGTCCTGAGGTGAGGCCAACACACAGGAGGCTTTCCCTAGGTCACCTGTAGTCCTCTAAGTTAAACTGGGAAGTTTTCCGGCCAGTTACAAACAGTGCAGAGATGAACAATCATGGCTTCGTAACATTTAGAACCTTGTTCTTCTCCCAGTCCCGTACGGTTCGAAAGCTCTAGCTAACTGTGGGTGGGCATACCCTTCTTTGGCCGCCCTGGCAGACTGAGCAGAGGCAAATTATTTCTGCGTTTCCCTGTAATGTGCAGGAAAAGATTAGGAAATGGTGTCTCTTGCCAGCCACAACTGCCACTCCAGCCTGTGAACAATGGAAGGGGAACAACATGAAGAGTAAATGGCAGAGATGGAAATTGTATCCACCCTGGCTTGACTCTCTGTCCAGTTGATGAACCCTACAGAGGAGAGCAGTGCTGTGGGTTTTAATGGCGGGACAAGTATGCTCACTCACGCAGTACACTTATGGCTTATTAAGTACCCTGCCTTTTAGAGCCAAGCTATTGCTCGTAATTACCCAGAGTCCATCTTCTCTCACTAGACCAGAATTTTAGACTTGTTGTGCAAGTCACCCTCAATGTGAGAAGCACCCAGACTTAGCTCTGTGCCACCCCAAATCATGTTGGGAAAGCTCCTTTCTTTAGCCTCTGGCTTGAATAGCCTGTGCTTAAACACCTGCTTTGAAGCACCATCTTTGGTGGGGGGCAGAAGTGCTGGGTGACTTGGCCCTCCTAGTCATGCTTGTGTTCACAGACAGGACATGGGAGTAGATTACAGAGATGTTGATTTTGTAGACTCAGGAGACATTCTTGATGCCCTCGACTCTGAATCTGGGCTTAGAGGGAATTTAAAAATAATGAGGGCTGTTCATACCAGAAGTCTTCTGAACAGATGGGGCATAAGAGGCCAGGCTTGTAAGCCGATGGGAAGCCAGGGTGGTGACTTGGAAAGCAGGCCTTCTTTCGGGGAGAGGCAGGGAATATATTCTGGTTCCCAGATGTGAAGCTGTTACTGTCATCGCACTAAGGCTGACCTTAAAGGGGGACTGTCTTTGACTTTCGGAAGATTCCCATGTGGCTATTTCCCATTCACTCAGTGCTTTGTTGGGTATCCCCAGGGGGGCACTTGGAGGTGGGACATGAGCTTGGTCTTCATTAGAGAGAACAGAGAGTCCTCTTTCTCTCCACAATTTGCCTTTGGAGTATTGTTTTATATTTCTGATTAAAAACATAACATTTATAAAATATATGCTAATTATAAAATATTTTCCAGGCTAAAAATAGGCAGTCCCCTTAATTGTATCTTACAGATAGAATTATTTTTCTAGAAAAAATTATGCATCTATAAATATAGGTGTTAGATCTTTTTATTAGTACTTTTTAGATAAAGTCATGTTTTATATCCATCTATACATAGAAATCTTTCTCAACGTATCTCTCAGATATCTCTCTGTGCTCATACACACAGTCATTTGTTCATCTTTTTAATGTTTCTGATCATTTAGTTATATGGCAATGGCTTATATAATTGATAACTTAAAAACATAAGTAATTCTGCAATGAGACATTATGAACATTGGTTTTTGCTTACGTGTTTAATTATTTTATTTGGACAGATATATGTATCTAAGTTAAAAATTTGCTTTTCATCATCCAACTTATTATCTTCAAAAACTTGACCTGATTCTGATACTCACTTTACCAGTATCTAATATTTTATTTATTTATTTATTTATTTATGTGTGCACATTGTGTGTGTGTGTGTGTGTGTGTGTGTGTGTGTGTAGATCTGAGGAGAGCTTGTGGGTGTTGCTTCTCTTTTGCTACATTTACATGGGCTTTGGGACTTGAACTCAGATCACGAGGATTGTGCGGCAAGGACCTTCACCTGCTGAGCCGCCTCTCCAGCTCAGGATATAGAATTACTTACTGGATTAGGTTTTATATTTAATTATATTTTCACCTAAATAGATGTATAAGAATCGTACCTATATTAACTTGCTGAGCTATTTTATGTATTAAACAACTCTTTATACATTTAAAATAAATATTCTATGAACAATTGCAAAACAGTTAGCTAGGTTTGCTATGAAGGGACACTATGAATATGTATTATTTATATATTTTGCACTTTGACATATGTGCTTTTAGAGTTGGTTGCTAACTTTTCTGCTGTCCCTATAATGGAAAGAAAGGTAAGCAAGAAATAAGGTTTTGTCAAACCTTTCTTTCTGTTTCTAATACTACTTTTTAATTTTTTTGTTGAAAGTATAGTAAAAACCCCAAGAGCACCAATGTGGCCCCAGAACGCCTGGTGTGAGTACTAGGTCCTCCTTCATCATCCACGGACCCTGGACATTTCCATCCCATATAAAACTCCGTCATCTTGGGAGGAAGACATGAGCTGTTGGCAGAACTTGCCTGGCCCACGGCCAATACTTCACTACCCTGTGGCCCTGGCACTCTGATAGAGTGAGGGCCCACAGTTGCTATACATTTGATCAGTGGATTTATCAAGAACAAGCTTTCTTTGTCACTCATAGCACTTTACGCTTGAATCTGTCTGTGCCATCGTTAAGGTTGCTGCTTGGATGCCTTCTTGTCTGTGTTTGCTCAGCGCTGTCCGTTTTGTGTTGGCTGTCAGTGTTCATTCAACATTGATTCTCATAATCCCAAGGACAAAAAAGACTGCACAAGCTCCAGCTCCTTGTAGAAAGTGACACAATATTTGCATATAATTACACAATCTTCCACATACTTTAAATTCCCCCTACATCACTTATAATATCCAGCATAAAGTTAATGTTACATAAATAGTTGTTAGATAGTGTTATTTAGGAAATAGTGTCAAGAAAGGAAAAGCCTGTATGTAGTCAGTACAGATGTATGTGAATGTTTTCCACCCTTGGTGGAACTCATGGGTGAGAGACACACATACGAAGAGCAGACTGTGCTAGGACCTGCATGGCTTCTACTCAGTGTTCATAGTGTTGTAATAGAAAACCTGTTTGTGCATTTATTTTATACAATGTGATATTTTGAAATATGAGTGCATTATGGAATATCTAAATAGAACAAATTAACACACATCTCATCTCACACACTGTTTTCTGTCTTAGGAAAGTCGATTGGCTTATAAATAACAGAATTCTGGAGGTTGATAAGTCCAATATCAACATTATATTGGCAGATTTAATGTCTGGTGAGACCTGTTTATGGGTTCCTGGAGGGCTGTCTTTTTGCTGTGTTCTCACATGGCAGAAGGGACAAATGAAATCTCTCAGGCATCTGTCTTAGGGGCACTAATCTCATTCACGTGGGCTCCACCTTCATTACTAACCATCTCCCAAAGTCATCCCTTCCTAGCAACATTACCAGGGTGCTAGGATTTCATTTTATGCTTTTTGGGGTCCATACAAACATTCAGACCTGCTCTAAATTTGGGCAGCTCTATTTTCAATTTTTAAATATTATTTCTTATAAATAGTGTATCTACTGTAAATGACATATAATTTAGTTTATTTAAAAAATTAGCCCGAAAATTCTTTATCTTTTAAAAAGGGAACTTAATCTGTTGACTGGTTAGGGATAGTGTTAGCTTATCATTTTGCTTTTTGCTTGCAAATCACTGGCTAAGGCTGAGTTTTTGCTCCAGAGATTATCTGATGTTGGTAGCTAAGCAGGATTTGGATCTTGCACTGGTATTTGCTGAGTCT
Source organism: Apodemus agrarius (assembly GCA_964023405.1). Lineage (NCBI taxonomy): Eukaryota > Metazoa > Chordata > Mammalia > Rodentia > Muridae > Apodemus > Apodemus agrarius. The sequence continues at coordinate 55,512,112 of OZ030020.1, read as the reverse complement.
CTAAGTGAATCTGTTAAGGACTATGGCCAGGGTCACCTCGCTTGAGTTTCTAGTGTAGGCTGGTTGTTCTTGAGTGCATAATTCACTGTCAGTTTGTCTTCAGTGCTCAAAGTGAAGAAGTTAACTCCAGTTGGGAATCACAGTGTATGTTTTACTCTGTTGCTCTTTATTGCAGAACCTGGTGTAGGAGTTGGGGGCATCTGTGGTTGTAGGTGGCACAGGCTCCTGGGGAAGGGCGGGCCTTACCCATTCTTGTATCTCCAATGCCATGAAGAACGGCTGATCTCTGGCAGGTATTATTCCTTAAAATGCCCTGAGCTCAGAGAGGGAAAATGGTCTCGCATTAACATTTGAGTTATGAGGCTTTGGCAAAACGGCTCATAGAGCAGAAATGCATTATCTTAAAATTAGGCTCTCCGCAACCCCTGCAGTACTATGTATAAGCAATAAAAATAAAACGTGTTTATGGCTCTTTCAATAGCTTACCCTGGACTACGGCGGCGTGCACTTTCACTGGGAGACAGCCCGTGTCACCCTGGGAGGGAAGAATAACAGTGATGTGTGGATGACTGTTTTCACTGGTAATGCTGATGAGGACACACAGCCAATAAAAGTGCTTTGGAGACAGCTGCTGGGGAGACGTATAGCCCCTGATCTCACTGGGATTCCATATTTGAAAAAGAAAACAAAAACAAGAACAAACAAACACAAAAAACCCTCGGCCAACACACATGAAAACTCCCAGCTTCCATCCAGGGAAGCTTCTGTGAAGCTCTAATGAGATCCCCAGGTGAAGTGGGCTTGCGATTTATTTATTTATTTATTTATTTATTTATTTATTTATTTATTTTAATAAGGACCTGTTTGACTTTCGCAGATATCTGGTTAGACCTTGATTGACTGTCAAGCTTTTTAAGGAGCATTGATTTTTTCCCCCCGCTGCTACATTGGGATGATGAGGTCATTGTGTTTTGCCGTGCTATTGAAATTCTCATTAGAGAAACTTGGAGGTTGTAATAAGTCCGTCTAGGCCCTGACTCCCCTGTTTGTGCTAAGACCGAAAGGCTGGAAACACTGAGCTGTGTTGAGGCGACAAAGGCAAAATGAACAAGAAACCCCCAAGCCATGCACAACAACAACACAACACAAAACAACACAAACAATACCTAAAGCCTCTTTTCTTCTCTAATGGTTATAGGGAATTTTAGAATTTTCAGGATTTTAGAAAATGTTAGCCTCTGATCAGAGCTTAGCATTTCTTCCATGTAACAGCTACCACTGCTGAGTAGAGAGGCCCATGTAGACCAGGATCTGTTCCATGTCTCATCCCACGTTTACTTTCTTTGTGCTCACTACACCTCTGTAAGGCAAGCACCATGATCCTTCTTTTATAAATGAGCAAACTTACTCTCACAGAAGTAGGGTCCCCTGTTTGAGACTGTTTAAGGGGCCAGAGGAAATGGCAGGTTTCAACCAGGTAGGTGTCTGATTCTAAAGTCCACAGTTGAAATTGCTAATTGTATATGGTGGCTGTGTGTGCCAGCTAAAGTCCCCACAGTGGAAGGCCACAGCATAAATGATAAGCCTTCTCTTCCAGAATGGAGTCCTAGAGAAACTGGCAAATGACCCAGAGCCTTTGGATACATCATCTTGACCTTCTTCATCTGCAGAAAACAACCACCTGAGTCCCCTTTTCACGTGAGTGAGGCCGTGCCCAGGGAAGGACCGGAGAGGTCGGTGCACGGGGCTGGATTCCTCCAGCTACCCTGTATTGATCAGCCGTGGCCAGAAGCTTTAATCCTATTAGACTCTGCAAAGCCGGTTTTCCATCTCTGGCGCCTGACTCAGGTTTCAGAGCAAGGGGAAAATGTATGACATCATCCCTGCTCGCATCTGTGCTGGACGGCTAATGAAATTACGCGATGGGTTTGAAGACTATTAAAGTCAATGTTGATTCTTCTTCTTATTAAGAGTACTTTCAAATTTACTGCACCACGAGCCAGTTCTGAAAGCATCATTTTTCATAGGTGTGATCATTGCTCTGGGTTTTAGTGCACATCTCCGTGGGATACTGGGAACGAGGGCAGCAGAGAGAATCAATTCTGAAATCTGCAGGACAGAGGTGCCTGTAGTTCTGCAGGAGGGAGGAAAAGATTCTGGGGTTTTTCCATAATGAGGCATCGTGATGACCTTGCATTGAAAAGAGCCACAAAACGTGTTTGCCAAAGAAATGTGAACTACCATTGTTGCCCTGAACAACAGTTAATAGTGCGCAGTTTAAGTAGTGTGCAAAAGAGAGGTGAGTCCAGGCACTCTGAGCAAAGACACTGAGCTAGCCTTTGGACTGCACTCCCCTGGGGGAAGGACCATGCTTACCTTGTTCATCAGCTTTCTTCCAGGCCCAGGTTAATGGGAAATGCCCAGAAAAAAATTTCTTTTAAACACACACACACACACACACACACACACACACACACAGAGTTTTAAGTTTATGTGTCTTAATTGTACCACTCACTAGGTTTGTACACATACACATACCAATATACATACTCATCTTGAGTTTTAATCCAAATCAAGATGGAGGCCATTTCTCACACTCTTTTGTCTTTTTCATTTATTTTTATTATTATTTAAAAATTTTTTATGGATTCATTTTACATCCCACTCTGCCTTTCCCCCCTCACAATCCTTCCCCCTTCCCACTACCTATTTTCTCTGAGCTAGTGGGGTTCCCCTAGGTGTCTTCCCACCCTAGGACATCAAGTCTCTGCAAGGTTAGGCATACTCTCTCCCACTGAGGCCAGACAAGGCAGCCCAGCTAGAAGAACACATCCCATGTATAGGCAAGAGCTTTTGGGATAGCCCCAAAATATATATATATATGCCTTGGTTCAACCCGTGAATGTTCTTTGGTTGGTGGTTCAGCCTCTGAGAGCCCCAAGGGTCTAGGTCAGTTGATTCTGTTGATCTTCCTGTGGAATTCCTATTCCCTTAGGGGGCCACAATCCTTCCTCCTCTTATTCCATAAGAGTCCCAAAGCTCCATCCACCATTTGGCTATGGGTATCTGCATCTGTCTGAGTTACCTGCTGGGTGGGACCTCCCAGAGGGCAGCCATGCTAGACTCCTGTCTGCAAGCATAATGGAGTATCATTAATAGTGCCAGAGATTGATGCTAGCCCAGGGGATGGGTCTCAAGTTGGGCTGGTTATTGGTTGGCCTTTCCCTCAGTCTCTGCTCCATCCCGTGTCCCTGCATTTCTTGTAGATATGATAAATTTTGGGTCAAAAGTTTTGTGGGTGAGTTGGTGTCCCCATCGATCCATTGGAGTTCTTGCATGGCTACAGGATGTGGTCTCTTCAGGTTCCATATCCCCAATGCTGTGAGTCACAGGCTAAGGACACACCCATTGATTCTTGGACACCTCCCTTATCCCAGGTCTCTGTCTATTCCTGGAGATGTCCATCCCCACCCCTGTCAGTTACAGATTTCCATTCATTGTCATGATCATCTGGACATTCCTGTTGTCCCTCCCCATACCTTATCCTGAACTCCCCCATTCCCCTCCCCATCCCCAGTCTCATCCAGTTCCCTCCCTCCATCTGCCTCTTAAGACTGTTTTATTCCCCCTTCTAAGTGAGATTCAAGCATCCTTACTTGGGCCCTCCTTCTTGTTTAGCTTCTTTGGGTCTGTGGAGTGTAGCAGAGGTATCCTGTATTTTATGGCTAATATCCACTTATCAGTGAGTACATATACCATGCTTGTCCTTTTGGCACTAAGCAGGATGACTTTCTCAGGATCCATCCATTTGTCTGCAAAATTCGTGGTGTCTTTGTCTTTAGTGGCTGAATTGAATAGATGTACCACGGTTTCTTTATCCATTCTTCAGTTGAGGGACATCTAGGTTGTTTCCAGTTTCTGGCTATAACAAATAAAGCTCTTATTGCATATAGTTGAGCAAGTGTCTTTGTGGACTGGCGGGGCATCTTTTGGGTCTATGCCCAGGAGTGGTATAGCTGGGTCTTGAGGTAGAACTGTTCCCAGCATTTCCCACACCCTCAAAGAGGCTTTCTTGTGACTCTCTCCATCCAACCATGCTCAGTATTTTGACTTCCAGATCCACACGTGAGTTCTGTCTACAACTCATACACGTCACACAAATTCCAAGATAAGCTGAGTAGTCACATAGATGGGAGTACACGGTTATGTCGTCCTTTATGTGGGGCAAACGTGATACCCGGGGAAGCCTGAGACTGTGCTGTCCTTCTGTAAGTGACTCCTTCTGTTAACATTGTTTCAAGACTCTTCCTTGCTGTTCTTCCTGGCGATGTGTGGGTTCATTCTCAAGCAAAGCTGACCTGAATACCCTTGTCCCTGGCAGTTGATGGACTATTCTACTTTTTTCTTGGTTTTCCCTCGAAACCCAAACTTCTGGGTCATTTAAAATGCATTTGATTATTCAATTAATCTTTTCTTTTTTGGGTTTTTATTTATTCTTTGAGAATTTCACACAATAGATTTTAATTACAGTCTCACGTCCTCCTCTCACACCCCCTATCCGTCCAACTTCATGTTATTTATCTTAAAAAGAAAAGAAACTAAAGCCGCCCCCACCTCCACACAGAAATCCGATTTGTACTGGCCAGCTACCCCTGAGCATGGGGTCTGCTGTGGAATGTGGTTGATGTACCCAGTGTCACTCCACTGAAGAAAACTGATTTTCCCTCTTTGATCAGCTACCGATTGCAACAGACTAGGGGAGGGACTTTGGGCCTACTCTACCTCCGCCTCCGGATTTTGTCTCACTTGAGCTTCCTTCCATCAGAGTCTCTGTGAGACCATGTGTGCGTCTGCCTTGTCTGGGTCTAGAGAACACCATCTCTTTGAAGTTGTCTGCCGGTGATCCTTACAGCCTTCTGTCCCCTCTTCCTTAAAGATCCCTCAGGAGTTTTGAGACATGGTTTTACTAAGTAGCGCAAGCTGGCTGGGCCTGGGGACGCATGCTACCGTGCTCGGCTGAACGTTCAGTTCTTTGCTAGCACAGAGTCCCTTTCCAATGGGAGCAGGTAGACTGTTCGTGAATTGAGTAGTTACAAATGGCCAGTTGCACTCACCCACACACTAGTCAGTCTGTCTCTGCTAAAAGTCACTGAGATATTACCTCAGGATCGTGCTTAGTGAAAGTTCTGTAAGATTTCCAAAAGTGAGACTGCCAGGGTTTATTTTGAAGACATTTAAAGCTTCAGCAAACTCCACTGACATTTTCATCTTAGAAATTACTGCTAGCCCACGTGGTTGGTACTTAGTAAGTAATATTAGACTGTCCGTTGAGGTAGGGCCAAATGGAAAGTGTGCTGTTTCTGTATGTGTGGAAGAAAGAGTGGCAGTTCAGGATCTGCTCAAAACTGGAAGAATTCTCCAGATGTCTGAGGTCCACTCAGACTCACTGAACAGGCAAAATAAGATACACAAAGCAACTGAGCAACATTCTGAACACGCTGAAAGGGAGGACTGTGGGAGGAACGAGACTCCCCACACAGACCCAGGTGGAGTAGGCAGGCACTTTCCCCAGGGCTGGCAGTGTGGCCCAGTTGGCATGAGGAAATTCATGTATTCGCTGTAGGCAATTTGATGTAATGGGAGGGAATGGGCTAGCCTGCTCTAAGCTGCTTCATGTTTCTTGGGAGGAATAAAGGCAGTAGAAGGCAGCCAGCGCTAGGATCGCTCTGAAGAGCCTATTGATACCTATAGAAAGGGAATGCAAGGAAGTGGTGCCTCTGTTTAGAGACGGGAGAGAGCAGCGCCTGAAGAGGGATGGCCGAGTCTTTCAGGAAAGAAGAGGAGCCCCATCATGGCGGCTGAGGAGCGAGGATTCTTTAGAGGAGGTTTGGCACCTCCTCTAAAGGTGCTGCTGGTGCCAGCTTGTGACCTGTTTCTGGAAAGGAAGATTTATCAGAACACGGATGTATTTGTTTACTCGCCATTTGTGCCACAGGGGCGGAATTCAGTAGATGGAGTGGTGACCATGTGAAGACTGAAATAATTGTTTTCTGGACCTTCATAGGAAGATGCACTGAGCTCTGCGCACAGCTGGGTATGGGGGAAGAGTGGCAGCGTGCTGAGAAAGCAAGGTTGGTGACCCCCCAATGATTTGATGCTGGTGGGGTGTGAAACAGGCCCAGGGTGGTTGGCACGGGGTGGGGCGACAGTGGAACCATGAAAGATTCTGGTTTTGTTCACCAGGAAGTCAGTACTTTGGGGACCGGGATGACAACCCTGGGTGATGAGGTTGAACAGTGGGACCCTGGCATCTTCAGAACTTTTCCAGTCTCTGCAGAGCAGTTTTGCAGGCAGAGAGAACAGTTCTACTGAGTAGACAAATGCACGCACATTGAATAGAGGTCTTAAACTGGCGACGAATTTCATCTACAAGCTGAAAAGCTATGTGCAAGAGAGAGTGGTTTCAAGGATGAAACCGGCCTTTTCTAGTGGGCTGGGAGAGGGCCTGCGAGGAGGCAGAGGGATGCTGAGTAGAGGATGTGTAGCAAGATGGCGGCGTGAGGGACAGAGATGCTAATTAGAGGCTGAATGGCGGACCTAAGACCATTCACCAGGAAGGAGGAAGCAGGACGGAGCTGAGTCGAGGAGACAACTTCCCTTTATAAAATAAGATATTTGTAGGTAAAGGTGCTTGCTGCCAAACCCGCCCGATGACGTAAATTCAATCCCTGGGACCCGGCTAGTGGAAGATGAAAGCCGGTTCTGCCTGGTTGTTCTCTGACCTTGACATGCGCACAGTGCTCCCTGCCCCCACTAAATAAAAACATGCTTAAAAAAAGTAAAAAAAAAAAAAAATTCACCACCATCCCACAGCATGAATTAAACAATTCTTACTGCGTGGATGATCTTCTCCACGCCTTCTGCCTCTGCCCCTCCTAGAGAGATTTTCTTTACTTCTTGGCTTCTGGGGTTTAAGTTACCCTGCTGAAGGTAATGAATAGAAACACATTGAGCTGGAAGAGGTGGGGATTGGAGTTGAGAAGAATCTCAGGTCCTAGATGAAACAGGACACGCAGGATCTAGACAGAGCCTGGGAAAATATGGGTGTTGATGTTGGTCATCCTCTTGGAGAGCGATGAGGAAGATGGGGGCTTGGAGCGTTTAGGAAGAGAAGGCTCTTGAGAAGACTCCTAGCTCCTGCGAAGGTTAAAAACGATGGTGAATTCGAGGGTGTTTACTGTAGGTTTTAAGCTGGGTTCAGGTGGATGCTTTTCAACAGCCTAAAGATGGAAACTGTTGTCATTTAATTCTTCACTGTCAAACAGTTGTTTACATATGACACTGCGCAGAGATTTGGCTGGATATGATTCATTCTCGTTCCTGTGTATTTCTGTCGGAGTTTTCAGTTTTATTTGAACAGTTTTGTTCAGGTCTAAGACAGTGAACATATTTGAAGTGTACCGATTTGATGAATGAACACCTGTGAAATCATAACAATCAAGACAGGGAGTGGCTTGGGAAAGAAAAAAGGTGGGAGAAAGGCACTGTCCCTATACCAACATTGTTGTGCTTTCTCTACCTACAGATTAGCATTCTCCAGAGCGTTATATAAGTTAAATCATATAACATATGCTATTTTCCTTTTAATTTTTGAGATAAGAATTATGTAATTTCTATTTTCCCTTTCCTCTCTCAAAGTCCACCTAATACTCCCTTGTTCTCACGAATCATGCCTTCTTTTTTCATTAGTTGTTTTTACATGTTTTACATATATATATATATATTCACATACATATTCTTAAAAATATCCTACTCAGTCTGTAAAATGTTACTTGTATGCCTATGTTTCCAGGGATGACCGTTTGGTATTGGATAACCAGTTGGTGTGCTTCTTCCCTGGGGAAGACTATTTTTCATACTTTTAGCATCTTTAGTTACCTGTGGTTCTTTGTATAGGGTTGAGGTCTCAGGGATCTTCTTTTGTTCATTTTAGAGTGTCCATTGTTGTAGTCCTTGTTCAGCTCCTGTTTGGGCAGCCATGTTGGTGAGACTGTATGGAAGTGGCTTCTGGCATTACTAGAAAACACAGTCTTATAGCAGACTCCCTGATTTTGTTCTTACAATTTCTTCACTCCCACTTCAGTGTTCCCAGAGCCTTAGGTGTGGGAGGTGTTTTGTGAATGTATCTACTGGGACTACATTCCATACACAGACCCTATTTCTTCTGCAAGGAAGATTCTGGCTCCTTTTACTCAGAATATTTATTTGGAAATTCCCATTTTTTTTGGTGTGTGTATCCATAGTTTAACCCTTCTCACTGTTGAGCATTATTCTGCTGAATGGATATCCCACCGAGTACTTATTCACCCACTGATATATGTTTGAGTTGTGTCCAGTTTTTTGGCCATTATAATAAGGCTGTGTGTAAACTCATCGTTCTGCTGGGTAAGTAGTCTGGAAGTAAAGAGATGGATTATGTGGTAGATGTATATTTAGCTAGCTAAGAAATGGCCAACCTGTTTTCCCAAATTATTGTTATATTTTACATTCCCATTTGAAGTGTACAAGTGTTAGCTTTGTGTGAATTTCTCACTAACACTTGGTCTGCACAGGCTTTTTCACTATGTAAATAGGAGCACAGGGGCACCATGCCTTTATTTCTCTGATGATTAGTGAGGTTGAACATGTACTTATTTGATGCCAATATATCTTTGGTGAGGTATCTGTGCACACTCTTAGTCCATTGATAACTGAGCTACTATGCTCTAATAAATTATTTTAACAGGTCTTTGTATGTACTCTACATATAAGCCTATAACAGATTTTAAAATGTATTTTTCAATCTATGTTTTTGCTTTTAATTAGCAGAGCCTTTGAGGGTTGATGATAAAGTCTAATTTATTGTTTTTTTTATGGATTACACTTTTAGTGTCATAGCTAAGAAATCTTGATATATTCAAAGATCACAGAGATTTTATCATTTTTTTCTTGAAACGTTAATAGTTTGAGTTTAGTTTCATGTAGTCTTAATCATGAAAAAACCTCGACTTTTGTACCAAGTATGACACATGAATTAGGGATCTTTTTTTTTCCTTCTCCTCTTCCTCCTGGCTTATGTTTATTGATTAGTTCCCACATCATTTATTGAAAAGGCTATCTTTTCCTCCACAAGCTTGCTTTCACACATTTGTAAAAACAATCCATATGTTTATGAGTTTATTCCTGGTTTCTTCATTATGCCCCATTGACCTACTTGTCTGTCTTGATACGCACACCACAGGATTCTGATTGTTGTGGCATTATAATTCTTTAGTTTAGGGGTTGTTAGCATCCCACTGTATTATATTTTTTGTCAAATTGTTTTGGTTATTCTGCTCCAAATGTTTACACATTTTGGCATCAGTTTGCTAATTACTAGGATTTGACTTGCATTGCATTGACTCTGTAGATCAATTTGGAGGGCATTAGCATCCTTGTGTAACTGATCTTCTAGCTCATGAATACGCTTTTCAGAAACTGGTCTTGGCAATGTTTTATCACCTTCCGTGTAGGTCCTATATGATTTTTGGTCAGGATTATCTCTACGTACTTCACTTTTTTGGATACCAGTACAAATAACACTTTAAAAAAAAACTTGCGATTTTTTTGGTTCCCACTGTATACCAGTGCAATTGATTTCCACATATTGATCTTAACTCCTGTGACCTCAATAACTCACTTACTAGTTTTAATAGACTATATATTTATTTATTTGAGCTGGGAATTGAATTAAGGGTTATGAACATCCTATTACTTATTCTATTACAAAGATATTATTTACCAGGGTAAATTTTACTTTAGTTAATTTTTGCTAATATACAGAGAAATGGGTTTATTATGACATACATACATTTGATACCTATCAATATTCCATTTTGCCCCTGCCATTGCTCTTACCCAACCTCTTCTGCCTCTTGCTGGTCTCCTCTCCTGTATCATGTATTCCATCGTCCTTGTTACCCCTCCACCCCCTTAGATCTTTCTCTCTTCTCATAAGCCCTTTTTGACTTTCTTGTCCTATGGCTTTTTGTTATTTATAAATCTAGCTTTCATATATCAAAGAAAATATGATACGTGTTTTTCTGAGTCTGACTTAAATTGTTTAGTAACTGTTTAACTCAATAATATCCAGTTTCATCCAGTTTTCTACCAATGTCATAATTTCATTGTTTGTTACCCCAGAATAAAATTCCAATGTGTGTCTGGAATTTTCCTTATCCATTCATTTATCAGTCGATGGACATATAGACTGGTTTCATGGTTACTTTGTTTTCTTCTTTTATTTCACTGAGACAGGGTCTTGCTATGTAGCTCTGGCTGAACTGGTACTCACCGTATACTGAAGGCTGGACTTGAATTCACAGATTCCCTTATGTCTTACTCTCTCAAGTCTTGGGATTATAGGTACATGCCATGATCCCTGATTTGGATATGTGAGTGTGCATGTATTTCTATGCAGGCTAACTTAGATTTCTTTTGGTATACACCCAGGCTCATGTGGTAGGTAGAAGTTTTGCTTTTTTTTTTTTTTTTTTTTTAGGAACTTTCATACTAGTTTCCATACTGATTGTGCCACTTCACATCTTTATGGCGGTGTTTAAGGGCATCTCTTTTCTCACATTCTCATATGCATTTGTTCATCTTCTGTACAATAGCTATGTCAACTGGGAGGAGACAGAATCGCACATATGGTTCAATTTCCATTTTCTTACTAGGTAATGTTGAACATTAAAAAAATCATTGAGTACTGGCATTTCTTCCTTTGAGAGAGTCTATTCAATTCATAAGCGTATTGTTAAGATTCCTTGGTATTTAATACTTAGAGTTCTTTATTGATTATTGATATCAATCCCTTGACAGATATAGATGGCAAAGAGTGCCCCTCAGTCTGTTGTCTGATTGTTTACTTGGCCAGTAGAAAGTTTTTTTCTATATTCTTTGTTTACATTCCAAAGGCTTTCCCTTTTCCAGTTCCCCCCTCACCATATGTCCAATAAGTCCTCTACCCCCCATTTCCCAATCACCCCCCAACCCTTTCTCTGTTCTGGTACTCTCCTACAAAACTGGATCCAGTCTTTTCAGGACCAGAGTCCCCTCCTTCCTTTTTCTTGGTGATCTTTTGATTTGCTAATTGTGCCTTGAGTATTCAGAGCTTCTGGGATCATTAATATCCACTTATCAGCGATTGCATTTCATGTATATTCTTTTGTGATTGGGTTAACTCACTTAGGATGATATTTTCCAGATCAAACCATTTGCCTACAAATTGCATGAATTCATTATTTTTAATTGCTGAGTAGTATTCCATTGTATAAATATGCCACATTTTCTGTATCCATTCTTCCTTTGAGGGAGATCTGGGCTTCTTCCAACTTCTGGCTGTTATAAATAAGGCTGCTATGAACATAGTGGAGCATGTGTCTTTATTGTATGCAGGGGGATCCTCTGGGTATATGCCCAGGAGTGATATGACAGGGTCCTCTGGAAGTGTCATGCCCAATTTTCTGAGGAACCGCTAGACTGATTTCCAGAGTGGTTGTACCATCTTGCAATCCCACCAGCAGTGTAGGAGTGTTCCTCTTTCTCCACATCCTAGGCAGCACCTCGGCAGAATAGCAATAATCTCAGCTATTCTGGCTGGTGTGAGGTGGAATCTCAGGGTTGTTTTGATTTGCATTTCCCTAATGACTAATGATGTTGAACATCTCTTAAGGTGCTTCTCAGCCATCCGAATTTCTTCTGGTGAAAATTCTTTGTTTAGCTCTGTGCCCCATTTTTTGATAGGGTTATTTGGTTCTTTGCGGTCTAACTTCTTGAGTTCTTTGTATATATTGGATATTAGCCCTCTGTCAGATGTGGGGTTGGTGAAGATCTTTTCCCACTTTGTTGGTTGCTGTTTTGTCCTTCTGACAGTGTCCTTTGCCTTACAGAAACTTTGTAATCTTATGAGGTCCCATTTGTCAATTCTTGATCTTAGAGCATAAGCTATTGGTGTTCTGTTCAGAAACTTTCCCCCTGTGCCCATGTCCTCCAGGGTCTTCTCCAGTTTCTTTTCTATTAGTTACAGTGTGTCTGGTTTATGTGGAGGTCCTTAATCCACTTGGAGTTGATCTTAGTACAAGGAGATAAGAGTGGGTCAATTCGAATTCTTCTGCATGTTGACCTCCAGTTGAACCAGCACCATTTGTTGAAAAGGCTATCTTTTTTTCCACTGGATGGTTGTAGCTCGTTTATCAAAGATCAAGTGACCATAACTCTGTGGGTTCATTTCTGGGTCTTCAATCCTATTCCATTGATCTACTTACCTGTTGCTGTACCAATACCATGCAGTTTTTAACACAATTGCTCTGTAGTACTGCTTGAGGTCAGGGATATTGATTCCCCCAGAAGTCCTTTTATTGTTGAGAATAGTTTTAGCTATCCTGGGTTTTTTGTTGCTCCAGATGAATTTGAGAATTGCTCTTTCTAGATCTATGAAGAATTGAGTTGGGATTTTGATGGGGATTGCATTGAATCTGTAGATTGCTTTTGGCAAGATGGCCATTTTTACTATATTGATCCTGCCAATCCAAGAGCATGAAATATTTTTCCATTTCCTGAGGTCTTCTTCAATTTCTTTCTTCAAGGACTTGAAGTTCCTGTCATACAGATCTTTTACTTGTTTGGTTAAAGTCATGCCAAGATACTTTATATTGTTTGTGGCTATTGTGAAGGGTGTTATTTTCCTAACTTCTTTCTCAGCCTGCTTGTCCTTTGAGTACAGGAAGGCTACTGATTTGCTTGAGTTGATTTTATAACCAGCCACTTTGCTGAAGTTGTTTATCAGCTGTAGGAGTTCTCTGGTTGAGTTTTTTGGGTCACTTATGTATACTTTCATATCATCTGCAAATAGTGATAGTTTGACTTCTTCCTTTCCAATTTGTATCCCTTTGACTTCCTTATGTTGTCTAATTCCTCTTGCTAGAACTTCAAGTACTATATTGAATAGATTTGGAGAGAGAGGGCAGCCTTGTCTAGTCCCTGATTTTAGTGGGATTGCTTCAAGTTTCTCTCCATTTATTTTGATGTTGGATACTGGTTTGCTGTATATTGCTTTTACTATGTTTAGTTATAGGCCTTAAATTTCTGTTCTTTCCAGGACTTTTAGCATGAAAAGATGCTGAATTTTGTCAAATGCTTTTTCAGCATCTAATGAGATGACCATGAGGTTTTTTTCTTTTAGTTTGTTCATGTAGTGGATTACACTGATGGATTTCCTTATATTGAACCATCCCTGCATCCCTGCGATGAAGCCTACTTGATCATGGTGAATGATCAATTTGATGTGATTTTAGATAAGGTTGGCAAGAATTTTATTTAGTATTTTTGCATCAATATCTATAAGAGAAATTGGCCTGTAGTTCTCTTTCTTTGTAGGATCTTTGTGTGGTTTTGGTATCAGCATAATTGTGGCTTCATAGAACGAGTTAGGCAGTGTTCCTTCTGTTTCTATTTTGTGGAATAGTTTGAAGAGTATTCGTGTTAGGTCTTCTTTGAAGGTCTGATAGAATTCTGCACTAAAACCATCTGGTCCCATACTTTGGTTGGGAGACTTTCTATAACTCCTTCTATTTCCCTAGGGGTTATGGGACTGTTTAGCTGATCTAATTGATCCTGATTTAATTTTGGTATTTGGTATCTGTCTAGGAAATTGTCCATTTTCTCTAGATTCTCCAGTTGTGTTGAGTATAGACTCCTGTAGTAGGATCTGATGATTTTTTGAATTTCCTCAGTTTCTGTTGTTATATTCCCCTTTTCATTTCTAATTTTGTTATTTTGGATACTTTCTCTGTGCCCTTTGGTTAGTCTGGCTAAGGGTTTATCTATCTTGTTGATTTTCTCAAAGAACCAGTTCTTGGTTTTGTTGATTCTTTGTATGGTTGTCTTTTTTCTACTTGATTGATTTTAGCCCTTAGTTTGATGATTTCCTGTCTTCTACTCCTCCTGGGTGAATTAGCTTCTTTTTATTCCAGGGCTTTCAGGTGTGCTGTTAAGTTGCTAGTGTATGCTCTCTCCAGTTTCTTTTTGGAGGCACTCAGGCTATGAGTTTTCCTCTCAGCACTGTTTTCATTGTGTCCCATATATTTGGGTAGGTTGTACCTTCATTTTCATTGAATTCTAAAAAGTCTTTCATTTCTTTCTTTATTTCTTCTTTGACCAAGGTGTCATTGAGTAGAGTATTGCTCAGTTTCCATGTGTATGTGGGCTTTCTGTTGTTTTCTTTCTTGCTATTGAAGACCATTTTTACTCCATAGTGATCTGATAAGAGGCATGGGGTTAGTTCCGTCTTCTTGTATTTGTTGAGGTCTGTCTTGTGACCAATTATATAATAGATTTTGGAGAAGGTATCATGCGGTGCTGAGAAAAAGGTATATTCTTTTGCTTTAGGATGAAATGTTCTATATATATCTGTTAAATCCAATTGGTCCAAAGCTTCAATTAGTTTCACTGTGTCCCTGTTTAGTTTCTGGTTTCCTGATTGGTCCATTGAGGAGAGTGGAGTGTTGAAGTCACCCTCAATTATTGTGTTAGGTGCAATGTGTGCTTTAAGCTTGAATGAGGGTGCCCTTGCATTTGGAGCGTAGATGTTCAGTATTGAGAGCTCTTCTTGGTGGATTTTCCCTTTGACCAGCACGAAGTCACCATCCGTGCCTTTTTTGATGACTTCAGGTTGAAAGTCAATTTTATCTGGTATTAGAATGGCTACGCCAGCTTGTTTCCTGATACCATTTGCTTGTAAAATTGTCTTCCAGCCGTTTACTCTAAGGTAGTATTTGTTTTTGACACTGAGATATGTTTCCTGTATGCAGCAAAATGTAGGGTCCTGTTTCTGTATCCAGTATGTTAGTCTATGTCTTTTTATTGGGGAATTGAGTCCATTGATGTTAAGATATATTAAGGAATAGTAATTATTACTTCCTGACATTTTTGATATTATTTTTAATATTTGAGTGGTTATCTTCTTTTGGGTTTGATGAGAGGGGGTTTCTATCTTGCTTCTTCTGGGGTGTGGTTTCTCTCCTTGTGTTGGTGTTTTTCCCCTATTATCCTTTGTAGGGCTGGGTTTGTGGATAGATATTGTGCAAATTTGGTTTTGTCATGGAATACCTTGGTTTCCCCTTCTATGGCAATTGAGAGTTTTGCTGGGTATAGTAGTTTTGGCTGGAATTTGTGTTCTCTTACGGTCTGCATGAGGTCTGCCCAGGATCTTCTAGCTTTCATGGTCTCAGGTGAGAAGTCTGGTGTAATTCTGATAGGTCTTCCTTTATATGTTACTTGGCCCTTTTCTCTTACTACCTTTAATATTCTTTCTTTGTTTAGTACATTTGGGGTTTTGATTATTATGTGACAGGAGGTATTTCTGTTCTGGTCCAGTCTGTTTGGAGTTCTATAAGGCTTCTTGTATATTCATGGGCATCTCTTTCTTTAGTTTGGGGAAGTTTTCTTCCATAATTTTGTAGAAGATATTTGCTGGCCTTTTATGTTGTAGATCTTCACTCTCGTCTATACCTATAATCCTTAAGTTTGGTTTTCTCATTGTGTCCTCTATTCTTGAATGTTTTGGGTACCAGCTTTTTGCATTTTGCATTTTCTTTAATTGTTGAATCCATGGTTCTTATGGTATCTTCAGAATCTGAGATTCTTTCTTCTGTCTCTTGTATTCTATTGTTGATATTTGCATCTATGACCCCTGATTTCTTCCCAAGGTTTTCTATCTCCAAAGTTGTCTCCCTTTGCAATTTCTTAGTTGTTTCTACTCTGTTTTTAGACCCTGGATGGTTTTGCTCAGATCTTTCACTTGCTTGTTTGTGTTTTCATGTAATTCTTTAAGAGATTTTTGTGTTTCCTCTTTCATGACTTCTGCTTACCCACGTTCTCCTGTATTTTTTTAAGTGATTTTTGTAATTCCTCATTTTGGTTTCTATTTTTTTGATCCACATTCTCCTGAATTTCTTTAAGTGATTTTTTGTATTTGCCTTATAAGGGCTTCTAACTTTTGATCCATTTTCTCCTATATTACTTTAAGAAATTTATCTATGTGTTCCTCTATCAGCATCCTGACCAATGATTTTAGATCCGAATCTTGTTTTTCTGGTGTGTTGGGTTATCCGAGACTTATTGCTGTCGGAGAACTGGGTTTGGATGCTGCCATATTGCCTTGATTTCTGTTAGTAAAGATCTTATGTTTGTCTTTTGCCATCTGGTTATCTCTGGTGTTACTTGGTCCTGTAGTTACTAGCTGGTGCTTGAACCTCCTGTGGGCTCTTAAGGCTATTTCCTCATGACTGGGACACCTTAACTGCTGCTCTGCAGGGCTCCAGCACACAGATTGCTGTCTGGAGGTCTGAGTCCCCAGAGGTCTTAAACTCAGGATATCTTGGGTACCTGGTTCAGCCTGCTAGATCCAAACAGCTGTGAAGATGGCGGAGGCTGCAGGGAGTGCAGGGTCCCCCCTCAGGGCACAGTCAGTAGAATGTTTTTAACTTCATGCAGTCCTGTTCATCAGCTGTAATTCCTGAGCTCTCCAAATGTCCCTGCCTGTATCTGTTTCTTGAGCTGTTTTAATCTAGTGGTGTAGGGTTTCGTCTAGTCAGGTCTCGATCTACTTTTAATTGCCGTCTGTGCAGAGAGCTGTATGTGGAGCTTCATTCTTCTGCATGGCTTATCCAGGTTCCCAGGACCACTAGTCAAGAAGTCTGGCTTGTCTCCAACGTGTGACACCTTTGTTGAAAATCAGATAGCTGTAGCTGTGAGGTTTTTGTTTTTGTTGTTGTTGGTTTTTTTTTTTTTTTTCCGAGACAGAGTTTCTCTGTATAGTCCTGGCTGTCCTGGAACTCACTCTGTAGACCAGGCTGGCCTCGAACTCAGAAATCCGCCTGCCTCTGCCTCGCAAGTGCTGGGATTACAGGTGTGCGCCACCACGCCCGGCACTGTGAGATTTACTATTGCTCCTCTATTCTATCCATTGGCCTGCTTTTGTGACAGTGCCATGCAACTTTTGTTGCTATGACTCTGTAGTTACAATCTGAGACTAATTTTTCAAATACTCCCAGCATTAGTCTTCCTTTTTCACATGACTAATTGGGGTTTTTTGAAGGCAAACATTTTACCAACAAACCTATCTCTCTAGCCCTAGAAATAACTTATAAATAGCAAACTCGACAGGTACATGCTTACAGATGAAAGCTAGCCTGTCTTGACATTGGTCTTAGAGTTACATTTATTTTTTTAATTTGGTAGAGGTTGTCCTCTATACTCTGGGAATGAGTCTGTGGTAGCTTTGATGAAATCAAAAGTCTTTAGTGGAGAGAAAGAGTTTGAATAAAATGATGATAAATGATTAGGCCTAGATGGAGGGGGGGTATGGGGAAACATGTTAAGATATAACCTATGATGAAGGAGAAGGACAAGAATTTGAAGTAACCTGTAAAGTATGTTCAAGGTCATTCCCCACATGGCAAATGCAAAGATGGCTACAGAAGCCACTCCTTACCACTTGTGGGTTGTTGTAGCAAGTGGCTCTTGTCCTCTGTGCTGAGAGCATCTCTGAACCCCAGGGAGGAAGCACTGGAGTGGGAAGGATCCTGGCTATGTCTGTATGATATGAAATATCTGGGAAGTAACTGGAGAATTTAGCCAGAGCCTCTTGAAGGTCATTTCCATTCATGGGTTAGTGTTCTGCTTAGAGAAGCTGTCAGGGGTGGCTTATTCTCTGTCTTTAGCTGCTTATTGGATGCCACAGAGACACAGACAAACTAAAATATAGCATGCTATCGTGAGATTGGTTATGGCTTAAAATTATATTTTTTTAAAACAGTGTTTAATATGGACTTGAAACATATGTATGTCCTGTGTAATAATAAACTATTTTTAGCACATATGTATTATATAAGATAATGGACTTTATTGGGACATTTTCATACAAGTATGTATATGTGTGTATATATTGGATAATATTCATTTCCCCATCATTCTGTTTTTCTCGCTTCCCTCCAGGTGGTCACTCCTTTCCCTCTTTTTCATGTGATTTTATTAGTATGTGTTAATTATGGAAAAAAGGGGTTTCATAATGTTTTCAGATACATAATATATTTTGATCATATTGACTTCCAGATGCTACCTCTCCTCTTCTTCCTACTCCTGCTGTCATTTTCCTCTTCTAACTTCTGTGTCATCCTTTCATCCCTTAGTGTGTGTGCTGATTTAAAGATTTTTACACAATATATTTTTTAATTGAATATAATCTTCATTTACATTTCAAATGTTAAAACCTTTTCCGGTTTCCCCTCCCCGAAAACCCCCAACTCCTCCTCCCACCCCCTGCCTCCAAGTATATGCCCCTCTACCCAACCCATTCCCACCTCCCCTCCTCAACTTCCCTTTGTTGGGGCATATATTGAGCCTTTACCTGACCAAGGACCTCTCCTCCCACTGATGCAGGACAAGGCCTTCATCTGCCACATTTTTGGCTGGAACCATGTGTGCCCCTTGGTTGATGGTTCAGTCCCTGGGAGTCCTGAGGTGTCTGGGTGGCTGACATCGTGGTTCTTCCCATGGGGCTGAAAACCCCTTCAGCTCCTCTGGACCACCCTCCAGATCCTCCATTGGGGACCCCATGCCCAGTCCAATGGTTGGCTGCTAGCATCTGCCTTTGTATACACAATATATTTTGGTTATATTTTTTCCTCTCTCCCAACTCTTCCCAACCCCTATTCATCTCTATCTACACAGTTTCACCTTTTACTCCTTCTCCTATCTAAAAAAACTCAAACAACAAAAGAAAAATGAAAATCTAAATGACTGTGTTTTATTTTTACTTGACCTAGATAGTTAACTTAGGGCTACTTACAGGAGCATGTGTGACAGATTGCTCATAGCAGCGCAGCAACCTTACCAGTGGCGGCACTATTAAAGAAGCTGTTCTCCCCCTTCTCAGGTTCCATTAGCTGCATATAAATCCTACTATATGACAGGATGTTGGAGATACCCAATATTGTGCAGATGACCCCAGTTCAAGAGTATAACTGCTATGTCATAGTCAGCTGTCACAGTTCTACATCACGTCCCGCTCTCTGCTCCTTCCTCTGGCTCTTACATCCTTTCTTCTTTGTCTGTGATGATCCTGGAGCCCTGGAGTGGAAATAGAGGCATCCAGTTTATAGCTGAGCATTTGCTGTCACTCATTTCTATCATACTGACCAGTTGTGAGGCTCTACAGGTACCACTGCTGAGCAAAAAGAGGCTTCTCTGATCCAAGCTTATAGCAGCAATAATTTATAGGTGTACACACAGTTATTAAGATGGCAGTTTGATGGACACATATCTACTTAACAAAATAATATCTATATCTCCTTACACCAGGGCCCACGATATACCTAGCTATAGGTGGTTGGTAACTTTTATAGTACCAGATGACAATTGCCTCTTATAGAATGGACCTCATAGTTAGTCAGCATTCAGATAGTTACTATTGTAACATACTTATCACTATTACGCCAATAGGAACATTTCCCCTAGCTTATCAGTAGTGCTGTCCATAGCTGGATAAGAGTGTTGAGGACTATTCTCCCTCCACACCCTAATAGCACCTTTTGGTACCGTAAGGCTATCCTGCAGGGAGGAGGCCACTAACCCAGTTCCAGCTTGATTTCTATATACCCTGCAGCCAGAGTGTTTGGTGTCTTTAGCAATAGGATCTTACCATTTTGTTCTGGTAGGCGACCAACAGCAGCACCATTTGCTAGTATTTTATTTGGGAGTGCCAGAGGCCTCCCTGACCAACAAATGCAGGGTGAGAGCCTATGCCTGCCATTGTGTTTTTATTTAATAAAATTGTTTCTGAGAGAAGATTTGTCCACTCTCACAGTGTACCTACTTTCAAAATTGTGTGTATATGTATGTGTGTGTGCACATGCACGTGTGTGCACATGCATGCACTTATGCATGGCATATATATGCATGGGTACATTAGCCTATCAGAACACATGTGGAGGCCAAAAATCGATTTCAGGTATCTTCCTTTGTTGCTTTTATTGTTTTGAGACAAGGCCTTTCACTGAACCCAGAACTCACCATTAGCTTTGGTTGACCAGTAAGCTCCCAGGATCCATCCATTTGTCTCTGTGCCTGACATAATACTATAAGTTGCAGGCATGCATTATCATGCCTTGCTTTTACGTGGGTGTTAGGAATCCAAACCCAGGCACTGTTCATATTCAACTGTTTCCACGGCCAACACTTTACTCACAGAGCACCTCCAAACCCCTTCCGTGAATCGACTTTGCCTACGTGTTTTTCAGACATAGTTTTGGCTTACCCCTTCCTACTTACAGGCCTCTCTCATTCTGTCCACCTTCTCCACGCTTCCTGCTCAGCCTTCCCCCTTCATATCTCATGCCTTCAATTCTGCATCTCAAAACCACCTTTCTCTCTCTGATGGCCCCATCTCAAGTTTCCTAGACTCTGCAGACACCCATTCACACATAAATACAGATAGTAAAATTTGAAGCTGGAATTTACCTATGAGAGAAAACATATGGTGTTTTATCTCTCTGAGCCTAGGTTACCTCATGAAATATAATCTCTTTCAGTCCCATACATTTTCTTGCAAGTTTTATAACTTCAATTTTTAGTGTGGAATAAAATCCCATTATATATTTATAACCACATTTCATTACCCTTTTATCAGTTGATGGACATCTGTGCTGATTCTGTTTTTTTTTGCTACTGTGAAGAGTCACAGTAAAGATGAGAGAGCAAATATCTCCGTAGTGGGATACATAGCCCTTTTGGTATACAGCCAGGGGCAGTCTAGCTGGTCATGTGATTATTCGAGTCTTAGTTTTTTTTTTAAACAATAGAAACAGTTTATTTAGGGGATGAAGACATGGTTGAGGATGGGAGTGGGCTGGGGAACCGGGGAGAAGCACAGGGCTCTAAAGCACAGGGCTGAGGGTTTGTGACTTTTTTATTGAGCACACACCTTTCTCTCTGGTTTGTATTTTGTGGGGTCTTGTTTCCAGTAGCTCAGAGCTCAGATTGGGAGGGCTTTCTAGTCTTTCTTTTTAACTAGCTCCTTCCTTCCTTCCTTCCTTCCTTCCTTCCTTCCTTCCTTCCTTCCTCCCTCCCTCCCTCCCTCCTTCCCTCCCTCCCTTCCTTTCTTTCTTAGACCAGGCTGGCCTTGAACTCAGAAATCTGCCTGCCTCTGCCTCCCAAGTGCTGGGATTAAAGGCATGCGCCACCACTACCTGGCTTTAACTGTTTTTTCCCATGTTTAGTGCAGAGTTCGATCTTCCCAGTCCCTCTTGCTACACATCCTCTGGTCCCACGGCTCAGGCTCCAGTGGGTCTCACTTGATCTTGCTGTGTTTAGCAGCAGGCCTGCACACTCTTTCCCTTGGACCTGACTGCAGTCTTGCTCTCCCTCTAACAGGGCCTCCATTGTCCCTACCTCTGTCCAGGTCCTCTCCCCGACCTCTGCATGTCTTGGGGATGGGCTGATGGACTGGAGTCTGATCAGATCGTCTTGTAGAATTCAGTGAGCTCCAGCTTCTCCTCCAGCTCTTGGGCCAGCTTCCTCAGTGCTTCAACGGACTCTGATACAGACCCTTCATACAGATGTTTTGACTCTTTCACAAGGCTGTCCATGCCATGCAAGAGGTCAACACCTGCGGTGGTGGCACTGTGGATCCGGGCTTCATCGCTCATGGCCAGAGGGGTTTCTTTCAGACTGGGCCGCACCTGCCTAGCCCGTTGGGCAGGGATTCTTCCTGTGGTGGTGAGGATCCTGGCATCTTCTTCTGATTGGCGGTTGGCTCTAACCAGCCTGAGGGCATCCATGTGTTGCTCAAGGGTTTCCAGGTCTCTGGCGATATCTCTGGTAGCCCAAGGGACCTTGCTGACAATCCTAGCCACACGTGTGCCAGCCTTCTATAGCACGTGTGACCAGCTTCAACGTCATCCAAAACTCTGCTTGTTTCCTCCATGATTGAAGTAGTGACGTCACAGTGGCTGCTACCCCCAGCCCCAAGCCAGTTGCCTAGAGCACTAGACTTCCCTCTGCTGTCACAAGTGCCAGAAAGAGACCAAGGAGGCACAGGATGTCAGAGGCAGCACCGAAGGAGCCAGCCGCCACGTTGGAGATGGTGTAGCCCCTGTGCAGCTCCTCAGTCTGGACAACCAGGGGGTGGAGCTGGCTGATGTGCCCCGCCCACCTCTGCTTTCAAGCGAGGAAATGCTTTCAAAAACTTCTCCCTGCCTTTCAGGCCCTTTTGATGTCTGTCTCTGCCTGCTATGGCTGAGAGCACTGTCAGATCCAGCAGAGCTTTGTGGAGAGCCGCTGCCTTATCCCTGGGCAACTTGGCCTTAGATACAAACACCTCCCAGGCTCCATATTCAGCCAGTAGGCAATACAGGTATCCACTGCTTGCCATGTTCTGGAGATACCCAGTGGCTCACTGGATGGAGTTTGCTTTGGCTGTGTAGATGCGGTTGGTAGCTGCACCTCTCCGAGTCTTAGTTTTAAAGAAACTAATGTCCACGGTGTCTCCCGCATCTGCTCTCTCCACATCCTGACAAGCATTTGTTGTCATTTGGTTTCTAGCTGAAAGCCACTGCGATTGGAGTGAGCTGGAATCTCAAGGTAGTCTTAATAAACATTTCTCTGATGGATCATGAGGTGGAACACTTTAAGTTGGTCACGTGTTTCTTCTTTTGACAATTCTGTTTGATTCCTTTGCTCATTTTTTGACCGGGTTGTTTTCTTGTTTAGTTTTCTGATTTTTTTTTTTTTTTGGTGTGCATTATGGTTATTAATCCTCTATCAGATGGCAAAAGTTTTCTCCAATTCTATAGGCTGTTTCTTCACCTACTTAACAGTTTGCTTTGTCGTACAGCAGCTTTTAAATTTCACGAGGTCCCATTTGCCAGTTACTGGCCTCATTTCCAGACTGACTGGGTCCGATTCAGAAAGTCCTTAGATATGCCTGCACATTGTAGTGTTTCCTGTTTGTCTTTTCTCTAGTCATTTCAGAGGGCCAGATCTTACAGTAAGGTCTTTGATTCATGTGGATTTGAGGTTTGTTCAGGTAGAGATGCAGCTCTGGTTCCTCTTCTACTTGAAGGTAAAGTTTTCTTCAGCTCCGCTTGTGGAGGAGACTGTCTTTCTCCAATGTGCACTTTTGGTATCATTGTAGAAAAAAAGCAGGAAGCTATAGTTATATGGGCTTATAGTTCTCTATTCTAGTCCATCCCACATTTCTTTATTACCATGGCTCTGCAGTATAACTCAAAATCAGAAATAGTGATATATCCAGCAGTATTTTTTTTTAACTCAGGATTGCTTTGCTTATCTTGAATCTTTTATATTTCCACATGAATTTTAAGACTAAAAAATTGTATTCCTTGAAAAGCAGTATTGGAATTCTGATGAAATCTTTCTTTTTGTTAAAATAAGAATTGAATCAATAGACTTCCAGTCTTTCTTTTGAAAATTTAATATTTCAAATTATAATAGAATTACATCTTTTTGTTTGTCTTTTCAGGCAGGGCCTTTCTCTATAGCCTTGGCCATGCTGGAACTTGCTATGTAGATCAGGCTGTTCTCAAACATATAAATCTTCTTGTCTCTGTCTCCAAGCACTGGGGTTAAAGGTGTGTACCACCATGCCCAGCTCCAGCATTTCTTTACTGGGAGTTGAATGAAAGTGTGTGCATTGCCTTACAGAAACTTTGTAATTTTATGAGGTCCCATTTGTCAATTCTTGATCTTAGAGCATAAGCTATTGGTGTTCTGTTCAGGAACTTTCCCCCTGTGCCCATGTCCTCAAGGGTCTTCCCCAGTTTCTTTTCTATTAGTTTCATTTATGTGGAGGTCCTTGATCCACTTGGAGTTGTACTTAGTACGAAGGAGATAAGAGTGGATCAATTTGCATTCTTCTGCATGCTGCCCTCCAGTTGAACCAGCACCATTTGTTGAAAAGGCTATCTTTTTTCCACTGGATGGTTGTAGCTCCTTTATCAAAGATCAAGTGACCATAACTCTGTGGGTTCATTTCTGGGTCTTCAATTCTATTCCATTGATCTACTTGCCTGTCACTGTACCAATATCATGCAGTTTTTAACACAATTGCTCTGTAGTACTGCTTGAGGTCAGGAATATTGATTCGCCCAGAAGTTCTTTTATTGTTGAGAATAGTTTTAGCTATCCTGGGTTTTTTGTTATTCCAGATGAATTTGAGAATTGCTCTTTCTAAATCTATGAAGAAATGATTTGGGATTTTGATGAGGATTGTGTCAGAAGGACAAAACAACAACCAACTAATTGGGAAAAGATCTTCACCAACCCCACATCCGACAGAGGGCTAATATCAAATATATACAACGAACTCAAGAAGTTAAATCCCAGAGAACCACATAACCCTATTAAAAATGGGGTTCAGAGCTAAGCAAAGAATTTTCACCTGAAGAAATTCGGATGTCTGAGAAGCACCTTAAGAAATGTTCAACATCATTAGTCATTAGAGAAATGCAAATCAAAATAACCCTGAGATTTCACCTCACACCAGTCAGAATGGCTAAGGTTAAAAACTCAGGAGACAGCAGATGTTGGCGAAGATGTAGAGAAAGAGGAACACTCCTCCGTTGCTTGTGGGATTGCAAGATGGTACAACCACTATGGAAATCAGTCTGGCAGTTCCTCAGAAAATTGGACATGACACTTCCAGAGGACCCTGTCATACCACTCCTGGGCATATACCCAGAGGATTCTCCTGCGGGCAACAACATGCTCCACTATGTTTATAGCAGCCTTGTTTATAATAGCCAGAAGCTGGAAAGAACCCAGATGCCCCTCAATGGAGGAATTGATACAGAAAATGTGGTATATTTATACAATGGAATACTACTCAGCAATTACATGACTTCATGAAATTCTTAAGCAAATGGTTGGAACTGGAAAATATCATCCTAAGTGAGGTAACCCAATCACAAAAGAATACACATGAAATGCAATCACTGATAAGTGGATATTAATTAGCCCAGAAACTCTGAATACTCAAGACACAATTAGCAAATCATATGATTCCCAAGAAGAAGGGAGGAAAGGGCCCTGGTCCTGAAAAGACTTGATCCAGTATTGTAGGAGAGTACCAGAACAGAGAAAGGGAAGGGGGGTGATTGGTGAATGGGCAGAGGGAAGAGGGCTTATGGGATATATTGTGAGGGGAGAATCGGGAAAGGGGAAAGCATTTGGAATGTAAACAAAGAATATAGAAAAAAAAGTGAGTGCAGTGAGAAGAAAGGTTGGCATGATGAAAAGATGAGGTGAACATTCTGGACTTAGGCAAGGCTTTGTCATATTATATAAATATGATGTTAATATTTCATGTTTGTCATATAGAAGTCCTTTGTTCTGAGACAAGGACAGTAGGAATCCAGTGGCCAGAAACACAGACTCCCCTTCTCCCCTCAGCTTGTTCTTCTCCATACAACCGGATTTTGCTATTTTCTGAGAAAAAAATATCAATACAATATTAGGATTCAACATCAAATTTTGTTCTTTTAAGAGGTTTTTCTTTTCATGAGTGTGTGTATGTGTGTGTTTGTGTGTGTGTGTGTGTATTTGAAAACTACTGGACTAGATCAATAAAAGTGATCAATAATGAAAGCCTTCTTCAGGAGCAAAGAGTAAAAATGTCAAACAGAAATGTGCTCTTTGCCAAATAGATGTTGGGGGTGGGAGGTAGTTTCTTTGCTGGTATCAGGTCTTGCTAAGGCAACAAATTATAGTTAGTAAATATTGCCTGGGACATACACTAAAATTTTATTTGATGCTAATCTGAAATTCAAATTTAACTGGATACCCTGTGCCTTTATTTGCTATATCTGAAAACCCCAATCATACATAAATTATAACAAAATTGTGAATGGATCCTCCAATATAATGATTTTTTTTAAACACTGAGAAAAAAATTCTCACATCTTGGCTACATACATCAGAGCATGTGAATTTGCTTTTTTTTTTTTTAAAAAAAAAACCCACACAAATTTTCCCTTAGCCAGCAGTCCTTTCCTGCTGTCACCTATAAAAGGAACCATACAGAAGGGCTTGTTTCTCCCCCAGGACACTGAGAAACTAATGAGTGTAACTTCTGTCTTTAAGCTAACGTCTCCCAGTCTTTCTGAGTCAAGCTCTCATGAGTCTTCCTTTTTGCTGTTTATTATTACAGTGTCAATCCTTCCCAGAGCTTCATAGTGAGATATTGGGGACAGAGCCGCAGGGCCTCTGAAGGTGTTGATTTAATGTCATCACTCAGGGGATCTAAGAGAGACCTGGAGAGACTGGACCCTCCAGTGTGTCACCTCTACTCATACATGATACCCTGCATCTCCTCACCTCACTCTGTTCTACAAGAAGTTGTTTTCCACACTAAGCATAGAAAGGTAATAGCAAGATAGAAAGATACTGAAATCTTGCCCCATTACAAAATCTTACACAATCCTTTAAAAAAAAACCCATTAATATTTTATTCATTTCTCTATTTTCTTTTTCCCTTTTTTGGTATATAGTGTATGGGTCGTATGTGTGCGTGCACGCCTATAGAGGTCAGAGGTCAGAGGTCAGAGGTCAGAGGCTGAGCATTCGATGTATTCCTCAATTA
The DNA here is from genome assembly GCA_964023405.1 of Apodemus agrarius. Taxonomy (NCBI): domain Eukaryota; kingdom Metazoa; phylum Chordata; class Mammalia; order Rodentia; family Muridae; genus Apodemus; species Apodemus agrarius. The sequence goes on along the minus strand of OZ030020.1, from coordinate 55,485,375 downwards.
GTATCCACCTTACTCTTCTGAGCCAGGGTCTCTTGTTTAATTTGGAGCTTGGTTATCTGCCTAGATTGGCTGGCCAACAAGCCCCAGGGATCCTCTTGTGTCTGACTCCTAGTGCTAGGATCACAGACAAACAGTACTATGCCTGACTTTGTACATGGGTGGCACAATGTATGTTACCGACTGAGCTGTCTTCCCAGCCCGCATCCATCCATTACCTGTTCAACCAGTCAGTCAGCTTCATGAGGGCAAACACCTTGTCGGCTTGTTTCCTCATAGCATCTCTTCCCCTTAGAATAATGTTGACGAAAGCGTCTCCATAAATTCTGCGTGAATAAATTGCAACTGGCAAGCAGTGCAAGACTGCTGTCTAGAAGAACATAAGATGTTATATAACCAGACATGCATCTATGCAACTTTAAACTGGTCTATTCTACCTCTTGTATTTCAGTGAAGTCTTCCAGTGATCTGACAAAGAAACTCAGTCCCTACCAACCAGTATCCCCTGAACTCCCAGGGACTTAACCACCAACCAAAAAGTAGGGATGCATGGCTCCAGCCACATGGGTAGCAGAGGATGGCCTGGTTGGACATCAGTGAGAGGAGAGGCCCTTGGACCAGCGAAGGCTCATTGCCCCAAGGTAGGGGAATACCAGGTTATGGAAGTGGGAGTTGGTAGGTTAGTGAGCATGGGTAGGGGGTAGAGATAGGGGGTTGGGAGTAGGGGGTTTGCAGAGGGGAAACAAGGAAAGGGGATAGCATTTGAAATGTAAATAAAGAAAATATCTAATTTAAAAAATACAAGAAAAGAGAAACTCAGTCCCAAGTTATGTTTTGGCTCACATTAGCATTAAAAATTGTTATCAAAAATGTCTTGGGGTGCTCAATAGTATCCAATAGCAGTAAGCGTCTATCATCTGATCTGTTTGAGGCTAGAAGCTGCTAAACATCACAACCAAAAGCAACTTAGGGGAGAAAAGAATGATTTCAGTTTGGGCTTTCAGGTCGAAGTCCGGCACTGAGGGGAGCCAGGGTAGGAAGTCAGGCGGAAACCATGAACGAACACATCTGCTTCCCTTACTTCGTCATTCTCAGATAGCTTTCTTGTACTGCAAAAGGTGACCTGTCCCGGGATGATCTCCCACAACAGTGGGCTGGGCACAGCTGGCCACAATCAACCACCAAATAACTCCTCATAGTCATGGCCGCAGGCCAATCTGATCTGATCAGTACCCGGGTTGGGACTCCCTCGGAGGACTCTGGGTTGTGTCAAGTGAACAAGTGAAGCTAGCTAGGATACTCGTCTTTACCACTGGAATTCAATGACGATAAATACCTTTATGAGAAAGATTTCTAGACCGTTAACATTAAATCTGCATCTCGGTAAATTTATTGCATAAAAGGTTAGAGGTTAACAGTGATAGTCCCCTTGAAGTATATGCCCAGTGTTGTATGTTTACCAACTTTCAGTCCTCAGAACCCTGAGTTTTGCAGAAGAGACAACAAACAAGTAAATAAAATGTTGAAAACCAAAACAGAATCAGCAAACGGCAAGGCACAGTAATGGGCCCAAGGTGACACAGCTGGACATTTGTCGAGCTGGGATATAGGCTTTCTTACATTTCCAAATTATCATGTACAGTGATCATCGTGACTGTATAATATACAGTGCTCTGTGAGAAAGCATTTTCAGTCCTGTTTCAATTTATTACATATCATAATCTGGTACCGTTGCTCCTCTTCTACCAGCCATCTAATGATAGCCTAAGCTGATTGTGTGCCTCTAGAATTATGGGCAAGGATTCTTCTTTGTTTTTCCTATTATATATAGTTTTCCTTCGGTAAGTTAAAAATAATTTGTTAAAATTTGAAATTATAATGTGTTTACATCATTTTCTCCCCCATCCCCCTATGCATGTGAAGACATGCACCTTCCTTCATGCTCTCTCTTCATGGCCTTCATGGCCTCTTTAATTGTTGTTACACACACACACACACACACACACACACACACACACTCCTCCCTAAATACAGAAATACAACATGCTCGGTCTTTATAATGTTACCCGTGTGTATGTTTCAGTGCTAACCATTTAGCATCTGGTGAACAATTGGAGGATGCTCTTCCATGGGGAAGGCCATTTCTCCCCCTCTCAGAACTCCCCAGTTACTTGGAGTTCTTTGTCTAGGCTTGAGGCCCTGAATCCTTTAGTAACTCTTATTCTTTAACTAGAAGAGCTACCATGTAAGTAAATGTCACCTCATATTTTAACTAATTTGAAAAAAAAACACCCAAAACACCCCCCAAACCAACCCAAAACAAACAAACAAACAAACAAACAAACAAAATCCCAAACTTAAAACAATAAACAATAACTGCAAAAGTTGCACATCCACTGAGAGGTAAGGGACGGCGTATGTGTTTATGTGTACATGACCTTTATTTTTTCCTGCTGAGCGTCTTTCCTTTTACTTGTAGACTTATTAAGACTGTTGGCTTGCTTTCTACCCCAGATCTCTCATTTTAAAATGTGGTTGCTAGCTGTGTGTTAATTTTAGTACCATTTTACTTCATTAAAATAATTGGCAACTTCCTTGAGTTCATCACAATGGGAGTTTACCTATTTTTAACTGTCTAAAACTCAATGTAGCAGTGCTATTTTTACTCAGAAAATAATTCTTCCTAAGTTCTTTCTGAAAAATTTCCCCTATAAAGGTGGGTACTTACATCACTTCCGTTTCACAGTAAGAGAAGAGCCAAGGCTTCAAGAAGTTAATGAACCTCTGAGGGTTTCAGAACACCAGCCCCAGCTCCTGCCTCACATCGGTGTCCTTGGTCATGAAACAGGTCGACCTTATGATGTCTGTGAACTCTTAGCCCCGCCTCCTGTTTATAGGCAGCCACCATCCTCACAGCATTTAAAACATGATCAGACTCTGTCGTCAAAAAAGAGTTGTGCTTTTCCTCAGTGTTTGCCTGATTATGACTGGGCTACCTTCTAGCCAGTCATAAGAGCCCATTCTGTTTGGGAATGGCTGTAGGAGTGAGGCCTGAGAAAGATTCACGAGGTGTCACCTCCCTTTCCTAGTGAGCGTCCAGGAGTGGCCTTACTCCTTGTCTGTCTCCCTGCATTCTTAGCATCTCTGCATTTGGGGGACGTTTCTTGGGCTCTTTAATGGCTCTTTCTGCTAGCTTGGCTTCTCTGACCGACCCTTCTCCCCATGCTGCTTGCTTAAGGGCAGTAAACAGACACCCCCCCCCCCCAAGAAATAGATAGAAAGGGCAAAGTTTGACACACTAGCAGCAAACTGTCCAGCTGATGAAAAATATCAGAATTCTGCTGCTGGGGTATTCTGCTGAGAAAGTCCACCTTAGAGTATACACAGAATGCTTGGGAAGGACAATACCATGCGGCATTTGATCGGGAGCTCAGGCCCATGCCTCTCTTTTGTTGCTCCTCATTTCTTGCCCCAAGTCTTGAAATCTTTTCTTTGTATAGATTCCTCCCAGTTCCTCTTCTGAAGTTCCTGTGTGTGCAAAGCGTGTCACGCACACTAGCGTGTCCAATGCACACTTGACCTTCCTCCCAAAACTTCTCTCAGAGGTAAGCACCTACTTTGGGCTTTTAGTTACCTCAGCTTCGATCCTCAGGCCTCACCTGTCACTCCTCCATTCTGCTCACAGCTCGTATCTAATCAGCTCTCACACCTGTCACAATATGTTCAGAAATCTGACCACTCTTCAAGCTTCACAGCCATCATCCCGGTCTACACGTCCTGCCTGTCTCCCGAGTTGTTGTAATAGTGTCACTCCTCCCTAGGTCACTCTCTACCCCATGGACCAGCCCGTGTAAAGACTGCAGAATTCTGATCCTTCTCAGACAGAAACCCATCAATGATTTCTCATTTCATTTGGTGAAGGATCCGGAATCCAACATGATCTGGATCTGATCTCCTTGACCTTTGACCTCACCCCCAGCTATCTTCTCCTTGCTGCCCTCCAGTCTATCCAGAGCGGCCTTCTCCCATGAAATTACCAGTCATATCTGCTTTGGTTCCTTCATCTATCCAGACCACCACCTACTTCTGCTTTATGTCTCTGCTCAAAACCTCTACTAGAGGGCTTTCTATGACCTACATAGAATAATGCCCTCACCTAGAGCCTGTTTATCATGTATTCCCATTACCTAGAATAGTGCCATCACCTGGTACAAGGTGATAGTCAAAATAATTTGCTCTTGGTGAAAAAAAATCAGTTAATTCCAAGTAAGAAAATAATTTTGTTTTTTGTGGTTTTTTTTTCCATTCAATGTCTTTGATTTAGATCTGGGTTCCAGTACTACCTTAGTTAATTTTTTTTTATCATCACAGGGAAGATCATTTTATTTATCTATAATTTACTTATCTCAATTTACTTATCTATAAAATTAAGGTTTTCTCTAGCTAGTGCATAAGGCATGTGACCACATTTTTCCAAGACCGCACATAAGTGGAGTGTTTCTGAAATTTAGAAAGTACACATGAGGGCTCAAGCCACGTCTACAGCTACTTGCAGTGCTGGAGACTGCACATTTCTTCAACACCACCTACTCACGCTGGGGTCCTTCTTCCTCATCAGCACATTATGTACTTGTGCTCATATGGATATTATGTAGTTGTGTGTGATATGTTGCCAGGCTAATAGTGACAGAAGGCAAAGTTGTCATATAGTGTACATTAAAATATCAAAGAGGATTCAAGATGATTTGTAAAACAGTCTGGCCACACTAATCTTCATTTTGTTATGTTTACTCGAGTAGAGAAGATGTACAGGAGTGTGGTGGACAGTTATACTGATAAACTGACTGAGAAAGACATTATGGAAACAGCACCATTTACAGTAGCCATGAATAATATAAAATATCTCGGTATAACTCTAATCAAGCAAGTGAAAGACCTGTATGACAAGAACTTCAATTCTCTAAAGAGAGAGATTATAGAAGATATCAGAAGATGGAAAGATGCTCGTGGACAGGCAGGATTAACTGAAAATGGCCATTTTACTGAATGCAATCTATAGATTCAATGCAGTCCCCATCAAAATTCCAACAAGTTTTTTTTCGAGACAGGGTTTCTCTGTGTAGTCCTGGCTGTCCTGGAACTCACTTTGTAGACCAGGCTGGCCTTGAACTTCAAAATCTGTCCGCCTCTGCCTCCCAAGTGCTGGGATTAAAGGCATGCGCCACCACCACCCAGCCTTAAATTTTTTATAGACCTTGAAAGAGCAATTCTTGACTTCATAGGGGAAAAAAAGCAAACTGAGGATAGCCCAAACAATCCTGAACCATAAAAGAACTTCAGGAGGAATCCCTGACCTCAAGCTGTACTACAGAGCAATAGTGATAAAAACTGCATGGTATTGGTACAGAAACAGACACCTTGATCAATGAAATTGAATTGAAGACTTAGAAATAAATGCACACACCTATGGACACTTGATTTTCTCACAAAACTGAGAATAATTCTACCTCAAGCCTCAGCTATACCACTCCTGAGCATATACCCAAAAGATGCTCAACCATCCCACAAAGATACTTGCCTAACTCTCTTCATTGCAGCTTTATTCATTATAGATAGAAACTAGAAACAGCCTAGATGTCCTTCAACCTAAGAATGGATAAAAAAATGTGGTACATCTACACAATGGAATACAATTCAGCTATCAAAAACAAAGACATCGATATGATCAGTGGAGCGGCTGGGACAGGAGTCTTCTGGTTGTCATTTATACCAGGGAACCAGGCAGCTCCACAGCCTTCAGTGCGCGAGTGGGGGCTGGCAGGAGAGAGTGATCTCCCAGTAGTGCTTTCACTTCTGAGTGCAGAGGTGAGATCTCCACCTTCTCTCTGGAGGGGAACAGCTAGGAGCACACTGGGGCATTCGATCAGTAGAGCTCCTGAGATAGGAGTCTTCTGGTTCCCATTTGCAACAGGGATCCAGGCAGCTCCACAGCCTTCTGTTCACAGACCCTGCCAGAAAAGTGTTGGTCTCCCAGGAATATGGACACAGGCTTACAGGCCCAGAGGAGGGACAAGCTCCAGCCAGAGGCAGCAAGACTAACTAACACCAGAGATAACAAGATGGCAAAAGGCAAGCACAAGAACCCTACCAACCAAGAAACCAAGGCTACTTGGCAACATCAGAACCCAGTTCTCCCACCACAGCAAGTCCCAAATACCCCAACACACTGGAAAAGCTAGAGTTGGATTTAAAATAGCATCTCATGATTCTGATAGAGGACTTCAAGGAGGACTTAAATAACTCCCTTAAAGAAATACAGAACAGGCGGCGGGCCTCCATATTGCAACCAGGACATAGCTGGAAAGGCCCAGGTTCTGTGGGACTTCCTCGCACCCTCTGGCGAGCACCGAGGCTGCTTTCTGCAACCAGCTCGCCGGCCCCTGGACCAGCAGAAGCGGCGGGCCTCCATATTGCAACCAGGACATAGCTGGAAAGGCCCAGGTAAACACCCCTTCCAGGGCTGCCCTCACGGGGGATCTGCTAGGGTCTCAGACCCAAGCAGGCTGAGTTCCGCCTAGGCTCTGCGGGACATCCCCGTGCACTCTGGCGAGCACCTAGGCTGCTTTCTGCAACCAGCTCGCCGGCCCCTGGACCAGCGCGGCGGGCCTCCATATTGCAACCAGGACACAGCTGGAAAGGCCCAGGCTCTGTGGGACTTCCCCGCACCCTCTGGCGAGCACCTAGGCTGCTTTCTGCAACCAGCTCGCCGGCCCCTGGACCAGCGCGGCGGGCCTCCATATTGCAACCAGGACACAGCTGGAAAGGCCCAGGCTCTGTGGGACTTCCCCGCACCCTCTGGCGAGCACCGGGGCTGCTTTCTGCAACCAGCTCGCTGGCCCCTGGACCAGCAGAAGCGGCGGGCCTCCATATTGCAACCAGGACATAGCTGGAAAGGCCCAGGTAAACACCCCTTCCAGGGCTGCCCTCACGGGGGGATCTGCTAGGGTCTCGGACCCAAGCAGGCTGAGTTCCGCCTAGGCTCTGCTGGGCATCCCCGTGCCCTCTGGCGAGCACCTAGGCGGCTTTCTGCAACCAGCTCGCCGGCCCCTGGACCAGCAGAAGCGGAGGGCCTCCATATTGCAACCAGGACATAGCTGGAAAGGCCCAGGACACAGCTGGAAAGGCCCAGGCTCTGTGGGACATCCCCGCGCCCTCTGGCGAGCACCTAGGCTGCATTCTGCAACCAGCTCACCGGCCCCTGGACCAGCAGTAGCTGCGGGCCTCCATATTGCAACCAGGACATAGCTGGAAAGGCCCAGGTAAACACCCCTTCTAGAGCTACCCGCACAGGGGGATCTTCTAGGGTCTCGGAACCAAGCAGGCCGAGTTCCTTGCAACCAGGACACAGCTGGAGAAGCCCAGGTAGACAGACTCCAACAGGGGCTACAATCGCATGGGTGGCAGCCAGCTTATGATCCCTTAAAGCAGCAGTCACACATATTTACCAGTAGAGAAACAACAGGTGAGCCCAGCCTCACAGGAGATTCAAACACCAGCCACTAACAACAAGGCCAACTAAAACCAGAAATAACCAGATGGCAAAAGGAAAACGAAGGAACGTTACTAACAAAAATCAAGGCAACATGACAGCATCTGAACCCAGTTCTCCAACAACAGGAAGCCCTGGATACCCTAAAACACCAGAAAAACAAGACTTGGATATAAAATCACTGGTCAGGATGCTGGTAGCTGAACACATAGAAAAATCTCGTAAAGAAATAGAGGAGAAAATGGATCAAAAGTTAGAAGCCTTTACGAGGCAAATACAAAAATCACTTCAAGAAATTCAGGAGAAGATGGATCAAAGAGAAGAAGACAATAAGGAAGAAAGACAAAAGTCACTTAAAGAACTACAGAAGAACGTGGGCCAACAAGTAGAAGCTATGAAAGAGGAAGCACAAAAATCTATTAAAGAAATACATGAAAACACAATCAAGCAAACGAAAGATCTGAGCACATCCATCCAGATACTAAAAACAGATGTAGAAACAACTAAGAAATCACAGAGGGAGACAACATTGGAGATAGAAAACCTGGGGAAGAAATCAGGGGCCCTAGACGCAAGTATCAACAATAGAATACAAGAGATAGAAGACAGAATCTCAGAAGCCGAAGATACCATAGGAACCATTGATTCAACAGTCAAAGAAAACACTAAATGCAAAAAGGTGGTAACCCAAAACATCCAGGAAATCCAAGACACTATGAGAAGACCAAACCTAAGGATTATAGGTATAGACGAGAGTGAAGATTTACAAGTTAAAGGGCCAGCTAATATCTTCTATAAAATTATGGAAGAAAACTTCCCCAACCTAAGGAAAGAGATGCCCATGAATATACAAGAAGCCTATAGAACCCCAAACAGACTGGACCAGAACAGAAATACATCCTGTCACATAATAATCAAAACTCCAAATGTAATAAACAAAGAAAGAATACTAAAGGCAGCAAGAGAAAAAGGCCAAGTAACATATAAAGGAAGACCTATCAGAATAACACCAGACTTCTCACCTGAGACCATGAAAGCTAGAAGATCCTGGGCAGATATCATGCAAACTCTAAGAAAACACAAACTTCAGCCAAAACTACTTTACCCAGCAAAACTCTCAATTGCCATTGATGGAGACATCAAGGTATTCCATGACAAAACCAAATTTGCAAGATATCTCTCCACAAATCCAGCCCTACAAAGGATAATAGGGGGAAAACACCAAGACAAGGACGGAAACTACACCCGGGAAGAAGCAAGATAGAAACCTCCTCTCATCAAACCCAAAAGAAGATAACCTCTCGAATATAAAAAATAAATAAGATAAATAAATATAATTTCAAAAATGTCTGGAGGTAATAATTACTATTCCTTAATATCTCTTAACGTCAATGGACTCAATTCCCCAATAAAAAGACATAGACTAACAGACTGGATACGGAAACAGGACCCTACATTTTGCTGCATACAGGAAACACATCTCAGTGTTAAAGACAAACACTGCCTTAGAGTAAAAGGCTGGAGGACAATTTTACAAGCAAATGGTCTCAGGAAACAAGCTGGAGTAGCCATTCTAATATCAGATAAAATTGACTTTCAACCTAAAATCATCAAAAGAGACCCAGAAGGTCACTTCTTGCTGGCCAAAGGGAAAATCCACCAGGAAGAGCTCTCAATACTGAACATCTATGCTCCAAATGCAAGGGCACCCTCATTTGTAAAAGAAACCTTACTAAAGCTTAAAGCACACATTACACCTAACACAATAATTGTGGGTGACTTCAACACCCCACTCTCCTCAATGGACCGATCAGGAAAGCAGAAACTAAACAGGGACACAGTGAAACTAATTGAAACTCTGGACCAATTGGATTTAACAGATATATATAGAACATTTCATCCTAAAGCTAAAGAATATACCTTTTTCTCAGCACCGAATGGTACCTTCTCCAAAATAGACCATATAATCGGTCACAAGACAGATGTCAACAAATACAAGAAGATCGAGCTAATCCCATGCCTCCTATCAGATCACCATGGAGTAAGAGTGGTCTTCAATAGCAACAAAAACAACAGAAAGCCCACATACACATGGAAACTGAACAATACTCTACTCAATGACACCTTGGTCAAGGAAGAAATAAAAAAAGAAATCAAAGACTTTTTAGAATTCAATGAAAATGAAGGTACAACCTACCCAAATCTATGGGACACAATGAAAGCAGTGCTAAGAGGAAAACTCATAGCTCTAAGTGCATCCAAAAAGAAACTGGAGAGAGCATACACTAGCAGCTTAACAGCACACCTTAAAGTGCTAGAAGAAAAACAAGTTAACTCACCCAGGAGGAGTAGAAAACAAGAAATCATCAAACTCAGGGCTGAAATCAATCAAATAGAAACAAAGAGAACCATACAAAGAATCAACAAGACCAGGAGCTGGTTCTTTGAGAAAATCAACAAGATAGATAAACCCTTAGCCAGACTAACCAAAGGACACAGAGACAGTATACAAATTAACAAAATTAGAAATGAAAAGGGAGACATAACAACAGAAACTGAGGAAATTCAAAAGATCATCAGATCCTACTACAAAGGTCTATACTCAAAACAACTGGAGAATCTGGAGGAAATGGACGATTTCCTAGACAGATATCAAATACCAAAATTAAATCAGCATCAAGTAGACCAGCTAAATAGTCCCATAACCCCTAAAGAAATAGAAGGGGTTATAGAAAGCCTCCCAACCAAAAAAAGTACGGGACCAGATGGTTTTAGTGCAGAATTCTACCAGACCTTCAAAGAAGACTTAACACCAATACTCTTCAAACTATTCCACAAAATAGAGACAGAAGGGACACTGCCCAACTCATTCTTCGAAGCCACAATTACGCTAATACCTAAACCACAAAAAGATCCAACAAAGAAAGAGAACTTCAGGCCAATTTCTCTTATGAATATAGATGCAAAAATACTAAATAAAATTCTTGCTAACCGAATCCAAGAGCACATCAAAACGATCATCCACCATGATCAAGTAGGCTTCATCCCAGGGATGCAGGGATGGTTCAATATACGGAAATCCATCAATGTAATCCACTACATAAACAAACTGAAAGAAAAAAAACACATGGTCATCTCATTAGATGCTGAAAAAGCATTCGACAAAATTCAGCATCCTTTCATGCTAAAAGTCTTGGAAAGTGCAGGAATTCAAGGCCCATACCTAAACATAGTAAAAGCAATCTACAGCAAACCAGTAGCCAACATCAAAATAAATGGAGAGAAACTTGAAGCATTCCCACTAAAATCAGGGACAAGACAAGGCTGCCCTCTCTCTCCATATCTTTTCAATATAGTACTTGAAGTTCTAGCAAGAGCAATTAGACAACATAAGGAAGTCAAAGGGATACAAATTGGAAAAGAAGAAGTGAAACTATCATTATTTGCAGACGATATGATACTTTACCTAAGCGACCCAAAAAACTCCACCAGAGAACTTCTACAGCTGATAAACAACTTCAGCAAAGTGGCAGGTTATAAAATTAACTCAAGCAAGTCAGTGGCCTTCTTGTACTCAAAGGACAAGCAGGCTGAGAAAGAAATTAGGGAAATAACACCCTTCACAATAGCCACAAACAACATAAAGTATCTTGGCGTAACTCTAACCAAACAAGTAAAAGATCTGTACAACAGGAACTTCAAGTCCTTGAAGAAAGAAATCGAAGAAGACCTCAGAAGATGGAAAAATATTTCTTGCTCCTGGATTGGCAGGATCAATATAGTAAAAATGGCCATCTTGCCAAAAGCAATATACAGATTCAATGCAATCCCCATCAAAATCCCAACTCAATTCTTCATAGATCTAGAAAGAGCAATTCTCAAATTCATCTGGAGCAACAAAAAACCCAGGATAGCTAAAACTATTCTCAACAATAAAAGGACTTCTGGGGGAATCAATATCCCTGACCTCAAGCAGTACTACAGAGCAATTGTGTTAAAAACTGCATGGTATTGGTATAGCAACAGGCAAGCAGATCAATGGAAGAGGATTGAAGACCCAGAAATTAACCCACAGACTTATGGTCACTTGATCTTTGATAAAGGAGCCACAACCATCCGGTGGAATAAAGATAGCCTTTTCAACAAATGGTGCTGGTTCAACTGGAGGTCAACATGCAGAAGAATGCGAATTGACCCACTCTTATCTCTTTGCACTAAGATCAACTCCAAGTGGATCAAGGACCTCCACATAAAACCAGACACACGGAAACTATTAGAAAAGAAACTTGGGAAGACCCTGGAGGACTTGGGCACAGGGGAAAAGTTCCTGAACAGAACACCAATAGCGTACGCACTAAGATCAAGGATCGACAAATGGGACCTCATAAAATTACAAAGTTTCTGCAAAGCAAAGGACACTGTCAGAAGGACAAAACAGCAACCAACAAAGTGGGAAAAGATCTTCACCAACCCCACATCCGACAGAGGGCTAATATCCAATATATACAAAGAACTCAAGAAGTTAGACCCCAAAGAACCAAATAACCCTATCAAAAAATGGGGCACAGAGCTAAACAAAGAATTTTCACCAGAAGAAATTCGGATGGCCGAGAAACACCTTAAAAGATGTTCATCATTAGTCATCAGGGAAATGCAAATCAAAACAACCCTGAGATTCCACCTCACACCAGTCAGAATGGCTAAGATTAAAAACTCAAGAGACAACAAGTGCTGGCGAGGATGTGGAGAAAGAGGAACACTCCTCCACTGTTGGTGGGATTGCAAAATGGTAAAACCGCTCTGGAAATCAGTTTGGAGGTTCCTCAGAAAATTGGGCATGTCACTCCCAGAGGACCCTGGCATACCACTCCTGGGCATATACCCAGAGGATTCCCCTGCATGCAATAAAGACACATGCTCCACTATGTTTATAGCAGCCTTGTTTATAATAGCCAGAAATTGGAAGGAGCCCAAATATCCCTCCAAGGAGGAATGGATACAGAAAATGTGGTATATTTATACAATGGAATACTACTCAGCAATTAAAAATAATGAATTCATGCAATTTGTAGGTAAATGGTTAGACCTGGAAAATATCATCCTGAGTGAGCTAACCCAATCACAAAAGAATGCACATGAAATGCAATCACTGATAAGTGGATATTAATGAGCCCAGAAGCACTAAATACTCAAGACACGAATAGCAAGTCAAATGATTCCCAAGAAGAAGAAAGGAGAGGACCCTGGGCATGTAAAGATTGCATCCAGTTTAGTAAAGAAACTGAGGGGGGAGGGGGAATGATTGGGGAATAGTTGGGGGGGAGAGGAACTATGGGAACTATGGTGGGTGGGAACTGGGAAAGGGGAAAGCCCTTGGAATGTAAACATAGAATATAGAAAATAAAAATTTAAAAAAAAAAAGAAAAGAAATACAGAACATCGGTCAACAGGTAGAAGCCCTTAAAGAGGAAACACAAAAATCCCTTAAAGAATTACAGAAAACACAAACAAGTAAAGGAACTGAACAAAACCATCCAGGACCTAAAAATGGAAGTAGAAACAATGAAGAAATCACAAAGGGAGACAACTCTGGAGATAGAAAACCTTGGAAAGAAATCAAGAGTCATAGATGCAAGCATCAACAACAGAATACAAGAGATAGAAGAAAGAATCTCGGGTGCTAAAAATACCATAGAAAGCATTGACTCCAAAGTCAAAGAAAATGCAAAATGCATAAAGTTGGTAACTCAAAACATCCAGGAACTCCAGAACACAATGAGAAGACCAAACCTAAGGATTATAGGTATAGAAGAGTGAAGATTTCCAACTTAAAAGGCCAGTAAATATCTTCAATAAAATTAAAGAAGTAAACTTCTCTAACCTAAAGAAAGAGATTCTCATGAACATACAAGAAGCCTTCAGAACTCCAAATAGACTGGACCAGAACAGAAAGTGCTCCCATCACATAATAATCAAAACACCAAATGCACTGAACAAAGAAAGGATATTAAAAGTAGTAAGGGAAAAAGTTCAAATAACTTATAAAAGCAGACCTATCAGAATTATACCAGATTTCTCACGGAGACAATGAAAGCTAGGAAATCCTGGGCAGATCTCATACAGACCCTAAGAGAACACAATACTACTATACCCAGCAAAATTCTCAATCATCATAGATAATGAAACCAAGATATTCCATGATAAAACCAAATTTACACAATATCTGTCCACAAATCCAGGCCTACAAAGGATAATAGATGGAAAACACCAACACTAGGAGGGAAACTACACTTAGAAAAATCAAGAAAGTAATCTTCTTCTAACAAACCTAAAAGATAGAAACCACACAAACATAAAAATAACATCAGAAATAACAGGAAGCAACAGCCACTCCTCCTTAATATCTCTTAACATTAATGGACTCAGTTTCCCAATAAAAGGATATAGACTAACAGAAGTATTTTTCATGTAAATCTTGTTTTATAAAAAAAAGTTTGTAATTCCTCTTCCAATTAATTTAGTAATGTTTTTATGTCTACCATTTTATCTGTATTATTTTCCATGATAATCTTCAACTTTAACATGTTTTTTCTATATATTTCTTCAATTTTATCAGAAATGTATTCCATGTATATCTTCAGTTTCAGTCAACTTACAAATATTTTTATGCCTGTCATTTTATCTGTATAATTTTTCATGAAATGGTCAATTTTAATGTGTTTTTCTACATGTCTTCAATTTTATCAGAGATATTTTCCATGTAAATCTTCAATTTTCTACCCACTGAAGGTGACTTTACCTGACTGGTGCTCCTGCCAGTAGATACTAAACACTTCAGACCATGTGCCAGAGACAGGACATAAATCCTCCCATGACCTCTTTTAATTCCTGGGAGAGTAAGCATAGAGAAGGAAAAAAGAAGTCCTTGGAGGTGCCTGTATGATGAAGATATTTTCCATGTAAATCTTCAATTTTATCAGAAAATGTTTATAATTCCACTTTTAATCAACTTAGAAATATTTTTATGCCTACCATTTTATCTGTGTAGTATCTTCAATTTTAACATGTTATTCTATATTTTTCTACAATTTTGTCAGAAATAGTTTCCATGTAAATCTTCAATTCTATCATAAAATGTTTCTACTTCCGTTTTCAATTAATTTAGCAATGTTTTTTTATGTCTACCACTTTACTTTTAATTTTTCCATGAAAATTGTCAATTTTAACATGTTTTTCTTTATATTTTTTCAATTTTGTCAGAAATATTTTCCATGTAAATCTTCAATTAAAAAAATAAAGACACCATGAATTTTTAAGTCAAATGTATGAATTTTGAAAATGTCATTCTGCTTAGTCCCGAAAGGACAAGCGTGGTATATGTACTCACTGATAAGTCAGTGGATATCAGCCATAAAATACAGGATACCCCTGCTATACTCCACAGACCCAAAGAAGCTAAACAAGGAGGAAGACCCAAGTAAGGACGCTTGAATCTCACTTAGAAGGGGAAATAAAATAGTCTTAAAAGGGAGGTGGAGGGAGGGCTTGGAAAGGAATGGGGGGGAGTTCTGGTGTGGGGAGGGACAGCAAAGATGGCCAAATGGCCATGAGAATGAATGGAAATCTGCCACTGATAGGGATGGGGAGGTAGGGACATCTCCAGGAATAGACAGAGACCTGGGATAAGGGAGGTACCCAAGAATCAATGTGTGTGTCCTTAGCTGTGACTGACAGCATTGGGAATATGGCATCTGAAGAGGCCACCTCCTGTAGTCAGGCAGGAACCCAATGGAGTAGTGGGGACACCAACCCACTCACAAAACTTTCAACCCAGATTTTATTCTGTCTACAAGAAATGCAGGGACACGGGATGGAGCACAGACTGAGGGAAAGACCAAACAATAACCAGCCCTACTTGAGACCCGTCCCACGGACAAGCACCAGTCCCAGACACTATTAATGATACTCTATTATGCTTACAGACTAGAGTCCAGCATGGCTGTCCTTTGAGAGGCTCCCCTCAGCAGGTGACTCAGAAAGATGCAGACACCCGTAGCCAAGTAGTGGATGGAGCTTGGGGACTCTTGTAGAATAACAGGAGGAAGGATTGCGGCCCCTAAGGGGATAGGAACTCCACAGGAAGACCAACAGAGTCAACTAACCTGGACCCTTGGGGCTCTCAAAGACTGACCTACCAACCAAAGAACATACACAGACTGGACCTAGGGCTCACTGCACATATGTAGCAGATGTGCAGCTTAATCTTCATGTGGGTCCTGAACAGCTGGAACAGGGCTATCCCAAAAGCTGTTGCCTGTTTGTGGAATATGTTGTTCTAGCTGAGCTGCCTTGTGTGGCCCCAGTAGAAGAGTATGAGTCTAGCTTCAGAGAAACTTGATATACCAGTATGGGGAATATTAGGGGGCACCTGCCCAGAGGAGAAGGGGGAGGAGGGAAGGAATGTGGGATCGGTGACTGGGAATGGGTCAGTGAGTAGGATTTAAAGTGAATCAGTAAATAAACAAAATGTAAATAAATGTAACAAGCAGTTATTTTGGTCATGGTGCAAACCCTAAGACATTTGGACATTTGCGGATCCATCCTTGTTGGTGCATAGTGTCCTAAATAAGTCAGTGACATTATAGTGTAATTCCCAAATTGGGACATTTTTGAGAGTGCAGTAGTACACTGTGACTAACTGATCCATGGGCAATCGGTATAAGCCAAGATTGTGGGAGGCAAACACGAGCTAGTGCCATTACAGAGATGTTACAGAGATGAGGTGAAGGAACGCTATTCAGTGGCCTCTCGCTCTCTGCAGGATTGATCCAGGAACCCTTCCTCACCTGCCATGAATACAAAAATATGCAAATGTTCAAGTTATTTACATAAAATTGTTTGGTATTTGCATATGGCATATGCACACCCCCTCCCATAAGTTTCAAATCACCTACCAATTATTTACAACATGTAATATACATTGTAAACTGCTATGCTCTATTATTTGGGGATTTACAAATACAAAGCTCAGTCTAGAGGCATTCTTTAAACAGCTTTGTCCTGTAACAGGGCCTCAATATATAGCTCAGACTGGCCTTGAACTTATGATTCTCCTGCCTCAGGCTCCAGAGAGCTAGGGAATAGGCACACGATCTCATGTTTATTTAATGTTCTGAATAATTTTGACCCAGGTTTGATTGAACCCATGGATCTAACCTGTAGATTAAGAGAGCCAACTATAATTGTTGCTGTAATCCTCTGTTTGCTAGACCTACTTTTTAGGTCCTGTCCTAGGCTGTAGGAAAAAGCCTTATTGTTGTCTCTGTTAGTGCCAGGATGGGTGGCCATGTGGGTAGTACCTGGGTTATTCCTAGCATTGCCTTTGATTAGGAATTAGAATCACGGGAAAGTCCTTGCAAAGATAGTCGCTTAGTGTCTTCAGATCCTCTCATTGCTGTAAAAGAATCAAACCATGTCTAGGCTCCAGGAAGAGACTGTAAAGTTCTAATAAACTCAGAGTGGATGAGAGGGATACAGATCCTTAGAGAGAAAAGGCAAGAAAGCTTCAGACTAGCCTCCAGACCAAAGGCCGTGGGCCCGTCAGGGCACCAGCTGCTGCACGCAGCAAATTAAAGGCCTGAGCCCTGTCACCCAGTGCACACGTGTGTTTGAAGAACTGGATTTACTTAGTGTGCTACATTTTCTTTATAAACCTTTCATCAGCTAAAAATGTGAAGAGATGCTTCAAAGCGTCAGGCCACCCCGGCAGCCGGGGCTGTGCCTGGAAGCCGCTCTTCCTCATTTGGCTCTGAGCTGCTGGCTTGGGCGCAGAGCTTCAGATTAGCTGGCCAATTACCGGGCTGATTCTCTGTCTGCCCCTCCAGGGATTTCCCTTCAGACGCTCATGGAAACATTTTGTTTTCCCTGGAAGAACAGTTTGGTCAGCCTTTGGGTAACCACCTTTTGTAGTCTGTGCCAGAGTTTGGGTTGATTTCTACAGCCTGGACAGGCCCTTTCTTCCTCGCTGTTCTAGTACAGGGTGTTCCTGCTGGCGATTTATGGGGAGCACGTTCATGCTCTCTAACCTGGTGACCATACTGTTACTGAAAACAAAGGTGTTTCTCAAAGTGGTTACCTCTTTACTTACACTTATAAATGTGCGCATGTGGAGTTTTACTTTGAGAAAGAACAGGGAGGTTCTTTTTTTTTTTTTTTTGAGAAACCTTCTCTAGGATTAAGCCGTGTTCTTATGATTCCAGCTGTAAGCCCTAACATCTGGGGCTTATTTATTACTCAATGACTCAGATCGACACCTCGCTGAGCCAGACTTTCGTGTACGCAGCAGAGACAATGGCCAATGCCATCACAGATGATTTAGGCCTCCGAGTCTGATGGCTGCCGCAGGTGAAAGGCTGTGGGTGAGATCACAGGCCCAGGGCTTCACACGCCGGCTTAAGAGTGATTGTCTCGGAGGGGTTAGATCAAAGGGACATGATCTCAGTTCAGTGTTGCAGGATTTGTTAGGTCTTACCAAGTAAGAGGTAAAAGTATGACCAAGACTAAAACGAACTTCCACTGACACCTGTACTGTCCCCACTGCCACCTGCACTGTCCCCACCCCCACCTGTACTGTCCCCACCCCCACCTGTACTGTCCTCACCGCCACCTGTACTGTCCACATTGCCACCTGCACTGTCCCCACCACCACCTGCACTGTCCCCACCGCCACCTGTACTGTCCCCACCGCCATCTGTACTGTCCCCACTGCCACCTGTACTGTCCCTACTGCCACCTCTACTGTCCCCACCACCACCTGTACCATCTCCACGCCACCTGTACCATCCTCACCACCACCTGTACTGTCCCCACCACCACCTGTACTGTCCTTACCACCACCTGTACTGTCCCCACCGCCACCCATTTTCTTGTATTGAGAAAGGAAAACTTTTCATTGCTTTGGTGGTAGCATTTGATTTTTTTCTTTTGGTATGAGCTTCTGAACCCTTCACTGAGATGCTCCTGCTAACAAACCAAGTGGCTGCTTGGGGTAATGGATGCCATGGTGCTAAGAGCCATATTAGATATGTTTTCCTGTTGTGATTAAACATTCCAGCCAAAAGCATCTTTAGGAAGAAAAGGTCTATTTTGGCTCACAGCTCCAGAGGACTAGAGTCTGTAACAACAGGGACTATAAGCAGGTGGTGGCGTGCAAAGCTGGCTGATCACATATTAGCAGTATACAGGAAGCAGAGAGAGCAAACAGGAAGTGACGCAAGCATCTAAAGCCCTGATCCCACCCCCAGGGAAGGACTTCTTGAACGAGGCTGCCCCTTTAAAGGCTCTATAACCTCCTCAAACAGCTCTACCAGCTGCAGACCAATTGTTCACATACATGAGCCTGCGGGGGACATTCTTTTTCAGTTTTTAATGAAGCCTGGTTGCTTCGTGTGAATGACCTCTGATCCACCTCATTTATTGATTTATCAATCCTGCTGTTCACTCATTCTTATAGCATTTATGAATTATCTGCAATGGTAGTGCTTGGTGCTAGAAAATTGTGATGAATGATATTACCTGTTTTAGCTGATGATTGTAATAGCACACCCAGGAAACCATGGAGACACAAATGCAAATTCATAAGAATAAGTTAGTTTTTTTTTTTTTTTTGTAAGATGGCTGGATCAATAATAATTTAAAGTGAAAAGTTTTTCTCTATATACTAAAAACTAAACCTAGAAACGGAAATGGAGGACAGTGCTTTGTTCAATGTAACGACATGATAGGCAATTATACATCATCTAAAAAACTGTGAAATAGTTGCGTAAGGAAGTGAGGGAGATTAAGCTCCTATGAGGGTATGAGATAAACCCGGACAGAGAGATGCATGTACCACAGTTCTAGCCAGAGAGTCACATAAACCCTCAGAACTGCCCAACGTTGTACGTTTATTATAATGCCAACAGATTCCAACTATTCTTATTGGAATAAAATCATGTAAAATTCATATGAAAATAAATGTCTTTTTGAAATGGTGTGAAAAATGAAGAGGCATAAAGAAAGAACAGTAGGTACTTTTCTTATTAGACATAAATATACTCGATAAAGCCTCTATCTAAAAGGAACACAGCATGGTATTGACCCAGAATAAACAAATCAGTTGAACATAGAATCTAGGAGCTACTTCGGTATATGTGAACAATCAGTGTAGAATGGAAGTGGTATTTCCGTGTGGTAGGAAATGAGTCAAGTTTTTAATAAGCGGGCGTAAACAGCCTCCTGCAGAAGTTGAGATATTTCATGAAAAGTATGACAATATTAAAGATGAGTGGCTTGAAGATTTAAAAGTCAGCAGTAAGGTAATAAACATTATAGAAGAAAACCTATATAAGTAGCCAAAGATTGGGAGAGACCAGCGCTATACCCAGTTCAAGAAAGCCTGAAAGCACTATAAATTATAGCTAATATAATTATGACAAGCACATCAGTTAGGGTGTGTAAAAATTTCACAGCATGGCGAGGGGTGACTATTTATAATACACAAGCAGGAATGAGATTCAAAGAGAATGAAATGGCCTCCCCCAACATGTGGTCAGGAATGGGAATAGTTAATGTACTAAAGAACAAAATCTCGTGTGAGAAAAATGAAAATTAAGGTGACTAAGGAAAAATGAGGTGTCATGTGTGTTAGACTTGAAAGTACAAGAAAGTGCAGTGACATCTATTCCAATAGAGCAGGCAGGAGTGAGGCTTTCTTGGTTCACTTTATTGGTAGAAATGTGAATATTTGTGTGTGTGTGTGTGTGTGTGTGTGTGTGTGTGCTGTATATATGGTGTATATGTATGTGTGTGGTGTATTGTGTGGTATGGTGTGTATATGGTGTGTGCTGTGGTGTGTATGGGGGCAATGTGTGTGTATGTGTATAGTGTGGTGTGTGGTGTGTGTATGTGTGTGATTTGAAGCCTAGACATTGTGTATGCTAGCCAAATGCTTTGCCATTGAACTGTTCCCCAGTGTCAGTCTTTTTGAAAGCATCTTGGCAGTACTTATAAAAATTAAAGGCTCCCTCCAATTCCATGTTCCCTGTCCACTTTCCTGGCTTCTGTGGTTACCCTGGGTTATATATTCAAATCTAAAGATTCAGAGCAGGGGCCACAACTAAGCATGAACATGGGGCCTTTGGCACTCGTCTCTCTGGGTGTGGGTACCACTCTCAGAATACCTTCCAGTTCTATCCAAGTCTTTTCCCAAAGTTTGTGACTTCATTTTTTAAAATAAATGAATAAGTATTCCATAGAGTATGTACCACGTTTTCATGATCCATTGATCAGTTGAAGGACATCTCCGTGGTTTCTGTTTCCTAGCTGTTGTGAATAAAGCAGCAGTAAACATGGATGAGCGCCATCCGTGGCTTTGGGCACATGCCCAGGCGTGCTGTAGCTGGGTCATACGGTAGGTCTACTTGTAGCTTTTTGAGAGATTCTCCGCACTGATCTGCATAGTGGCTGCACTAGCGTGCAATCCCACCGACAGAGAATGAAGACCCACCCCCTCTCTCCTCAGCCTCACTAGTTGTTAGTTGTTGTCTTAGCCATTCAGACTTGGGTAAGATGAAATCTCACAATACTTTTAATTTGTAAGTATCCAGTTGCTAGGGATGTTGGACATTTTTTGAGGTGTTTACTAGCTATTTTTGTTTCTTCTCCTGAAAACTCTCAATTCAGACCATAGCTCATTTTTAAATTGGGTTCTTTGTGTATTCTGGATATTAATCCTGTATCAGATGTATAGCTGGCAGAGCCTCTGTCTGAGGAAAGAGGAAGAAAGGGTATAAATCATGTAAATATAGTACTTATGTTTAAACTCAAAAAAAATCAACTTAAAAAGCTCACCTAAAATGAAACAGCCACTCTTTAAACTACTAGTCCAAATGCTAGAAACCAGCAGCTACAAAGCAGAAGGAAAGAGATGAGGGAAGGCTTGTTGCAAGGTTGTTTATATTGCAACAAAGAAAAAATAAAACAGGAAATAGTTGGATGGGAATCAAAAGGCAAGTCATCAGTTTTATACTGAAATACATCTACCAATATTACTCAACAGTTAAAATAATTAGAGTGTACTGGATTGGCTCAGGGAGGGACTGGCATGAAGTTTGACAAGAGGACAATCAAGACTCATAGAATAAGGGGACTTTGAAGTGAACAGCGAGAGTGGAGATAGTAGTGGGGATGGTTAGAGGCAGCAGTGTGTGTGTGTTTGTGTGCTTTCATGTGTGTGCACCTGTGTGTGTATGTGTGTGTGCACCTGCATGTGTAGATGTGTTCATGTGTGTGTGTGCACCTACATGTGTGCATGTGTGTGTGTGTGTGTGTGTGTGCATATAAAGGTGTGCACATAGTTCTCTCCTTCCTCCTGATAAACTCAGCTCACCATACTTGCTCGGCAAGCACCTTCACCCATCTTGCTACTCATGACTTTCCTTTTTTCTTTTGCTGACTTTTCATATAACAATAATTGTGGGGAGCCGATGGCCGGCCCAAAACATCCTGCCGGCCCAAAACATCCTGCCGGTCCAAAACATCCTGCTGGCTTGAAGTAAACAAGTCAGTGCGCAGGTACTGGGTAGTTTACCATCCCTTGGTCTCCGCCTCTCCCGAGCTGCAGCCAATCAAGGGATGACACGTCCGAGGCAGGGGTTGCAGCCTATATAAGGGATGGGCTTCTGGGTATCTGGGTCTCCACTCTGTAGGCTTATGCTCTCCCTCTCAAGAGCATTAAAGCTTTTCTGCAGAAGGATCTTGAGTGTGCTGCGTCTTTCTTGCTGGCGAGATGGTAGCGCGGGACATCTGGTGCCGAAACCCGGGAATACGAGACTTCATCATCGTCAGCACCATCGGAGACCCCTTGGCTACAAGGAAGATTCAGAACTGCAGGCAGATACGTTCGGAGAGGTATGTTCTTCTTTGGCTTCGACTTGGGATTGTCGCCACCCTGGGAAGGTAGCATTGAAGCTTTTGTGACCATTCTTGGAGCCCTTTTAATCTTTCTCTTTGCCATGTATGAATGCTCCAGGTCTTTGACTCTTGCCTCGTGGAACAAATTAGGTAGAGATCTTGACCGCAAAATGGTGGAAAGAGACTTGAGGCAGGGGACAAAAGCAATTGGGAAACTTGTTAAAAACTGTCTAGAAGATAAAGCTTGTAGGGCTGCCGTGGCGGAAGGTCGGAACACCCTTGAAGAGGTCCAGGATAGCATATCAGAAACTGAGCGTAGTGAGAGGTTGGGCGCACGCAAGAAAAAACCAGTCCCAAAAAAGGAAAAAGGACCTCCCGGAGAGTCTAGAGACAAGGGAGTGAATGTGTCAGATCTTAAGGAACCTTCTCCTATTGTTAAGCCAAGAGGAGGAGCTAGCTTGTATCCAGTACATGATCTTAAGGCTTTAAACTTTGATAACTCTGATAGCTCTAACAGCTCAGAGGATGAGGTCTTGGACCCCAATGAAGAGGCTGAGTTAGAGGAGAAAGCTGCCAGATATGAGGAGGAAAGATACCATCAAGATGATCGAAGGCAGAATAGTAAAGAACCTCGAAAACGGCAGCCCCTAACAGCCCTTTCACAGGTTGTTCCTTCGGTGCCCTCTCCCTATGAGACACGCCCGAAGTCTTGCTCCTTTTTGTCTGAAAAGGTAAAAAGAAAGCTGCGCCTTGCTTACCCAGTCTTTGAAGGTACAGAAGGAGAGCAAGTAGTACCTATATCCCCCGTCCAAAATCAAGGAAGACAGGGCCTGGGTTTTTCCTAGGTGCCACTGGGGCAGCACGACCCATACCATGGAAGACAGAGGACCCGGTATGGGTTCCCCAGTGGCCGTTAACCTCTGAAAAACTAAAAGCTGTGACTAATCTTGTTGCAGAACAATTGGCTTTTTGTGCACAAATGCAAGTCACACATATTATGGGCTTGCCATATAACCCTCAAGGACAAGGTATCATTGAGCGCGCACACCGTACACTCAAATCATATTTAATTAAACAAAAAGGGGGAATAACAAAAGACTTGCCCCCCCTGCCCCGTGCCACGGGTTGCCATAGCAGTGGCACTCTTTACTATAAATTTTCTAAATTCAGATAAGCATGATCAGACTGCAGCAGAGCGACATTGCTCAGACCCGCATCGACCTAAAGAATTGGTAAAATGGAAGGATGTGTTGACTAATGAATGGAAAGGCCCGGATCCTATTCTAATAAGATCCAGGGGAGCCGTTTGTGTCTTCCCACAGAGTGAAGAAAACCCCTTCTGGGTCCCTGAGAGGCTTACTAGAACAATTTTGGAGCAGAAGGACACCGCAGATCGCCCAGTCACTCACACTCCGAGAGTTGAGAGCAGCCATTATCCAGGTCAACTCTACGAGCCTTGACCTGTCCTTGACGGAGGGACTATCATCATGGATCGCTTCAGCTGTCTCCTATTTTAAGGAATGGGTGGGGGTAGGATTGTTTGGCGCAGCCCTTTGCTGTGGACTGGTGTTACTTCTCTGGCTGGTCTGTAGGCTCAGGGCTCAAGCCGAGAGACAAGGTGGTTATTACCCAAGCGCTTGTGGCTCTGGAACAAGGAGCTCCCACTGACATTTGACCAACAATGCTCAAGCAGTAGGCCACTGGCTGGACAGCTCTTGCACACCCGGAGCTTAGACTCATTGCACAGGGTAGAGTGTCCAGCTTGAGCAGCCCATGGGGGATGCCGAGCAAAGCATCGCACAGAGAGACACCTGACATAAGGGTCTCTCTGGGAGGCATGTTGTCCTGCATAAGGGTTGCCTGCCCTAGTTTCCCTTTCTCAGAAAAACGGCAGAGTGACAGGTCGAGGGCGCTTCGGGTCAAACCAACAGCCTAGTGGCGACTCTCGTACGAAGTCTTAATTTTGTTGCTTGGGAGTTCGACCTCTGTCTCCACCCCTTAAAGATTGGGTGACCTACTTGCTATAAGAGCAAAAGGGCCTCATTATTAGATTGTTTTGAACCCTGAAGGTCCAGACAAGAGCCTGAAGGTTGATCGACAATCTGAGGTCTTTATTTTAAATAATAAAAAAGGGGGAGATGTGGGGAGCCGATGGCCGGCCCAAAACATCCTGCCGGCCCAAAACATCCTGCTGGCTTGAAGTAAACAAGTCAGTGCGCAGGTGCTCGGTAGTTTACCATCCCTTGGTCTCCGCCTCTCCCGAGCTGCAGCCAATCAGGGGATGACACGTCCGAGGCAGGGGTTGCAGCCTATGTAAGGGATGGGCTTCTGGGTATCTGGGTCTCCGCTCTGTAGGCTTATGCTCTCCCTCTCAGGAGCATTAAAGCTTTACTGCAGAAGGATCTTGAGTGTGCCGCGTCTTTCTTGCTGGCGAGACGGTAGCGCGGGACAAATAATGTTATAATTATCTTTCATAAAAACTGAAAATAGATCTTTTCTATACAGTATTTTCTGATAATAGCTTCCCTTCTGTTGATTCCTTCCAGATCCTCTGCACCTTCCCACCCACCCAAATCCACACCCATTCATTCTCTCTCTCTCTCTTTCTCTCTCTCTCATTAGAAAACAAACAGGTAACAGCAACACCCTCTCTCTCATTAGAAAACAGATAACAACAACAACAATAACAACACCACCCAGAATAAGATCAACCAATCAACCAAAAGCCAAAGAAAAGGCCCAAGAAACACACGGAAGCAGAGACACACATATTCCCTCATACAGAAATCATGTTAGCAACTATAATGTATAAGCAAAACCCTATAGAGGAAAAAAATGTATTATCTTCATACAGAAAATAATTGTTGCTCTATCTTGTTTATTATTTTTATTAGAAAAAGTATTTTAATGTCATGCTTGTTTGTCATGCAGGTTTTATATATTGAAGAATTTTTAAAGCTTGAAAAACTTCTACTTGGGAGAAAACTTTTACCTTGTTGAAGCGTGATATGGAAACCCCTCGTTTTAGTAGATGACTTGACTAGTAGACTTGTCTGTAGAGCAGTCACTGACTTTCTACTTTCAAGGCTGTTCTTTGGCTCTCACGGGTGCTGTGCCCCATGTCCAAGGTCACGCAAAGCACGGGCCTTTGCTGTGTTTCTCTCTGCTACTCGGGAGCCATGATCGCGCTCCTGGAAGCTACTGCTCCACCGTGTCCTAGCAACACTGAGACAGACATGGAGTGGCAGAGGGTGCAGTTGCTACTTTCCTACAAACAGCAAGTGACTTCTATGCTCAGCTCAACTTCCTGCTAGCCAGGGACCCCAAATATAGATGGCCTGTTTAATGCTACACACAATGAAGGGAAATTGGAATACTAAAAGACTGTGTAAATAAAGCATTCTTGTGCAATTTTATAAAAGCCCCTTTCCATTGAGGTACTAGGATTTTTTTCTCTAGGACCTTTCCAGGGCTTCCAAACTTCAGCATCATTAGTTGATCAGTATATTATATTCTCTCTTTCTTAGCAGCTACTTGCTATTCTGTTGGACAGAGTAGAAAGCTCGCTCTAAGTCAGCGCCTATGCCCATCCCCCGCCTCCACATTCTCTCAGCATTTTTTATTTCCTTGCAAGTTTGTTTGTTTATTTATTTATTTAGTCACACCGTAGCATAGGTCCAGATAAGTCAGCTTTGCTTTTTCTGGCTTCAAATCATTTTTTTTTTCAAAAGCCCAGATTCCCAGCATAGGAGCATTAAACAGTGACTGCAGTGATTTTAGAGTCAATGTCCTGAAAATGAGAAATTCCACCCGAATGATGAACTGCACAGCCTCGTCTCCTGCCCCGAAGGCGTCGTCGGAGGCTTGCATATATTTTCCTCCTTCATTTTCATATATATTATATTTACCATCAATCTTGTGGCAAGTTGCAAAGCAGAGAGATTGGGTGACATGATTCTCTGACGAGGAGATCAATCTGGAAACAGGTCTTTCCTGTTCTCTGTGGAACCAGGGAGAAGGCTTAACAACTCTTTGCTGCTTTTAACACAGGCTCAAACTTTGGTTGCGCTAACAGAAGCAAGCTGACCAAAGGTATGAAGAGAACTCATTGGGGGAGGAAGAGAAAAGCCGCTGAAGTGATTGTGTGGTCCCTTGGGGACAATTCTTTTTTTGATGAGTTTGAATATAAATGCAAGAATCCAAGAAATGTCAAAAGAGGTCCAACCAATTTATCCTAGGGAAAATGTTTTTATTTATTAGTGGCCTATTTAAAACGTTTTCATGCTTCTCATAAGATTAGTCCCCTGCAGATAAAGGTTTAGTATAGCCATTTTGGAAATATTTTCCATTTTGAAATAAAAGGCTTAGAAGTCAGGCTGAAGTCTTTAACTCTCTGTTCCCAAGAGATGTTCAAACATGACACAAGTATGTGAAGTGCATTTTAAACCTTTTCTTACCAACCTCTGCACACACATACTACACACATTCATTTATACTCACACTTATATATACACACAAACACACATACAACACCATACATACATACCACATACACACACTCACAGTCACACACACATTCACTTACACTCACACTTATGTACACACATACATACCACATATACATACTCTGGAACACACACCACACACCCTACACACATATACTCCCCAACTCATATTCACATATACCACAAACACACTCATACTCTCTCTTACACACACACACACACACACACACACACACCCCACATACACACCACGTGCTCATTCTCTGGAACACATACCACACATATCACACACACACTCATATTCACACACTTATACCACACATACCTCCCCACATACTCTGGGAACACATACCTCATATCACATGCATACATACCACAGAAACCCCCCCTCTTTCTCTCTCTCTCTCTCTCTCTCTCTCTCTCTCTCTCTCTCTCTCACACACACACACACACACACACACACACACACTTGGCATTATTGTCCTAACTACACTGCAACTGCAGTAATGAAAAGCAGAGCAGTCAGAAGCCCACAGGCATTGGGTGTGTTTTCCAGAATAGGTTACAAAAATTAGCAAGAAAGAAATAGCTCTGTGTACAGAAAAGTTTGGGACCAAATACAAAACAGATGGAGGAGCCCAGAATTAAGGAGGACGATGGAAGGACAGAGGTAGCATCCATGTCTGGGAAACAGTGGGGACGGGGTGAACTCCCCATTACCTATTGTCAAGATAAGAACGGGGAGGGAAGTGATGTGCAGATGGCCTCAGTTAATGTGTTCCTGTAGATTACCCAACTCATCTACCCCCGTAGCTTAGCCACATGGTCAACAGAGAACTCTTGGTTATCCTTTCCTCAATTCTTAACACTGCCAGCCTCCCCAGGTCCTTCAGGGAGATACTTCTGCTTCTACATGGTCCACAACAGTCCCACCCTTTGATCCTCCTGGCATGTCCAGGCTCTGAAGTGGGAGAAACAGCATGGAATCTACTTCTAAGCAGCTGGTCAAGAGGAAGGGTAACACTAGCACACCAACGATTGCAGTGAAACAACCAACCACAGGAGGCTGGAAAGACCTGGCAAGGAAATTGTTCCCTCTCTTCTCCAGTGGCCTCTTCCAAGGTGCAGGTGTCCCATGTGGCTTGTCCAGATGTCTTGAGTAGGGACAAAAGTAAGCGTGCTTTCACAAGGTCTGTGGCTAGCTCACCAATGCATCACCTTGCGTTTGCTTCCACATTCCTCAGGCTCTCCCCTCTCCCTCTTTCTTGCTGCCCTGGGACTGCACATTTCAATTAAGAATTGACATACAGTTTTACACCAGAGCTCTGTCTTCTAGCAAATCTTGGCTAAGGTGGTAATGTGTAACCATCATCTGTTTTAAGTCTCATTTGCTCTGTTACATTTTTTTTTTAAGGTAGGGTCTCCCTGTGTAGTTAAGGCTGGCCTTGAACTTATAATCTTCCTGCTTCTGTCTCCAGGGGTGTGGGGGAGTTTAGGCATATACCACCACAGTTGGCTCATCTTGTTTTCTCATTTGTGGGAGCAGGCGTACCTCAAGAGAGCTTTATAATATTAGCATCCCAAGTCACGCTGCGATACAGAGTTTAGATTTAACTGTGTGGAGATAGTTGATTAAGAATTATGCTGCTAATTCAGGTGCCAGCCCCTGTATGGCAATTTAAAAAGAACACCATAGGAAATTACCAAGTTGTCCATAAACAGTTGTGATTTAAGGAGAGAGGTTATTGTGAATCATAAGTGATTGCTTTGCATAATAATTGATACGATTTATGAAACTCTTGAGTGTATTCATCTAGTGATGGAGGGCAAGCCGATAAGAAAGTGTTTGCAGTTAGTTTATAAGGCATTCTGAACTTGACAGGGGTGAAAATAGTTTACTTTTCTCCAATTATTGCAATGAAATGTACTGCTAAATATCCTGATTAGTTCCCTGGTGTGACTTTGCCAATCTCTACACATTTACTGGCTTAGAAAGCACATCTTTGTGTGCAAAAGCGATGGCTTGGCAAGTAAGAGTACTTGCTGTCTTTGTAGAGGATCCGGATTCCAGTCCTAATACCAACATACCAGGTCACAGACGTCTACAACTGTAATTCTAGAGAATCTCATGGTGTATATCAGACCTCTGTGGGCATAAGGAATGTGTGTGGTGTACATACATATGTGTAGGCAGAACACTCATCCTTATCAAAGAATAACATAAAGAAACTTGAAAGCAAAGCAGCAGTTTGCTACATCATAGATGGTGTTAGGTCGGGAGGGTTGCCTGGCATACTATACTCCCCCTTAACACAGCTCAGAATTAAGGAGTCAGCTAACTGCGCATTCATCCTGATCTTTCTGAGTCCTATTGTATATCCATGAAGTGGAAACTTAAGGGTTCATTGGAGAGTCAGTTGTGTTGGATGGTATTTTGCTGAGGCGACCACCTGACGGAGTGTTTTCCTGAAGTGGACACAGGTGAAGGGCGAAGGCAGACTCCTGATGGAACGTTTCACTGAAACAGACAAGGGAGAATGTTCTGCTAAAGTGGACATGATAAAGGAGTCTTTGCTCACGACACACTTGTATTGGCCCACCTTACATTGTATAGCTGAGATCCATCTATTGGGACTCTGAGGACTCAGGCTGATTGGATGCATGTGCTGAGACAAGGCACAGGGAGGTCACATGCTGTTTGGAGGGTATAAATAGGACTCCATGGAGTGACGGAGACAGAGCTTGGCTTGCTGGTACAGATCGATGTGCAATGCTTGTGGGTCTCAGTCTTCACTGAGGTACAGCCGAGTCCTGGCATCCCTCTGGGACCCTCCTGCTGACTTGAGGCAAGGCTAAGGCCTGGCTCTCTCTGCTAGGTCATGTCACTCTACTGAACGGGACTGCTGGTGTATCTGTGATGTGTTTGTGAGTGGACTGAGCTGCAGCTGCCTGCTAACCTGTGAAGTGAACTGCTGATTTCCAGACAACACAGACGGGTGCTGCTCCAAAGAACCTTCCTAAACAGATCCACCCCACCCCCCACCCCTGGAACCTTTCTTTTCCACTATTTATGGTGGGTGGTGGGCTACAAGGGAGGTTAAAACATTTAAGAACCATCATTTTTTTTTAAAAAAAAAGGCATTGAAAAAATTAAAGTTATATAGCAGTTTCCTCTGAGATTCAAACATTCCATACCAACTACCCAGAGCAGCCTCAAGACTGATAGCCAGAACAGAACAGAAGTTCCTTAAGATAGAAGGCAAACAACTCAAATAGCTTTCACAGGTCCCTGAAACTGACAAGATTCACTAGGACCCTCCTTCCCAGGTGAGCTCCACAGACAAACCGAGCTGCAAAATGGACTCCGAGAGCAGCTTTGTGTAAGAGGCAGAAATCACCTGAGCTGCCCGGAAGAGGTTTAGATCAATGGAATCATTCGAGAGGACGCTCTCTAACCCGCTGAGCTGTCTGCAGACTGTCCAGTAGGCTCTCAGTTTTTAAGAATTACTGCCCACACTGGTGTGTACCTTGCTAATGCAGCTGTCTGTGAGTTATTTCTGTTCCTGTAAAGTAACCCTTCACTCATACTCCCCTAAGGAACCCCAATAAAACTCACCGGGTCACCAAGTTAGACCTCAGTGGTATCCATACTTAGGTCTGTTGTAGGATCTTTATCAGGGGTGAGTAGATGCGTATGTTGTATTTCACCAGGAAAATTGCTATCACACAAAAAAAGTGGTTGAATCGTTTGATGACAGGAATATCTCTGTCCTGAGAAAAGCAGATGCCAAAGTGAGAGTTGATTGATATACAAGGGGTTTATTAGAGGGGGCGAGGATGCTTGTAAAGGAAAAGGGAGGGGTGTTGGTAGACACCATGCTACTGTAACCCCAAATCAAAGGGATAGGGATGAATAGAAGGAAAATGTTGGCATACCGTGTAATTCTAAGGAAGTTATGTCAAGGCTATCAGGAATACGCCTTCATTATATTTTAAAATTATTTTATGCTTTCTGTTAATTAATTTGTATCCCAAATGTTGCCTCCCTCCCTCCTCCCCTTCGCCTCTGAGAGGGTGAGTGCTCCCTGCATCCTTCTGCTCTGGGGCATCAAGTCTCTATAGGTTTAAGAGCATCCTCTCCACAGAGGCCAGACAAGCCAGCCCTCTGCTACATATGTGCAGAGGCCTCGGACCGGGCTGTGTATGCTCTTTGGTTGGTGGCTCAGTCTCTGGGAACTCCTAGGAGTCCAAGTTACAGAGGGCTAATGTCCAAAATATATAACTCAAGAAGTTACATTCCAAACAAACAATAAAATTTACCCCTCAAAACAGTTAAAAATGGGGTACAGAGCTAAACATAGAGTTCTCAACACAGTAATCTCAAATGGCCAAGAAGCACTCAAGGAAATATTCAACATTTTTAGTTAACATAAATCAAACTATGATAGTTTTGATTTATGTTAACTAAATGGAAATGCAAATCAAAATGACCCTGAGATTCTACTTTACACCAATCAGAATGGCTAAGATCAAAAACTCTGGTGAGGATGTGGAGAAAGGGGAACACTCCTCCATTGCTGGTGGAATTGCAAACTGGTACAACCACTCTGGAAATCAATATGGAGGTTCCTCAGAGAACTGGAATTAGTTCTACCCAAAGATCCAGTTATTCTGTTCCTGGCCTATATCCAAAAGATGTTCCACCCTTCCCAAGAACACACGCTCTATTATACTCATAGTAGTCTTGTTCACAATAGCCTTCTCTATCTTTAGGCTACTCTGGATGGCTGGTCTGAGGACAGCCAATGGAAACTATGCTCTAGACTCAAGTGTGTTAAGTGTAACATGCTTGTGCCATATCAGGGAGGCCGTGTCAGAGCGCAGACCTGGAGTTGCAGGTTCTGAGTTGCTTTGTGGATGCTGGGAACCAAACCCCAGGCTTTCTGCAAAAGCAACAGGTGCTTTAAACACAGACAAGCCATCTCTCGTGTGTGTGTGTGTGTGTGTGTGTGTGTGTGTGTACACATGCGCACGTTATGCTTTAAACTTAAATTTTCTTTACAAAGTATCATTTCAGTGATCGATTCTGATTCACTATAATGAATATGGTAATATGAACTCATTGGATTACCTAGCTATACCATTTGTCATTAATATATTTCCTTCAGAATAACTCTATTGTGCTTATTTTTTTTAGTTGACATAATGTGAGCATGTTCTTATATTTAAGACAGGCCTTAAGGGTAGGAGATGAACCAACCACATGTCTCTAAATCATGGCATCTCCTGTATTTATCCAGATGACTATTTTCATCTTTATAGATAATCATGTGACATGCACAATTCACCACTTTTCTTATTTTCTTGGTTGAGGTGTCCCCCCAAATGCAGACAGTACACTAAAGATAATGTATATTTTGAAGGATTTTCACCAGTAGATTGCCAACCTGCTTTCTGGAAATGTAGCAATTTACATCAGGACCCAGTGGATAATTTTCTGTTACAATGCTCTCTCCTCGTCCTGATTTCAATCCCCAGGCTTTCCATTTCCTTACCCATGTGAGCATCCGGAGCTTACTGCAAGAGTGATGTTCTCAGAGGGCAGATGGGGCGTAGCTTCTCTGGCTAGGATTCCCCTTTGGTTCAATTCATTTCTTATTCCTAAATTTAGAAGCTACAAGTGCACCCATTTTCCTTTATATCTAGAGGACAGTGACTTGACTACATTTTCTTCTATATTGCCTTAATCATAGGGCTCTTCTTTTTCTTTCTGATCCTGTTGTTTTTAATTTCTCTGCTTTTCTCAGAGGGACCAACTTACCATCTTGTTCTTGATCTGAGGCCGCCAACTACTTTGTTCCAGAAACTAACTCCTTTCAAGACTGCTTCTGACGCAAACTTTCAAGCGACAGTACCCTTTCTAAAGCAGGAGGAAATGAAACAGAAAAAATTAGCTGGTTTCACATGTTCCCAGTTACAAAATGTCTGGCTAGGCTTACAGGTTTAGCCTCTAATTATGGGGTAGGATTTTCCCCTGTGGGAAACTGTCTCATGCACTGCTCAAGGCTTGGCCTTTCTGGCATCTGCTGTAACCAACAGGAAGTTTGAGCTTTGCTTGGAAGAGACTTAGGGACCTGTTCACGGTTTTCTCTGAGATTTAGTTCTATACCTGGGATTTCCAGGCTTGGGCCAGTGAATCATAGTAGGGATGATGCGAGTGGGAGACAGACCATGCACAACAATCTAATCCAATGCTTACTAATGTCTGGTGCCCACGTAGACGGGAAGACACATTTTTCCAACCAAGTTTCTGTCAGGCACACATCACACGAGTTCTTTAGTCAGGACCCAGCTTCTCTTCAATGTCAAGTTTCTCTTTTCCTAGTAACCTTCATATACTTTCCCAGAAGCATATGAATGTCAGAAGGAAGACATTTTTGGGGAATTTCCATCCCAAGTTTGCTACTAGTCTAACTGATGAAATAGAGAATGGTGCATTGTGTTCGCACGTCAGCTGTGACACTTCTGTCCTTATAACTGAGGCACACATCTCATTTGGGAGGTGGAGACACTTCACCAGGACTCTAGTCACTCAAGCATCACAATTCGGGGTGTGGCCTAGAGAGAACTGTGGTGGGCACGGTCATGATTTAGACATCCATCCCTGATGGTATTCCAGGCATGTGCTCTCAGGCTCAAACACACTCTTCATGCATAGAGCCTGATGCTGGTCTCAGACACGGTCGTCTCCACACTGACATGAGGATGTGTCAAATAAGAGCTCTCTCACTTAGAGATTAAATAATCTCCCCAAACACATTTTCTTTGTTCTCTGTATCATTTATTTTATGAATTAAATATGCCATGGACCTGATAACATTCTTGTCATGTTATTTAAAAAATATGTATGCATATTAAGGGTCCAGTTATATATATATATATATATATATATATATATATATATATATATATATATAAAATACACACACATATACATGCACACATATATATGTATCGACTAGATTATGGAAGAAGAAAATGAAGAGCACATTTATTTGTTTATTTTTGCCACTCCTAAAAGATTAGATTTGGAGCTTATGTTTGCTGAATGAAAGTAGGAGAAAAGAATTAGGGAGAGGTCAGAAAGCTTGAGTCAGGTCTCCCTATGAGGGTTTTCTGTGCCTGTTTGAGCCTATAGCATGAGCAATCAATACAGGCAAAGCAGTACTGTAGCACAGGGTACCAGAGAGCCTGGCTCTGTATAGAATCCGTATGTAGCCAGTGAAGAGTATTAGGTTCCAAGTCAAAAACAATGACTATCTTCAATTTCTCTAGACCCCTTGTTTTCTATTTTTAATAAATGCAGGATAAAGCTCATGTTAAAATTACCTGGATAAACACCAGTGTTACGATTTTGAATGAAAAGGTCCGTGCGTACGAAACTTGGTTTCTGAGGATAACAAAAAGGGACAGAATAACAGGTTAATGGTAAAGTAAGGCATAATTTGGACCTGAGTATGATGATTTACAGGGTATCACATTGAGTAATCCAGAGAAGTGGACAGAGGGCAAGAGAAAAAAACATGTTTTAAAATAAATTAATTACAGCTGCACACAGACCCTTCTGCGAAATTAGAAGCAGCCTTACCAAACACAGAATACAATTCCAAATTAACAGGCTGTATTCATCTTGACAGCTAATCAAGCCAGGAAGCAACACAATAACAAACCATTTAAAAAGTGTGTGTGTGTGTTTGTGTGTGTGTGTGTGTGTGTGTGTGTGTGTGTTTAACAAAGAAGGGAGAACAAAAGATCGAAATACTAAGATGAACACAAAAAGCTTAGGTATGTGTATCAAGTGCCCGAGGAGACAGGGAACATTCCAAAGCAAGACTGAATGAGCCGGAGTGAGGAATGAGAAGATTGTCTTTTGTACAGAAATGTTTTTCTGTTTTATATATTTTAAGCATCACAAAGGAAGGGTAAGAGACAAATTCTAGGAAGAGATGCGGTTCTGGAGGCAACATGACCCAGGAAGAAAATAAACTATGATACAGAACAGTTTTTGAGGAGTACCTTCATATCATGCCCGAGGAACCTGCAAGGAGAGACAAAAACATGCACGTAGGCAGTGATAATGTACTTTAAGATTTATAATGATCCCACGGATACATTTTTTAAAGACAATTAAAATGATACAGGCGAAGAAAAGGTCTCCTTTTGTCCAACTGTATTCTAGGTTTCTGTCCACAGATTTTACCAGAAAGTTATGATAGAAATACTACGTTTGAATGGACCTCGTTTCCTCAGTTAAGACATCTATACCAGTTATTGCTTCCTCTTCTCATACTTTTTTTTTTAATTTTTATTTTCTATATTCTATGTTTACATTCCAAAGGCTTTCCCCTTTCCCAGTTCCCACCCACCATACTTCCCATAGTTCCTCTCCCCCCCCCAACTATTCCCCAATCATTCCCCCTCCCCCCTCGGTTTCTTTACTAAACTGGATGCAATCTTTACAGGCCCAGGGTCCTCTCCTTTCTTCTTCTTGGGAATCATTTGACTTGCTGTTTGTGTCTTGAGTATTTAGGGCTTCTGGGCTCATTAATATCCACTTATCAGTGATTGCATTTCATGTGCATTCTTTTGTGATTGGGTTAATTCACTCAGGATGATATTTTCCAGGTCTAACCATTTACCTACAAATTGCATGAATTCATTATTTTTAATTGCTGAGTAGTATTCCATTGTATAAATATACCACATTTTCTGTATCCATTCCTCCTTGGAGGGATATTTGGGCTCCT
This sequence comes from Apodemus agrarius, assembly GCA_964023405.1. Classification (NCBI taxonomy): domain Eukaryota; kingdom Metazoa; phylum Chordata; class Mammalia; order Rodentia; family Muridae; genus Apodemus; species Apodemus agrarius. The sequence continues at coordinate 55,449,565 of OZ030020.1, read as the reverse complement.
TCCAATTTCTGGCTATTATAAACAAGGCTGCTATAAACATAGTGGAGCATGTGTCCTTATTGCATGCAGGGGAATCCTCTGGGTATATGCCCAGGAGTGGTATGCCAGGGTCCTCTGGAAGTGACATGCCCAATTTTCTGAGGAACCGCCAAACTGATTTCCAGAGCGGTTTTACCATTTTGCAATCCCACCAACAGTGGAGGAGTGTTCCTCTTTCTCCACATCCTCGCCAGCACTTGTTGTCTCTTGAGTTTTTAATCTTAGCCATTCTGACTGGTGAGAGGTGGAATCTCAGGGTTGTTTTGATTTGCATTTCCCTGATGACTAATGATGTTGAACATCTTTTAAGGTGTTTCTCGGCCATCCGAATTTCTTCTGGTGAAAATTCTTTGTTTAGCTCTGTGCCCCATTTTTTGATAGGGTTATTTGGTTCTTTGGGGTCTAACTTCTTGAGTTCTTTGTATATATTGGATATTAGCCCTCTGTCGGATGTGGGGTTGGTGAAGATCTTTTCCCATTTTGTTGGTTGCCGTTTTGTCCTTCTGACAGTGTCCTTTGCTTTGCAGAAACTTTGTAATTTTATGAGGTCCCATTTGTCGATTCTTGATCTTAGTGCGTAAGCTATTGGTGTTCTGTTCAGGAACTTTTCCCCTGTGCCCAAGTCCTCCAGGGTCTTCCCAAGTTTCTTTTCTAATAGTTTCAGTGTGTCTGGTTTTATGTGGAGGTCCTTGATCCACTTGGAGTTGATCTTAGTGCAAAGAGATAAGAGTGGGTCAATTCGCATTCTTCTGCATGTTGACCTCCAGTTGAACCAGCACCATTTGTTGAAAAGGCTATCTTTATTCCATCGGATGGTTGTGGCTCCTTTATCAAAGATCAAGTGACCATAAGTCTGTGGGTTAATTTCTGGGTCTTCAATCCTGTTCCATTGATCTGCTTGCCTGTTGCTATACCAATACCATGCAGTTTTTAACACAATTGCTCTGTAGTACTGCTTGAGGTCAGGGATATTGATTCCCCCAGAAGTCCTTTTATTGTTGAGAATAGTTTTAGCTATCCTGGGTTTTTTGTTGCTCCAGATGAATTTGAGAATTGCTCTTTCTAGATCTATGAAGAATTGAGTTGGGATTTTGATGGGGATTGCATTGAATCTGTATATTGGTTTTGGCAAGATGGCCATTTTTACTATATTGATCCTGCCAATCCAGGAGCAAGAAATATTTTTTTATCTTCTGAGGTCTTCTTCGATTTCTTTCTTCAAGGACTTGAAGTTCCTGTTGTACAGATCTTTCGCTTGTTTGGTTAGAGTTACGCCAAGATACTTTATGTTGTTTGTGGCTATTGTGAAGGGTGTTATTTCCCTAATTTCTTTCTCAGCCTGCTTGTCCTTTGAGTACAAGAAGGCCACTGACTTGCTTGAGTTAATTTTATAACCTGCCACTTTGCTGAAGTTGTTTATCAGCTGTAGAAGTTCTCTGGTGGAGTTTTTTGGGTCGCTTAGGCAAACTATCATATCGTCTGCAAATAATGATAGTTTCACTTCTTCCTTTCCAATTTGTATCCCTTTGACTTCCTTCTGTTGTCTAATTGCTCTTGCTAGAACTTCAAGTACTATATTGAAAAGATATGGAGAGAGAGGGCAGCCTTGTCTAGTCCCTGATTTTATCCTCTTCTCATACTTACTGATCATCAGACGACTTTGCTTTGAGCATAAGATTTCTAGTATCTCAGGCTGTTGGCATTGCCTTTATTTGCCTGGCAGGGTGTGGGGCAGCACGACCTCATTGCTGAAGACAATTTAGTTTTGTCACAGGACTTGTGGGGAAATCAACCTGGCACTGACCTGGAAGCCTCCTGCCTGAGAGCTCGATCTCATAGTGGTGTTATGTAAGCTGCCACGGCAAACACGGCTATCAAAAAAGCTAGCTATAAAAACTGCAAATACAGTAATGACCATCCAGGGGCAATAGTGGCACTCATATCTTGAGGGTAACCACAGCTGTCTGATTTGGACTTACGACCCACTCAGTAGGAATGAACTCATGCCTAGAACTGTAAACCTAGCCAGGACCCTGCAGATGGCAAGCCATACGCCCTGGAGGAGAACCCATGTAGTGGTTTGAATGAGAATAGCCCCCTTAGGCCTATATAGTCTAATGCTAGGTCCCCAGTTGGCAGAACTGTTTGGGAAGGATTAGGAAGTAGGGCCTTGTTGGAGGAGGTATGATGTTGGGGGAAGGCTTCGAAGTTTCAAAAGACTCACATTCCCAGTGTGCTTTCTCTCTGCCTCAGGCATGAAGATCTCCATCTGTTCTCTTACAGACCTACATCGCTGGTCTCAGACATGGTCAGCCATGTTGGTGGTAGAGACTTAATTATACAAAACACCTCAAAAGTGCCAGGTAGTATTTCTAGGAGCTAGAAGGACACAGATAAACATAGTGGGTCCCAGTGTTCAAGGAAATCATGGCATAATAATTAAGAAGAAAAACCACAATATGTTGATCCAGTTGGAGCTAGAATTGAAGTTAGTGGACAGGCTTTAGGATTTTGAAGATCTGGGTTTGAACCCCAGGTCCACCCCTTCTTATTTTCAGAGTCATTAATGCTCCCCAAGGCTTTGCCATCTTGTCTTGTCATACCCTTTGATGGCATCCATCTTATATAGAAACAGATTCCCTTTAGCCACAGAGCTAGGCACGGATAGGCAGAACATTGTGTTTATTATCTCTAGCCACAGCAACAGGTTCAGGGATGGGCTGAGGATTTCATCAGGCCAATCCTTTCCTGAGAGTTTTTTCTATCTGGAGCTATAAAAGGATGAGGTTTGCTTTTGCTTCTTTTCCTTCTATGATGAAACTGTAAAAATGTCTCGTTTCAGTACTGTGGGAGAGAGTAAGGCAACCAAACACATTATTACCTGAAATGACATAGTCTATAAATATATATGTACAAACACAAACAACTTTTCTTGAGTGTTTCTTCAAATGTCACAAAAATAATTGACTATGTGTTCTCTTTATGTTATGAGATAGGAAAAAATTAAAAATTTTTGGAAATCTCCAATTATTCCTGGGCGTTTTCACTGGTGCATTGGAAAACGGTTTAAATAACTGATCATTTTGGGACCTTAGGTGTTGTACAAAGGTAAGCTTATAATTTATTTTCTGTATATGATACCTAATCAAGAATTATACCATATTATATTTTATTGCCTCAAATATATAAATATATATCTTATCATTGAAATATCCCTAACAATGATCAAGTGAAGGACTTTGTTCATTTTTTGATGACATAACAGAAGTGGTGTTACTTTCTCAATATCAACAGTTTTAGACTTGCTTAAATAGGGTCTATTTATATGGTATAAATGAGTGATCTACTTTTCATCTTGGTCAATAATTATTAAAATGAGGTCATCATCATGTCTAAGCAACATTTCTTAACAGCATGGAATAGAAGTTGAGTCTTATGGCTTTGTAGTGGCTGGTGGCTGGTGGCTGGTGGCTGGTGGCTGGTGGGTATGGGTATGGGGAGTTCTACACACTTGCTTCCCCTGTACCATCCAATCATCAGGAAGAAGTGTTGCTGAAAGAACTGAGAGCAGGAGGGATTATAGGTAGAGCAAGGAAGGGAGAGAGGGAGGGACAAAGGATGGGTTTCCATGATTTCTAATTACTTGTCCTTAAAGCCTGATATATCTTTCCCTGGGTTCCTTGAGTTTCAATAATGAATCCCTCTTATTGAATCCCAGAAAGTTTCTGTTTCCCACAACTAAAGAATCTCTAATTAAAACAAGCACTTGGTACTCTACCTAACATTTCTCAGTATTCTGTAAATATTGGCATTTTGTTACTGTGCTAAGGGATTTTGATTCAAAGTCATATAATAGACAGGGAAAGAAAAAGAGGTTAAGGATTTAGTTTGTAGCTGGGCAGCTGAGGAGGGTTGGAAAGGGCGGTTGATATTTAGACAGGTGAAGAAGGTGGGAAGCTAACGGCTGTCCAAAGAGATGTCCATCAAAGGCAGAATATGGCCTTCTAGGTGGAGAGAACTCGGCTGGGTGATGTCTATCTCACATATGAAGAAGGGACCTCACATTCCCTAGGATGGGATCAACACTGTATTCCCAAAGGCACGTATTTTTTTTTTTAAAATAGAAACATGTCAATAAGAACTTCCTGGAGCATCCTATTCTGACACTGGCATGCAAGATGCAGTGGAGAGGAGGGTACCTGTATTAAGAGCTGATGGCAGTTTGAGATAAGAAGAAAGGGAGGGAGAAGTGAGATATCAGTATTCTTTCCTTGTATGACATTACGTGGCATGTGCCAGAATGAGCATGTAAGTGGACTGGGTGTGGAGCCTCAGAATGACAGCCACAGATGCACAGTTACCTCATACATAGGAGCTGTCTTGACCACTTGTTTAGCTTATGAGTTGTATCCTTTCAGTCTGTTATTCATCCTCTCATATATCTGTCTTCTTCCTCATTCCTTCTTCCTCTATTCTTTACCTAGATACAAACAGTGGAATTCCCAGTTCTTCCTGGTAATTCTTCCTGGTAATGCTGTCTATCTTCAGATCATTGAAGATGTGTGTGTGTGTGTGTGTGTGTGTGTGTGTGCATGTGTGCTGTGTCTTTAAGTAGTGTGTATGTGTTGTCAGAGAATAATATGTAAAGAGCTTAAAACTAACAGTTTATAAAGGCAGAGCTGGGACCTCTTTCCCCTTTATTATGACATTTTGACGGCAAGAAAAATGACATGAGGATAACACTTATTGATTCACAAAAGCCCTTGTTTGTGGATTTGGATACAGATCCATCTGTGCATTCTAGACAAATCTATGTCTATTTGGGAGGTAAAATCTGTAGCTTTGTAGATATTGCCGTCAAAATTGACCTGATGGAGGACTCTGCTTTCCCAATGGGCAGCATAGAAGTAATGTGTAGACAGAGTTGGCTCAATAAATATGTTTATAACTAACACTGAGAATGGTATTGTGCATTTGAGGGAATAATTCTTACACACTAGAAGTGAGGGGAAAATAATTTGAGAGACTACCACTCTATTCTGACTATGCGGTCATTTTAATGACACTGTAAAAAGCAGAGATGGAGCAAAGATGTTTCTTTATGACAATTGACTGCCAACTCAGTGCTCTAACCTGGGATAATAAAGGCAGAACAGGGTGTGATAAAAAATTTACCATGCGGGCAATCAAGTGAGTAGCAAGCAGCTCAGAAAAATAAGAGTAAGGGAGGCATATAAAATGTAGTTTCAAGATAAATAAAAGTATGTTGTTATGCATCAATAACAAATCATGACTTGTTTTTCCAGGAGCTAGATCAAAGTGTGATGGCTTTGGACTTACAAAGACAAGGGTGTTGAGTTTATGGTGCCCATGGTTAGGAAATATGCCCGTTTTTATTTTGGTTTAAGTCATAAAATAACACCTGCTCACTGTAGAAGCACTAGACAAAATAATTTAAGCAGCACCTAAAAAGTCAAGTCTATAATATTTTAGAGAAATTTTGATATTTAGTATATAGTTAAAAATTTTCTATTTACATATTTAACTTACCCAACTTATTAAGTTATAAAGCTATAAAAGTTATAAACATAGGTTTTTTAATTTTTGAAATTAATACTTTGTGATCATCTTTCCATGTAGCTTGGAGCTGTATACACAGCACAAATGATAGCAAAGTGTTGCTTTCTGTTGAACCAATTCCATATTGCTACTCTGGAATCTGGCCATTTGTCTTTTAGGCCCATGATGTCAATTTAAAAATGTCTCATAGGATTTTAAATGCAACCATGCTAATTTTATATATTAATTGGGAAGATAGATTTATAAAAGTAGTAATTTTATCTTGAAAGAGTATATGTTTTAACTTATCTATATCTTTTATGTTTAGTAAAACTTGGCTGTTTTCTGAATAGTTGTGCATTAGCTTCTCATTAGCTTGACTCTCAGGTCTGTAGCATCAGTATCTTAGTATCAGCAACATCATCACCACCACCACCATCATCATCATCTCAGCATCAGCATTATCTACTCTTACTATGTGTGGTTTTCCTTCATTTTCTGCTCACTTAGTGTATATAAGAAAACCATCGCTTTTAAAATTATTTTCCTGTTTACTTTCTTACCAAGTGATCTAACTGGTTATTGATGTTGCTTTCAGTTGGCTCAAGTTTTCTAGTTTAATAATCAAGTCACTCACCACCACCGACTATTAATAAAAATGTTCTACATTTCAGTTGTCTTGTAGTTCTAGAATGATGCTGAACAGTAGGTGTGTGCATGCCTTGTTTCTCATCATCGGGGAGAGGACTCACTACTTGATGCTTGGTCATCAGTCAGTGCTGTTACTTGGTGGTTATGGGTAGAGTCTTTTAAGACCAAAGTCTGGTGGAAGGGAGTTGGGTCACTGGGGAATGCTCTTGAAGGGATGCCCTGGGCCCAGTCCTCTCTCTCCATCTCCTTTCCTGCGGCTGTGGATGAACAGTTGTCTCTGTCATCTCTGCCACATGTCACGACGATGACGCCTCGCTTCACCACAGCCCTCAAATCAGAAAGCTGAGTTTAGATCGAAGCTTTCAAAATTGTAAGTATAAAAATAAAGATTTCCTCTTTATAACTTAATAATTTCAGGTTATTTTATTTTAGTAAGAAATACCTGACATCATATATAGGAACATCAACTGAATTGAAAGTTTTCCTAATGCTACATTTTATATTTTTCTATTAAAACTGTCTGGAGCTATTAATTTATTTGAAACAGAATTTTGCTACATAGCCCAGAATAACCTTGAAATTGTAATCCTCCTGCTTCTTCCTTCCGAGTGCTAAAGTTGCTTTTCTGAGTTTTTACCTTACTAAAACGGTTGTCAAGATTTCAAATGAAATCAGCCTAAGGTTATATAATATGTTTAGTATTTGAAATCTTATTTTTTCGTGCTTAATTAATTTTTTTATCTAATAATAAAGTGTTGATTTTCTGTTTGTTTTTTGAGTCAGGGTTTCCCTGTAGAGCTCCAGCTGTCCTGGAACTCAGACTGGCCTCAAACTCAGAAATCTGCCTGCCTCTGCCTCCCAAGTGCTGGGATTAAAAGCGTGCGCCACCACCGCCCAGCAAAATGTTGAATTTTCAGATTTTCTGTCGATTGTCCTTTGGCCAAACGGTGCACACATTAGGTGACTGGGCTGTGCCACTTAAAACAGTTTCTTTATCTCTATCATTTTGTTTTAATGAAAGAGGCTACAGGAAGACTTTCTAGTTTCTATTTTTTTTGATATTTTGTTTGTTGTGTTTTTAATTTTAATGTCATATTATTTAACTTTAAAATCTTATTTCTCTTTGACTATTTTATCTGCCAGTAGAATATATAATCTACTGTAATAATCCTGTTAATTTTCTCTTGCCTCAAATACCACTTCAGTCCATATTGAGTCTTTATATATCCATTGTAGATATTCCCTTTTGTTTTTGGATAATGATGGATCTGTCTAATTTAGTAACGTTTCTTGCTGTTATTGCTGCTTTGGCCATTAGTATTACCCTTCATTTTCTTTGTTTGCACAGCCCTGGCGTAGCCCTGCCGACCTATGGTGCTAATCATTTCTCTTCAAAGGCACGCCTTATAAACAGCACGGCCTCATAGTTTGCTGTTTGTCTAATGCTCCTTTATTTTACTGAGAAGCTTTATCTTTTTCACATGCATTGGGCTTCTTTCTGCCATTTTAATTTATGCCTGTTCCCCAAACCCTGTCTTTGTTTAACTCTATCTTTTTTCTGTTTGTAACTTAACTGTTTTCGGTCTCCTTGTGGTTTTATTTCCCTTTTACACATTTGTTTGTTTGTTTATGGTAGAAGGAATCCTATGGAAAGGATGCGGAGGTCAGAGGACAACTTGCAGGAGTTGGTTCTCTCTTTCTCTCATGTGAGTCCTGGAGATTCATCTTCGGTTCTTATGGCAATAAGTGCCTTTACCTAACCAGTGCTAAGTCATCTGACCAGCCCACGACTGGATTTTCTTACTCACGGACTGGATTTCCTCAAACTACAAGCTGAAAGAAACCCCTTCTTCTCCTCCCCCTCCCCTCTCCTCCCTTCCCCCAGGTTGGCCTCGAACTCAGAAATCCGCCTGCCTCTGCCTCCCAAGTGCTGGGCTTAAAGTTGTGAGCCACCACCGCCCGGCGAAACCCATTCATCTTTAAGTCATTCTCATCAGGATATTTTGCCACAGAAATGAGAAAAAAAGAGTATAATTTAAACTTATTTTCTACATTGGAAAATATTTTTAAAAAGTCATTTTGGACATTGGCATATGATAATTATTTTTCCGTTGCTGTGGTAAATGCCATGACCAAATATGGCTCATGGGAGAAAACATCTTTTTTGACTTCAGGTTCCAGGTGGGGGAGAGGCACAAGGGTGGGGGAGACATGGTAGCAGGCAATGGGAACAGGAAGCCGAGAGATAAAGTCTTAATCACACAGGAAGCAGACCAGTGACCTGGAAGTAGACTGAAGCTATAAACTCTCAAAGCCCGCCCCCAGTGACATACTTCCGCCAGCGCCTCCTAAAGGCTCTAGAACTGTCCCAAACACCTCCACCAACAGGGTATGTGAAAATATGAGCCTGTGGGGATGCTTCCCACTCAGATCTCCGCAGTATTGTTTCAGAGTCTTTTGAAAATTGATTATGTAGGTTTTGAACATCCCTGATCAGAACGTGGTTTCATATCGCTGAACACAGGTTTTTACTGAGACATTTATATCTGAGTTTTCTTTATGAGCTTAAACATTTGTGAACTCTCAGCATGCTGGAGTGGTCTTGCACGTGTTTTTCAAGAAGAGCACAGGATTGCTTTTCTTTCTGAGTCCATGTGTGTTTGTTTACCTAGCTGCTTCTCTAGTATTAAGATTTTGACATTTAAATTATCTTCAAGACTCTACAGCTATTACTTCATTTTCTATTTGTCACACCACCCAGAAGTTAGATGAAAAATGATGTTTATTCTTCTTGCATGTTACTTATCTAGATTGGCATGTTTGCAGTATTGCCTCCAAATTTTACTGAGTATATAAGTGAGTTTATTTGGAGAGAGTATGTATGATAGGTTTGATGGTAGATCCTCTCTATATATCGCCATAATGGCTTTTGTTGTTACTGTTGATTGAACTGCAAAATATCTGTAATCCCTTCATTTTTTAAAAATTCAACTTTTAATGATGACAAATGTCAAATGGATCAAGATGTGATCAGTTTCTTTCTTAGAAGGATACAGGACCACAGATTGTCCTAGGTCCACAGGAAATGATAGTAGAGCTCAATCAACATGTAGTTGAAAATATTTGAGGTTAAATTGAGAACCAGAGGATGAAGCTGGCAAGATGGCTCAGTGGGCTTTGTGCTTGCCACAAAGCCTGGTAACAGGAACTTGATTTCTAAAACCCACATAAAGGTGGAAGGAGAAAACTGATTCCACAAAATTGTCTTCCGCCCTCTACACACATGTGGCATATGTCTGCCAATACTAATGCTAATACTGATACTGATACTAATATTAGTACCAATATATAAAACTAACAAATAAAACAAAATAATAAATTTTTACAGTAATGACAACAACAATAAATATGACAACAATAACAGTAATAATAATCAGAGCCCAAGGGGTGATGTTATCTAGCCAGGAGACTGATTTCTACAGAGTGTAATGGAACATTATGGAAAGAACCAAAGGAAGCCAGGTTCCCAAATCACAGCAAACAAACCTGTCCTTATGTTATGAAAGAGTTATCGACTCTCTTCAACCCCTCTGAGAGTTGTCTGTTTGCTGCTCTGAGCCTCATCTCACCACATACACCACTTGGTTTTGCGTGTCATCAAAGGCGCATGCAGGACCAGGGCAGAGGAGCACTGCTGAGACCCTCAGCTTCATAGGGAGAGAGGCCGGATGTTCCTGCGTTCTCAGCTTCCTGTGTGTAGTTGCTCGTTCCCTTCTGTTGAAAGTCACACACTGCTCCGTCCTGTTTGAGCTCGCCCAGCTCCGGTTCCTTGTGAGGTGCTGGCTTGTACGCCTCATTTCCGTGGGTCATGGCTGGCTCACAGTCCATCAGAGCACCCACCCTCTGGCTTTCCTGGACTCTTCTCTGTGTCTGCATTCCTGGAGGGTAATAGCCTCCTCTCCGGGTTCCCCCTCTTCTATGGTTTCTCTGCTTCTGTGGTTTGGCCCTCCATCTCTGCAGGCTACTTGTGTGATCACATCTTCCCTGAATTTTCAAATGACCTTGGTGTTCTTAACTTCTGAGCTCCAAGGACCTACTGAGTCTCTCATCTTTCCTCTACCACCTGCCTAATCATTTCTGGGTCTCAGTGTTGTTTTGCACATATAATTTACTTCTGGATACTGGGACATGTTTTTTGTTTGTTTGTTTTTGATTTTGTTTTTAATCAGGACAGCTAGTTTCTTTCGCCTCTCCTCGCAGCACAAAATTTTAAAATCCTCACTGTGGATTCACTACCCATTTCCTTTTGTTTGTCTAGAGTTCTAGTTTCTTTTTGTGCCATTAGTAAGGTAGACCACATTCTCCTGTTAGAAAATCTCTCTCAGCCTGGTAGACGTGTGAGAAGGGAGACAGACATGGTGTCGGTGCCCCTCCTCCCAGGCTTTATTGATTGTTTCTCTCAGTGATCTCAAAGCTCTTCCTCCTGCCAAGGGCTTTCTGAGCTACGCAGCCCACTCTGCGCAGAGTCTCACCAGGATCGCTGCTGATGGAAACACAGTGGTATTGTTACTGAAACCCACATGGTATTCCCGCAATCCTCCTGCTGGACCTCATCTTAGTCCAATGTCAGAGTTTGTCTTTTTAGGATTCCTCTTTTTTTCTCCCCTATGTGGGTTAACATTTTTCTTTGTTTGTTTTGATATTCTATTTCTTTTTTTAAAATTTTTTCCTTTTTTATTGGATATTTTATGTATTTACATTTTAAATGTTATCCCTTATCCCAGTTTCCCCACCAGAACCCCCCTCTTCTACCCCCTCCCCCTGCTTCTATGAAGATGCCCCCCTCCCACCTCACTGCCCTGGCATTCCCCTATACCGGGGAATCGAGCCTCACAGGACCAAGGGCCTCTCTTTGCACTGATGTCCAACAAGGACATCCTCTGCCACATATGTGGGTCCCTCCATGTGTACTTTTTTGTTAGTAGTTTAGTCCCTGGAAACTCTGGATGGTACTGGTTGGTTGATATTGTTTAAGACAGGTCTTAACTCAGTTAGGTAGGTCTTGCACTCAGAATTTTGCCTCTGCTTCTTGATTCCTGGGGGAGCAAGCACGTACCTCTAAGACCCGGCTGGGCTGACATATCTTCATGAAAACCCATGCTTAGATGAGGTGGTCTCCACATGGCTCTGAGTATGTGCCTCCCAAATACTTAGCTTTCCCACTGAATTTCAGTCTCAAGCACATTTTTAAGGGTTCAGAAACCATCTATACACACCATTCTGACTAACAGTCTGCTTAACAATGGGATGCTGATGTGTTCCGAGATGTTCCTACTTCAGAAAAGAAGAAAGCACGAGGAGGAGGCACACTGTGAGGTCCAGGGCTGACCACATGCATTTGAGCTCATTGCCTTCTCACAGTGATGCTCCAATGGTCACCCCTCCAAAATACAGGCACATAGAAAACCATAGACCATCCCTCCAAAATACATGCACTCACAAAACCATGTGCCACCCCTCCAAAATAAAACACACAGTCAAAACCACATACCAAAAAGCTAGAGAGGAAATATCTATAGGAAACAGGGATGCTACATGAAACAGTCCCCAAACAGAAAAGTTTTTCCTAGAGACAATGCAGGTGGTCTAGATGTAAATAAATAGTACATAATTGCAGTGAGTATTACAGGTAGATAGAATTTTCAGAGGGAAGTCCCGAGAGGTGTCACAATGTCATTAGTGTTCTCTGATTGTTCAGGATGGAAGGATATGATAAATATATAAAGCAAGTGGTAAAATGTTGATATTTTTTAAATTTGGGATTCAATAATTTTGATATAAATTTCTACATTGTTGTGTAAAGTTGAATACATGTTATAATCTATTGCTAGATAATTAAGAATAGCTCTCTCTCACCTGCCACCTCTCATTCTTGGTGTAGGCACATGATTCTTAAGATACACTCACCTGTGTGTGTGTGTGTGTGTGTGTGTGTGTGTGTGTGTGTGTGTGTGTTTGTGTGTGCATGTGGAGGCCAGAGGTAGATGCTGAATATCTTCTTATATATCTCTATACTTAGTTTTGAGACAAGATCCCACTGAACTTGGATCTCCTCTTTCTGGGAGCTCTGGGGACCTCCTTGCCTCTGCCACCCAGAGCAGCTGTGTCCTATTGTGCCTCATTTTAATGTGGGTGTTAGGGATTTGAACTTGGGTCCTTATGATTGTGTAGTACGTTTCCCACTGAACTGTGTCCCCAACCTTAGAACATATTTTTTCCATCTTTTAAGAACAATTCCTATCTATTCCTGTTTCCTTTTATTGAAAATAGATTTTTCCCATCCAATATATTCTTTTTTCCATTGACTGGTGTATGATGACATTTTGAAGTAGTTTTGATTTGCATCTGATGACTGAAGATGTTGAACATTTCTTTAAGTGTTTCTCAGACATTAGTGTTTTCTCTTTTGAATTTTCAGTTTCTATCTGTATTCCAGTTTTTAACTTGGTTATTTGTTTTCTTGAAGACATCAAGTTTTTTGAATTCTTTGTATTTTGGATATTAGCCCTCTGTTTGGATGCATAATTGGTAGAAATCTTTTCCCATTCTGTAGGCTGCTACTTTGCCCAAATGATGATGTTCTTTGCTATATGGAAGTTTTTCAGTTTTATGAGATCCCATTTATTAATTTTTGATCTTAGTGCCACTGCTTTTGGTGTTCTAACCAGAAAGTCTTTTCCTGTGGTTATGAGTCTGAGACTATTTCTCACCTTCTCTTCTATCAGATTCAGTATATTTGGCCTTATGTTGAGGTTTTGACTCATTCGTGATTGAGTTTTTAACAGAGTGATAAGTATGGATCTATTTCTATTTTTCTACATGCAGACATCCAGTTTGACCAAAAATGTTTGTTGAAGATACTCTCTTTTTCTCAGGGCGTATCTCTTGTTTCTTTCTTTATTTTTTTTTAAAAAAACTCATGCTCTATACACTCTAGTGTATAGATTTATGTTTGGTTCTCCAGTTCATCTATTGATCAACATATGTGTTGCTATGTCAACAGCATGTTGTATTTATTACTATAACTCTGTGGTACAGTTTGAGATTGGGAATGGTGATGCCTCCAGAAGTTCTTCTATTATTCAGGATTGTTTTCCTTTTCTGAGTTTTCTGGGTTTCCATAATGAGGCTGAACATTATTTTTTTCAGGTTCTGTGAAAAATTGTGCTAGAATCTTGATGGGGGATTGCATTGCATATCTGGATTGATTTTGGCAGGATGGCCATTTTTTACTGTGTTAATCCTACCTATCCATGAGCATGAGGGAGTCTTTCTGTCTTCTGATAGCTTCCTCACTGTCTTGAAGTTTTTTATCCCACAAGTGTTACACCTGCTTGCTTAGAGTTACTCTGTATTTTATGGTTTTTCTTGAGGCTATGATGAAAAGTGTTGTTTCCATGATTCCTTAGTCCATTTGTTATTCGTATACAGGAAGGCTACTGATTTTTTTTTTTTTTTTGGTTTTTCGAGACAGGGTTTCTCTGTGTAGCCCTGGCTGTCCTGGAACTCACTCTGTAGACCAGGCTGGCCTCGAACTCAGAAATCCACCTGCCTCTGCCTCCCAAGTGCTGGGATTACAGGTGTGCGCCACCACGCCCGGCAAGGCTACTGATTTTTATATTTATTTTGTGTTCCTCTACTGTGCTGAAAACACTTATGAGCAATAGGGGTTTCGTGATGGATGTTTAGGGTCACTGAAATATGCTATCATGTCCTTAGCAAATAAAGATACTTTGACTTCTTCTGGCCCTATTTGCATCCCATTAATGTCTTTCAGTTGTCTTATTGCTGTAGATAAGATTTCAGGTACTGTGTTGGATAGGGATGGAGAGAGAAAGGACAGCCTTGTCTTGTTCCTGACTTCAGTAGAATTGCTTTGAGTTTCTTTCCCTTTCGGATGACACTGGCTGTGAGTTTGCTGTAAATCACCTTCATTATGTTTGGGTATATTCCTAATCTCTCCAGGACTCCCACCTCATTTTCTTTCTTTCTTTCATCCCTCCCTCCCTCCCTTGTTCCCTTCCTCCCTCCCTCTCTCCCTCCCTCCCTCTCTCCCTCCCTCCTGCCCACCCATCATACTGAATATTGAACCCAGAGCATGGTGGGCGGGCATTTTATCATGGAGCTACAACCTCAGCTCTCAAATTTCTTTATTATCTTCGAGAGATCTGTTTTCTGTTTTCTAAATGACAAAGCTACTAAAAAAAAAAATCTGTATTTTAATGTATGAGTCCCAATTTACAGATATTCCTTTCTCTTTTGTTTAGTTTTTACCCTCTTACCATGGTAAGTAGTGGGTTTCATTACATTCTATGTTTAAAAAGAAAATCCACTAAAGAGACAAGGATAAGCAGGAGGCAAGAAGGAAAACAGGTATTTCTTGTGTATTTTTTTTCTGATTGTTGAAAACAGCATCTCACATTCAATGATAGTTACTTACACACACACACACACACACCCACCCACACACACACACACACACACACACACTAATGTGCATACACATACCGTACGCAGGACCATGCGTGCACATTCTAACTTCCCTGGGACAAGTCCATTGTATGTGGCTACACACGAGATCTCTTCAGTGATACTTTGGTCCCCTCAATTAGCATGAACTTTTCCCGAGAAAAGAGTTGTGACCCTGTAGCCTTTGTAACACCAACCACAAAGCTAAAGCACTAAATTCAAAGGAATCTTAGTCACTCTTCTTTTCTTTAACGTTTCCACAGCACTGGCCATGTTGAAAGACTGTGGAAATTCCATTTTCTTCTTGCTCCTCACCTTCACTGTTTTAGGCCGGCCGGAGTGAGGTTCCTGCCAACGGATGGGTCTCCCTACCTGCAGCTTTATCTTCTGACCCCTCCCCATCGCATCTTTCACATCACTGCCAAACGTAGCTGATTAGTCCCCATCCAGTCTTAAAATAGCTAAGCAATCCGTATCCAGTCGGTCTGTTCCAGCGGACAGAGGATGCTCAATTCGCTCCTTCCTAACAGGACCAATCTTATTTTGCCTTCCTGAAACCTCCTCAGCAGCCCCAGGAGACAACAGGTGGCTCTTCAAGCACTCACTATGGCTAACTTGGGCCTTTGAAGAACACTGTAGCTCTGGCTCTGGAGATGCCATATCAGCTGCAGTGGAGAACAGATGATGGGGGGGGGGAGGGGATTTTCTGAACAATTGCACTCTCAGCTGTCTGAGTAAAGTGTTAATTACCACTTGAAAACAATACTGTTGTTTGTGTCCCGTGACCTAGAGGAGACATTCCATGGGTTGAGAGCAGAGTGGAGTGGAGTGGCTCCTGGTCATCAGCTCTGCTGTGTTGTTTGGGCGTGGGAGAGGATGGTGGTTAGCATGGGGAGGCCAGAGGGCAAAAGTGCAGGGGGAGTGACAGATGCCTCCATTTGTCTGAACTGACTCTAAACCGCCATAATCACAAGAATCAAGTTTCCTGGAGAACAGGTTCACGGGTGAAATAAAGGCTTCACGGAGGCTATTTTTAACTATATTTTGATGCTGTTAGCCCTAGTTTGCCTCTGTATGTATCATAGCCATGGTGACCATATATTTTCCAGGTTAGCATGGGTCAAAGTGGTAAACGTTAATGTTTATTTAGGAAAATATTTAATATTTACTTTAGACAATATTTGCAGTCACCATAGTTGTGGAGGGGAGACTCAGATGACCAGCTCTTATTAAAGCAAACAGGAAAAATTGAATCTGCTGAAGGAAAAAAGAAGTACAAAGTATGAAATGTAGATGACTCTGGCAATGGCAGAACAAACATGTCACTGGCCCTGAGTCATCTCCAGGGTTTGAGGGCATCCCTGCCCTCCCCCCCCACATTGGTCCTGAGTCATCTATCTCCAGTGTTTGAGGGCACCCCCCCCACATTGGTCCTGAGTCATCTCCAGTGTTTGAGGGCATCCCCGCCCTCCCCCCCCCACATTGGTCCTGAGTCATTTATCTCCAGTGTTTGAGGGCATCCCCCCCTCCCGTTGGTCCTGAGTCATCTATCACCAGTGTTTGAGGGCATCCCTCTTCCTCCCTTTGAAGGCCATCTTACTTTGTAGGAAGGTTGTCCTCAGTGGGTAGAGCAGTGGGCTCCTGTCCTTGCACTTCTGTTTGTGTTTGATGGTGGAACGCACTATCCGAGGATGGAAAGCACAGAAGAGAGCAGTGTCTGGGTATTTATTTCCTTTATTTCTTTTACTTAGTGTGATTGCTGTCTCCTTTACCTGGAGGTCCAGCTCCTACCAGCTCCCCATAACTTCGTTTGCCACTTGGGTCTGGACTGGGAACAGTTTTCTGCTACTAACTAGTTCTGGGGAAAAAAAAATATACTGAACCTCGCCTATACATTTGTCAAGCATATCTTAAACTCACTCAGTCACCAGGCTTGAGAGTATCACATTTCCTGTTGGAACCCTAACTGATGGGGTGTTATTCTTGAGTAAATGAAGGGTTAGAAGGGTGCCCCAAGGGCTTTTGTGGTGCCCTCCAGTGCGGGCAGTTCAATTGATTTATCTAAGTTGCATCTAGGCCAAGGATGAAAGGCAAAATTCTGGCTGTGTGTGGCTTACGTTGCTGCATTTTGAGATGCTCTCTGGGTCACTAGCCCATGGCCAGCGCTTGCTCCACAGCACTGGCTTTTATTTGGAACCTGGGAGAGAGGAGAAAATAAGTCTTGTTCGTGAAAACTTGCTGGCCCAGAAAGAGCCTTCTGCGTCAGCAGATGAGAGCAGACAGCTCCTCTCCAGTGACACTCTTCTCTCCTCCAGCACTGGTAGCTCAGATCCATCCTGGCATTGGGCTGCCTGGCGCTTCCAGCCTGGTGACTCCTGCAGTCATCTATGACATTCTCCTTGCAAAGCATGGTTCCATTAGTAAGTTAAACGTCCTGTGTTTCAAACCAACCCACCAACCTGCACTAGTTGGCCAAGTTGTCTGGGTGAAATCACAAAGAAACCACAGTGTCCCGTGTCTCCTTTTGGCCTTCCCTCTGGGGACACAGAGATCTTTTCATGGTTAGAGTGGGGACTTGTTTCCTTTCTGAGTGCTTGTGGTTACCTATCTCCAAAGCTGTGATGTCTTTCTAATTAGGGATGTTGCTGGTCCAGCCTGATGAGATAGATGCTAGGAGTTCGTTAGCTGTTATTACTCATTGCCTGGGAATGATGTAAGTGAATTGCCCGTAGTTTGAAATTTGATCAGTTTTATTCTTTGCATACTTTTCTGCTCAATTGTTCCCTACAGGAAAGCTTCATTTGACTTTTCTAATCTGGTTCATTAGGGAAAAAAAAAAAACCAAAAACCAACCAACCAATCAACCAACCAACAAAAACAAACAAATAAAATCTGGTCAGATTAAAAAAGTGATCAAGGATAATTTTCCCAAACCAGACACTACCCTGATGAAATTCTCAGAGGACAGGAGTAAGGCAGAGGTAGCTAGAGTTGAGTATCCTGGGAAAGAAATAGTAAATAGCAAACCAGTTATTTCAGGGGGCAACTATTTGCCTCACCACTAAAGCATGGCTCAGGATGGAAAATTACTCAGAGGAAAGTAGGAAGCAAATGGATTGAGTTGCTATGGGAACGCAGTTGGGGGAAAAAACCCACGAAATATGTAAATACTGTAATTTGGTATTTTAATGTACTTCTTTTCCATGAAGAAAATTCCCTGACAACGAAAACTAACAGCTCATTCCCCTGCTGCACAACTCTGATTGACAGAGGCTGGGCGAATAGGTGTCTGAATTCAGTTTTGCCCCTAGGAGCCAATACATCTATAAAAAAAAAATCAAGCATCTGCAACAGTGGCTCTCAATATGGGGTCCATATTAGACACACTCACTCAGGGGACTTGTGAAAACTCAGCCGTACCAGAGGTCAATGACATTAGATTCTTTGGGGGTGGGGACTGCGCTTTTTGTTTGTCTTGGGTTTGATGTTTCGAGATAGCATCTTGCTGTGGTGAATTTGTGACCCTCTGACCTCAGATCCCCCAAGGGCTGAGATTTGAGCGACTATACCTATCCCATGCTTGAAAAAAAAAAAAAAAGCAAAGAGAAAACAAAGGGGAATAAAATACCTCCAGTCAATTCTGCTCTTGCCACTCCCTGTGAATTGTGTAGGGACCCACGGGCCGCAGATCCTTATTTGATACATTCGCCATTATCAGTTGCTTATTTTGCTGTCTGACTTTCCTAGGTTTTGTTGTACCCACTTTTAACTGATTTGGACATTTAAATACTGATAATGGGAAGTGATTAGCAATCATTAATCTTCCATTATTAGTGCCATTATCCTCCCGGTAATAGATTAGTGTTTCTCTGAGTTGGAGAAAACATGTGATACTCTATTACAAATCATGATCATTTAGCCACAATAATAATAATGATTAACTGCTGTTATTTTTAAAGTTCTAGATTGATCATCATAATTTGGGAAGTTTGGATGTTGCTTTAAGTGTTGATATCAATCTATATTTTTGTAATTACCATCATTAATTAGCATTAGTTATGTGGCAAATCAATAAGCGTGCACGTAGACATAGTTCTTCAACCTGCTTAATCATAGTCCATACCAGAGGTAGTAAATGGTACAATTTCTATTTTCCCAATGGGAATCAGATTGCATACAGGATCACAACATTTAAAAGTTTGTTCTGTTAAAATTCTGACATATCTGGGTATAGAACACCGAAATCCCAATTTCTTCTTTTCTGCCTGGCTCTTGCTTCTTTAACTCTGTCCAGTGAGACATCCCAATCTTTTTTCCTATGGTTTGAAAAAACAAAGTACAATTTAGCCCAGAGGTTACTGCTATCTGGAAGAACTGGAATGGATAAGGGATGTGGGCTGATAGGAAAGCAAGCGTGAATGCCTGGTGAAAATCACATTTGGCGTTGAATCTAAATCCAGGTGCTCGCTTCTGAGGTAGCTGGAGAGCTCACCCTGGGGAAAGCTTGATTTCTTACGAAACAAGCTCATTCTTATTATCTGCAGCAGCAGGGTTGCACACTGTCGCTTTGGAGTCAGCCCCTGGGTGCAGTCTGGCTATGTTCAGGTTAGTAGCTTATGCTGTGGGTCACTTGGGTTTTCTATCTTCTCTTCTAAGTGTCTCTGAGATGACCCCTTCAGGCCCTTGACAAGAGTGTTTTTGTTTTTCTTGTTGTTACCTGTTCCAAGAGTACCACAGTTGTCCTTCCCATAGTAATTAAGTAAAATTTATTTTTAAAATATGAGTCCTTCTGCTCAGGGCAGGAAATAGTGCTACTCAGTCTCTTGTCCAAATGATGGTGTGCCCCCCTCCATTTGGATTAGAAAATAGATATGGTTGAATAATTTTTCTCTAATTTATTATTTGAAACTTCCCTACATTGTATCCTTAGTAACAAAAACCCAAAACAAACTTCTTTGTTACAGAAAGTTTCAACTATACCTCCAGAGTAGAGATTTTATAAAAAGTGCCTATGAATCATTTAGGTTTTGGTTTTTCTCATTTTTAAATTTACATTATATTCCAACCACAGCCCATTTCCTTCCTCTCCTCAGAGTCCCACCCTTGCAAATTCCTCCCCCACCACCCTCTCTCTTTCTCCTCGGCAAAGGGGAACCCTCTCTTGGTACGACCCTACACTGGGACATCTAGTCCCAGCAAGACTAAGTACCTTCCCTCCCACTGAAGCCCAGCCTGGTAGTCCAGGTAGAGAAAGGGGAGCCAGTGGCAGACAAAACAGTCATAGAGATCCACACTTCAATTGCTAGGGGACCCACATGAAAACCAAGCTGCACATCTGCAATACATGCGTGTGAGAGTCCTAGGCCCGCCCCTGCATACTCTTTGGTTGGTGGTTTATTCTCTGTGGGCCCAGGTTAGTTGACTCTGTAGGTCTTCTTGTGGTGTCCTGGGACCCTCCAGCTCACTCAGTTCTATCCCCCAGTTTTCCAGAAGATTCCCAAGCTCCACCTGATATTTGCTCCATGGGTCTCTGCATGTTTCCATCTGCTGCTAGATGAGGCTTCTCAGGAGACAGTTATGCTAGGTTCCTGTCTGCAAGCATATCAGCATCATTAATATTGTCAGGGGTTGGCTCTCTCCGATAGATGGGTCTCAAGTTGGGGCAGTCATTGGTTGGCCATTTCCCCAGTCTCTGCTCTATCTCTATCTCTGCACATCACGTAGGCGGGGAAAATTTGGGGTTGAAGGTTTTGTGGGTGGGATGACGTCCCTCCCACTGGAAGTCCTGCCTGGCAACAGGAAGTGACCACTTCAGTCTCTATCCCCCACTGGTAGGAATCTCAGCTGAGGTCACCCCCATAGACTCTCTATAACCTCCCCCGTCCCATGTCTCCAGCTGGTCCCAGAGATGCCCAACAGTTTCCATTCTCACTCCCAGGTTTCTCTTGCCCAAAAAATGAAAAATCAAGGATATTTTTCTCAGACTTATTTGAGAAAGTTGCAGAGACGATCAATACTCTGAAACATTGAGAGATGTGCAAACCCAAAGAGTTGCTACCCCAGAGATCTGCTATACAGAGAAACCACTGATAATATGGCAATTGGATGGTAACAGGTAATAGGCTAGGTCTGATGAATCAATGCAGGTGACGTGTGGGCTGGCCAGAGAAGGAGAAAGCCCTGGTCCACTATTGTCTTAGGGCAGAACCTTCACATTTCTTTGTATTTCACTGCCAGGAATTGCACCCTTTTCTCAAGTGAATATCTCAGAAAGACTCTCCAAGGCCTTTTATAGGCTGAGAGAAGGACTAATGCCCAAAGGTAGCTCGTGCCTGGATCAGTCTTCCCAACAAAGGCACACTGTCCAGGGAAAGTATACCCCAGAGCTTATCCCATCAAAGAGAGCTAATCTGTCCTGGTCTCCTTTAGCCTTGTGTTCTTACTTAAGAGGCAGGGCAGTGACATCGCTATGGAGGTGCACATGGAAACCATGATATTAATACAGGCGTAGCAAAGACAGATTTAGTCATATAGTTAGCTCCTTCCCAACTCACCATCACACTTACAGGAACGTAGTAATATAGTGGTTACAGCTGAAACAGTTGCAAGATCCAGATCCCCTCTGAGTAAATACATAGGAAGCTCCGGGCCCAAAGTAGAGATCAAAACAAGATCCCTGGAAGAATCTGATACCCGAGGCTCTCATAGCTGTGGAAAACATATTAAGAGGATTCCTCACACTAACACCCTGTTACCCAGTATGCATGCCTGTAAACAGAACAACAGAAAATAAAATAAAATCTCAGGGCTTGTGAAAGGCAAAGATAAAATAATCTGAAGAGAGAAGTAAGCATTGGGACTAGGCTAGGTCTGAGCAGATGCTGGATTTATCAACTGTGGAGTTTGAAAGAATGATATATTTTTCATTTACATTTCAAATGATTTCTCCTTTCCTGGTCTCCCCCCCAAATCCCATAAGTCATCTCCCCTCCCCCTGTTCCCCAATCAACTCCCTCCCGCTTCCCTGGCCTGGTATTCCCCTATACTGCGGCATGGAGCCTTTCCAGGATCAGGGGCCTCTCCTCCCTTTGATGTCCAACAAGGCCATCTTCTGTTGCCTATGTGGTAGGAGCCATGGGTAACCCCATGCGTACTATCTGGTTCATGTTTTTGTCCCTGGGAGCTCTGGGTGTGCTGGGTGGCTCATATCATTGTCCCTCCTATGGCGCTGCAAACCCCTTCAGCTTCTTGGGTCCTTTTTCTAGCTTCCCCATTGGGGACCCTGTGTTCAGTTCAATGGCTGGTTGAGTGTGTCCCCCTCTGTATTGTCATGCACTAGCAGAGCCTTCTTGATGACAGCCATCTCCGGCTCTGGTCAGCAAGTACTTGTGGGCATTGATAATAGTCTCTGGGTTTTGTAACTGTATATGGGATGGATCACTAGGTGGGGTAGTCTCTGGATGGTCTTTCCCTCAGTCTCTGCACCACATTTTGTCTCTATCTCCTTCTGTGGGTATTTTGTTCCTCCTCCTAAGAAGGACCAGAGTGTCCATACTTTGTTCTTCCTTCTTGGGCATCATTTGATATGTGAATTGTATCTTAAGTATTCAAAGCTTCTGGGCTAATATACACTTATCAGTGAGTGCATACCATGTGTGTTGTTTTGTGATTGGGTTACCTCACTTAGGATGATATTTTCCAGTTCCACACATTTGCCTTAGAATTTCATGAATTCATTGTTTTTACTAGCTGAGTAGTATTCCATAGTGTAAATATACCACATTTTCTGTATCCATTCCTCTGTTGAGGGATATCTGGGTTCTTTCCAGCTTCTGGCTTTATAAATAGGGCTTCTATGAACATAGTGGAGCATGTGTTCTTATTACATGCTGGAAAATTTTCTGGGTATGTGCCCAGGAGTGGTATAACAGGGTCCTCTGGTAGTATTATGCCCAGTTTTCTGAGGAACCACCAGACTGATTTCCAGAGTGGTTGTACCAGCTTGCAGCCCCACCAGCAGTAGAGGAGTGTTCCTCTTTCTCTACATCCTCTTCAGCACCTGCTATCTCCTGAGTTTTTGATCTTAACCATTCTAATTGGTATGAGGTGAAATCTCAGGGTTGTTTTGATTTGCATCTCCCTGATGACTAAAGATACTGAACATGTCTTTAGGTGTTTCTCAGCCATTTGATATTCCTCAGGTGAAAATTCTTTGTTAAGCTCTGTACCCGAAAGAACGCTTTTCAAGTTAAGTGCTACAACAGAATTAGTAGTGTGCAGAAACAGAGCCAGGCCCAGGAAGACTGGTGAATCTAAGGAAGAATCACAGGAGATACCCTTTCATCAGAAAACCCTTGGCCACTATCAGTTATTCAGCTCTGGTTTTCTTCTTCTGGTACTCCAGTCACACATGTTACACACCTTTTGGTGTGTGCTAACTGCAGGGCTTAGATGATCCATTCTGGGCTCGGGAGATGGGTAATCCATCTTTTCTTTACTTATCATTGCAGCATGGGAACTTTTTATTGATCTGTCTTCAGACTCAAGGAATCTATATTGTGGGATGTCCACTCCAAGGATAAGCCACCAAAGGCCTTCTTTCACTCTATTGCAATGTTTCTAGCATTTATCAAAATACAGACAGAAGCACATGTTCAGAAAAGTACAAAACACTGGTTAAAAAACACTATACTTAAGCAAATGGGAAGTTATTCTGACTTTGTAGGTCAGAACACTCAGTGATGTTTCTGTTTTCTTCATGTTGACCTGTAGACTCAAAACGTACATTATTTAAAATCTCAGCAAGCTATTTTGTGGCTATTGACAACTGCTTGTGTAGTTTATATGGACTGGGTAATAGAGTATGAATAGATACAGAGGCCAATGGTACTGATTAGGACACAGAAACAGATGAACAAAAATATAAAAATACAGTCCACCAACCCTCAACAAAGAAGCAAAGGGAATTTAATGAGGAATGCATCAACTTTCAGTAAATGCTGCTGGGATTTTTGGATACCTCTGTGTAAAAACAAAATCATAGAAAGAGATTTTAGGTCTTTCACAAAATTAATTCAGAATGGATTATACATTCTATTTCAAAACGCAAAACTATAAATTTTCTCAAAGAAAAATAGGAAGAATTTCAGATGTCCTTGTGTTTGTTAATGACCCTTTATCTACCAAACCAAAATAAAAAATAAAATCCATGAAAGAAAACTGGATCAATTGAGCTTTTGAAAAACAAAGAATTCTTATCGATGAAATATGCTATTATGAGGACAAGAGAAACCAAAGGTGGGAAGAACACATATTTGGTGAAAACATCTTAGAGAGTGAATGTCAGATAAAAGACTTGAATCCAAAATATACAAAAGTTTACAGATTACATAGTAAGAAAACAATCAGAATGCACGAAGAAGTCTGATATTTACGTTACAATTCACAACACCACCACACAAGGAACTGTATTAAAGGCTCACAGCAGCAGGAGTTGAGAACTACTGTTTTAGAGAGATAGGATTAAAGGTATATATGTGATGTATGTAATGCTTCTATGTTACAGGCATGTACAGGTGAGTGCTACCACTTGGCTTCACCCATAAAGTTTAAAGATACATTTCTAAAAGCAACACACCTGAAATAGTAACATTTCTGAGTCAGATTTTATAAAATTACACAAATGATAAGGTCAGTGTTAGAGATTCAGGGGCGTGAGGGACGAGGCCGAGTAGATGAAGAGCAGAATATGTTTCTTTTCCTGAGACAGTAGACTGTTCTCTTAGATGATGTAATAGTGACAATATAGATTTCTCAAGATCCGGAGGATTTTGAAACACAAAGAATGAACTTTATTACTTCAAATTAAAAGCTCATTAAGAATATTGGTATACAAACAGGTATTTGCTTGTTGTGTCATCATCCAAGGGGCCTTAGGCAAGAATACTGGTGCATCAGTAAGCACGCATCACACCCAGATCTTATTGGACATTATTGTACAATTTAAAAATTAAGAAACTGGGCTGGACTTTGGGGAAGGATATGTGAAGAGAGTCCTAGAACATCTTGTACTAGAAAGTGCTCAAAATAACAGCAGCAACAGTAACACCACTTTCCATAAACACCAAGGCAAGTCCCAATGAACCAACCAACCAAAGAAACCACAACAAAACCCAAATGAAAATTCAATTGAGCCCACAGGGTTGAGAGTGTGCCAAAGGAAATGCGGGTGTTAACTGACAACAGCTCACAGTGGATAAACTGGGGGTGAGATGACGAACACAAAATCATATTGGATTACAACTCAAAATATAAAGTGAACAATGAACACAAGTCCATAGTCATCTATATAGACAACTGGATAAACAAACAAATGGGGGAGCACCTATAGGTAAATATAGACTAGAGAGGGGGAAACTGGCAATATAGCCAGGAGAAGTCAAGCTGAAGAATGTATCCTTGGCATGCTGAGACAGTGCTGGGCTTCTTTTGCACCATGTTTAATGATAGAGAAATTCTAATTGAGAGATTTAGCATAAAACACCTGACCAGGATTGCAAAGAGAATTAAGGCCATCAGAAACTGATTGGGCATGAGGATGCACACTTGTAATCCTCACTAGTAAGGCGGCAGAGGCAGTAGGGTTCAGAACTAGATGCCTGCACAGATGCAGGAGACCCTGTCTAAATGACGCACAATGGCAGCCAGGAGGAGGCCAAGAGACACAATCGTTAAAGGTAATGTGGATCCTGGCTTCGATGCTGGGTTAGGACAGGACGTTTAATAAAAGTAAAGAAATAATCTATATGGACCGGTCCCTGGTTGTTTTAAAGATCTCTTTGCTCTTGATGATCAGTGGATTCACGATAACCTGTTAATGTTTTCCCCTCCCTCTCCCCTCCCTCCTTCCCTCCCTTCCTCCCTCTCTCCTTTTTTTCTCTTTTTCTCTAGTTAGTGGATTTCTTCCTCTAGAAACTCCAGGCCCTATTGATTCTGCCTCATCGCTTGTGTTACCTCTTTATAGATCCACATGGAGCTCAGGTTAGACCTATTTTATTCATCTCTTAGTTTCTCTTGCAATTTTTATCCTATATATTTTTGTGCTACATTTTATATATTTTAAAGCCACTCTTCTAACTTAGTTGTTTTTTTTCCTCTAGTTTTATGGTCTAATTTATCAATTGCATTTATAATACTTTTAAAAACATTTTATGTAAAATTTTTGTACAGTAAAGTTTGATCATATTCTTTTCTCCCACTCAGCTCCTTCCAGATCCTCATGGACTCTCCTCCAACTTCTTGCTTTTTCCTCTCTCCATTTCAAAAACAATCTAAGAAAACACAAAACTGAGATTATAATTTTAATTAATTTTTTTGTTTCTAGAATTTCTATTTTGTTATTCTCCAATCTTAAGCAATTTTTGTGAGTTTTCTTTTTCCCTTTGTCATACGATAAACATTTAAAATCCCCAAGCACAATGGGCACATTTATATTATGTTCTGTTCTAGTAATTACATGATCTAAAACTTGGGCATTTGTGATTTTCTAGTACCCTTCTATTTCTTCTGGCTCTCCATGGCAGCAGCTGACTTCTTTGTATATTTGCTAAATTTTGATAATGAGTTAATGTTAGTTGAAATTAAAACTTCTTTGAGGCTTGGGTTCAAAGTATATTCCTTTAGAAAAGATTTTATTTAATTTGTATGGCTAATTTGGGGCCATTTTTAAAGGAAGTCTTTCAGATCCTATATATTTTGTGCATTTTGTGCTGTGAACTTGTATTAGATGAGTGTTAGGGACACACACACACACATACACATGCATATATACATATCAATACACACACAGACACACACATGCATGCACACACACCTTCACAGATACACAGATACATATGAACATACACACACACAAACACACACTACACACAGACACACACAGGCACACAAACACATAGACACAGACACACAGACATATGTATATGTACATACACATACCTTTACAGATACACAAATACATACACAGATACACACAGAGAGATACATACACAGATGTATACTCACAGACACACATATACACATAGACACACATAGAAACATAGTACATACAAACACACAGACACACACACACACACACACACACACACACACACACACACAAAACCTCTTCATTTCATCCAGAATCTAGACTGCACTGCACAGTATCTTTACTGACTTTTTTGCACAGAGCTGTTTCTTCCCTTCCTCTGAGCACTGTCCTTTTTCGAGTCCTGGCTTTCACCTGTCTTCTCAGATCTGACCTTCAGTCCTGCTTAAGCCTAGGACTGGTTAAAAGGCAGGTGCAAGCTTCAAGAACTGGCAAATTCCCCTGTAGTTCCAATGCTTGTTTACCGCTTGAATCTGTTTTGTTTGCCTAGTATAGAAACATATGTCAAACTGAACTGCATAAGAAAGACGTGAGGTTTATTTTCTGTAACTTTCTGCGTGAGAAGGCAAAGGGGTTTAGCTTTGTCTACGGAAGACTGCCTCCAGATAAAGTGGGATGTTTATGAGCTTGTGAGCTTCATGTCTACTTGAAGGACTCAGTAGCAGGCTAGAAGACCACACACTGGGGATGTGGCACAGGGGACTCAGCTATATCTAAGGGTTCAACTGCTCCATATTTTCTTTCATATTTGCTTTAAACTGTTCTGCCTGGAAGAATCAAAACCACGGCACACTCAAAGTCTCCCTTTCCTGGCCACACTTAAAGTTCAATATGTTGCCTTGCCAGGTCTGTTCTCGGCTTGCACATGGCTCCTTGACACCTGGCATCGGAGCCTGCAGGGGCCCCTCAGGCTGTGCCCGAGCAGGCGAAGCCTGGATCTGCTATTCACATGGCCACGACTCCGGGCCCTATCAGGTGGCCATGGTTTCTTTTGGCTTTGCTGCTGTTGAGGGGGAAATAGACTGGGATGCATAGAGTGAAGCAACAGGTGTTACCAGGAGTCTAGACAGAAAACGGATCCTACACTCACGGCAACACTTGTTTAAAATAGCTCACCCCACACATACTCTCCTGGTGGCACTTGCCTGTCTGGGCTGTGGTTTAAGATCATTTGGCAATTCTGATCTTGCAATCAGAGAATGGCTTCTGGGTCTATAAAATAACGAGTGAGCTAGCCAATTCCCTCAGCCAGGAAAGGATTATGTGCCCCAGCTGTGGTCTCAGGCAAATTGATTCCCCAAGTTTCTGTGTCCCTGCAGCCCTCACTTCCCTCCAGGGTGGGCGCAGCTTAGCCAGGACAAGTGGTATCTTTGGTGCTTTTTCAATTGCCCATGAAGAAACTGGGTGAAATGTCTTCACACTGTCATGCATGGTGAAGTAAAGGCGAGGAATCCAATGCAAACTTGGACAATCTGTTTCTGTGGGGAGGGAGACTAGGGTAAGCTCCCTTTCCTCTCGGGGAGCAGGGATCGGATGTTTTTGTAAAACGCAGTAATGAGCTCTGGGATGGAACTCAGAATAATCACAAGGTCAAAGCCAGAGCTCAATCCAGATTCAGGCCAGAGGGACTCTGTACTCTTCTGGCACAAAATAGTGCTTCCAGTTACATGTAGGATCAGAGACAGATCTTTTCCTGTTAATGCAGCACACAAAGGTAGAAATTTATAGGTGACCCTGGGAAGCAACCACTCAGTTTATAATAGGATATTTTTTTCTGAAATAATTTCTTTTGTGTTTTGGTCCTTGTTATAATAACACATTATGCTCTACACAGAAAAAGAGAAAAGTAGGTAAAAAGGAAAGAGAGAAAAAAGGAGAGTGAAAGACAGAGAGTGAGAGAGCATCAAATCAAATATGAAAAATACTATGGCCACCTACCCAGAGAAAACTACTCATAGAATATTGAGGAATGTCTTTCTAGAACTATCTTTCCCTTTTGAAATCCGGTGCTATAATTCTTTGTCATATGCGTTTCCTACTTTTTATCTGAAATCAATACACAGGTGTTTAGTGAGCACCTTCTGTGTGCCTGGTCCTGTTCTGACACTGGGGTTGTTCTGGTGGACAAAGTAGGGCCTTTTTCCTCATGTGACTGTGTTCTGTTAAGAGTCTATAGTCAGTATATTTTCATTCACAGATCCATTTATGAAACAAAATTTTTGGTGTCTCCTCTTCGTCTGTGATATAGATGGGGGTTAATGATCCTATTGCTGGACATTCAGATCTGTTGCAACTTTTTGTTATCAAAATGGTTTGATGTACACTCAAAAAGTAACGTTCTTGTACAATTAGAGACAAAGGCTATAATGGAAAAACTCAGGAAATGAAACATTTACTAAGGTAGGGAGAATTAATGGGCTCTCTTTGTTTGTGACCTGCAGGCAATTAGTCCCAAAGACACACGAGACAAGAGGGTATTCATGATGGCCTTGGCAGACTGGGTGGCTTGGGTCGGAACAGGCGGGTCATTGGGTATTTCTGATGACCCAGGTAGATTCTTGATAGCACTTGACCTTCAGCTCAGTTAGGGACATTTGTGGGTTTCAAGAATCTTTAGAGGCTCAGCTGCTCTCATTGTGTTTTAAAAATAATGGAGTGCCGCTCTGTGATGACAAGCTGCTTGAAATTGCATTTGAACAACCAATAAAAGTCGCACACAAGCACATATCCAGCCACCGGGCGTACCCTGCCTTCTGCATTAAGGACAGATGAAAACTGAAGTGTGTTCTAGAGAAGGACTTTCTGTGTGCTGAGGTCTTACGAGCAGGAGGTGAGACGCAGCAGAGGGAGCAGACTGCAGGGCCTCTGGGTTGATTGCCTGTGGTTTCCTGACCTCTGAGATCCCCGAGTGTTACCATGTTGTGTCCTTTTGTTCACAAACGAACTTGTGGACAGGTATCTAGTATGTGAGCCATAAATCCTGAGATAATTTTAAATACTTTCCTCTTTTGTTCCTCCTGCTCCTAACACTGTCAACATCCCCAACAAAGTGTCCAAAATCTGTTGTACAAACACTATTCTCTCATTTGACCAATTTCAGAAACTTGGCTGAGTCTTTTGTTTCTATGTCCTTCCAGGCCACTTTCTATACAACATTGATCTATATTGTGTTTAGGACATTTTAGGCTAGTGCTGTGTTGCTGCTAGGTAAAAACCCTTCACTGGCTTCCTGTTGCCCACGAGGTGAAATGTACTCTTTAGAGAGTGCCAAAGACCCTTGGCTTTTGACTAGCCGTGGTGCCTTCTGCTCTTTTGCAGCTGAGAACCACTGGCTGTGTCCTAGCGTGAAATGTTTATTCAGGCCTCTGTGTCCTTGACATGTTCTTCCTTTCTGCTTGGAATGTCTCTTGGTGTGAGGCACGCCCTTCCTCGTGACCTCATTGCACTGTGTCCATCCATCTCTGCATTGTTACAGAACATGTTACCTCTGTGTTTGTCTACTGGACCATAACCTTTCCAGGCCTGTGAGCCACTTGAGCATGAAGGCTGAATCCTATTAAGTTTCGTGTCTCCAAACTCATTGCAGCGCCTAACATATATTTATTATTGAATGGGTGTTTACTGAATCATAAATTTTAGGAGGATACATACAATTGGAATTAAAAAATATTTTCTTTGTTTCAGACCTAACTGGCATAGATTCACAGCTCTGGGCACAGATTTATTTTTTTGGATATCTTTAAAATTTTATGCTAAAAGTTGCAAATACACACACATGTGCACACACATTTATACATACACACTATTCAGCTCTAAGTGGTGGTTTCTAACACTCTGTTTTCTGACTCTGTACTAGGCTCCCAGCTTTTATACTCTTTCTGGGGCATCTGTGGATTATGATATTTTGGATTCAAAAGAGAAAGTTAGAAATGTAAAGAGAGAAATATGAAAAATAGAAATCTACCAAAATTATCCTAAAAATAAAAAAGGGAACCAATGAGGTTGGTTATTTAAGATTATCATGAGTTTATAAATACATTGAAAACTAGACATTTGCTTTCTCTTTCAAGGAGATACATGTTCCTATACTTTCCAAATGTGAGCATTAATACTCTTCTCTATTAGGCAGTTACAGGGATTACATGAGAACTTATATTCTATATAGCAAATGTCAAAAAGTAGCCATTCTGTTTGTTTCCCAGTACAAGCAGGCTCTAGGAGAGATGAATCTTCACAGAAGGGAAGTCCAGTGCTGTGAGAGATGAGCAGGGCAAAACCACCAAACCCTCATTCTGGAGTTTCACCTCCTGCTCTATTACCTTCTTATTTCCTCTGTGAATCCCACATGCAGATTTCCTCTCAGGTCATGCTAGATAAAATCTGTGGGTTAATATCCCTGGTAGAGCTGACAAGTTAGTAATTTCACTTTGTACCTCTGTGGGAGTGTGATTTAGACTTTTCTTTTAAATGTAAGTTTTTCCTTGTCAGGAGACCTGAGGAAGAGCCTGAGGAAGAGTCGTTTGGTAAAGGAGAGATTGAAGAAAGGGAGTGGGGTGAAGAAAGTATCATTGATACTCCATTTGAGGTTGGCCACCCAGCCCTCTTTCATATTGTTCAGGATTGCCCTTCTGAATGATTTATTTTACACTTTTGGTTTATACAATGTTTTAGTGGAAGCCTAATGGGCAGTCACTCTTCAGATAGGTGTGTGGTGAGTTAGGTTGGAAGGATAGAGAAAAACCCATTGGGCTCAAATGTTCATGTTGAAGAAATACAAGTTAACCAACTGGTAGACCCCAGTCAGGACACAGTGGAATTGCTGGAGGACAAGATCATTTCACAGCACGGAGATGGAGAATGGTTGGAATTGTCACTTCCCATGGCTACTTTAAAAAAATACAGTAAGACATATCTTTTTTTTTATTTTTTATTTTTTTTTATTTTCTATATTCTATGTTTACATTCCAAAGGCTTTCCCCTTTCCCAGTTCCCACCCACCATAGTTCCCATAGTTCCTCTCCCCCCCAACTATTCCCCAATCATTCCCCCTCCCCCCTCGGTTTCTTTACTAAACTGGATGCAATCTTTACAGGCCCAGGGTCCTCTCCTTTCTTCTTCTTGGGAATCATTTGACTTGCTATTTGTGTCTTGAGTATTTAGGGCTTCTGGGTTCATTAATATCCACTTATCAGTGGTTGCATTTCATGTGCATTCTTTTGTGATTGGGTTAATTCACTCAGGATGATATTTTCCAGGTCTAACCATTTACCTACAAATTGCATGAATTCATTATTTTTAATTGCTGAGTAGTATTCCATTGTATAAATATACCACATTTTCTGTATCCATTCCTCCTTTGAGGGATATTTGGGTTCCTTCCAATTTCTGGCTATTATAAACAAGGCTGCTATAAACATAGTGGAGCATGTGTCTTTATTGCATGCAGGGGAATCCTCTGGGTATATGCCCAGGAGTGGTATGCCAGGGTCCTCTGGAAGTGACATGCCCAATTTCCCGAGGAACCGCCAAACTGATTTCCAGAGTGGTTTTACCATTTTGCAATCCCACCAACAGTGAAGGAGTGTTCCTCTTTCTCCACATCCTCGCCAGCACTTGTTGTCTCTTGAGTTTTTAATCTTAGCCATTCTGACTGGTGAGAGGTGGAATCTCAGGGTTGTTTTGATTTGCATTTCCCTGATGACTAATGATGTTGAACATCTCTTAAGGTGTTTCTCGGCCATCCGAATTTCTTCTGGTGAAAATTCTTTGTTTAGCTCTGTGCCCCATTTTTTGATAGGGTTATTTGGTTCTTTGCGGTCTAA
This sequence comes from Apodemus agrarius, assembly GCA_964023405.1. Lineage (NCBI taxonomy): Eukaryota > Metazoa > Chordata > Mammalia > Rodentia > Muridae > Apodemus > Apodemus agrarius. Next base: position 55,417,039 of record OZ030020.1, on the reverse strand, counting down.
CTTCTTGAGTTCTTTGTATTTATTGGATATTAGCCCTCTGTCGGATGTGGGGTTGGTGAAGATCTTTTCCCACTTTGTTGGTTGCCGTTTTGTCCTTCTGACAGTGTCCTTTGCTTTGCAGAAACTTTGTAATTTTATGAGGTCCCATTTGTCGATTCTTGATCTTAGAGCATAAGCTATTGGTGTTCTGTTCAGGAACTTTTCCCCTGTGCCCAAGTCCTCCAGGGTCTTCCCAAGTTTCTTTTCTAATAGTTTCAGTGTGTCTGGTTTTATGTGGAGGTCCTTGATCCACTTGGAGTTGATCTTAGTGCAAAAAGATAAGAGTGGGTCAATTCGCATTCTTCTGCATGTTGACCTCCAGTTGAACCAGCACCATTTGTTGAAAAGGCTATCTTTATTCCACCGGATGGTTGTGGCTCCTTTACCAAAGATCAAGTGACCATAAGTCTGTGGGTTAATTTCTGGGTCTTCAATCCTGTTCCATTGATCTGCTTGCCTGTTGCTATACCAATACCATGCAGTTTTTAACACAATTGCTCTGTAGTACTGCTTGAGGTCAGGGATATTGATTCCCCCAGAAGTCCTTTTATTGTTGAGAATAGTTTTAGCTATCCTGGGTCTTTTGTTGCTCCAGATGAATTTGAGAATTGCTCTTTCTAGATCTATGAAGAATTGAGTTGGGATTTTGATGGGGATTGCATTGAATCTGTATATTGCTTTTGGCAAGATGGCCATTTTTACTATATTGATCCTGCCAATCCAGGAGCAAGAAATATTTTTCCATCTTCTGAGGTCTTCTTCGATTTCTTTCTTCAAGGACTTGAAGTTCCTGTTGTACAGATCTTTCGCTTGTTTGGTTAGAGTTACACCAAGATACTTTATGTTGTTTGTGGCTATTGTGAAGGGTGTTATTTCCCTAGTTTCTTTCTCAGCCTGCTTGTCCTTTGAGTACAAGAAGGCCACTGACTTGCTTGAGTTAATTTTATAACCTGCCACTTTGCTGAAGTTGTTTATCAGCTGTAGAAGTTCTCTGGTGGAGTTTTTTGGGTCACTTAGGTAAACTATCATATCGTCTGCAAATAATGATAGTTTGACTTCTTCCTTTCCAATTTGTATCCCTTTGACTTCCTTCTGTTGTCTAATTGCTCTTGCTAGAACTTCAAGTACTATATTGAAAAGATATGGAGAGAGAGGGCAGCCTTGTCTAGTCCCTGATTTTAGTGGGAATGCTTCAAGTTTCTCTCCATTTATTTTGATGTTGGCTACTGGTTTGCTGTAGATTGCTTTTACTATGTTTAGGTATGGGCCTAGAATTCCTGCTCTTTCCAAGACTTTTAGCATGAAAGGATGCTGAATTTTGTCTAATGCTTTTTCAGCATCTAATGAGATGACCATGTGGTTTTTTTCTTTCAGTTTGTTTATGTAGTGGATTACATTGATGGATTTCCGTATATTGAACCATCCCTGCATCCCTGGGATGAAGCCTACTTGATCATGGTGGATGATCGTTTTGATGTGCTCTTGGATTCGGTTAGCAAGAATTTTATTTAGTATTTTTGCATCTATATTCATAAGAGAAATTGGCCTGTAGTTCTCTTTCTTTGTTGGATCTTTTTGTGGTTTAGGTATTAGCGTAATTGTGGCTTCGAAGAATGAGTTGGGCAGTGTCCCTTCTGTCTCTATTTTGTGGAATAGTTTGGAGAGTATTGGTGTTAAGTCTTCTTTGAAGGTCTGGTAGAATTCTGCACTAAAACCATCTGGTCCCGTACTTTTTTTGGTTGGGAGGCTTTCTATAACCCCTTCTATTTCTTTAGGGGTTATGGGACTATTTAGCTGGTCTACTTGATGCTGATTTAATTTTGGTATTTGATATCTGTCTAGGAAATTGTCCATTTCCTCCAGATTCTCCAGTTGTTTTGAGTATAGGCCTTTGTAGTAGGATCTGATGATCTTTTGAATTTCCTCAGTTTCTGTTGTTATGTCTCCCTTTTCATTTCTAATTTTGTTAATTTGTATACTGTCTCTGTGTCCTTTTGTTAGTCTGGCTAAGGGTTTATCTATCTTGTTGATTTTCTCAAAGAACCAGCTCCGGGTCTTGTTGATTCTTTGTATGGTTCTCTTTGTTTCTATTTGATTGATTTCAGCCCTGAGTTTGATGATTTCTTGTCTTCTACTCCTCCTGGGTGAATTAACTTGTTTTTCTTCCAGGGCTTTAAGGTGTGCTGTTAAGCTGCTAGTGTATGCTCTCTCCAGTTTCTTTTTGGATGCACTTAGAGCTATGAGTTTTCCTCTTAGCACTGCTTTCATTGTGTCCCATAAATTTGGGTAGGTTGTACCTTCATTTTCATTGAATTCTAAAAAGTCTTTGATTTCTTTTTTTATTTCTTCCTTGACCAAGGTGTCATTGAGTAGAGTATTGTTCAGTTTCCATGTGTATGTGGGCTTTCTGTTGTTTTTGTTGTTATTGAAGACCACTCTTACTCCATGGTGATCTGATAGGAGGCATGGGATTAGCTCGATCTTCTTGTATTTGTTGACATCTGTCTTGTGACCAATTATATGGTCTATTTTGGAGAAGGTACCATGCGGTGCTGAGAAAAAGGTATATTCTTTAGCTTTAGGATGAAATGTTCTATATATATCAGTTAAATCCAATTGGTCCAGAGTTTCAATTAGTTTCACTGTGTCCCTGTTTATTTTCTGCTTTCCTGATCAGTCCATTGAGGAGAGTGGAGTGTTGAAGTCACCCACAATTATTGTGTTAGGTGTAATGTGTGCTTTAAGCTTTAGTAAGGTTTCTTTTATGAATGAGGGTGCCCTTGCATTTGGAGCATAGATGTTCAGTATTGAGAGCTCTTCTTGGTGGATTTTCCCTTTGGCCAGCAAGAAGTGACCTTCTGAGTCTCTTTTGATGATTTTAGGTTGAAAGTCAATTTTATCTGATATTAGAATGGCTACTCCAGCTTGTTTCCTGAGACCATTTGCTTGTAAAATTGTCTTCCAGCCTACTCTAAGGCAGTGTTTGTCTTTAACACTGAGATGTGTTTCCTGTATGCAGCAAAATGTAGGGTCCTGTTTCCATATCCAGTCTGTTAATCTATGTCTTTTTATTGGGGAATTGAGTCCATTGATGTTAAGAGATATTAAGGAATAGTAATTATTACCTCCAGACATTTTTGAAATTATATTTATTTATCTTATTTATTTTTTATATTCGAGAGGTTATCTTCTTTTGGGTTTGATGAGAGGAGGTTTCTATCTTGCTTCTTCCCGGGTGTAGTTTCAGTCCTTGTCTTGGTGTTTTCCCCTTATTATCCTTTGTAGGGCTGGATTTGTGGAAAGATATCTTGCAAATTTGGTTTTGTCATGGAATACCTTGATGTCTCCATCAATGGCGATTGAGAGTTTTGCTGGGTAAAGTAGTTTTGGCTGCAGTTTGTGTTCTCTTAGAGTTTGCATGATATCTGCCCAGGATCTTCTAGCTCTCATGGTCTCAGGTGAGAAGTCTGGTGTTATTCTGATAGGTTTTCCTTTATATGTTACTTGGCCTTTTTCTCTTGCTGCCTTTAGTATTCTTTCTTTGTTTATTACATTTGGAGTTTTGATTATTATGTGACGGGATGTATTTCTGTTCTGGTCCAGTCTGTTTGGGGTTCTATAGGCTTCTTGTATATTCATGGGCATCTCTCTCCTTAGGTTGGGGAAGTTTTCTTCCATAAGACATATCTTTTAACCATTTTTTAGGCATAAAGTTCAATGACATTAAGTATATCACACCAGTCATACAGCATCACCGCCATTTATCTCTGGGATTTCTTTACCAAACCCCATTTATTAAAAACTCCCCACCCCATCCACCATCATACCTAGTCCTTGTAACCACCATTCTCTTTATTTGACCATTCTAGATAAGCCAGGAAAATGGACTTCTACAGTATTGTTCTCTTCATTGGGTCATTTCACTTAGCATCTTCAAGAATCATCTATATTGTAGCCTTTACCGCCTTCGAGAAATTGTATTGGAAGTAGCACCATTAGCAGGTTGCCTGATAGCCTGCTGATTTGGAAAATGGGTGTCTGGTCATTTACTTTCTAAGAAGCCTGATGATAGTATTGTTAGTGTTCCCTGATACCCAAGGGGAAAATAAAAGCATATGCTGGCTATTCTCTATTCCTATTTCCTCTCCCCTCTTAGGGGCTACTAAAATCCAAAGTAGAAGGTACTTCCTACTGAAGATCTCTGCAAGCATGGGCCTACTGGAAGTCAGGAATGATTCTGCTCCCATGTAGAAACAAGAACATAATGTGTCAAGTTTGGTCCCAATTCACTGAGATAGCCTCTCCCTACTTCCAGTGGTTTCTGTCCCATCAAGTGATGTGTGGCTCTTGTTATGAGCTTTAAGAGGTGTCATGATGACAGCTGTATAAGTGTTGGCATGGCTGGCCAGTAGCTTCTTGTCTTCTGGATGCTTGCCTTATATACTTCTTGGAAGCCTTGTCATATCTGATAGGGCATGACTGCTTTCTAGAGGAAAGGTTTTTTGGGATTTGGATGATGTCTGATCTGTGCTGTCCTCTTCTCAGAAATACAGGAGCAAGTAGCAGTTGTTATTAACACTTGGCAAATCAGGCCCAGTGGAGGGTTTGCTCCTGACAGCCTAATGGTCTAAATGGGTACAACGCATTGGTGTTGGCTGGGTGCTAGCCATGCTTACCAATAGAGGGTTCACTTGACTTATTTTGGCCTTAAGGTTAGTCAAGGACAGAAGCCCTGAAATGAAGTAGTGCCCTAAATATTGTCCCATATAGCTCTGATTGCATTTCTTTTCCTTCTCCTTCTCCTTCTCCTTCTCCTTCTCCTTCTCCTTCCTCCTCCTCTTCCTGCTGCTCTTCCTCCTCTAGGTAATTTATCCAAAGTGTCTTCTGTAAATCTTAGCTTCTGAGTAAGACAACATTTAAAAAAATAAGAAATGTTGCACTAAGTATACTACTAATAAAGAGCAGATGGATGGAATCTATAAACCCATGTGACAGCTGGATTAAGAAATGCAATATTCTGAGATTCTGAGACCCATCTCATGCTGCTTGAGATGGTATTTTTGAATTTTGATATCCTATATTAGCATTGGCTGCCTTGGAACTTGATGTAAATAGAATTACCAGCACTTTGAGCCTCTTGTACTTAGTTTCGTCTATATGTGATTTGTTCATGTATTTGTGTGTTGTAATTCATTCTCATTGCTGTAGAGAATCCCATGCTGTATGATCATTGACAAATCTATCCTATCGGTTCCATACTGAGCCATCAGAACATGAAGAAAAATTAGTAATGCCTACTTTGCCATTATTTTTTAAAACTGATAAATGTCCTATTCATGGACTTTTAGTATTAATTTTATTTTTAAAATATTTCATTCATTATTTTGACTACATGTTTTAGTCCTTACTCCAACTTTTTCTCTGAGTCTTTAAGCACTAGCCATATCTTCCATAGCTAGAGATAGGAGCTACATATAGTTTTTTTATAGTTTCTTTTGGGCCATGTCCTGATATTTTGGCAACTTGACAGAAGCTAGAGTCATTTTGGAAGTAGGAACTTAGAGAATGAACTCACCAGGTTGGCCTGTGGAAAAACTTGTGGGACATTTTCCAGATTAATGGTTGATGTGAGAGGGCCCAGCCTATTATGGGTGGTGCCATTCCTGGGCAGCAATATAACCCTGAACTAAGGGCATTTATGAAGAGTGTTACTATAAGCATTTGTAGGTGTGTCTTGTGGTGAACAAGCATATGCATGCATTTTTGTGAAATATTTACCGACAGGCGATATATCTACTAGGAATTTCTTGATGAAAGAACTGAGTACAAGAGGAAGCAGGTATTTATTTTCTTTTCTATATAGCAGTCTTTAAAGTATTTTGAGAGTGCACCTGATCTTAGCTTATTAAGCTGAGTGTGAATTTCTATAAATAAGAGAAGCCTGAGGAAATCACAGCACTGGGGTCATAGACATCATCAGGGGGAAGGTTTAGGGTTCAGTGATGTGAACAGTACAACCATTACTAAAGAGAACCTTTCAGAGTCCATGAAATAGACTTGGCCATTATATTTGTATACTTACATATTTGAAATATGACTGTACAGAGAGATGGATATGATTTATATTATTACACTCAGTTTCTCTACAATGTGTTTTCAATTTTACCTACTGGAGACAAAGGAAAAGGTGTTAACATTTCTTACTATGATGATGACTTTGCAGGTTCTCCTTTAATTAACCAAATGTTTTTGTTTCAGTAGCATATGATTATGAAGTAACATCACATGTAAAACTACAATTTCCTTCTGTGAGGTTAGCAGGAAAAATTCATGATTTTTCTCATTACTTTTATTTATGATTACATCAGACGTGCTAACCAGTGCAATAAGGCAAGAAATGAAAGCATTCAGTTTATAAGAGAAGAAATAAAACTGCTTCTGTTTGAAGATTATGTGATTTTTCAGAAGATCCCCAAGAATCACCAAAAAAAAAATTTCAGAACTCTTAGTGTTCTCAATAATGCCATGGGATGCAAGATCAGTAACTGAAAGTCAGCTGTGTGCTATAGGCCAACAGTAAAATCTGGAGTTTGAGAATTGAAAGATGCTTTTGAATAGCACCAAAGTATTTATATGTAATGTTGACAAAATATATGCAGAATCTATAAATGTTGAAAAATGAAAAGTAAAATAATAAAAGGAAAAAAAGTACCTATGACATAATAAGCAGGAGGATCTGCCATGTTCATGATTTAAAAGATTGTTGGATCCATTTAACATAATCTTAATCAAAACTCTTGTCAGATTTTCTAATTGATGTTGTAAATTGGTTCTAAAAGTTTTATGGACAATGACCAGCATGGCATGAAAGCCCTATGGGTGAAGTAGTGGCACATATAACTTGGTGGAAACTAACAGCCCTCTACTTGAACTTAAGATCTATTCAACAAGGAGGAAATCATGCCTTGTACTGGAAACTTAGTCACCCTTCCAAGGCTAGTGACATCATAGATCCTATAGGAGAAACCTAGACAGCCATTTTACTAAGCCAGCATAATTTCTAACTCTATTATAAATATTTAACCTTATTATTACCTATAGATAAGTGTAGTCCTCACCCCACATCAAAGAAACTTTCCTTGTCAATACATGGAGACCATTACAGGAAAGTACCATTAATCAGAAAGCAGAGTAGTGAAGCCATTCATAGCAGATACAACTACAATACAACTCTATCCCTAAGGCTTAGGGACAATCATGCAACAATGGGGTGGAAAGATTGTAAGAGCCAGAAGAAAAGGCTTTGCTTTGAGATTAGGTCTTCTTGTAATGTCATATTATTTATATATGCACACATGCAATTAAAGTGTGTATATATAAATACATTTATATTACAATTAAATTGTATATACAATATTTATACAATTAAAATATAGCAGCAATTAAAAGAGGACCCACATTTGAGAGAATGCAAGTCAGGATACATGGGAAGAATTAGAGGGAGAAAAGGGAGAAGGGAAAATGATGTAATTATGTAAAAATTAAATATATAAATTAAATATATGTACATGTATATAAAAATTCTGAAAAGGAAGAGCAGAGTTAGAGGGTTTACATGGCTCATGTCGAAACATGAGGAGGTTCTAGCCATGAAAACAATGTGGACTTAGTAAAACAATATATGTCTAAGGCGACAGAAAAGGAGTGGGACTCAGAAATAGACCCACATGAATGTCTTTAATTCTTTTGAGACATAGGTTCAATCATGGAAGAACAGATAGCTCTTTCAGTAAGCAGTCAAACAACAACTGAATGCCCAAATGCAGAATAAAACAAAAGAAAATATACCAACTTGACATGCATAGCTCAGCTTACATGAAAATATACAATTTATCCTAGAAACGTTCAGAAGAAAATATCGAGTTTTTGGACATTATGGGTGTAGCATTAAAAGAATAAAATTACCACCTGTGAAGATAGGTTGATATTAATAAATAAATATATACAGGACAAAATAACTCCTTTACACAAAATAATTATAATAAATGTGATGGTTTGTATATGATTGGCCCAGGAAGTGAACCTATTAGGAGGTGTGGCCTTGTTGGAGTAGGTGTGTCACTGTGGGTGTGGGCTTAAGGCCCTCACCCTGGCTGCCTGGAAGTCAGTCTTCCACTAGCAGCCTTCAGTTGAAGAGAGAGAACTCTCAGCTCCTCCTGCACCATACCTGCCTGGATGCTGCCATGTTTCTGCCTTGATGACAATGGACTGAACCTCTGAGCCTGTAAGCCAACCCCAATTAAATATTGTCTTTTATAAAACTTGCATTGGTCATGGTGTCTGTTCACAGCAGTAAAACCCTAACTAAGACAATAATAAAATGTGGATGGGTAAAGGAAATAGAATAACCACTATTAAAAAACAGAAATAATAACAACTGGTGGCAGGATTTCCATATGAATGGTCAAGTTGGGGCACAAGCTTTGAAAGCACAGCGTGGATGATGTCCATGCAAGTACTTAGCGATTGTAGTGTCGTTAACATATGTCCTCTACCCAGAAGGTGGAATTTATCTTCTCTGTAACACATCAGCTATGGAAAAAGATGAGTCTTAACTTTACAGTAGAACAAGTTTTAGACACCGGCTTACCCTAGTAAAGATCATCAGACATGGTGATGTCATTTACCGCCTCATCATCCAGTGTGGTGACAGGCACTTTACCTCTACTGCATTCCTTCCTCCAATCTGCAGCATTGAATTAAACACAGAGAAATGTGAATTAAGGGCACTCAAAACTCTCAAGGTTGTGACACCAGACAAGTTTGTGAAATTGCTATCACAGATTGGAAAAGAATAAGAAGACAGGGCAACATGTTGGCCTCCTGGACTACTAGATCCTGGAACAGGGAAGCAACATTAGTGGGAAATTTATTAAAATCTTTATAGGGCTCTTAATTTAGTTAATGGCTCTGCTCCAATAGTAATTCTTAGTTTTGATAACTGTACATCAGTTATAGAAGATGTTACACTTGGAGGAAGCTAGGTAAAAGCTTACAGCAAATTCCTATTTTATGTCTGCAAACTTTTATTTCTCTAAACTTGTTGCAATATAAAAACAAATAATTACAACCCCAAATAGTCACTTCTCCCTCTAAACTCCAGAATTATAGTAGCATGTACCCCTACTGGCTCTATTATTAAAAAATAGACCCAGAATAGTCTGGTCTTTCAGTTCCTTCAGGGTTCTCTAAGATTTATTGACACAGTGACTGCCTCAACTGCTGATAATGTATGCAATTCCTCACGTGACCAGACAGGCCTTCCCTCTGCCCTGCTAATCTTGAAGGGAAGAAGTTCTTTCCTAAATCCATAGCTTCAGATTGATCATAAAAAATAGACAAGCCAGGCAGTGGTGGCGCACGCCTTTAATCCCAGCACTCGGGAGGCAGAGGCAGGCGGATTTCTGAGTTCGAGGCCAGCCTGGTCTACAGAGTGAGTTCCAGGATAGCCAGGGCTATACAGAGAACCCCTGTCTTGAAAAACCCCCCCAAAAAACAAACAAACAAACAAAAAAACAAAAAACAAAAAAACAAAAAAAACCCAAAAGAAACAGCTTTATCAAGCCCTTCATGGCCCAGGGAAAATCATGGAAGATGGGGTGGAAAGAGTGCAAGAACAAGAGACTGGGGAGGGTTGCTATAAGAAGCTATAATTCTTATTAATCCTTAATATGACATGGCCATTGCAATCATGAACAGACAGCACATCATGCACACACACACACACACACACACACACCCACCCCACAAACAGAAGGAAAACCCAGAAGGCTGGCTCAGCAGGTGAAGGTGATTGTTGTGTAAGCCTAGAGAGATAGGTTCAATGCCTGGAATCCAGGCACAGATGCCACAAAGTTGCTCTTTGACCTTTACATGTGCACCATAACATTCACTCTCCCCACTGATAGAAAGAAAGTAAAATAAATCATGAACATAGGAAGGGGATAGGATGAAGGGAGTCAACAGGAGCAGGAAAGGGATTAGCGAAGGCTATGGGGTGGGGTATAAACACAACAGATTGCACACATGTATAAAATGGTAAAAGTAAAACCAATGTTAAAACCACACAAGCTTAAATTAAGGCATACCCAGCGCAGCATGTGGCCACATGGTTCTCAAGTTTGTGAAAGGTTAAGGAAGTGGCTATCTCTGGAAAATAGGCACACAAGTGGGGAAGCTAGTTCAGCCCGAGTGCCTTAGGGTTTGGCTTTACCTATTCCATCGCATTAGCCTGTGCACTGTAACTTTTAAGGAAATCATGGCGTATTAACAAGAGTCAACAGGATAGAATGTCCAAAAGCAGCTCCACAGTGCAGGATTCTGATCAATGTTTCTAGACACTTCGTCACAGGGCACAGCCCTTCCAACAAATGTTGCTGGGAAGACTGGAGACCCGCATTGGTGAAAAAGAAAACAAATCACTTGTTACTGCATATGTGAACAATGGCTTCTGATGGCTGCTGGGCTTGAACATAGACCACACATCATGAACCTCCAGGAGAGCACAAGAGGGTATCTTGGTGGCACAGGCAAGGCTTCTTGGACAGGGTGCAAACAGAACTTATCCTAATAAATTGGATTTCATTGAAACTGAAAATGGCTGACTATGGAAGGCTACTGTTGATAAATTGAATACATATATTTATTATTTGTGGAGATTATCAACCTTCTTTCCCATATAATATATTGTGGCAGTTGAAAGACTAAAGTGAGACCTGATGGAGTGAATTAGCAGGAGAAGCACTTCCTTCCAAACAGGATGACCTGAGTTCAATACCTGGATCCCTTAAGGTGGTGGGATAGAACCAACTTCCAAGAGTCGTCCTCTGACCACATGCCACACTGGTACTGTGGCATGCATGTATCTACACACACACACACACACACACACACACACACACACTGACCAAATTTTAAAAACACATTTAAAAAGCTAAAGGGTTTTGTGTGCATGTGTCTGTATTTTGTGCATATGCTGATGTGTGCACATATGTGGAAGCCAGAGGCAATGAAGGGTGTCTTCCCCAGTTGTTCTCTACCTTATTCTATTTTTTAGAGATTTATTCTGTATTCATTTGTGTGTGTGTGTGTGTGTGTGTGTGTGTGTGTGTGTAGGTACCCACAGAAGCCAGAAGAGGGTGTCATATCTTATGAGGATGGAGTTGGTGGTAGTTGTGGGCTGCCCGATGTGGGTGATGGTAACCAAACTCTGGTCCATTGCAAGAACACAGTGCTCTTAACCGCTGAGCCACCCATCCAACTTCGTATCTTTGAGACAGGGTCTCTCAGTGAACATGAAACTTACTTGTTTGACTAGGCTGGCTGCCAGCAAGCCGTGCGGGTCATCCATCTCTGCTCCTGCAGTGCGGATTATGGGCGTTCATTCCACACCTGACATTTTACTGGGTACTGGGGGTTCAAAGTCAGGGCCTCATGTTTGCCTAGTGAGCACTTTACTGACTGAGCCCTCTCCCTGCCCCCAGTATGTTTTGAATATAATTTCTATAATTAAAAGGAATCTTGGCATCTCAAAAATATAATGCTATTTTTAAACCTCCAAAAAGAAAGAAAACGGATAATGCAGACTGAGTTAAAGTATTTATAGTAGATCTATATGGTACAGAATATAGTAGACTATCCCAGTCAGCATCAAGTAATGTATAATCTAGAGACTTTTGGGGAGAATGACAATTTAGACACTACCTCTGTGTAACTTGGTAAGGGAGAAAGTCAGAAGAAGAAAGAGAAGAAGAAAGGCAAAGAAAGAAAACCAGATATTATTCCAAAGACAGAAAGTGCTTTGGATATCCACAAAACCAGTGACAGGAGACCAGGGAACTGCTCAGGGGAAGGTGTGTGGGTGTGGGTGAGAGAAATGAGCCCAACACAGTGCTAGCCACACGGCTCCCTTGTGAGGTGAGGGAAAGGAGAAAGCGCTTCAGAAAGATGAACCAGCTGAGAAGCAGGTAGTTGTGCCTCAAGACATACTCACAGACCTCACAAGCCTCAAATCCAGCTGTGGGTTTTGTTGAGACAGTGATCTCTCTGGTAGATGGAGACTCAGCAGTAGAGGGAATCTTGCTGTATCACCCTATGCACAGAGAGAGCAGTGACTAGGGGCCATTTTTATTTTTTAAAGATTTATTTCTATTTCTATTTTATTTTTGTGAGTACATGAGTGTGTGTGTGTGTGTGTGTGTGTGTGTGTGTGTGTGTGTGTGTGCATTCCTTATGTGCAAAGTTGCCCATAGAGGCCCAGGAGAGGACATTAGATTCCCCAGAACTGGAGTTATGGGTGACTATGAGTTACTTGACCTGGGTAGTGGGAATGTAACTTGGGTCCTGTCATAGTAACAAGTGAACCGCATCTCTCTGGCTCTCCAGGTACCATCTTGAAAGATAATCGGTTTTTCAGAAATGACCTACCATGGCCTCGTTATAGGAAGTGTGTCACTGGGGGTGGGGTGGGCTTTGGACTTTCAAAAGCCCATTTCAAGCTCAGAGTCTCTTCCTTTCTCCAATCTGTGAGTCTGGATGTAGAACTCCCAGTTACTTCTCACAGCACCATATCTGCTTGCATGCATCCATGCTCCCCACCAGGATGTTGACGGACCAAACCTCTGAAAGTGTAAGTCAGCCCCAATGAAATGATTTCCTTCATAAGAGAAAGAAATCTTGTGCAAAAGACTTATTATCTATTTTATTAAGATATAAAATATTTATATAAATGTAAATTTATAAGTATTTTCTCTCTTGACTCATGATTATATACTATTCCACTTAATTCTGCTACTTAAGTAGTTATAGATTTTGTTCTTGAAATTGATTTGGCTCCTGTGGATTGTCCACCATTGGCTTCATTATTATTCCTCCCAGCTTAACCTCTCACATCATAGAATGAGAAAATGTTCCACTCTCGGTTCAGGTTTCATGTAGTATTCCTATGCCAGCAATTTCTTCTTAGAGCTCTGAGCCTTACCCTGGAGAACTGTGTTACAGTAACAGTGGCTTCACCTTAGTTTATTTTCCTGATGTTGTAGTAAAATAAACTGACAAAAGAAAAAAGAAAAAGAAAAAGAAAGAAAGAAATGACCTACATAGGCAGCCTGGGAATAGGGAACAATCACAGGCTATGGAGCCCCAGTTTGGCCTGCAAGAGCTCCTTGGTAAAGGAGGAGCCAAGGAGGCTCCTGTGGAGAAGAGAAGGGTCAGATGCCGACAGAATCGATACAGTAGGCTTCTTCTAAGCAGTGAGGTACACTCTAAGGAAAGGGAGCCTCGTTCTTCCTGGCCAGGAGAACATCACAATAGAATAAATAACCCTGGGGTTTGATAAGTCTGAGGACAATGGGTGGATCAATCTGTTGAACCACTTATATGTCATTTGCTACTCAGAGTCCCCATGATGTATACCCATCGCGAGTACAATAGTACAGCAAGATGATTAATACTGAGGGAGTCTTGAGAGCACAAAGACAGGCCTTCTGCTTGTACAGATCTCAGAGCCGGGGCTTTTCCCCATAGTTACAACACTGTTGGAAAGAACCTCTGGCTTCTTAACCACATCCAGAGTATTTGGATCTGGGGTATCTTGGAAGGGCAAGAGAACCTTGCAAAGCTACATATGGCCAGCAGAGGCCTCTGGTATGCAAAGGAACATTTCTAAAACAAAGACAGCTCTGACAAACTTCAAACACTTGTCCAAGACTCAGCAATAGCATAAACCACAGGAATGTTAAGACCCACACATTCAGTTGATATCTACCACGACCCCAGTGAGTAAAACTGGCAGTCTTTAAAATTTTAGGACCTAGAAAACTGCTCTGACACTTTATCCTGTCTGTCTTTCCACCTTTCTTTGGCCCCAACTTGCTACATCTTAATATATGTTGTTGCATTGTTATTAAAATAAAATTTTATGTTTTATTCCCCTTCCCATATTCCTCAAATTTTGTCTATACATTGTTCTCATTATTGGTCAACCTTTTTGCTTGACTTAGTTGCTGCTGATGTTCCTCCTCCTCTTTCTTCTCCTCCTCCTCTTCTTACTTCTTGTGTTTTACTTCTTGTGTTTATCTCTATAATACTTAGGAATGTTTGGATTGTGCCATATTTTAAAAAGTCGTCCTTCTTAAATTTACCTAAACTTGTATTTGAACATTTGTATTGTTGGCGCGTCTTTATTTTTCTCCTCATTTTAACCTCTTGCTCTTTGGCCTCCTTTGCCTTTCAGAACACCCTTTTACATTCTTCTAGTTACCCTTTCTACCTCTCTCTGCCTCCTCCCTCTATCGGCTTATTTACTATTTCTACACTTGCTCTAGGTTATTGTAAGATTTCTAGAAAACTTATTGTAGTGTCTTTTGTTATTTTATATTTAATGGTCATTGGAGATGTATCAATGAGCTTCTGCCAGTTTTAAATATACTTTCATGTCTTGTATGACACTGAGCATAAGAAACAGAAGGGAGCTGAAATAGGCACGCTATAGCCAAAGTAGTCAAGCTAGGTATAGCCTGAAGTTAACAAGAAACATATTGGTAGTAATACAGATGGCATTAGAATATTCCAGACTTGGGGAAAACTGTGCCATTCTTTTATTAATTTACATATCACTTTCTAGAGATTTGGATAACAATAGTAATGGAGATTGAAGAGGCCAGGTGAGCCTTACTTATCATTTCATTAGATAAATGTTTGTTGTGCAATAGTCACGGGTGCCGGGAAAACAAAGGCAGGTCAGACTTCAAGGCATTTTCTGTTTAAAGAGAGATCTAGGCAAGCAAATGGTGCTGACAGGGCTGTGGAGCACAATAGGACTCATGACCTCACAGCAATAAAAAAAATCTTTTGATCTGGGTTTGCCCAACGAAGACTATGAAAAAAAAAAAAGCTTATTTAGGATCAGATTCCAGGAAACACTGTGAGGGAATAGAAAGGAAAGAGAGGGAGAGGGAAAGGGGGAGAGAGAAGAGAGACTATAGCAGGTGAGTTCATGAGTATGTTTTTGCTGTGGCAAATAGCACTCAATCCACTGGAGGCTCTCTTAAGGACCTGTGCACTACAGAACTCAGGACTGTCTAACTGAGGGGCAAGCAAGCTGATGTGGGCATTATCCAAGCTGATGTGGGCATTATCCAAGCTGATGTGGGCATTATCCAAGCTGATGTGGGCATTATCCAAGCTGATGTGGGCATTATCCAAGCTGATGTGGGCATTATCCAGCAATGCCTGGCCCTCACTGCTTGAGAATTATTCCTGGATGTTGACTTGCTGATAACTCAGCCAAAAACCATCTTCTGACTCGAACTTGCTTTTAGTTAGTGAGATAAGATACAGGCAATTGCTGGTATGTATGAGTGACAGCCTATAAGGAACCAGGGGGACATGAAGTTGGGAACATTGACAAGGTCTACCAGTAGGCTGAAGTCTGAGCGCTAATTAACTGGCTACAAGTGGCTGCAAAAGAGTGATGAATTTCGGATTAAAAGGATGCAATGTACAAAGGTTCAGAGATAAATGATAATTCAGTGTCTTGCAGTGACTTAGGAGGAATGTCTTGGGGGTGAAGGGCATGTGTTGGGAGAGAGACAAAGAGAAGACTGGCAAGAGGATAGTACAGGGAGACATACATACTGAAGTGCAAGGGACTCATGTTCTTTGGTAGTGTAGTTGGGTTGACATTACCAGTTCCATCTTGAACCATGGCCTCTGTGATGATGTACAGGAGACCCTCACAAGAGGAGGCATGTTAACAACCCCTCATGGCTAGGGAGAAGATGCTCAGGAGAAAATACACAGTGGTATTTGTGAGAGAAAGAGGAAAATATCTGTAAAACTGTGAACCCTCCCAGGCTGCCACTGAAAACGTGCATTGCTTTTGCATTTGGCTGTGAATGAACCTCTTGTTCCTTAAGTTTCAGAAAATGCATGCTAAAGGTGGGCAGGGAGCTGCACGTGTGTGTGCCCAAAGCCAGCGTCTGCTGATAAAAGCTCTCCTTTGGGCTGCGGTGTTACACCTGTGGCTGTGGTTGGCATGCCCATTTATTTTCAGAGAACCTTTAGGAGGGACTGATTTTTTTTTTTCTTATTTCTTCACCGGTCCAGCCTTGTGCTATAATATTTGTGTTGGCCACTGTCCTTTCCTTCACCAGTTGGGAAGAGCTGTATTCCTGTAGTCATTTGACCCCCCTCTATTAGAGAAATAAAAAAACCAGAAATGTCAGGACTAAAATAGAGTTTCCTAAGGATGTGACTTTCTTTTGGTGACATAAAAAAGGCAAGTCCACTTGTGACAGAACTGCCTCTTTTTTTTTTTTTTCTTTTTTTTTTTTTTTTTTTTGGTTTTTCGAGACAGGGTTTCTCTGTTTAGTCCTGGCTGTCCTGGAACTCACTCTGTAGACCAGGCTGGCCTCGAACTCAGAAATCCGCCTGCCTCTGCCTCCCAAGTGCTGGGATTAAAGGCGTGCGCCACCATCGCCCGGCTTAGAACTGCCTCTTTTAAAACCTAATTGTACATTGGCTGCTCTGACTGTGGTGGAACAGTGATGGATCCCCTGTGTAGGAGTATAGTCATGCCAGGAATACTAGTTTCGTGCTTCTCTTTGGTAAATAAATTTCATTTTCCAACACTACTGCAGATTGTGAATTATTAATAGCCTCTCCAGGGCATTTCGCTGGTGAAACCTAGTCTTGCCATCTACAAATTAATTTTGATTCTTCAAATATAGAAAAAACTTTGCATCCTGACTAGTTCTTTTTTGTATCCCTTCATGAATCTTCCCCAAATTCGAAGGAGCAAATTCAATTTTTAGGGAGAATTTCTCTCTTGAAAATATCATTTTTATCTACTCCTCTTCACTTTGCATCTTAAAATTATGCAGAATAAATCTAGGATTTATTCTGGAAGACAAGCTTTCAAATATTTAAATCCAAATACTTAAATGTTCCTACTGTGGTAACTTCCTGAATTTCTCTTTTCCTATCTGTCTAAAATTTCCTTCTGTTCTCCCCTATAAGATTTTATGTGTGTTATATAGGTTAGTCATAGTTTTGGACTTAAATCAAATTTGTGTCTTTTTAGTTTAGAATTTATTCTTTAATACAAAATCTAATAAATAGAAATGACTTGCAGTATATAGCAGAGGATTGCCTTGTCAGGCATCAGTGGGAGGAGAGGCCCTTGGTCCTGTGAAGGCTCGATGCCCCAGTGTAGGAGAATGCCAGGTTGGGGAGGCAGGAGTGGGTAGGCAGATGAGGGAACACCCTCATGTAAGCAGGGAGAGGGAATGGGATAGGGAGTTTCAGGGGGGAACGGAAAGGGGATAACATTTAAAATGTAAATAAAGAAAATATCTAATAAAAAAGAAAAAAAAAGAAATGACTTGTAGTTATGAAGAAGACATGGAAGCTGACTATTTGGAGAATCACATTTTTATAAAAAATAGTCTATGGAGCAGATTTTTTTGACAAACATTTTACACTTTTGGCTTGCATTCTATTAGTTATCTAATAAAGTTGGATATTTTCATTAGACTTGCTATTTTCCATATTCTACAATGGTGTGAGACACTTAATTTCTTCTGGGTAAATGTACCTTCCCTTTTCTAGTCTTGGTTCTTCATGCAAGCCTTAGTTATTGATCTGAAGATTTTTTCATATGCACACTTGAACTATTTCCTCCCTCAAAAACCCATCAAAAGAAAAGTTGGTCAAGAAAACATGGAGGAGGAAAAACCCTACAAATTAGTTTCTGGGCACCATTAGTGGCATTTGTTATTAAGTTTCGTCAATATGGAATTAGTGAAAATTCATTTTATATTGTAGCTATAGATAATTGCTAAATCTTAGTCACTCTCAGTAGTGAGGAATAAACTTATAATTTGTGTGAATTGTAGTTCTACTATTAGGCTCCTTCAGTGTTTGTTGGGTAGAAGGGGAGGGGCGCTGGGGATTCCTTTCCTTCCAGTTATAAATGTTCACAATGGACTCTTCTACAAGAAAAAAAAAGTTTAGGAATAGAAAATGCAACAAATCTATCTGGTGTTAGTTTTCTAGTACTTTTGGAGTTTGGGGAGGATAGACAAACACAGGGTGAACTGTGCATTTTTTTTTTGCACAGGTTTGATGATGTATTAGTCCTGTAGATATCCTATTAAATGGAGACCACTAGAGAAAACCACAACCAATTAAAATGCAGAGAACAAATGGTCCTATGGTGGTAAGCCCCAACTGATACATCTATAACACAACTGCTGTATCAAGCCTCAGGGAACATCTTGGATGAGGAGGTAGGAAGATTTTAAGATCCAGAGGAACAGGATACTGTCTGTGAGACTGCATCTCCTAGAAGTGTTAGAAAAGCTACACCCATGAAGTATTGCCTACACAGTTGCCTAAACAAGATATTAACAAGGGTGCCAACATGGGCCTCAATGGTTGACAAAAGACTCCAGGCAGACTGGAGCATTCCCTCCTCCTAGGGATAGGGATGGCATCCTTCTACTATGGGGGGGGGTCTTATGATCTGCTGCAGACAAGATAGGTCAAATGATTTCTTTAAGGTCATACTTAAGACAGAATGGTGGGAAAAAACCTGGAATAGTACGCTTAGGCTTCATGCCTGGATTCCAGGGAAAAGAGATTGTAGTTTCTATGATTTGCTGGGAAGAGAGATCCTCACATCTCTAGTCTGCCTCCAGGGAATAAAGCCAAGCAGGAAACAGATCACTGCTAGGTCAGAGGGAACCTTCAAATCTGAGGCTATTCCTTAGGCTTTCGCTTTGGAGTATTGTTTTCTGAACTCTAACATCTTGAATTATTTTAATGTGTGTAGGTATTTTGCCTAAATGTATTTCTGTGTAGCATGCATGTGTCTGATACCCTCAAAGAGCAGAAAGAATCGTTGGATCCCCTGGGACTGGAGTTACAGATGGTTGTGAGCTACTATGTGGGTATAGAAAATTGAACCTGGGTCCTCTAGTGCTCTTAACTGCTGAGCCACCTCTCCAGCTGCTAATCTATAGCACTGTAACTGCAAAGCCAGGAGGAAGGAGAAATGCCAGTCTGTAATATGCTTTATGTCAAGCGGAGGAAAAAAAGATGTAACTGTGTCCAATCCCCTCACACACTATTAACTAAAGCACGCACATGACTAATCATCCCATCAATAAAATAAGGCTTCATGCTTTTGAAGAAATGCTTTAGAATGGAGGTTCCCAATCTGTGGGTCATGATCCCTTTGGGGATCACATATTGGCACCTGTCAATCATAAATTTGATGACATATAGCTTAGGCAGGAAATAGGAAGGGGAACAGCTGCTAGGCAGAACGGATTCTAGGATAGTGCAGTCATGAGAGATGGGGAAGATACGACAAGAAGGACGCGTGGTGCCTGAGCACAAGTAACCCAGTCATGTGGAAGAATGCCAGTTAGAATAAATGGGTTATTTTGTTATGATCTAGTCAGAAGAGGGCCTAGCTATATAGCCAAGGTATATATAAATATATTTTGAATCTGAGTCTTGTTTCTGGGAGCATGGGGCTGGGAGGAAGAACTAGAACTAACTTTTACAGCAATGAAATGATTTTATGGTTGGGGGGTCACCACAACATGAGGAACTGTATTAAAGGGTGGAAGCATTAGGAAGGTTGAGAACCACTGCTCTAGAAGTATTGACAGCAAATGATAGGGCATAACTAGAAACAACCAATCAATCATTTCTTGGTTTCCAAATGTTTTCCCATCTTTCTGTGAAAACCTTCAGTACAACCGAGAGGAAAGGGTTGCTCTCTCTGTTTATCAAACAATGTTCTAAGTGATGACTTGTCTTGGTATTGCCAATGAGTGACAAGTGAAATCTTAATTTCAAATCGTTTGAAGCCTAGATAGTCTTGCTAATGATGGTGGTGATGACAATGACAAAGATTACAAATACTGAGTGAACTTTACAGGACAGACACTGTGTGAGTAACTCAGTGTCCTGTGGGGCATGGCAAGTCACTGCTTCTTCAGATAAGCTTCAAGATCTCACTGACTTAACACAACAAAAGTCTATTTATCAACCACATCATATTCCAGTGTGGGCTGGAAAACTCTCCAAGGCACTGCTTTCTTCTAATGGGCATCAAGGCTGGTTCCATCTTATAACTAGAATGTCTGGCCTCCTGTGACCTTCCATTGCAAAGGATCTCTCTCTCTCTCTCTCTCTCTCTCTCTCTCTCTCTCTCTCTCTCTGTGTGTGTGTGTGTGTGTGTGTGTGTGTGCGCGCGCGCGCGCGTGTGCACGCGCACGTGCACGTGTGTGGGTGTATCATGCAGTGAATGTTTTTAAGTAATGAGATAGGAGTTGGTTCACATCCCTCTACCCACATCCCACTCGCCTTGACTAGTGCCACATAGATGAATGGAGCTGTTAGACACGATACAGCAGAAGACAGTCACTATGCACCAGTCACTCCTTTCACCATTTTAAAATTGTCATCATCTTCTTTTTTTTGTATGTAAGGTGTGCACGTGTATGAATGTTTGTGTTCATGTGGTGAGTGTAGACATGCACGTTCTACAATACATATATGGGGTCAAGAAGATAGACTGCAGTGCTGGTCCTTGCTTTCTTCCTTGTCTTAGACAGGGTCTCTTTTGTGTTTTATGCAGACTGGGCTGGCCCATTTATGGGCTTCATGGGTTTTTCCTGCCTCCTCTTCCTGTGTGGCTATTGAACCATTGTGATTACAGGCTGGGGTTTTACATACATCCAGCAGATTTGAACTCTGGTCCTCAGACTTGAACAACACACACCTTCTTACCAACCCATCTCTTCAGCTCCATTTCATTTTTATATAGAAGAAAACCCAGGTTGGGAAAGCTTAATTCTCATTATCTTGGGCTCATCTGGTAGTGAGAAAGATCTAATTTAAGGATAAAGTCAGTCTAGAGAATAGGCACTTGTAAGAACAACATCTCTATATTGCCTCTTCTATTTCAGCATAATTAGCTACATAATGAATATATTGAATATGCTGGTGTCCTGATGACATTTGTCAGTTTTGTCAAAAACAACAACAACAACAACAACAACAACAACAACAACAAAACAACCCTCACAAACATCTTTTAAAGTAACAAAACCTTGATATCCTGGACAACAGTATTGTCGGAACACTACTTAAAAACATGAAATAAAACTGCTACTGCAGGATTATCAGTGATTATGTTTTTCCTTCTCCCTTAAATTTGAAACCCAAAATGACCTCAAGAATAGGGACTAGATTTATCAGAGGAAATGAGGGTGCTAGAATTTCTCACCTCACCCATGCCTTAATCACCTGTATCTCACATCTTGCTACAGAGAAGTCTAGAGACATGGGGCGATCTCAGGAAGGACTGTGGTTATGTTTGTCCACCAGATTGGGAGCTCAGATTGAAAAATTCAGTAACTGTGCAAAGAATGTCATCTTTCTTGTGCTTCTTAGCTGTAGCCTGTCCTGAACTGCCACTGTATTACATATGCACATATGCATTATTACCTGTGTGGTAGCCAAAGTTCACCATTTTCTTGTTTGATTGATTTTCTATTCCTAGCATCTCACTTGTGTTCTGTGTTTTCCCAGTGATCAACTAAACGTTCATTTCATCTGAAGATATTTATAAGCAGAGTATGGAATGTGTGGATACTGGTTTATATAGCTATAAACATGGCCTCTTCATTTAGATTGAGTTTTAAGTGGAACCTTCTCAATAAAATTTATGTCACCACTTCCAGAAGATACCCCTATCTCTTAAATAAAATTATTATTTCATTGTTTGATATATGTGGGTGTTTTATCTGCAAGTATGTCTGGGTATATGTGCATACCTGATACATGTAGACCCCACAATAGAGCACTAGATTTGCTGGAACTGGAGTTACGGATGGCTGGGATTTGTTATGTGGGTGTTAGAAATTGAACCCCTGGAAGAGCAGCCTGAGCACTTAACCATGGAACCATTTCCCTAGCCCTGCTTTATTTTGAACAAAAGTGTTTTTTTAAAATAAAGGAACTGGAAAAATAGGAATAAAAGAGTTAAGGTTTTTCAATACCTTTCAATGGTATTTTTCCCTTCCCTGCCTTCCCCCCCTCTTTAAAACAGGGGTTCTCTTTGTGTACCTAGCTGTCCTGTAACTTGCTCTGTAGACAAGGCCAGCCTTGAACTCACAGAGCTTCATCTGTTTCTGCCTCCTGAGTGCTGGGATTAAAGGTATGCTACTACAGCCTGGCTTTGAGCTTTACTCTAAACAGCAGTCAATCCTATAATTTGGTGTGAGACTGCATGTCCAGAGTCTCATGTCATTCAACAATGCCTCTACATTCCAATGCCTTTAGACCCTCCAGGAATTCATACAGGAGAGCAGGAAATGAGGGAAGAGGCCAGGAACTTGGTCCAAGGAGATTTGACAAGTTATTTAAAAAAAAGAGATTTGAGCGATGCTCAGCAAGTATCATTAAATTGTCCTCTGAGCTATGTCTAATGAAATCGGATGAGCTCGGTACCCGGCAGAGGCTGTCACAGAGCAGGGTGTATGCCGACAGGCTGTTTCATATTAGGTCTGCAGGACACCAAGGTGGCAAACAGTGGGTGGTGATAGCACTGGCAATAAACAGGGGTTGACAATGGTCTTGGAATATTGTAACCAACAACCTTGGCTTCGCCTTTATGATGAGCATGACTTGACTCTTCTACACAGAGTTCGAATGGAAAAGAACACAATGATCATGAGAGCATCAAAATTAGATTGTTTGGGATTCTATTACTCCCAGGAATTTCAAAAGACTCAGAAAAGAACTTCCCGTGGCGTGTTGTAGTGTGCACATATTTGTGTGTGTGTTAGAACTCCTTCAAAATGACTGGGGTTGAAGCCAGAAGATGATTTTGAGTCCATTCTTATTTTCCTATTGTATTCCTGGCTTGCATGCCTAAGAAATCCTGTCATATTAGTGTTAACCCACTTGGCCCAAACAGCACAGTCTTGTCCTCATCTGGCAGAACAGAAGTAAAATGGTCCTCTCTGCTGCCGTTCTATTCAGTACAAGTCTTGAGCAGAATTGGCGTTCAACTTCCTGACCTTGCAAGGCAGGCTTTATATCTATCTTCAGCTGTGTCCTCTTCTCTTCCTCTTTTGAATTATTTTGAAAGGCCTGAGTGTGTTACCAAGGCTCATTTGTATCCATATTGTTCTCTGGAGGGATCTATTTTTTCCCTCTTTCTTAAAAAAATCAACTTCACAACTGTTTTCTCCTTAGAACATAAATATTAACTTTATAGTGAGAAACATTTGAAAATAGACTCACCAGGGAGCAAACTGTTCTCTTTAACTCTATAGCCCAGGTATAATTCATGTCAATACTTTCATTTCATTCCATCCCTTTAAAAACTATATTTGTATACAGTACTGTGTGTGTATAAATGTCTGTAAGCACACCCCTGTCACTGCTTGCCATTTTATAGACCCTTCTCATTTATCGATATATCATGCTTCCTCAATATCATTTATTCTCCTGGATGTTATTATTAGTTGCTATGATATATTTCAATGTATTTTATGCATTCTGTTAGTTTGCTTTCTAAAATGAAGATGGTAGCCTGACCCTCCCCATCCCCTTTTAAGAACACTGTTCACTGATTTCCTTCCTTCTTTAATCAGCATAACTTAAAACTCTGCCAATTGCCTCCTTAAAAATAATGTCATCTTGTTATACTTTGAATTTGTTTGATTGTTAATGTGGCTGATTTTTTTTTGTGTGCACCATTTGTATTTTTTTTTTTCATGATTGTTACTGCACTGGTATTCCTTTGAAATTGTCTGGCTGTGATTTAGCTTTTTAGTTAATTTCTCAATCTCTATTCTCCGTTTTCTCTGTCAGGAGCCCCAGACATTCTGTTCATGCCGATGTCTTACCTAAGGATCTGGAAATCTGCTTTCCTAAAGCTTCTTTTGCCATTCCTGGGTGTTATCCTTGTGCAGCCACACAATGAGACGTTACAGTTATGGCCCTGGAATTGCACCTTGTGTCCAAGACTTAAGTGTTCACATGAGAGCCACTTGCCATCATCCATTCCAGACCGTGACTATGGTGGGATTGAACTCTTGAAGCCACAGCTGACTGAAGGAGAAGCGTTAGATATGGACAATAAGCTACAGCTCCATAGAGTATGGGAAAGGGCATATGGAGTCCTAACAATGCACCATGGGAAAGCAAGCAGAGGCAGCCCTTTGTTGTTTGGATGTAATGTCATATTAGAGGGAAATCTAATTCAGAGACCAGGATGGTCTTCTGGAGAGGAAAAAAAAAGTTGGTGGAGCTCGGGCCGTGATGGAAACATTAAGGAAGGATGTTGCCTTATGAACAGGATCCAGTGACATTGACTGTTAGAAACAAGGCTGGTAGCCAGGGAGTTCAAGGAAAAAAAAATACTTCCTGTCTAAGCCAGGAGGCCAAGTAGTGTTGAAGTAGCAATGATGGGGTTGGAAACAGATATAGGAGGGGCCACTCCGAAGAGCAGAAAGTTAGCCAGGACTGACTTCCTCATCCCTTTTTAATGCTCAGTTCTTTACATGCTGGCTTCCTTCTACATAACTGCACAAACATGTCTCTCGCAGTCTGCCACTGAGCCATTACCACATTAAGTAGATATGTTTACATCTATATCATTTCCTCTTATATCTGATGCTATTGACTATTCTTTTATGTAGACATGTTTTCCACGGTTTCATGAACACTGCCACTTCTTATTCTTCCTGAGCCATGTCCTACCATTAATTTTCCCTCTGAAGATGCTTCCAAAGGTCTAGTGTTTGCTCATTTGTCATTTGAACCTTCTATATGTGAGGCTTCTAGTCTCACCATGTGTTGTCAGCTCTGGAGCTGTCCTTAAGCTGGAGTCTAGGATATCTAGCTGCCCACAGGAAAACTACTTGATAACTCTGCAGCTCACGCTGACAAGGATGCAGAAAGTTACTGTTGTATAGGCCAATGTCTAGAGCTCAGCACATTTCTGTTGGTTCTAATCTGCTTTTCTTCCTGTTTTAGTTTTCCTCTACATGAAATGATACTCACTTCCTTAGAGCATGAGAAAATGAGCTCTTTTGCATTTGACAAGGTCACTTCTCTTTTTATCAAAAGAGGAGGAGGAGGAAGAAGAGGAAGAGAGGAAGTAGTAACATTTAGATGGAACAGAGTTTTCTTTTTTCAGGGTTGGAGATTGTTCATTTAAATGGAGGTCAGAAGACAACCTCAGTGTCATCCTCAGGAATGACACTACCTACTCACTGCTGGGTTTACAAGTGAATTATAAGCATATGCTACCATGTCTGGCCTACTCACAAGAGTTTGGGGACTTGAACTCAGGTCATTAGATCCTTGTGCTTATAGGGCAAGTGATTTGCTGACTGAGCCGTTGTTCCAGACCTGTATGGCATAGTTTTGACTAAGTAGGATTAATCTTTCTTCTTGTTGTTGTCTTCACCCTGCTCTACATTGTGTGGGTGTGAGAAGTGTAGCTTCTAAGGCCTGAGCTGGTGTCTATATGTGCATAATTCACTGCTTCTCAAACTTCAGAATGTAAAGTATTCACCTGGAAAGGGCTAGCTATTGTTTGTTCCTGCACCACAGTGTTGGTTCTTACCTCTGAGATTCTAGCACAAAGGGATGGCTTAGAAGTTGGGGCCTTCAGAAACCTCAGAGGTATTTATAATAAAATGGTTCACACAGCATACTTTGAAAAGCACTGCTGTGGTGTGTTGGAGATGCTAGCGCTTTCTGCTTTTGTCTTTAGCTATTAGTCATTTCTATCCCTGAAAAGCCCATTCAATCAACATGCATTGTATTCTGAAGTTTTCACCCATGAGACTTGTGGATGTTGAATCACTGGCAGCCACTTCATGTCCATGGATCAGTATTCACAAGCTCTACTTTATTTTTCTTATAGGCTATTTTGGAGGGAAATTAAGTACCGACTTTGAATAAATTGGATAGATACATCCACACATCTTATGCACTGGGAGGACGGAACTTTTTTTTCTTTATGACTGGATTTGCTGTTTGGGTTTTGAGAGCAAGGGGATTTTTGTCTTACAATTTCATTATAAAATATCAAACCAGAAACGTGGAAGCTTTTTTTTTTTTTAAAAGCTAAATGTTTTCAATTTAGGACAAAGCCATCTTTCTTAAAATATATGTGTGATTAGTTTATTACTACTGGTTGCTTGTCTTCTCATGCGTTTTGTGTTCCTGAGGCAATGCCACCTATCACTGGTACCCTGGCCAAGGTCATATTTAAGTCTTCTCCTTTTCAAAAGCTCATGATCTAAATGATATTTCTCATTGCCAGAGGTAGAGTGTATATACAAAAAATAAGAAGGAATTATTTATGGCTCATTGTATTTTTGTGAGCTATACAGTCAAGAAATTTACATGTGCTCAATAGCTTCATCATAATACCAGCATCGAGGCAAGCAATACTCATAAGCTTTACATAACCTCAATCTTGACACCACAGTGAGCCGTTAATTGGCCTCGAAGATTTTAATGTTCCTTTTTCATTTGCTTCTGCTCCCTTCTCCCTGTGCATGATGACTTTCCTCATGACTATTATTTTAATGACTTTGGTGATATTTAAATGACAATTGGTCACTTTTGCTATTTGGTAATTATGAATAATTCTGGGTTTCAACAGGGATCTTTCAAAATGTTGCACAGAGCAAGAATATCTTCTTGTTTTCTGCCTCCAGCAAAGACTTTTAAAGGGTCAGCAGGAGGGGACTGCAGGAGACAAATGCGCTGTGGCAGAGATTAGTGAGATTTCCCATTCATTACAGGATTTCCCATTAGGGACAATTTGGGCATCGTAGTCTGGAAGGTTGAACATGATTGTTGTTTGAGGCTCGCAATTAGGAGCTGGGCAGGAACTGTAAGGATGTAACTCCAGTCAACAGAGTTCTCAGAAAACTCTAGAGAACAAAAATTGGGCGAGAATAAAAATAATCTGGCTCTGCTCCTGTCTGTCTAACTTGGGCATATTAATCAACTGCTCTGTGCCTCTGATTAGCATGCTGGTAGATATGCAATGAGAATAACGTCATCCATCCATGGCTCAGAGTTACCGTGAGGATCAGCAGCACCTAGCGCCTTCATTCATGTATTCATTCAGTGCAGTTCTGTTTGCTAACTACTCTGCTAGGGGCTAGAGATGCAATGGTTGAGCATGAAAAACACAAGACTCCTCAGTGTCATGAGATTCCTAGTTTAGATGAGGTAAGCGAGGCCAGCTTACATCTGTGCTTATTAAACTCTGTGATTCATGATGTGAAAGAATAAAAAAGACGACAGATCAGAAAGTAACCATGCAGGGAGGCTTGTAGACAGTGGGCAGAGAAGGCGAGACTGAACTTTGGAGGGCCGGGGCCATATGGGGTCAGATTACCACTGAGAAGGTTATTTAGGCCAGGGTTCTGCTCACTTTCCGAGAGACCCTGTGGAACAGATGGGTTGGGCGGGGTGGGGAGGTCTGTGTTTTCCAAATAAGGAAATTTAAGTTTAGAAGATGGAGTCCGTTTGCCCAGTTCTAGTGAGTAGCAGGTTGGCAGGGCTGGAATTAGAGTTCCAGTGCTCAAGACTGCTACTATGACATGCCAGGTATAGCTTGTCTTGTAGGAGGCCTGAAGGCCACCCAGCTGGCACAGTCACCCTATAGATGAAGAGAGAATATCATGTGACTAGTCATGTGACTTGCTTATGGTGGAGGGGAGGCCACTAGCAACCAGGTCTCTCCCGAGAACACCTTTGAAGGATAATTGGTCTGCACACCTTGCTTTTGTCAGACTGAATCTCTGTGGGACTCTAAATGATCAAGCCAGAACCCCTTCTTTGTCCATATTCCTTTCACAGTTGACTGACACTTGAACTTTTAGAGTGCATGGTGGGTTGTTGAAAGTCACATCAAGAAAACAGATTTTGTTCTAGCAAATATTCTTGGTTTTGTTTTCTCTTGAGTGCATACATTCACATTATAAAAAGAAATTGAATCAACATTTTACAGTTCCTTTAAAGAGAGCCTTTTTTTTCCTCTAAGAGGCATCACCCCATCCTTCCTTTGATTTTTCTCCAGAACCATTATTTATACACTTTTAGGAATATTCTATGAATAGACAAGAATATATGTGTACATATCCTTTTTTTTAACATAAGATATAACATTTCATATTCACACAGACTATATACTCCCTTTCCCTCTCCCTCCTCCTCTCTCTCTAATATGTGTGTGTGTGTGTGTGTGTGTGTGTGTGTGTGTGTGTTTCTTTAGTACTGGGGATTGAATAGATACGATATCTGCATAATTATGGTAGAATGACCATGCCAACTGCTGTGTGCTTTCAGTTGATTGACAGTTAGTTCCAAATGGCCCCCTGATGGGTTAAGCATGCCTAAAAGCTGTATGTAGGAGAATCATCTTCAAGTTGGGTGACCAACGAACAGTCCCTTTCTTTGTGAAGCCAGTTGGTGAGAGGAGTGCTTCCAGGGGCCAGCTTCCACCTCCTCTGCTCTGGCTATCTCAATTCCCTCATCTCTTGCCAGTATATGCATACCTGAGGCTGTTGGCACCGAAATGCCAGAAAATACAGGATCTCCCCGATGCTTTGAACTCTGTCTTAAAGCCTCCCTATGACTCCACGGACTTTATTTGAGTCTAGCTTTTGAACATATATTTTCCCTAGTTATGTTCCATGGCATACTGTCAAGCCCTGGCCTGGAGGATAAGGAAAATAGAAAGGGGAAGGAAGAAATGGGGCAAGCAGAAAAAGAGGGGAAAAGAGGAGGAGGAAGAAAAGCGGGAGGAGGAAGAGGAGGAGGGGGAAGATGACACAAGTACTGAATGCTAACTTAGAAAAATTACCTTTCTTTATTTTTTGGCATGGATTCATTATATCAAATAATGGGTTTCATTATGACATATTAATGATGCATATCCTAAACATTGATAATATTTATCCACATTATCTTCTTTTGTCCCTCCCTTCTTCCTCTTAGGAGCCTTTTCCTTTTCACAATAGTCTGTCTTTCATGTGTTCCCTCCCACAACCTCCACCCGCATGGCTCTCCAATGAGGGAGATTTTTTTTTAATTGGATATTTTATTTATTTACATTTCAAATGTTATCCCCTTTCCTGGTTTCCCCTCTGCCATATCCCATTCCCCCCTTTACCCTGCTTCTATTAGGGTACTCCCTCACCCACCTACCCACCCACTCCCGCCTCACCATTCCTGACATTCCTCTACACTGGGACATCAAGCCTTCATAGGACCAAGGGCCTCCCCTCCCATTGGTGCCAGATAAGGCCCCTTCAACTCCTTCAATCCTTCTAACTCCTCCATTGGGGTTCTTATGCTTAGTCCCCTTGTTGACTATGAGCATCCCCATCTGTATTGGTCAGGATCTGGCAGATCCTCTCAGGAGACATTAGGCTCTTGTATTAGACTCTTGTCAGCATGTGCTTCTTGGCATTAGCAACAGTGTCTGGGTTTGGCGTCTGCATATGGGATGAATCCCCAGGTGGGGCAGTCTTTCCTTTAGACTCTGCTCTACTCTTTGTCCCTGTATTTCCTTTAGACAGGAGCAATTCTGTGTTAAAGTTGTGGAGATGGGTGGATGGTCCCATCCCTTAACCATGCCTAACCTCTGGATATGGTTTTCACAGGTTCTCCCTCCTCTTTGTGGGATATTTCAGCTAATGCCATCCTCATGGGGTCCTGGGAGGCTCTTACTTTCTTGGCATCTGGGACTTTCTGGTTGCTATCCCCAGTTCCCCATTCTCATTGCAACACACCTCTGTTCAATTTCCTCACCCTCTATACATCTCCTCCCTCTCCTCCCATACCTGATTATTCCCCTCTTTTCCCCCTCCCCCTCCTCTCTTCATCCCAAGTCTCTCCCACCCTCTACTTCCTTGATTATATTGTTCTCTTCTAAGTAGGACTTAAGCATCCACTCTTTGATTAGATCCTCTTGAGCTTCATGTAGTCTGTGAGTTGAATCATGGGTATCTTGGTAGATTTTTCCTTTGGTGAGTATGAAGTGACCTTCCTTATCTTTTCTGATAACTTTTGGTTGAAAGTCAATTTTACCCAATAGATATTAGAATGGCAAATCCAGCTTGTTTCTTGGGACCATTTGCTTAGAATTTTTTTCCCAGCGTTTTACTCTGAGGTAGTCTGTCTTTGTCACTGAGGTGCATTTCCTGTATGCAGCAAAATGCTGGGTCCTGTTTACATATCCAGTCTGTTAGTCTATGTGTTTTTATTGGGGAAATGAGTCCATTGATGATAAGAGATATTAAGGAATAGTGATTGTTGCTTCCTGTTATTTTCATTGTTAGAGGTGGAATTATGTTCATGTGGCTATCTTATTTTGGGCTTGTTGAAAGAAAAGTACTTTCTTGCTTTTTCTAGAGTGTAGCTCCTCCTTGTATTGGAGTTTTCCATCTATTATCCTTTGTAGGGCTTGGTTTGTAGAGAGATATTGTGTAAATTGGTTTTGTCATGGAATATCTTGATTTCTCCATCTATGGTAGTTGAAAGTTTTGCTGGGTATAGTAGCCTACACTGGCATTTGTGTTCTCTTAGGGTCTGTATGACATCTGCCAAGGATCTTCTAGTTTTTATAGTCTCTGTTGGGAGTTTGGTGTAATTCTGATAGGTCTGCCTTTATATGTTACTTGACATTTTCCCCTTACTGCTTTTAATGTTCTTTCTTTGTTTTGTGCTTATTGTGTTTTGACTAGTATGTGATGGGAGGAATTTCATTTCTAGCCCAATCTATTTGGATTTTTGTAGACTTCTTGTATGTTTATGGGCTTCTCTTTGGTTAGGAAAGATTTCTTCTATAATTTTGTTGAAGATATTTATTGTCCCTTTAAGTTGGGAACCTTCGCTCCCTTCTATCCCTATTATTGAACTGCATGGAAAAACCAACACTTAGGTTTGGTCTTCTCATTGTGTCCTGGATTTCCTGGATGTTTTGGGTTAGGAGCTTTTTGCATTTTGCATTTTCTTTGACTGTTGTGATATCTTCTGCACCTGAGATTCTCTCTTCTCTCTCTCGTATTCTGTTGGTGACAATTGTGTCTATGACTCCTGATCTCTTTCCTAGGTTTCCTATCTCCAGAGTTGTCTCCCTTTGTGATTTCTTTATTTTTTTCTATTTCCATTTTTAGATCCTGGTTGGTTTTGTTCAATTCCTTCACCTGTCTGGTTGTGTTTTCCTGTAATTCTTTAAGGGATTTTTGTGTTTCCTCTTTAATGGTTTCTACCTGTTTACCGGTGTTCTCTTGTATTTTAGGGAGTTATTTATGTCCCTTTTAAAGTAATCAATCATCATCATGAGATGTGATTTTAAATCACAGACTTGCTTTTCTGGTGTGTTGGAGTATCCATGGCTCAGTGGGAGAACTAGTTTCTGAGGATGCCAAGTGGCCTTGGTTTCTGTTGCTTATGTTCTTGCCCTTGCCTCTTACCATCTGGTTATCTCTGGTGTTAGCTGGTTTTGCTGTCTCTGACTATGGCTTGTCCTTCCTGCAAGCCTCTGTGTCAGTAGTCCTGGGAGACCAGTTTTTTCCTGGTGGGATTTGAGAGCACTGTGGCACAGGGTCAGCTCTGGGTACAGATCCTTTCATCTCTTTTGTTTAAAAAGATGTTTCTGTCTTCCAAGTCATGCTTCTCTTGGATATCACAATTTCTGGTTTCATTGATTTTCTTGAAAATGCCAATAATTTTGTTTTCCTTAAGTTTAAGTAAAACTACATTTTGTATGCATGATACATTCTATATTCTCTTTCTATTCATCTGTTAAATACAACTGCATATACCTCTACTGCATGCTGACTTAGAGTCTTTGGGTGTCTACACAGGAATGATAGAGCTAGGTTAAAAAGTTTAGGGATTTCCATACTGGCTGCACTGATTTGCCTTCCTACCAACTGTGCATCATGGCCCCAACATTCTCATCAGCATTTGTTTTGTTTTTGGAGATTGGTAATTCTGACAGGATTGAGGTAGAATCTTGGTATATTTTGATTTATGTTTTCTTGATGCCTGAGACATTGATAAGTTTTTAGATATTTGTTAGTCTTAAACTTGTGGACTTCCTGCTTCAATGTCCCAAATGCTGGCTTCACAGGGATGAATTTCCATACCTACCCAAAGGACCTGAATTTCTTGTTGCTATTACAAAACTTGTCTTTTGGGGGGCTTACATATTTTAGATTTTGATTCTTGAAGGAGACATTGAACAACCAATTTCCCTTTCTTTCTTCCTCCCTTCCTCCCTTCCTCCCTTCCTCCCTTCCTCCCTTCCTCCCTTCCTCCCTTCCTCCCTTCCTCCCTTCCTTCCTTCCTTCCTTCCTTCCTTCCTTCCTTCCTTCCTTCCTTCCTTTTTGAAAAATAGAACATCTATTTTATTATTACTAATATTAATTATTGACTAATTTTTTTAAAAAGTTCATTTTTCTCTTATATATTACATACAACTGTGGTTTCCCCTCCATTCTCCTCTGAGTCCCCACCCCATCCTCTTTTACTCAGATTTACTCTTCCTCTTCACCTTTAGAAAAGGGCAGGCCTCAAGGATATCAACCAAACATGGCATATCATGTTGTAATAATGTTAGGCACATCCTCTCATATAAAGGCTAGATGAGGCAACCAGGTAGGAAGAAAAGGGTCCCAAAAGCAGGCAAAAGAGTCAGAGGCAGCAGGGGGCCTAAATCAAACCCATATAAGCTCCCTGATGGTACTTCAGTCTCTGTGAGTCCCTATGAGTCCTACTTAGTTGATTCTGTGTGCCATTCTCTTGTGATGACCTTGACCCCTCTGGCTCCCACAATCCTTTCTCCTCATCTTCTGTAGTTGAATAATGGTTTAATAGTCCTTTTAATGTTAGGCAAGAACCACCAATTTCTAATTTATGTGAATGTGTTCTTTGCTAGTAATAGGGTCTTTGGGCTCAGCTGCATCATGGCTAGACAGCTTGTTTCCTTGTGTGTTACCTGGGGATGGTGGTATTCCACAAGATCCTGTCATAAAGAGGAGGGCTGCACAAGACCTGGGCTACTCAGTTCGCATGACTTAGAACAATTTTTTAAAACTATTTATTTTACATTTATTTAAGCTAATGTGTATATCTGTGTATCTGGCATGTGTCCGGGGGTGGGGGGTGGGGGTAGGGGTGTCTGTGGCAGTCTTGAAGAGCTCATCAGGTCATCTGGAGCTAGAATTACAAGGAATTATGAACTGCCCAATGTGGGTTCTGAGAATTGTGCCTGGGTTTTCTAAAAGAACAGCAAGCACTCTTAACTGTGGAGTCAACTCTTTAACCCCAGGATGATATTTTTATCTGATATAAATTAATAGACATTTTTGGTAATATATATAAAAAGGGAATCTGCCAGATCAAGAAAAATTTTGTTAACAATTAAACCTATTGATTTAATATAAGTCTCTCTTTTAGACATAAAGGAATTGTTTAGGGAAAGAGAGCTGATTTATCCAAGGTCTTCCAGATGATGATGATGATGATTATGATGATGATGATGACGACGATGACAATGACGATGACGACGACGACGACGACGACAACCAATGATGATGATGATAATTTTCATGTTTGCACTGGAACTATCTGGGAATGAATGTGTTGAAAGACTCTCAGCAAAGCTGTTCTCACCACTAATACTTATTTTCATTTAGAGATTCAAGAAGAACTTGTCATATAGTGTGACTCAAGAGAAAACTGTAAAATGCACTCTCTGACTGTGTTCCTCTGACTGCACCCACCTTCCCTCCAGAGGACTAGGAGAGAGCAGGAAGCACTGAGGTTGGTTGCAGAACTTGAGATCTGCTTCAGATGCTGATCCAGTATGGGTCCTTGGTCTGGCGTCTTATTTCTAAGGTAACTATCACTGAACTTTACCTGTTCCCTACAAATGAGGCATGCTTTTTCTATAAGACTAGGTGATTACTCTATTATGCTGTAAGAGAATAACCACAAAGAAGTATAGAGGAAACTCCCAAGAGACCACAGAATACTTGCAAAAGGCATGTAGAAGATATAAATACAAGGGATGATGCCCAAGCATATATTTGTAAGCTCAAGCAAAGACAAAGGAAATTGATTGGAAATAGGAACATTGCCAGGTGTCTTAGTTAACCTTTCTATTGCTGAGAGAAAATATAATAACCAAGGCAAGTTTTAAAAGACTGTGTTTAATTTGACAGGGTTCAGAAGATTAAAGTTCATGATGGTGTAGCAAAGAAACAGTTGAGAGCTCTCATCTTGGTCCACAGCCATGTGGTAGATTTTTTAAAACAAAAGACACACTGGGAATATGCCATGAGTCTTTTGAAAATCAAAGCCTACCTCCCAAAGACACAGCTCCTCCTATCAAAGTCAGAAGACCTAATCTTTCCCAATATGGCGGCCATACTCATCCAAACCACCACATGTAAGTTAGAATGTAGATGCTCTAGCCTCTAGACTTGTTGGGAACAGTTCCCTCTGCATAGCAACCCTTGATGAAAGCACAGTTCATAGAACACTCAGGTCAGACTTTTCTTTCTTTTTGTTTCCAACAGTTACAGCCATGTAAAGAATTTTGAGAAAAAAAAAGTCCACTTTGTGGTATTTTGCTAAACAGTTCAAATACACATGGATATTTGTATTCCCTTGAGGTATCATTTGGCCAAGCTCTATATATTTAATTCTTTTAATTTTACCATCATAAATTGATATTTATGGCTCTTTGATCTTTGTATGCCTATTCAGTAGCAAACCAAACTGAGGTACTACTTGATGGACTCAGACGTCCTTTTCACCAGATGCCGGGAGGAGGGTAGATATTCAGTACAAGCTTACCCTTCTATAACTGTACAGGTTTTCTTTGCGGAAGAACAGAGGAAGTTGTGGTTATGAAATGCTATTTGGATGGAGTGATGAGAGACTTGCACAGGGAAGTAAGGAACAGCAAAACTTATATAAAAGACTTGGCTCCTCATATGGGGCCTTCTGGAATTTCCTTGCCTTGGAACCCCTCCCTATTCCAAATAGGATAGAGTAAATAGATATGAAAACGCATATAGCTGGGATTGTTTATTCTGGCTGCTTTCATTTGGTTGCTTGGATATTAGAAGTATGAAGAGTTTGGCTCAAACTGGTTTGAGTCACCTTTGCAGGTGTGTATGTAGGCCTAGGGGATCTCTGTGGGTGAAGGGAGTTCAGAGTTTATCGTTATTCTCTTTTGGATTTAGTATTTCAAATGTATGTCTGCGTGAACTGTCATCTCATTACTTATCTGCTGTGCGTCTGTTTGTGGAAGAATGTTGTTCATTGTGGTGTAGTGGGGAATGGGAGCATAACAGGACTGTAATTCAAGACCTTAAATTTGATGTCTGGAACATCAAAGTACATGTAAGTATCTTACTTGCAAGTCAGAACAGAGGATTTAACAAGGTTAGAGAAGCTGATATGAGAGATGCCTATTGCTTATTGGAAGCAGCATCACTTTCCTATGTGTGTTAAGTGTGGAATGGACTGAGATCAAGGTGGAACTATTAAGGATGAAAGACAGTGAAAGGCATAGGCAACTCAATACTCAGGGACCAGACTCTCTTATGTACAGAGTTCTGTGAATTCTAATTCAAGAAACTCTTTTCCTTCTAGAGTGTTTGTGGTTTCTCTGGGGTTGATGCAGGGTTCAAACCCACATAGCAAGACAGGATGATGTTCTTGGAGCTTATCAGTTAGCTGAAGTAACCAATACCATGAAAGGCTAGTAGAACCTTGTTTGTTTACTGCATCCATTCATTTCTTAAACATCAGTATAGTTGTCTCTGTGAACACTCTTATTGCTATGTCGTCAATGTGCTTTTCTCTTTCATTTTAGTCATAGACTCTTCTATGCTTTTCAGATAATCATTCACTCATTATGATGGTTAGTCTTCATTGTCAACTTGACTTGATTTAGAATCACCATGGACATGCCTCTGGGTTTTCAGACCATCCATCCTGAACATGGATGGCACCACCCCATTAGCTGGTTTTCCAGACTGAATGAAAGAGAGAAAGATGAGCATCAGCATGCATTGCTCTCTGTTCCCTAAATGCTGACCTAACAGAACCAGCTGCTTTAACAGTCTTGCCTCTGTGCCTTTCCTGTCATGATAGACTATACCCATCACTTTCAAGCCAAATAAATGTTCCCTTTCTTAACTTCTTTTGTAAGTTATTGTCACATCAATGAGAAGCATAACTAGCACGACTCATTTCATGCACACATTCTTGATCTACTATATGCATAGACTGTGCCTTAATGGGATAGTGACTCATAGACTAGTCTCTATACCTTTAAGACTCTAGAGACTGCATATCAAGTTCTCAACTAGTTCTTTTTAAGCCTCTGCCATGGATTTGGTGAGGAGTGGGTAAGATATAATGTACTGCAACTCTTGTTAAAGAAATTCTTTCTCCTGACTCCCCAACTTGAGCTTCTTATAATGCCTAGAAGTGGGTTTAGTGACATATCTCTTTCCTCTTCCTTCATAGGACTCATGGCTGGCACACAAAGCAATTATCTATATGAAAGGAAGGGTTGAATTAATTCAAAGTCACTACAGGATAGATACTTAAATGAAACTCAAGGGTTGGAGAGCCTTTGTACTAGTGTTTACTTCCCAGTTCATTCGGATTTGCCTTTCTCCTTGAGGCTCCTTCTGTTGTTATAAGGATGTCTGTAAACAAACAGAACAGGGACATGGGAGAAGGTGGCAATGAGAAAGACATAGGAGATGCCAGTGCTGGCATCATAAAGATTGGGCTGTTAGTGTTGACATGAAATTGAGACAGCCCTCAGCATTATTAGGGCCACAGCTGCTCTGGATAAAAAACAAAACAAAACAAAACCTGCTCCTGTGTGCAATATCTAAGGGTTCCACTTCCATACTCTCTTCTGGAGAAGGGAGGGGAATTTTACTAGGCTGTCTTAACAGACATCATTCTTAGCCTTTGTTTGGCTTCTGGACTTGTAAGGATGTCAACAGGTAAGACCAGGGGTGAACAAATATGTAAAAATAACTTTTATTCTCCTGATAAATTGTAGTCTCTGAAGGTCTATTGTCTCTGTCTCCTAACCTATGCCTAGTCCTGGAAGCTTTTAGCCTCCATACAATCTTATCTAGACCTAGAATGTTTTCAGTCTCTGAGACTTACTGATAATTAACTTTCCCCCTTTCCAGTTCTTTCTGAACTCTGGCTGGTTGGTTCAACTCAACTGTTCTGGCTCAAACCTCTCTCTAAGCTGACTGGTTCAGTCTGGCTTCTCTGGGCTTCTCCTGAATTGCTCTGCCTGGGCACATATTACTTTTGGCAATATGTTTTATCTTCTGTCTCCTTCTCATTTTCTGTCTTCACCTGACTCTAGCTTGTTTTATCTTTAACCTGTCTCTGTAAAACTCTTGCAGTAAAACTGCCAACCTCTTCTGCATTGCCCCTTGAGTAGCTTTCCATTTCTCTCTTCTCGTGAGAGTTGGGCATATCCTATTCTGTTAAATCTTTCTTTGATTCATCACTTTGTCTGCCACTCAATTAGACATCATTTTCAAATACATGTGCTTCCTTCTACCAATTAACTTTACCTTCATTGTTTGTGATTAAAGGTGGGCTAAGGGCTGAATTACTTCACACTTAGGACAGGTCTTGTCAATAAATAACACAATCTCGGATTCACAGTGTGATCACATATCTTGCAATACAAATATGGCCCACAAAGTCGGATGAAGTGAATGTCTTACTATAGGAATGCTTCACTTATCTAGGGACTGATATTGATAACCAGCAGGCTGTATGTGGTGAGGACTCTTTAACCATAAACCCTTTTGTCTATTTTGAGTTGATTTCTCTCAGTTATAGTCTGTGCCTTTTTCTTTGGTACTTAGTACTCAAAAAATAGCTGATTGAGCAGATAGGAGTTAATAATATTAATTAAATAGACTTAGGAAAGGCCTGAGAAAATCATGTCAATTTTTTTCATCAGATTAGACCTGTTAGACAAAATTTTATGAGAGTACCTTCAGTTTTAGTGCCTGGGAAAGCAGATGAAACCTTAATGGGTATTTTTTTTTTCATTGAATTTAACTTGGGCCATCAGTTGAGAGGTGAGCTGCCTAAGCTAGGAGAGAAAGGGCCTTAGACAAAGTGAAGCCAGGATTAAAGCACCAGTTTGATATGGTTGGCATATCAACAAGTTGGACCATTTATTTCCATGGGATCAGAAACAAGGGCTTCCTTCCCGCTGTAGCTCCTGCTACATCTCTGATTGACAGTAGGTAGCAGGAAACATAAAGGCAGGTTAAAATGGAGGGAAGATTCTCTAAGCTTTCTTCTTGTTATTTGACATGAATTTTGTGAGAGGATGGGGTGTTATACCAGCTAATACCCATTTCCCCTTTAATTTCCAATGTCATGGCAGACACGGAGTCTAAAGAAGTTTCTATCCATTACATCATTTTTAAGCCAATTTGAAGATAATTAAAAATAACAGTATTGTTAGCTCATTTAAAGTATACAGACCCAAAAGATAAGATGGGAATAAAAATTTATGTGGTCAAAGGGCACAAAAATAAATAAATAAATAAATAAATAAACAAACAAATAAACGTTCAGCTCCCTGTATTGTAACTTCTTGCTCTAAGAGAATATTCCCATCAATTCTTCAGCTGAGAGGCAAAAGGGTCCCATGCAAGGATCTGAGCCTATGAGGCATCATATAGAGAATGGAGAAGACCTGAGTCAACTGTCTCAACCTTGGCTTGCATCTCTGTAGCCCAATCTGACTTACATTCCAAGATACATGAGACATTATGGATTATATTTCATCATCAGCATCCAAATGTTTTTTCTAAAAGTGTAGCCATATTCATTAAAACCATGTTCTGGCCAGAATGAGAAGCAAGCTGGGGAATTTGTGGGGGATTCTCATCCTTTTCTTACCAAATAGCAAAAATTCTGATATCCTGCCAAGGATTAGGAATGGGCTTCCTTGGGTGGGAAAAGTGATTTATTGGCAAAACACAATAAAGTAGAAAAGAATTTAGACTGTGAGTCAGAAGGCTCTGTTCAAATCCCAGCTCCGCCCCTTTCTTAGAATGGGATCCTGGGCCACTCATTTGCTTTATTGAAATCTAAACTCCTTCATCTTTAAGATGGTCAGTAATAACTGCCTTCTGAGTTGTGGTGGGAATTAATGCAAGCAGGCATTTAGAATATGCCTGCAGCACACTGCGTGTTGTGTGTACTGTGCTCTTAGCACATCGTTAAACAGGAGTCATGTAAGATGAGTAGGGGGCAAGCAGTCCTTGTACAAGTGGCAGCCATATGAAGCTTGGAAGTAACTTAAGTGACTCTTGGTCATGTCTCAATGTCCTTTGGCTGCTACACTCTTATACCTTTCCTCTGCATCTGAATTCTTTCTTGATGAAAGGATTGGCTGCTGACCTGCCACATAGCCTTAGAGAGGTCATTTCTTCTGGAGGTCAGATAGTTGTATGTTGCTTTTCCTCTTCAGGTTGAGAGGCTCGGGTTGGGAGAGAGTATTAGTTATCCCATACTTCCTCTGCCACAGATAGAACAGCGGGAGGACAGAGACCAAGGTCATTGTTCCAGATACTATCAACCCCAAAGGAAGGATCCTATCAATGGGCTCCAGCCCCTATTCACCATCTTGTTAATCTTGCTTTCTCTGGTGTACTGTTCGGACCCCGCAGGATTACTCTTGAGGCTGTAATGAAGCAAGAGAGCAGGACTGGCTGCTTCCTTTTCTAGTCAGTCTAGAAGATGGTGGAGAGGATGCCTCAGGACCCAGGTGGGTGCTGGAGGCCTTTGAGAGGAAATCATGGCCAGAAACAAAGGTTTGGCCCTGATATATAAAAACCAAAGAAAAGATAGGAGTTTGCTAGCTTCTGAGATGACATGAAAATACCTCAACCAGGCTCAGTCCAAAGCTTCCACTGCCAAGTAGGCTTGTTGTCAGGGTGCTATGCGAAGAGACTTGAATACATCTCTTCTTGTCTTTATAAAATGACAGTAAGGCCATTGCCACTATTTTATATGTAAAGACACTTGGGAACATTGAACTACTCGAATCAGTTACAAGCCAGAAAGAGGTAAATCCAAGATTTACATGGAGAGTATCTAACAAAACATGGTTTATATATTTTTTTCTACAGAATGCTCCAGAATTATACCACTTTATTTTATTTATTTATTTATTTTTGGTCAAGTTCCATCTGATCAGAGCTCCTCCATAACTATCAGGTCTGAGTAAAAGGTGGCTGAGATATAATTCTCAAGATAATGTCATCTGAGACCCTCCTACTTAATCAATACCCTCCCAGAGGTTCTAGGAGGGGGCCAGCACTAAGCTTTGGTGGACTCAGCAGCAGCTAATAGAAGAGGCTGGTGGAATTGGGCCGTGATAAGGCTGTGTAGGACGAGACTTTGAAGGACCCTGGTACAGCAGTCACTTCTGTGTTGCAGGACAGATCGGGATGATCTGAATGAGAATGAAAAGATGTTGATTCCTTTACTTTCTTCCTGGCAGTTTCCTTCTAGTATCCTCTGTTGCTGGAGCGGACTGTAGAACCACTTGGTAAAAGCAAAATGTGGTTCACAGAGCCTGAGCCCCTGAACCACAGAAAGGGCTGAGAGACGATATCTTAAAAGTTGGTTTATAGGGTGAATAATTAAGTACAGTTGCCCGTGTCAATAAATCATTAAATGGAGCTTCAAACCTAGGGCTTGAAGAATATCACTCCAGAAGGTCTTTAGTGAAGTGTTTCTCAATTCTGCTTCTCTGTGGTAAATTTACTGTTGTACTGATGATGGTGGTAACGATGGTAATGGTGGTAGTGGCAGTAGTTGTGGTGGTGTGTGTTCACACCTATGTGTGTGCACTTTAGTGTGTGTGTTTAAGGATTAGGATGAAGGCCCTTTTTACATCTGTAGGCATCTACTCCACCATGTTGGGAATAAACACTATAGCTCTCCTCTGAGTTGTTAATGAGACTCCAAAATAAATGTTTTCCTTCAGATTGCACCTTGTAATTTATGATTCAGTCTCAGAAAGGAAACTCAAGTGGATTTGGGAAATGGGGAAAGAAGAGGGTGTGCTCAAAGGAACTTACCCCAGGCAGGAGTTAGAAGGGGCTGGAATAAGAACAAACGTAATTGCCAGTAAGCTCGGTGAAGCCTCAAGTCTCCCGGCCCTAGAGCCAAGCTAACGGCTTAATTCTCTTTTTTTCTTTCTGCTGCTTACACAGTTCCAGGAAGGCAGGTCGCTCTCAGCCCAGAAATCTTCGTAATGAACTTTACATAATACCTGGGAACGTCAGAGACTCTCTCTCTCTCTCTCTCTCTCTCTCTCTCTCTCTCTCTCTCTCTCTCTCTCTCTCTCTGTGTGTGTGTGTGTGTGTGTGTGTGTGTGTGTGTGTTGATGATAGGGCCATTTGCAGGTTGAAGTTAGTGCCTGGAAATTGTTCATCATCTGCTCAGTGTGGAGAGCTGCTGGGAGCTAGATGGATGGTGATTGTGTAGGAGCATTAAAAGGGAGCCAAGTAAACAGCGTGTGGAAAGCCTCGTGATTACTGAAAGAATTAGAGCCACGTTATAACCGCATGCGTCTTGCCTGGGTCCCTTAAGCATAGGATTAAATTGGTGCTCCCAAGGACAAAATGTGAAACCACAGGTTCAGAGTTTGTGACTTCCTATAAAGCACTGGAGCAGGTAAATTCTGGTCTTAGAAGCAGCATTATCTGTTGGCACTACAGTCTTCTGACACACAGAATATACCTGATAAGGAGAAACTACAATAGCCTAAAAAAATGCCAAGGGCTTGGCTGCTGATCTCATTTCCTGTAGTGTTACTGTGAGCATCACTAAGGGATTGATATTGTCTTTGAATAATTATGCCCATTTATCAGATATGTAATAAGGTTTTGGCACTAGTATTCAAGGAAGCTCTATTTCAACTCATTTGTTACTATGTATTGTGCGTATGACGTTGAGTAGTTATGTGAACCTCAGTTTCTTGGTTTTAAAGGTGGGACTGATTGTACTCCTGGGCTGGTGTTTTGTTTTTTGTTGTTGTTGTTGTTGTTATTGTTTTTTTTCTTTGAGAATTTCCTATCCATGCTACTTGCCAGCTAGCACCAATGCTGGAAAAAAAAGAGAGAGGAATTAGATTCAGTTCTCACAATCAAAGATCCCACAACTTATAGAACAAAGATATTTAGAAACTCATGCTTCCAGAGGTAGTCCACCCTTGGCCACTGCCTGGAGGGCCAGTGACGGGAGGTGGAATAGCCCAGAGACTTAGGGTAGGACCAATCACAGCTGGCAAAACCAAAACCAACCAACCAAACAAACAAATAACCAACCAACCAACCAGCCAGCCAGCCAGCCAGCCAACCAACCAACCAACCAACCAACCAACCAACCAACCAACCAACCAGTCAATGAAAGCTTCCTAATGACATTCTTCAATATTTGTAGACAGGAGCCCAGCATAATCGTCATCAGAGGGGCTTTTTCTAGCAACCGAGGAAGCAGATGGTTCCTAGAGCCAAACATTAGGTGAAGCTCAGGGAGTCCTGAGGAAGAGGAGGAGGAAAGATCCAGATTGGTCAGGGACCCCACGAGAAAACCCACACGGTCAACTAACCTGGGCAAGCAGGGACCCACAGAGACTGAACTGACAATCAGGGAGCCTGCAGGTCCAACCTAGACCCTCTGCTTATATGATGGTTATGTAGCTTGTCTTCTTGTGGGTTTCCTAACAGTGGGAGGAAGAGCTATCTCTGACTCCTTTACCTGCTTTTGGGAACCTTTTCCTCCAACTGGGTTGCCTTGTACAGCCTTAAGATGAGGGGAGGTACCTATCTTATGGAAACTTGATATGACGTGTTTGATTGATATCTCTGGGAAGCCTGCCATTTTCTGAAGGGAAAGGAGAAGGATTAGATGGGGGAGGGGAGGTGAAGGGGAGGGAGTAGGAAGGCCTTGTCCCTAACTCTAACAACCCTAACCCTAGGGATGTAATATATGAGAAAAGAATCAATTAAAAGAAAGTAAGGAAGGACAGATGGACAGATGAACAGACAGACAAACCCAGGGTTTGGGGGAAATGACCCAACTCCCAACTCAGATGGCTGTGAGATGGATTCATTCTGCAAGGCTCTTAACAGTGACGGGAATACTGTCAGCTCTTAGCTGAGGACAGAGAGGACTGAAGTCCCATTGGGCAGCGTAGGCATGTGTGACTTCTGTCAGGGACTGGAGGAGCAGGGGAAGCGGGGTGATCCACTGCTTTTTGTGCAAACTGCTCAGCCTTTGAAATCACAGGCTAGATCGTAAGGCAGGCCATACTGCCTCCAACTTCTGACTTGAATAAATAATGCATGATATTGAACTAGCGACCGAGGCTCTGTTAGACATCATTAATGAAATGTGAACTTGTGTCAAATTGACAACTTCTTGCTGCTAAACGACAATCCATTTCTCCCTGGAATAGATGGATGAGGGCTAGGGACATGGCTCTGTAGTAGAGTGCTTGCCCAGCCCCGACAGAAAAGGTAGAACAGATTTTTTGATGTGCAGATGTGAAACACATTGATTGATTTCAACACTGTTGGAAGGAGCAGGAGAAACAGGAGCGACACCTTTGCTCTGGGATTGGAGCAGGTGGGCCTCCTCTGGGCCTGTGGCAGGACCTGATAGGCCCCTCCTCACTCTTGACAAGCAGGCTTTCAGGATCTCCCTGGAAGAGAAACAGGGTGGCCCCAGCTATAAAAGGCCCCTTGAAAGATTCAGATGTGCTCCCTTGTAGACTATGAAGGGCAATGGGACCCGACCCTGGAGGCCACAGAGGAAATAGCTGTGTGCTGCCCAGATCGAATACATCTTGAGGTTATTTTGGGGACCATCTATAGCTTGGTAAAAGGAAATAAAGAGACTGTCAATTAGGGGAATTAATAAAATATTCTATCCTGTAGCAGAATCTTAAGTCTCAGCAAGCAAGTTTGCTTCCCTGATGGGTTTCTGTGCAGTCTCACCGGTCTACTTGTTCCTCACTAAATTTGCAAGCATTCTTGGGGCTGACAGTCAACCACCAGTCTCTCTCACATTGCTGTAGAAATAGGATAAACTGCCTGAAAAAGAAAAAAAATCCCTATGAACTAACACTAGCAACAGAAGACCATGGCTTTTGGATACAAATTTTCATAAAAACAGTGGGTTTTTTTCCTCCTTATATATACTTTGCTATTTTTGGTTGATATGTGCAAACAGATGAAAGAAAGCTTAATCTTAAGGGTGTGTGTGTGTGTGTGTGTGTGTGCGTGTGCGTGCTACTAAATGGTTTATATTTTGGTGAGCCAGTAAAATCTAGATGTTTTCCCTCTGGATAAATTCTTTTTCCATGCAGCATTTCCAGAAAAACCAAAATCAAGAAAATCATTTTCCTGGTCTTCTTTCCAGATTGATCTGGATCATGGGAGGGAGGAGCCACATACGGGGTGTCTAGTAAATTCAGCCACGGGCACGGGGGACCATCACAGACACCATGGTACAGGAATGCCAAGCTACAATACCTACCAATCAATTATCTGATCTTAAATTAGAAGTTAAAATCTAGTGGAGAGGCCAGCAGTAATTTTTTTTATTTGGTTTCTTCGAGACAGGGTTTCTCTGTATAGCCCTG
This sequence comes from Apodemus agrarius, assembly GCA_964023405.1. Classification (NCBI taxonomy): domain Eukaryota; kingdom Metazoa; phylum Chordata; class Mammalia; order Rodentia; family Muridae; genus Apodemus; species Apodemus agrarius. Next base: position 55,372,104 of record OZ030020.1, on the reverse strand, counting down.
GCTGTCCTGGAACTCACTCTGTAGACCATGCTGGCCTCAAACGCAGAAATCTGCCTGCTTCTGCCTCCCAGAGTGCTGGGATTACAGGCGTGCGCCACCACTGCCCAGCCATACATGTAATCCTAACACTTCAGTTTGAAGAAGAGAATGGAGACTTTGAGACCAGCCTGGGCTATAAAGCCAGACCACATCTTAAAGCAAAACAAATAAAACAAAACAACAACAACAACAACAACAAAGACACACACACACACACACACAAACACACAAACACACATCCACAAAATAATATACAAAAGACATACCAGAGCAAAACAATAATGACTAAAATCCTTTGGTGGGAGCGTACCACACAAAAATACAAACATCTACTGAGCAGCCAGTTTGCCCAGGAAATGGACAGAACTGTTGCATAAGTCAGGTCCCAGGATGATCCGAAGGTCCCATCAGCATGCCATGTGGCTTTACCATATTCTCCTGTAGCCAGCTCTTAAATTAGCCTGTGTTATGTTTCTGTTTACACTAATTTAGAATCTCGTAACAAGCCATAGTCCTATATTTAAATTTTAATTAAAAATCTTAAAAAATGTTTGAGAAAGGAGATGCTTATCAAAGGACAATGCTATCTCTTTCATTTAAGGAAAGGGGACTTGGGTCATCAACCACCTCTCTGGTTGGAACAGAGTCTCTGAGGAAGCTTCCTGTTCCTGACTCTTCAAGTCTGATAGTCTTGTCAAGACTCCTCTTCCTCATTGTCTTCTCTTCCCTGTCCAGGATGGCTGGTCAACTCTTGTTCCTTCCCTGAATTAATTTCCTTCAAATTTCTTGTTTGGAATTGCGTATGTATTATGTGTGTGGGAACAGGGGTGGGGGTGGGGTGGGTGGCAGCTCACTGGTGCAGAGGCCAGAGAGCGACATTAGGTACCCACCTCTATTGTTCTCCCTGGTATTTTTGAGATGGGGGCTTTTGGTGAATCCCCAGCTTGCCACTTCAGCTAGGCTAGCTGGTAAGCAAGCCCCCGGGCACAGTCTGCCTCCAGTGCCCTGGACTGAGTTACAAGTCCTCACTGCTACACCTGGCTTGCACGTGGGCACCAGTGATCTGCACATCCTCACGTCGTCCTCAAGCGTCTGCACCAAGCACTTTAGCCACGCAGGCAGCTCTCCAGCTCCTTATTATAGGTCATATAATCTTCATATTTGTTCTAACGTGTCTGTTTGCCCAGGTAGAGATTGGAGAATGGAACCTGGGTAGAATAGTAACAACAGATCCAGGGGTATAATTACTCATGTTATTAAATGGAGGTTTATTAAAGATATTTTATAATGGTCAGCAAATGTTATGTGAATGCATATCAATTGTTGCAGAGTTGAATATACTGACTAGAGTGGATAATTGCTATAGAGTGTTCCGTGGATGTTAAGAAGAAAGACTTAGCACCATACACATTTGTTTGGAAAGATTACAACATGTTTTTTTTTTTTTAAATTTTAGTTTTAAAAATGGTAAATTTAGGCATTGTGGCTCATAACTAAAGTTCAATAGCTAGGAGGCTGAAGTAGAAAGATTCATGAGAGCTTGAGGCCAGCCTGGGCTACTTAAGTTCTAGGTAGTAAGCCTGGTATATAGAGTAAGACTGTCTCAAGGCAAAACCAAAACCAAAACCAACCAAAAACCAAAATACCCTAAAACTCAAAAAACCCAAACCAAACAAAGAAGGAAAAAGGCAACTTCTAACAGAGAAAATGTAAAAGGAGCCTGTCTGTGTATTCCTTTTTGTTTTGCATAATTACTGCTGTGAGCACACAAAATAGTTTGAAAAGATGCATACATAATATGCTTCATGCTTGAAAGGATTGAGGACAGGTAGAAATCTGAGAGGAAGATGAAGAACTTAAAAATTCACCTCCATATTTTTTATTGGTTGTAATAAATGTCAATCACCCTTGCAATTAAAAATCCAATCAAATTTAAAAGAAAGATGTTAACGATTTTATGTCCTTGTGACACCTAATGGATATTTAGTTATTCCTATGGGAAATCACTGTGCTACTCTTAAATAAATTACAATAACTCAAAGAACTCTATAAGTAAGTACAAATCTACCTACTTTCCAAGTGAGGAAATGTAAGTGAAGAGAAATAACCTGTCAGTTTCACAGACAGAAATTATTCCATCATCTATCCAAACATCTGGAAAACAGAGATCTTATAAAAATGATTTAGGTGGAAGTGCTAACAGACACAGAGTGGTTAGTCTCAAAACATGATTTTAATGTCTTACATCCATACAATGGAATGTTATTTGGCATTAAAAAGCAATGTAGTACTGACACACACTGCAGTGCTGACACATGCTGTAACATAGTTGAACATTCAACATAATGTTAAGAGAAAGAAGCCGATCATCCAAGACAATACACTAAATGATCCCACTTACCCATGGTTCTAAACAGACAGATCTGTAGGAGAATAGTGTTTAGGGCTCTAGAGTAAGAGGACTGGGGAGTGAATGTGAGTGGGACATGAAACTCAAAAATGAGAATATGTTAAAAATAGTTGTAGAGTCCAGTGAATGTACTAAACCCAGTGGATAATAACCACATATGGGTTGATTGTTTAGTATGTAAATTACCTTATGAAAAAAATTCTGGGACAGAACAGACTTGTGTATCATCTGCCAGAGCTCTCCTGATTCTCCTGGAATGAAGGATTCACTCTGGTGACCTACTGATTTTACTGAAATTCAAGGAACCTCAAAAGACCAAGTCAGTGATATGAATGCCTCAAAGGTGTTTACCTTTGTGTGGTACAGGATGTTGAGTTTACGAAGCTCATGCATGTTTTACCAGGAAAGCGATTCCATGCTTCCATCCAAAGGTGGACTCCTTCCAGAACCTCTTCCAGCATCAGGGCTGACTTCTGTTTGATGGGCTCTTCAGATCTCTGCTTAGCCTTCCTGTGAAAAGTCATGGCATGAAGGTTACTATTAATTCTTTTTTTTCAGTTAGACTTTTTAAATTAATAACTACAAATTTGATTTCTCAAGTACTATTTTATAAATGCTTTTTTAAAAAATTTCTTCTTTCTCTGGCTACTTAGCCAAGGCTCAACTACTAGTTTACCCTGCTACCTAGAAGCAGTAGTTATTTTGCTTGATAGCTAGGCTACAGTTTATTTTTTAAAAACGGGGAATAAAATAATATTAACAACTGTTATTATTTCTCCCTGAAGCTTTCTGTCCTAATAGTCACTGTTACCATTTGGGCCGTGATGAGTCACAATGCAAATTCTGAGATGATAGAAATAATAAAAATTTCAGTATGTTAATGAGGGTGGCTTGTAAGAAGTACCCAACAAATATTTATTGAGTGCAGATTGTGTTTGTGACACTGAGATATTTATAGGACAGAGAAAATCTGTTAGGAACTCAAGCTCTTTTAGGAAAGAAAACTCCTCAAGGGCCATGTGATTGAATGAGAACACATGTGTAAGAGTTAACAATAAATACTCTAAGTTGCTTATTGTTCCAAGTTTATGAAGAGTCCTTGTTAATTCATTCACTAGATATCTAACTACTCAGCATCAGTCATGAACAAGCTCTTACAGGTGAAATTGACAGTTCTAACTTTGTAGGAAGTAGGATAGAAACGCCTGAGCCTCAGGGATCTGACCATCGAGTGGGGAAATAGGAAAGGGTCCAATGACTGCATGGTCAGGGTGATAGCATCAAACTTAGATACAGGCATTATGTTTCCTGATTTAGTCCCTCTCCCCTGGGCTCCAGTTCAGTCCTTCTGGTGGATCAAAGATTCAAGGTTTCTTATGGCTTGCGTTAGATTTGGACATTAAATGGGAAGAATTTTGAAGAAGTAATTTGTTTTTTCTTTTTATGAAGATTTGAAATAGGTAAGGATATCATAGGTGAGTGGGATCCCACGAAGTAGAAGAAAGTAGTCAGATGGAGTAAGAAAGTAGTAATACTGATAGGATCTATGGGAATGTTCAGAGGATAGGGGATCTGGCAGATGATTTAAGGGGCCTGGGGCCCTCTGTGAACTACAGGAATGGTTGCAGATGTGCAAATCAGATGAATCATGGCATCTCGCAGGTTTAAGATTGTGTGACAAGGGGTGGGGGACCTGAGTTATCTCAGAAGAAGGTGCAAGTTCTGATGGAGACACTGAAGCAATTGCCTTCATCTGCCCTTGATGTCCATGCATCATAGGAAGATCGGTGGTTTCAAGGAAACATAGTAAGTGGCAAAGCTAGATGGCAATATGTTTCCAAGGCAGAAAGGGTTTGATTGAAAGCAAGGGCACCAATGGTGGGCTGGGAGAAGGCTTACAACGATCCTCTGCCTACCAGTGTCTCTTGGAGATGGTCATGTGGGACCAGCGTTCGCATTTTATGACATGAACCCTTGGGGATGGGGACATTTGTATGAAAGAAAGTTGTATACAAGTCAGAAGTAAGAACAGAAGGGAGATCAACTTTAGTGGTTAGGCCTTTTGGAGGATTTTGGGGGGACCAGAGCAGATGAGTGATGTGCTAATAACAGTTTTGAATTTCAGGTCATGGTAAGTGAGGGAGAGGAGTAGCTTCAATCTGTTTTATAGTTCTGAAATAGTCACAGTTCTGTCACAATCATGGCATTTCAGAATGGAATTTTGCAATAAAAGTTTAATAATAAAACAAGGAGTGGGGTTTCATTTCTTTAGTCAGTTTCACTTATCTCTGTGTACCCAGGCAGGAGTTTCTCAAAAACAATGCTATTTCAGAAATGGGATCATCATTTTTTTCTTCTGTGAAAAGAAAAAGAGGATACAGAGCATTCTAAGAAGGACTATCAAGAATGAAAACATGCTGGCTTGAAACTGTGAAAGTTTGGAGAAAAATTAGAATGAGGGGCTTAGCAATCAGAGGCAAAGACCTAAACAATAGATGATGTCTAATTTGGAAAGAGTCTTGAATGTCAGATCTAGGAATTTGGTTGTATATGGGGATATGACATCAATCACATCAGCGTCTTAGTTTAAAAATGTAGAAAAACTTAGGGCTAATGCCGTTAACCTTCACTGGTAGTTTGACTGGATTTTAGAACCATCCTGGAGACACCTATGGGTGTATCTATGAGAGTGTTTCTAGAAGTTTAACTGACGAAGGAAGACCCTAGTGTGGGCAACACCTTCAGGCAGAGTTGGTCTTGGGTCAAATAAAGAGTGAGCTGAGCACCAGGATTGATTGTCTGCTTTCTGAAGTGAATGAAGTGTGACCAGCTGCCTCCGTCCTGCTGCCTTCCCCACCATGATGGACTGTACCCTTAATCCATGAGCCCATCAACACCCTTCTTTCCTGAAGTTGTGCTCTTAGTTACTTTTCTATGGCTGGAAAGAGCCATCAGGACAAAGGAAATTTATAGAAGAAAAGCTTTATTTGGACTTACAGTTCTAGAGAGTTAGAGACCATGCCCATCAAGGCTGGGCAGCAGGAAGGCATGGGGATGAAGCAGTAACTGAGAGCTTACATCGTCATCTGCATTTAGGAAGGAAAAAAAATCAACTGGGGATAGTATAGGCTTTTGATACCTCACAGCACACTCCCCAGTGACACACCTCTTCTAGCAAGGGGCCTCCCAATCCTCCCCAAACAGTTGTACCAACTGGAAACTAAGCATTCAAATATATGAGCCTTTGGAGCCATTCTTATTCCAACCACCACTGCTGCTTTTGTTAGGTGTTGTGCCATAGGAGTGATTGGCATTATGGGAGGGGGCAGGATAGAGAATGAGGCCCTATGGAAGTAAGCAGATCTAACCAAAGGCTACTGCTGAAAAAATATTCCAAAAGGCTACAATTATAGAGTAATTAATAATATAAAAATAATTAAGAGGCCAAAAAGCTTTTGGCTACCTGGTGCTTACTGATATCAGATGTCAGTCTAGGTGGGTAGAATTAAGCATGCACTGACTACAAATGGTTTCAGTTTGGGATATAATGATAGGGAAGGAGGAATTGAAAATGTTATATTTAGATGAGTTGAAGGGGATCTAGAAATGGTTTTAAGGTGGTAGCAGGACCAGGAAAGGTCTTGTTTTGCAGTTATAAGCAAATGAAGAAGATATTTAAAAAAGGAAAAAAGAAAAAGAAAAAGAAATTGCCATAGTACAAACTGTATAATGCTGTCATGGTGTAGAGTGGGAGAACCATTCAATTTTTTTTCTTAATCTTTTTAATTTCTTCTCTATTTTTGGGGCAAGAGTGTGTTTGATAGTTTAGAGAAGCCCATGAAATCCTTAGAGTATTGTAGATAGATAAATCAAAATAATGGGATGACATAAGAAACCAGTTATACTGAAATAAAATCAGCAAAATAAACAAAACTACAGTTTAGAAATAGCTAGATTTCATTAGAAATATAATCAATAAAAGATTTGCCAGTAGCCTAATACTATTTCTCAACTTGAAGAGCTTACGTGATATTTTGTGATAATCTGCAACAACTGTAAAGTGCTTTGAGAATATTCGAGATCTCAATCGGTGACAAAATTATTGGTACTTCTAATACTGTGGCTTGTGCAGAGAGATGCCACTGAAGAAAGTGCCCTTTGAGTAATTTCTGAAAATGATGGATGTTTTCATGTCCAAAAATCATGTACTCAGAACATTATTTACAGAAGCTTAGGGACCACGGACCTGAATTAAATGCCCCTTTAAAGAATGGCCCTCAGCAGAGTATCATGCTATCAGGTTGCTGTGGGTTGAGAGCTCTCCCAAGGATTTCAGATCAAGTCGGTTTATTCAAAACCGGAAGGGACTATATAGACTGATTAAGGGGAGGACATCTATCATGTGTTTCAGATCTTCTGGCCATGCTGTACCTGCCTTCCATGGCTTACAGGACTTCCTGATGGAGAGTATCCTTCCCAAGTCACACAAGGGCATTAAGTGCAAGGCTACGTCAGAAGTCTGGATAGTGTTGTGGTCAGTATATAATGTCTTCATTATTTGTCTTCCAGATCTTTGTGGCCATTAGAGACTTCACCTCTTATACTACCATGGATGTTCCTGGACCTTTTTTTTGTTTGGAGTGACTTACCTGGCATTAGCTGGAGAGATCTTGGAAGAACACAAACAGAACACTGAGCCATGAGCAGCCAGAAAGGGCTTTTTAATGGTAAGTGCATTCTGAATGCCCAGACGTCTGCACTGACATTTTCTTCCAGTGACTGGGGCTTAGTCTAAATGACCAACTTTTGGTTTGGGACTATGACAAAATCTGTGGGTGTGGTTGCTTACTGTGAATAATGGCACATTTATTTTCTAGTAGTGATGTGGGAACAAACCGTCTTCACACATATGGCTCAGGTCACAGTGTTACCACATAGCATGGGGATGCATTGTCCACCCTGAGTTCTAGAATTAAAGAGAAAACAAACTTTCCTGGCCCCATGGTTATTCCACATTCTCCCTTCTAAGGAAATGGGAGTTCTGGTAATGTGTTTAGCATCACGCTTGTGAAATTTGCTCCTTATTCAATTTATGACTGCTGTTCTATGTGTCCCTCTTGTCTCTGGGGACACTGATGTGGCTTTGAGCTCAATGTTCTAATTGCATCCTAGCTAGATTGCATCGTGGGTCCTATAACTCTCCATCAGATGCCCAGAAAATGTCAACAGTATAGCTCCCTGTACAGAGGAGTGGTCCTGCAAAGACAGAGAGGAAGCATCTGACGTTGCAGCCAGCCATCTGGCTATCTTTGGGGACTTAACATGCATATTAATTTACTCTTTTGTTTATTACCTTTCTAACCCTCAAACACTTAGGTGGTGCTAATTGCAATGTTTGTTAAGCAGGCTTCCCACTGCAATCCATCCCTTCAGTCCCAGCCGGTTGGGCAATTACCAGCACTAATATACTTCTAGCTGAATGTACCAGCAAGCGAAGTGGGCTGCCTGTGTCTGTTTCTCTTGGACGAAGATCAATCAGCTTTGCTGGCTCTTCCAAACATGAAGGGGAAATATTACAGAAATATTTAATTTCCCAAAGTTAAATTCAAAGGGGCTTTTTAGGAAAGGGCATTGACAGATTAAATACTGTCTTAAAACACCTTTATATAAAACATACAAAAGATTTGGGTGGGGTCACGTCTTCACTGGACTTGCAGGCCAAATAAAATCCAAAGATAGATAATTTGGCCTGTCTTGAATGGGTCTAGTCACTATTTTGCAAAATTAGTACATTCAAAGACCACATGGCCCATAAATATCCCTTTGCTGCTTGCCAAAGATATGAACCAGCTAGATCAACAATCTGGGTGTGACAGGCACCTGTGTTTACACTGACTTCTTTTGCTTCCTCTTAATAACACATGAACTACCAACTCCAAATGCAAATAATGTCATTCTAAATGGCACTGAGTCAAGGTAAGAGGTAGTAAGTAGCTGGTGAAACTAATTACAGCAACTGCTAAATTGGTCCTAAATCCTCCTTGTAGCCAGGATGGGAAAGTATTTCACAAATATGAGGTCTAAAATCATTTCCATCTCAGAACATGGCTTAGTGGAAGATCTAGAGACAGAGTAGACATCAGAACAAAAATGAGTACAGGAAGGATTTAGGATAAAACTTTTCCATTTAATATTCATGATTTTAACTGAATACTAGCTGACATTTCAGTCATACATGGTAAAGAAACGTCTGTATGGAACACTGGTAAGTTCTGACCTCAATCTGTCAGGGTGTGGAGCCAAGCAAGGGTAGAGGTAGTGTGACTTTGCCATGGAAGGAAAGGAAAGAATGGGAAAGTTAAAGATGAACTACTCCTGCAGCCAAGCTTGACATTTCCTCCCGCATCACCATTTTCAGAGCTATGGAGAACTTCGTGTTTTTGTCTGTTCTTACACTAGTCATTCTCAACCTTCCTAACGCTGTGACCCTTAATACAGTTCCTCATGTTCTGGTGACCCCCAACCACAGAATTATTTTTGTTGCTACTTCTTAACTATAATTTTGCTACTGTTATGAATTGTAGTGCAAATATCTAATCCGCACTATATCTGATATGTGACCCCTATGAAAGGGTCATCCAATCCCTGAAGGGGTCATGACCCACAGGTTGAGAAATGCTGTTCTATACACTATACTTACATACTTATACACTCTGCTTTGTTCGTTGTGTCACAGAGATAGATAGTTTAGTAACCATAAATAGATCCTTATAATTTTCTTACTCTATTACCTTTATAATGTAGGCTGCACAGACATGCCTGAAGAGAAATGAGGCCGGCACAAAGCTTTGCACTGTTTTGCAAGGACAAACTCCATAAAAACTTAAAGCAGGCAAAATATACATGGATTCATTCTCTGAAACTGGGAGTTTTGGAGGTGTCTTTAGAATGGAGGTATAAATTGGCTTATTTAATGGTTTAGGGTCATTTTATATTTTGTTTCTAAAGTCTCTAGAAGTTTTGGTCTACCGATAATTTTTATCAACTTAGTTTGGAAATTAAATGGCATCTTTTAAATGCAGAAATGCATTTAAATGCACATGTAGCATGCTCTGTTCAATAACACACATCTAGCACATGCTTATTGTACAAAGGCTAAGTTTAATCCAAAAATCTGAGATTTCTCCTTAATTGTGAATAATATCTCTACAAATATACATCAGACTTCTTGAACTTGTAAAATTGTGTCTTTTATGGGCCCAACAAAACTCTTGGTTCATAACTTCCAGAAACTTTATTTACTTGTGTGAGTGTGTGTGTGTGTGTGTGTGTGTGTGTGTGTGGTGTATATTTGTGAGTATAGACCACACATGTCATCGCATTGTCAGAGGACAACTTTCAGGAATCAATTTTCCCCTTCTGCTGTGGGATCCGTGGATAGAACTCAGGTAACCAGGCTTGTGTGGCAAGCGTCTCTATCTCTTTCCTATTTTCCCATTTCCAGAAATACATACCTTCACTTACGTCCCTAAACACAGTTCCTTTCTTTTTTTTTTTTTTGTTTTTTTTTGTTTTTGTTTTTGTTTTTTTGGCTTTGGTTTTTTCGAGACAGGGTTTCTCTGTGTAGCCCTGGTTGTCCTGGAACTTACTCTGTAGACCAGGCTGGCCTCGAACTCAGAAATCCGCCTTCCTCTGCCTCCCAGAGTGCTGGGATTACAGGCGTGCGCCACCACCGCCCCCTAAACACAGTTCCAAGCACAGTTTTCAAGTCCCTTTCTCATTCTCTGACATCTGAATCACCTTGTGGCTGACCTCATAAGGGCTTTGTTATTGTAGCTTCTGATTGGGTTATATTTTCTGTATCCTGAGCTCTTTGAAACTTTGAGTATTACTTATTTCCTTGAATGGAGTTGATTTCTTTTGTTGGTCCAGAAAAATGAACTCAGCTGGGGGAAGAACTACATATTTCCTCCCCAGTAGCTCCGGCTTCTTGGTTCTTTAATTGTTAGCAGAGATCTTGGAATCTTCCCATAGGTCAGCGCTCCTTCTCCCCAGAGTTGCAAAGAGTTTGCACATTTCTGTCTGTCTACATCTTAAGATCCTGCCCTCATGCCAGGAACATAGGAGCTGTAGCTCTATCCTGCTCCTTTCTCTCGTGTGTCAGCTGTTCTTCCTAGTCCAAAAACTCTTCGTCTTATATGTCTTCAAGGGCTTGAGATAGTATTTTCTTCTCCAAAATTTATGGTTGCTGTAGAGTCATTTTTGGCTTGCATCTGAGTCTTTGGTGACAGCCGAACGTGGAAGAAGCTCATATTGTTTTGAGCTCTGCTCTGAAGCACTGGGAAGTTGTTGTTCTCTAACGTGATTGATGTATACACTTCTCCTCCAATGTGTGAAACAATTAGTAGGCTTTTTTGGTAGTTATTAAAATATGTCGTCTTGTATCTATCTGACTGTGGGTGTTAAGGTAAGCATTCATCTTTCCCAGACCTTTTCCTGGGGTTTCAATAGTTAAAGTCTTGTAACATTCTTCCATTTAAAGCAGAGGAAAACCAGTTATGACAAGAGCAATTACAATTACCTCTTTGTAACAAAGTTAAGCTCAAGGTTAATATAACAGGCTCATTTGTCTCAAGTTATAATTGAAAAATTGTCAGTCTAACAAAAGCTCTGGGGCACGCTCACAGGGCAGGTGGCGCTGCCGCTTGAGCCGCCTTGCTGGATTGAAAGCAAGAGAGGTGTGCATCTAAGCCTTGCTAAGAAGCTTACAGACACAAACGTTGTGGGAACCTGTTGAATTCCGTGCTTGTGTTAGTGAACTTTTCATAAGTTTTTTTTTTTCATTTGATAGCATTTGTAAATGTAGTTGAGAGTTAACAGTATGGTCGGTTTCAACTGCTAGACTATTAAATCCTATTTTCAGACTAACATAGCCCAGTGATATTGACACACATCAGATAGACTTGGGCATGAATGACATCACTTTAAAGTCAACAACTTCCAATTTTATTCAAAATAAAAACCAGAAAACTGGATTTTTATATTTCCTACCACAAACAGATTGCACACCAGCAGCTTGGAAATGAGGATTACATAAATCTCTGCCCTCTCCCTCTTTGTGGGTCCCTATTAGTCTGTTAAAACTCAAGCTTGAAAAGCCAGATGATGCAACATGTCGTGGTATAGTCCTGTGGTTTGCACTTTGTGAGTTTTGCTTGCCCCGTGTTCCCCAACCCTTTTTCAGTAATATCTTTTGCTATTTCAGTGCTTAATTATTCTGATGTTTTATTCTTTGTGATTTGTTCTAGTGTCCTAGGCATCTGCTTAGGAAAATAAAGGCTTAGTCACATCCCAAGACTTCTCCCTAGCTGGCGGTCAGTGCAATCAAAGTAGAAGTTCCATTTTGCATTCATCTGTCCATGTGCAGCCTGACCTATCACCCAGGAAGTACATTTTCTAGAATTTATGTTTGGACTTTATACTTAATATATGATAAAAATGTCACCATTCTGTTGGAAAAGAGCTAAATCAACTTTTCAGTTTCATTCTTTTTTTTTTATTTTCTATATTCTTTGTTTACATTCTGAAGGCTTTCCCCTTTCCCCATTCCCCTCTCACCATATGTCCCATATGTCCCCTTCCACCTCCCCACACCCCCCACACCCCCACACCCCCCATACCCCCACACCCACACCCACCCCCCCATACCCCACCCCCCCACCCCACCCCCCCACCCCCCCACCCCCACCTATTCCCCAATCACCACTCCACCATTTCTCTGCTCTATTCTGGTACTCTCCTACAAAATTGGATCCAGTCCTTTCAGGACCAGGGTCCTCTCCTTCCTTCTTCTTGGGAATCTTTTGACAAAGAAAGAGAACTACAGGCCAATTTACCTTATGAATATTGATGCAAAAATACTAAATAAAATTCTTGCCAACTGAATCCAAGAACACATCAAAACGATCATTCACCATGATCAAGTAGGCTTCATCCCAGGGATGCAGGGATGGTTCAATATATGGAAATCCGTCAATGTAATCCACTACATAAACAAACTCAAAGAAAAAAACCACATGGTCATCTCATTAGATGCTGAAAAAGCATCTGACAAAATTCAGCATCCTTTCATGCTAAAAGTCTTGGAAAGATCAGGAATTCAAGGCCCATACCTAAATATAGTAAAAGCAATATAGAGCAAACCAGTAGCCAACATCAAAATAAATGAGAGAAACTTGAAGCAATCCCACTAAAATCAGGGACTAGACAAGGCTGCCCCCTCTCTCCATATCTTTTCAATATAGTACTTGAAGTTCTAGTGAGAGCAATTGGACAACATAAGGAAGTCAAAGGGATACAAATTGGAAAGGAAGAAGTCAAACTATCACTATTTGCAGATGACATGATAGTATACTTAAGTGACCCAAAAAAACTCCCAGAGAACTCCTACAGCTGATAAACAACTTCAGCAAAGTTGCTGGTTATAAAATCAACTCAAACAAATTGGTAGCCTTCCTGTACTCAAAGGACAAGCAGGCTGAGAAAGAAATTAGGGAAATGACACCCTTCACAATAGCCACAAACAATATAAAGTATCTTGGCGTGACTCTAACCAAACAAGTGAAAGATCTGTATGACAGTTTCATTCTTATGGTGAAATTTAGACTCCCTTATTGCTTATTAAAATATAAATTAGATTTATTTTTAATTAAATAGATAAGACATAGAATCTATACATACCCATCGGGTACCTTTATTTCTTTATGGTGTTATCATTTAAAATCCTTTCTTATACTTTCTGAAGTATAAAGTTTGTATAGCTTACTTATAATTACCACTGTATAGAAGCACCCTGGAACTTCTTGCTCCTTTTAAATCATAACTTAGTTTCACTGATCTGCCTCTCTCCATCCACTCCTACTCTCCCAAGTCATGCTCTACCATCAGCTATTAAGAGGGCAATATGAGGTATGTGGTTCTTTCTTGTCATTCTGTTCCTGGCTATTTCAGTTCTATCCGTGGTGTCACCAGTGATAGGATTTCATTCTGTGTATGTGTGTATGTGTGTACGTGTGTGCACGCATGCATGCTCATCTCCTCGTATGTGTTTACAGAAGTGCGTATCTCCGAGTGAATGCTTGGAGGCCAGAGGGCATGCACTGTGTATCATTCTCAGTTATTCTTCACCTTACCCTTCTGAGACAACCTCTCATTGAACCTGGAGCTCATTGATTCAGACTGGCCGGACAGCAAACCCCAGGGATCCTCTTGTCTCCACCCCCACCCCAGTGCTGGAGTTATACATGGATGCTGGACATTTGAATTCGAGTTTTAGGTTTGCGCAGTGAGCACTTTACCAACCATGTCTCCTCCTCGTGTCCAGGCTTCACTCTTTGAATGGCTTATTCTCATTTTTGTCTATTTGTTGCTTGATGGATACTTAGGTGGTCCCCACTTTTTGACTGTTATGAGTTATGGGTTCATTCTAAGCACAACTATTATTCTTAAACATTCAGTGCCTGTTAAACCGTTTGAATGTTATTCTTCAGGGCAGTTGTCTCCTCCTATTTTGCATGATTGAGGTGGAGGAATGACAGCTTCCCTGCTGTTAATGATATATAGAGCTGTTCGATTTACAGTTAGTGAGATGAAAAGCGTTCTCAGGTCATGGTTTTTAGGAGATATATATATAACTTATTGGAGACTTACCAGGAGTTATTTTTTCTTACTTTTGGGCCTTTTGGCTTTTTGATAAAGATGTATCAACAGTGCTATTACAAGTAATAATCCTTCTTTGTTTAAGTGGTCTCTTATGTTTAGAGAAAAATGGAAGACTTTTCAAAAGGAATGTTCTCAAACACTTTTCCAGGGAGGAAGAAATATCCCTGAAACTTTATGTAAGTTCATAAAAGCCTTCTAAATTAGAATGCCATTTGCAACTGAAGCTTTTAGACTTAGGTAAGGATATTGGCACACACGTGGCATGGTGCCACCGACGTGGCGTGGTGCCACATACGTGGTGTGGTACCCCCGATGCTCTCTGAGTTCATCTCTACAGTTGGGGGATTAGATTAGTGCTGAGCTTTCACAGCCGGGCTTCAGACCTTGGTGAAATCAGAAGACGAGGGCATTTGGCCTCAAAAGAACTGACCTCATAATCTCTATATAAGTAGATATATGTTTTATTGCTGTGCCTGTCATTTCCATATCTGCAGACCAAGGCTCTAGATTTAGCTTCCCCGGCCCCACCCCACCCAAGGAGAGCTTCTTCCTTTTCAGCAAGTGTATAAGGAAAGGACAGAATCTTGTGGACTGCATTTGCATTGTGGGTGCGGTGGAAATTTCAAAGTCGGCTGATTATATTTTTAGCTCATACTATGCGCTTGCTTCTTCCCTCCTGTCTCATTCCCTTATTCCATTCACTGCCTTGGAGTTAGTTATGCACATGGTGTTGTGAGCATCGCAAAGGAAACGGGAGCTTTACCCACTCCATTGCCTCCCAGAGGTCCTGATACAAAGCAAGGGCTGCCGTTGCCATAACACGAATCACCCGCTAGAAGAGATGTAACCACTGGTAATCCCCGTGTCATGACGACTATGGTAATACGTTGTGTGGGATTCCCCCTTGGAAGCTTGTTGAGGAACTAGGCTTGAAGGCTGACCTCAGCCTCAGGGTCTGGAGGCCTCTTAGTAAGCATGAGCATCTAAGCACTGGGTCTTCTACACAGCCACCATTCTGTGAGAGTGACCATTGCCTTCACAGAAACTAATGATTGTGGACCAATATGCCTTGCCTTTAGGAACTGCATTACTCGGTGTGATTTTTAGCATAAATTAAGTTCTCTAATGTTTTCATGCTTGCAATAAAGAAACAAAAACTTTCCTGGCATCAATGAAGTGTGATTTAAAGAAACCAAACCAAACCAGAAAGAAGTCTAGGAAGATTGTTTCTTCGGTCTGTCTGTGGGTTGGTCTGCTTAGAATGGCAAACCTAATTGTGATGTAGCTAAATGGAACCTAAGACTAAAATTTTGAGACTTTTAGCAGGATGTGTGAAATTTTAGCAGGTTTGATTTTTTTTTTTTTGGAATTCTTCATGACATATTACACTCAGCATTCTTGGACAGAGGGCAAAAACATCAAACTAGTGCGAAGTGGAAACTTAAGGGTTCTTTGGAAAGTCAGTTGTGTTGGATGGTGTTTTACTGAGGCACACACATGAAGAAGGCGTGTCTTTCTGAAGCGGGCACAGGTGAAAGGATGTTTTGCTAAAGCAAGTACATGAAAGGACACCTTCCCTAACCAAATGCGTGTATTGGTTCACCTTACGTGCATTTCCAGCTCCATTTGTTAGGACTCCATAGAAAGAGATGAACAAAAATACTTCTGATGGTGTGCGGGAGGCTTCTTGCCATTTCTCTGGGCTCTGTTTGATTGGTCAAGGGATGTCAGCTGATACAGACTTACATGGAATTTTGCAAAGACAAATTCCCATGCTGTGGCAAGACTCTTGGTGAGGCAAGACCCATGGAGGACATGTGATGTTTGGAGGGAGTATAAAGAGAACTCAATGGACAGTGACAGGGGCTAAGCTTGCTTGCATACATAGCTTTGCAAATAGTGTCTCCTGATATCCCTAATGGTCCTGGATCCTCCTGATGACTCGTGCCGACTCGGGTGAGGCCTGTGTGTTCCTGTTAGGTCTTGCCACTGCTGCTGCTTTCCTGATCCCACTGGACCAAAGTATTTGCAAGCAGATAGAGTTGTTGCTGTTGATGCTGTGAGCTGAACTGCTGATATCCTGACAACACAGATGGGATTTGCTCCAAAGAACCATTTCTAAACTGGTCCACTTTTCCCATATCCTAAAAACCTTTCTTTTCTACTATCTCTGGTGGGTAGTGGGCTAGAAGGGAGGTTAAAGCATTTAAGAAATATTAAAAGTAGGTCTTCGAAAAAAATTTAAGTTATACAAGTGCACACTGGAATTACTGTTACCTGCCAAAATCTGTAGGCAACACTCTCAAGTGTGGGAAGCAGATTAGAGACATTAACACCAAAAACAGTGAAGTAAACAATGTCATGACCTCTATAGAGCAGGCAGGTGACTCTGGTAGAGCTCTGGAAGCAGTGGCTTTTTATTCAAGAGACTGGCTGTTCTGATGGCTACTTTACAGTCCCTTAGAATGATGTCCACTGGTGAACACGAAGTTTCCCAGGAAAGTAAAAATGGTGCAGACCACACAATATGCCTGTCCTTATTTCCAGTAGAGTCAAACACTGATGCCAGGGAATGAGAGGTGGTTAGACAGGTTGAGGAAGGGGGTAAGGACTGGAATTGTGGGAACGTGGATCTTTGAGCTAGGTGATGTGCCAGATTGGATTTCTATAAATGTGGATAGAAGAGTTCACAGTATTTCTAAAAGTTTTTCATTATTACAATCAATAGATGGAATTTGATATATTCTCTCTCTCTCTCTCTCTCTCTCTCTCTCTCTCTCTCTCTCTCTCCCTCTCTCCCTCTCCCTCTCCCTCTCCCTCTCCTCTCCTTCTCCCTCACCCTCTCCCTCTCCCACTCTCTCTCAAGACAGGGTTTCTCTGTGTAGTCCTAGCTGTCCTTTAACTTGCTCTGTAGACCAGGCTGGCCTCAAACTCAGATATCCACCTGCCTCTGCCTCTGCTTTTGCCTCTGCCTCTGCCTCTGCCTCTGCCTCTGCCTCTGCCTCTGCCTCTGCCTCCTGATGCTGTGATCAAAGGCTTGTGTCACCATCACCTGCCAGAATTTCATTTTTTCCCATTAATTACTTTATTTACTCACTTTACATGCCAACTGCAGCCCCCATTCTCTTCCCAGCTCCCCTCACACAGCCCCTCCCAAGCATGGGGAACTAAAATAGTCACCTGAGGTGGGTGGATGGAGGGAAGTGGGTTGGAGAAGGGATGGGGAGAAGGAAGTGGTGGGGAGGAGAGCCGGTGAGAGAGGGCGGGACAGTGGACAGAATTTCATTCTTAAGAATGTCTTGGGGGCTGGAGAGATGGCTCAGCCGTTAAGAGCACTGACTGCTCTCCCAGAGGTCCTGAGTTCAAATCCCAGCCGCCACATGGTGGCTCACAACCATCTGCAATGGAATCGGATGCCCTCCTCTGGTGTGGCTAAAGACAACTACAGTGTAATCATATAAAAATAAACATTTTTTTTTTTAAAAAGAATGTCTTAGAACAGTGGTTCTCAACCTTCCTACACTTTGGCCCTTTAATATAGTTTCTCATGTTGTAGTGATCCTCAGCCATACAATTTTTCCATTACTATTTCCTAAGTGTACTTTTGGTACTGTTATGAATCATAACGTAAGCATCTGTATTTTTCCTATGGTCTTAGGAAAGTGACCCTGGGAAAGGGTCATGGGACTCCCAAAGGGGTCGTGTCCCCAGGTTGAAAACCTCTGTCTTAGTGTTTCAAACTTCCATTTTTTTTCGGGGCAGGGATTCTATACTTACTTTATACTGGGATAATTCACCAAGGAAAAGGATCCCGTGACTCCTTGATTATAGAATGCAGCCAAGCATATTTCAACAATACCTCTGAATTTTAGTTGATGTTGAGTTGGCCCTAAAAAACAAAACAAAACAACAACAACAACAACAACAACAAAAACAGTGTTGAAATAATGGGATGGGGGGCAGGGGCATAGAACAGTGCTCGGGGCTGGGAAGCTCAAGGCTCAAATGATTTCTGGGAGCCTTTCAGGAACTAGTGGCCACCAATCACCAATCGACACAAAGAAGAAACACGGGCAGGGGAAAACAAAGGGGAGACCAGTATATCTGCTGTACACATCTGTGAGCTCCACTCCCAACCCGAGCTGCTGCTCAGTCTTCTGTGCTCTGTTGGTGAATTCCAAATGCCTCTTCTGGTGGATCCCGGGAGTGTTCTCAGCCATTCATTTGGTGGGTCTCCCTAGGGGTCACAACAGCAAACTGGCATCAGATGGCTACCTCCTGCATTTCTGTATTTGTTTCCTGACCTGTTCTCACCCTAGGACTTCCATGGTCAGTTGTGATGCAGGATTCTGCAGCACAGTGCTAGGTTCCACTTGGTTCGCAGGAGGGCAGCATGAAGTAGCCACGGTGGTCGTCATAGAGCCCGTTGGTCTAACTTGCTATTTGGCTGACTTCCTACATTTTCACAGATGGACCCCAAATCTTCCGAGACTTTGATGACTTTGCTTCCCCGCCCCCACCCAAAGGCTTTTGATCTGCTCCCCCAAAAGTTCAAGGCTTAACTTTTGTGTTGGTAGCTGCTAGTAATTTGAGTGTTCTGGAGGAAACTGTTCTGTGAGAATTTTCCATGAATTCTTTCCATTTGCATACATTAAAGAGGAGGAAAATGGAGCGTGAATGGAGAGTGTGTGGGAGGGGGTGACTTGTTATCAGGAGCTCAGGCAGTGTGTACCCCAGTATACTGCTCAGTGCCTTCTATCGGAAGGGGGATAGCTATGGATTAGTGCAAAACAGTTTTTTTCTGCCTGATTCAGACCTTGGTACTGGAGCTTACATTCTGCTAAGGTGTCTGTCACTTACTTCTTAACTCAGTGGCAGCCAAAGTTGAACTCGAGTTCTGTGTCTAAGTAGAAGCCAAACGAATTTTGTCCAGTGTGCATCAGGGGATCAGAGACTCTCCTGGAGGAACCAAAAGCCTCTAGCTATAAAAGTGGGGCAGAGTAGGTGCTGGACCTCTAGTGTGCTAAAGCCCAGCTGCTCAGGCCAGGGGAGACCTTGCAAAACTAGGGCAGACATGCCTTGAAACAGGGTCTTGGGCTGTAATGGTTCGAACCGTTATAATCTTGGAGAGAAAGAAACAACTCAAGTTTATTTCTACTTCGAGATAATTCTCTTTGTAGCTGTATTCCTTCCTTCCTTGAGGAGACTCGCCCCCTCCCTGTCCCCCGACAGAGTAAAGGGGCAGTATTGCACATGCTTCTTTGTTCTGAAACAAAGCTCTCACACTGATGGGCGTTTTGATTGACTTCTGGGACCCGTGGTAGTAGTGGATGCTGAACTAACCTCATTGCTAGGAGATGTATCGGTGGGAATCCTTCCAGGACCCATGAATGAACTGTGCAAACACCTAAGGGTGGCTACAGTCTCTTCTGCCTCAGTGGGGCTGACAGTGAGCTGTGGTGCTGATATAACATTCATGTTCTAAATAGCATGGTAGGGCTATTTTTAAATATTTTATTTATTTTACACACACACACACACACACACACACACACACACACATATATATATATATATATATATATATATATATATATTTAATGTCAATTAAACCACTGCACAGCTGGTCCAGGAGAATACAGCTTCCTGGCAGAATACAGGTCCAGGAGAGAAATGCGTTCGGCAGGTAAATGAAACCCCAATGGGGGCAAAATTAACAGGAGGCCTGTTGTAAGCTCAGGGGTGCTCTGCTTCTCTCTCCCCAGTCTGTGTTGGCACGCGACAGCTTTCTATGTATTTTTTCCTCACACAAAAGCTCAGGGAAGTTACTGTTCTCACTAACTGGCAAGGGGCCAGCTTGCTCATAGGTGTGAAGAGAGATCTGGGAGTGGATAATTAAGTATCTAAGCAGTTGAAATGTTGAAATTGTCAGGAGCGAGAAGAGCTGTCATTAACTCACCACGTCTAACTTTTTAAATATATTTATTGAATTTTTTCCTCTTTTATGCCCACTCTTGCCAGTGTGACAAGCAAGCAAGCAAGCAAGCAAACAAACAAACAAGACAACCCCCTTCACTCTAGAGCACTGGTTCTCTGCTTTCCTAGTGCTGTGACCCTTTAATACAGTTCCTCATATTATGCTGACCCCCAGTCATAAAATCATTTCTGTTGCTACTTTAAAAATATAGTGTTGTTACTGTTACAAATCATAATATCTGTGTTTTCCTGTGGTCTTAGGCAACTGCCAAGGAGGTTGCAACCCACAGGTTGAGAACCCGTGTTCCAGATCTCCTTTGCCCTGGACTCGGCTCTTTAATGAAGAGGTTGCACAGAGGCTCCGGGTAAGCCTTCAGTAGCGAAATCCTTGGACTCTTTCCAGCCTGCCTGTGGCCTCCTGCCGGGCCATCTCCCGGGCTGGTCCTGTTCTGGGTGGGGATGGATGGTGCCATCTTAGGGCTCTTCGTCTTAGGGCTCTTCCTGTGTGCTCTTTCCTTCTCCCAGAGGAACTAGCTGTCCTCCTGCAGTGGTGATTAGGAATGAGCCAGGCATGGCGCAGAGTTGCTTCATTTAAGAATAAATGTGAAACTATCACTATTTGCAGACGATATGATAGTTTACCTAAGCGACCCAAAAAACTCCACCAGAGAACTTCTACAGCTGATAAACAACTTCAGCAAAGTGGCAGGTTATAAAATTAACTCAAGAAGTCAGTGGCCTTCTTGTACTCAAAGGACAAGCAGGCTGAGAAAGAAATTAGGGAAATAACACCCTTCACAATAGCCACAAACAACATAAAGTATCTTGGCGTAACTCTAACCAAACAAGCGAAAGATCTGTACAACAGGAACTTCAAGTCCTTGAAGAAAGAAATCGAAGAAGACCTCAGAAGATGGAAAAATATTTCTTGCTCCTGGATTGGCAGGATCAATATAGTAAAAATGGCCATCTTGCCAAAAGCAATATACAGATTCAATGCAATCCCCATCAAAATCCCAACTCAATTCTTCATAGATCTAGAAAGAGCAATTCCCAAATTCATCTGGAGCAACAAAAAACCCAGGATAGCTAAAACTATTCTCAACAATAAAAGGACTTCTGGGGGAATCAATATCCCTGACCTCAAGCAGTACTACAGAGCAATTGTGTTAAAAACTGCATGGTATTGGTATAGCAACAGGCAAACAGATCAATGGAACAGGATTGAAGACCCAGAAATTAACCCACAGACTTATGGTCACTTGATCTTTGATAAAGGAGCCACAACCATCCGATGGAATAAAGATAGCCTTTTCAACAAATGGTGCTGGTTCAACTGGAGGTCAACATGCAGAAGAATGCGAATTGACCCACTCTTATCTCTTTGCTCTAAGATCAACTCCAAGTGGATCAAGGACCTCCACATAAAACCAGACACACTGAAACTATTAGAAAAGAAACTTGGAAAGACCCTGGAGGACTTGGGCACAGGGGAAAGTTCCTGAACAGAACACCAATAGCGTACGCACTAAGATCAAGAATCGACAAATGGGACCTCATAAAATTACAAAGTTTCTGCAAAGCAAAGGACACTGTCAGAAGGACAAAACGACAACCAACAAAGTGGGAAAAGATCTTCACCAACCCCACATCCGACAGAGGGCTAATATCCAATATATACAAAGAACTCAAGAAGTTAGACCGCAAAGAACCAAATAACCCTATCAAAAAATGGGGCACAGAGCTAAACAAAGAATTTTCACCAGAAGAAATTCAGATGGCCGAGAAACACCTTAAGAGATGTTCAACATCATTAGTCATCAGGGAAATGCAAATCAAAACAACCCTGAGATTCCACCTCACACCAGTCAGAATGGCTAAGATTAAAAACTCGAGAGACAACAAGTGCTGGCGAGGATGTGGAGAAAGAGGAACACTCCTCCACTGTTGGTGGGATTGCAAAATGGTAAAACCACTCTGGAAATCAGTTTGGCGGATCCTCAGAAAATTGGGCATGGCACTCCCAGAGGACCCTGGCATACCACTCCTGGGCATATACCCAGAGGATTCCCCTGCATGCAATAAAGACACATGCTCCACTATGTTTATAGCAGCCTTGTTTATAATAGCCAGAAATTGGAAGGAGCCCAAATATCCCTCAAAGGAGGAATGGATACAGAAAATGTGGTATATTTATACAATGGAATACTACTCAGCAATTAAAAATAATGAATTCATGCAATTTGTAGGTAAATGGTTAGACCTGGAAAATATCATCCTGAGTGAGCTAACCCAATCACAAAAGAATGCACATGAAATGCAATCACTGATAAGTGGATATTAATGAGCCCAGAAGCCCTAAATACTCAAGACACAAATAGCAAGTCAAATGATTCCCAAGAAGAAGAAAGGAGAGGACCCTGGGCATGTAAAGATTGCACCCAGTTTAGTAAAGAAACCGAGGGGGGAGGGGGAATGTTTGGGGAATAGTTGGGGGGGAGAAGAACTATGGGAACTATGGTGGGTGGGAACTGGGAAAGGGGAAAGCCTTTGAAATGTAAACATAGAATATAGAAAATAAAAATAACTAAAAAAAAAAGAATAAATGGAGTATTCAGAATTTAAATAAATGACTCAGTGTGATGGCTACTCTTGGTTGTCAACTTGATATCCAGAATGAACTGAAACCCGAATGGCTGGGCACACCCGTGAGGACATTTTTTTTTTTTATTAAATCATTTGGAGTGGGAAGACCACTTTAATTCAGATCTTTTGAGGTGTGGCCACCTTTAATCTGGGCCACACCTGGTGGCAACCTATATAAAAGCCATGAAGAAGAACTTGCTTTCTCTGCCTATTTGCTCTCACCTTGCTAGCAAGTCTATTTCTTCACTGGCATTAGAGCCTACTTATTCAGGAGTGCAGTGTCTCCTGAAGATCAGCTAAGATGGAGCAACTACTGGATTCTTGGACTTTCTGTTGTTAGACAGGGATTGTTGGACTAGCTGGACCACAGCCTATAAGCCATTCTAATAAATACATGTGTGTGTGTGTGTGTGTGTGTGTGTGTGTGTGTGTATCTCTCTCTCTATATATATGTGTATATATATATGTGTATATGTACATATATATATATATATATATATAAATCTCCCAGACCAAATTCTTTCTAGACTTAAACCCCAAGTAGACTCTTAAATATCCTAGATCCTGAAATATATATTTTTACATGAATGAAATATAGGTATTTATTTCAAATATATGCATATACATCTATTTATATATTTCATTCTATCAGTTCTCTTTCTCTAGAGAACCCTGACTAATATACTTGGTGAGAAGGGGTAGGGCTGGAGGCAGTTTAGATTAAAAGGGAATCCTTCTGTGATTTTTTTTTTTAAGTAAAATATTGAATCTTTTTTTGAAGCACATTATCACATCCCAATTTATCCCATTTAAATCTGGAATACCACATGGAGGCTTGACTTTATCTGGAGCACACATTCACAGAGCTAGTTCAAAGCCAGAACGTTGTCCTCCCCAGCTAAAGAGACGCTCCTCCGAAACAGTGTCCTTGCTGGTTTCTGGGCGCTGACACAGGGAGGCACAGAGTAGGCACTCACTGCATGCCTGATGAATCAATGGGAGGAAGGAAGGGTCAAATTAATGTTTAAAATGCGATCAAGGGGACAAAATTCAGGATTCATGATTAAGATGGGTGTTTAAGAGGCTACTTGGGGTTTAATTTTACTGGGAAGAATTTGGTCTGGGATTTTCATGTAGGAGCTGAATCCTATTCTGTCTGATGGATTGTAATAGAATCCTTTTCAATCTCAAGCAGCCCACAGCTCGTCTCCACAGCGTCATCACTGGTGACAGCTTCCAGGGGTGTGATGGTGGGTTCCAGTTGTATTCCTTTCTCTGTGTTAGGACGTGGCTGCAAATTCGTGCACAGGTCAAGGGCTGCTGACAGAGCCTCCTCAACCCTTTGCGGTGCATGCCACGGCCTCCTCTTGGGAAAGCTTCAGTGGGAGCTGATCCAAACCACGTCCTGCCCGCAGTATCCCTTACGAAGAAGAAACAAGGGCACGGTTCTTAGAACCCGATTCCCCCGTTCAGGTTACACGTCGGGGGAAAACCAGAGTTGCCTGTGTGATTGGCGCGCTCTCAGCGCCTGTTTCCAAACTCCAGCTGAGCTGACACGTGGTGGACATGATTTCAACTCGGGAGCAGGTTTCATTTAATCCACAGGGCATCTGAGTTACACGGGAACCAAATGAGGAACAGACGTGACTGCAGGTGCCTTTTGCCCCGCTCTTGGGCAACAAACTCAAAGGTGTCTTTGATTTCAGTAAGAAATTTGGCAGGGAGCTTGTTCATAAAGTGGTTTCATTGCATTGGCTTTTGGTAAAGAGGCTTCTCTCTCCTTCCACTTGACTTGTACCACACACATTCAAATATACATGAAACTCCCATCAGGAAGAGTAGCGGTACTGTGCTAAAAATAAAACTTAAATTAAAAAGGCCCACTTCAGGAACCTGTGAGTTTCCCATTCTTTCTGCTAATGGTCACTGGTTTTCTCACCTTGCATGGCCTGATTTCAAGTAGGTAATTATTACCAAGGGTCCAAAATAGTGTCAGATCTATTGTGTAAATAATACGGCTTTTAAATATATTGATGAGTAAATATTTGACCAATAAACCAAGGCAGGTTAAATCAGTCAACTCCAGCAGGGACAAACCACATTTGTTCTAGAAGCAGTAAACATGCTGGCTGGAGAAGGACCTCCAAGTCTCTATTTCCTGGACCAAAGTTTTTGTATGATGGAAGCAAGCTCTGTCTGATATGGCTCACGGACCAGGTCCTTTGGAAAACTGTATTCTCCAGTCATGCTTGGCATTTCAAAAGGGCCCAGCACATGCTAATTGCAAAGGGGACTCACTCTGTGATCCAGAGAAGCTAAAGGCATGTACAGAAAAGTGACTTTGTCCATGTATCGAAAGCAGGGAAAATGTGTGTCACTTCTTACCACAGGCCCGTTGACCTTTGGCAAGACACATTACATTTCAGGCATTCACCTGCCTCATTTGCAAAAACCATAAAATGGGAGCCTGGGCATATTCAGGGCATTGTTCTACTTTAGAACAAGATTTTGTGAGAAGTTTGACTTTGATTGTGACTCCCGGGTGGAAATCACTGTAGGTGCCTTTTCTCACTTAGAAACCCTAAACCATATCTGTGCAAGTCTGGATGCACAGGTTGTGCACGGTGTGCCTCCAGCAAGCTCACAGACTGTGAACTGGATGGTAATCTCCACCTCAAGTTATGCAGTGGTGCCACCCTGCCTTGAAAATGCAGTCTCTTTTTTCCTCCTAGCGAACAGACTTATGTTGGAAATTTTTTTCTTTTTCTTTTTTGTTTCTTGAAAATTCCTGTATTTGCTGGAATTTTGCCAACTTCTTCCCTCAGCCTTTCTGAGGAGATTTTTTTTTTCATCATCCAAAGCCCTGATTAGAATAAAACTAACAGCTCGTTTAAAGAGTAATCATTCTGCTCTGACAATGAGAAGAGGAGATTCTGCATAAGGGTCCTGATCTAGACTGTGTTCAGTCTCCTCCAGTCCATATGTATACCCAGGTTTAACCTAATCTTCACAATGAAAGATTCAGAGGCCGGGCTGTGGGAGATGATTAGGCGATGAGTGTGAGGCTGTAGTAACAGGATTAGCTCACTTACAAAGAGACCCCACCCTTTTTCTTACCCCTTTCCCCATGTGAGGACAGAGAAGATTGGCATCTGAGTGGGCCCTCAGTAGAGTTTGGACATCCCAAGCTCCATAATGGTAAGGACTAAAGCTCTGTTGTTATAAACTCCCTCAGCAGAGCCTCTGGGATTGTGTTATATAGTATTGTTACTAAGATATACACCAACCTATGTTGTTACCCTTCTCTGACATAGAGCATGGAGGACAGGGTAGTCTCAGGTG
This sequence comes from Apodemus agrarius, assembly GCA_964023405.1. Lineage (NCBI taxonomy): Eukaryota > Metazoa > Chordata > Mammalia > Rodentia > Muridae > Apodemus > Apodemus agrarius. The sequence goes on along the minus strand of OZ030020.1, from coordinate 55,345,970 downwards.
ACATGTTTTTGGTGTTTTGGGTACTCTTTGTGTTTTTGGTACATAGCAATACAGATAGGAAACCTTTATCTGTTGTACAGTTCTATGAGAAACTTGGTAGCTAGTGAAATGGTTATATGGGAAAGGCCTGGTTTGATCCCCAGAACCCATATAATGTAAGGAGAGGACTAACTCTTACAAATTGTCTTGTGACCTCCATGCTTGAACTGTGGTATATGTGTCACACACACACACACACACACACACACACACACACACACACTAAGTAAAGTATAAAAATGAAAACAAAACCTTAATAGGTGCCATCTACACCAGAGAGCTGGACTCATGCTTGTGTGGCGGCTATTTTAATCTTTATCTGGGGCTCATCTCATCTCAGCCTCAGGCTGCCTGGGAAATAAAGTCCCCTGTGCAACAATTGGTGACTCACTCTGTTCCTACATGTGGACATGAGGATCCCCATGGTTCTTCAAGCTATCCTGTCCCTTGGAGGGAGCAGGACTGGAATCTAGATTAAAGTATTGCAGCCTAAACATAAGAAGTGGGAGCTGGGGAGCTCTTCCACCAATGGGTACGGATCAACTGTCCTACTCAGAAGCCAGATTAATCTCTAAAGCCTGGGTCCTGGGCTCTGAGGGATTTCCCCTCAGTTTTGTGGTGTTTTTGTCCTCCCCCCACCACACACACACACTCTGAGGCATGCTACCTTTTTGCCAAGCGGTTCCTTTGGCAATACTACCAGCTGCAGGCACTTAGCTTCAGGGCGTGTCATAGGGGCCGGCAGGCTTACTCTCCCATGCCTGTCAGGCTGTTTGACCCCCAATGATGAGATCATCTGACCTTGCTTGTTAGACCTGTCTCATCACTGAGCCCTGCTCAGTCCCTCTTCCTGCGCATGCGTGTGCTTTCTTTCTAACCTGAGTGTTGTTTTTCATTTCACTATCCCCTCAGGTCCTTGCTTCCAGACATTGCAGGTTTCCCAGTATGAACTTGAAGCTCGGCTTGGCAATTTCTGGTTATGTGGCCTTTGGACAGGTATTCTATCCTCTGGTGGGAAGCCTCCTCCTCTATATAAAATGCATACCCAATTGTGTCTATCATAATATCTTTCTAAGCCACACATAGCAATGCTGAAATACCTCTAGTATGGTGCGCAACACACAGAAGAGGCATGGTGGGGGGCTGGTATGGAGCAGGGATTGGGTCTTATGAAGTGTATGCCACATCCCTGTTCCTTCAAGCCAGTGTCTTTCTGAGTGGTAATAGTTTTTCTATGCACTGCTCATGCGCAGAGTTGGCATTTTGATGTGCCTCTGGCTTCTATCTCTAATTTCATCCTGTTACAATCCATTCCATACCTTTCTCAAAAACGAATTGAAGACGTATCAGTTTTTGCATATGAGACTTCAGTGATACCAAACTTCCCATTGGTACAAGCAAATATCACATAGCAAAATTCCAGCTGACATATCCAAATGTATTTCTTTCCATGACCTAAATGTACCAACACTCCCTTAACGTTTATCCTAGAAGTGTGAGCATGTCTGCTCTGCCAACTCTCTCTTGCACAGGAGCAGCTGCATGCACAGAAACAGATGGTTGTGTGAGTTGGGCTGTTGACCCGATGGCTGCTATTTTGTGACCGGAAAATGTGTGACCACGCTTTACGTGGTGAACTAGTCTAATTAGACTTTCTCTTGGGACTATCAACTACAGTCCTGGAAAGATTTTTCTCCCTAATATAATTGAGGCAAAAAAAATGCATAAGAATAGTTGATGGAGACATGGAAGACCAAAGCTATAGGTGAGAGGAACTAAAGGAGAAACAGAAATTACAAACAAGCAGAAAAAGTATGCCATAGCATGACTATGCTGGCTTTGGATAAATATTCACCAAAGAGTGGCCAGATGCTGTTGGAATGGAATAGAAAGAAACAGTCACATAGAGTCTGGACTAACGGGGTTAACGGCAAGATCTGCACGAGGAAGATCTCTTTGAAAGAGCTCTGTAGGTCCAGTTTCAGTCCAATGCTTAGTTTCTGTTATTGGATTTCAGAGACACCATATATCAAGTCACTTCATATGCACACACACACACACACACACACACACACACACACGTGCGCACGCACACATACACACAATATGTGTATAATATGGGATAGGTAATACACATGCAAACAGAGAAGGTAGTAATGGTAGCCACAAACAGGTACTGCAGAGAAAGTAGGAATGAGAAAGATTAGCTCTCTGAGCTGAGACTGCCGCAGAAAGTGATGATAGTCATGCACAACTCTGGGGAGAGCACTCAGAGTAAGAGCTACGGTACTGAGCCAGAGCCAGGGATGAGGCTGGTCTGCTGAGGGTGCGGCGGGCCAATGTGGCCAGGACACGGTGAAGAGCAGAAGGGGCGGAGGATTTAGTGGAGTCAAGGAGTCTGTTGCATTTTAATCTTGATGAGTTTTAAGTAGGGATGTGGGATGATATGTTTAGGGTCTCACTACATGATTGATGCACTGGATAGAATGGAAGGACAGAGCTACTAAAATTAAATGGGTAAGAAAAGAGTCTTGAAATAAAACAGGAGGTGACTGTCTAGGAAGGCAAACATTGGTCTCAGCAGTGAAGGGAGCAAATCTAAGATTTGTCTTGGAAGTTGAACCGGTGCTAACCAAGTTTAAGCTTGAGACCTGTGTAGATATGTGATATGTAATGAATGAAGACTGAGATGATAATAGCAAGGGTTTAGACCTGAGCAGTTTGTAGATGCAGGTCTATTACATGGAGGCAGAGGAGGCATGTGCCAAGCAGAAAAATGGGAAGAGGATTGTGGTAGAAAATCAACAGGTCTGTGGAGAGGTTTGGGGTGGCAACACGCAGAAGGTATTTGAACGTGGGGCTGGGAGAGAGTTCTAGAGAAGAGAGGACGTTGAAAGCAGAAGGCCCACGGGCATCAGATCGTCTTGAATTGTACTTCACTTCCTAGATGCTTAGCTCAAGCTCAAACTCAGTGATGTAGCCTGGTCTACACCTTTAACCTGCTATCTTGCTTCCACCCTCTTAAGATTTTACAGCTGGGACCAGGACAAATGCCCAATCATTTGAATGTAAAGCTATATGTTGTCAAACACATTCAATAACTGTCTCTCTCTCTCTCTCTCTCTCTCTCTCTCTCTCTCTCTCTCTCTCTCTCTCTCCAAACAGCATCCCACAGCAAGGCTAGGCTCATTCCAAGACTCTCAAGGCTTGTGAAAAGCTGGTTGTTATTATGGTCTTTGTTCAGGAAGTCACACTCCGAGAACAGAATGACTTCATTTATGAAAAGCAAGTGATCAGGGCTGATTTTATGCTGAAACTGAAGCCCCAGGGGAAACGGTGCTAAGGGCTGAGACCGCAGCTGGAAGGTGGTGATTCTTCTCAACTGCTAACTTGGGGCTTTGATTGCCTAATTCTTTTGAAAATTAATTTTGCTTTATAAGAGGAAGCTGTCTAGAACGAACAGCTTGTACCTGACTGTAGCATTATATTTTGATTTGGTTCCCGGGTCTATTTAACAAATGCCAAGGATTTAGCAGCAGGTGGATTCCAACCCAAATGAGTCCGGCATGAGGAAGAAAGTTCCTGGTAAGACAAAAAAGCAAGGCTAAGAGTGAAGCTGGATTAACACTGCCATAGGAGCTAGCACACAGAGATCTGATTCTGGCTGTTTCTGTTGGTAGGATTCACACCTCTACTCTTTCCTGCAGAGAAAAATAATCAGCCCCTTACTTTGTTCCTTGTCAGGGCGGGGACAGGGACTTGGATGGGCGTGGAGCATAACTTAATTGGAGACTGAGTTTGAGAGGGACAATTAATCTTAAGTCTTGTAACTGCACTGAGTCTTGGTCTTCCACTGTTCTTCAAGGAGCCCACGGCACCTGTGACCATAGGATAACTTATCCATGCCTTCGTATATCCCTGCCAGGCTCCTCAGTACTCCTTTCCTTTCTTCTTGTATCTATATCTAAGGCAGCTCTTGGAATCCTCAAATGGATCAGGCACCCCCAGATCCACCACATACAAGTTGCCAGTTACAAGATAGACACATCTCAATGCACTCTGTGTCATTCATCTTGTTCATTATTTTCCAGTTTGATGAAAATAGTCTCAGTTGCTTAGGAGACTAAGGCTAAAAGCCTTGACGAGCCATGACAAAGTTTAGTTGTTAGCCTGATTTTCATATTCTTGCTGGGAGTCACATAGCAAATCAACAGTCATGTGGCTTGACCACGGAAACAATAAAATGTTTCTTTCCTTGGGAATGAGATACCCTTAATTCTAACCTGGTGTAATTCAGTGACGACTGGATTCACTTTTTTATAGTTTGAGAATATGAATCTCATACATTCATATGATGTGGTTTGATCAGCCCTCCCATCTGCCCATCACTCCCCATCCTTCCACACTTTCCACTTCAAGTTCATGTCCTTTGTTTTGAAACCTACCAAGTCTATAGTGTGGCTGGTATATACATGTATGCAGGAATCTCTTCTGTACCATGCATATCCCCTTGGGGGCTACTTCCCTGAAGAAGACTGCCTCTCTGGCTTCAGTAACCATCTGCTGCGAATTGCTCCCCACCTAGGAGGAGAGCAAGGAACTTCACGAGCCCCGCCCTCATCCATGTTGGCATTTTGGCTGGCTTGATCTTGTACCTACAGCCATGGCTTCTGTGAGTTCATGTGTGGATGGCCCCGCTGTGTCTATTAAATACTGTTTCATGATGAATCCCTACGATCTCTAGCTCTTACAATCTTTCTATCCATTTTGATGTTTCTGGATCCCAAAGGGGTGTGATATAGATGTTCCATTTGGAGCCAGGTACCCAACAGTCTTATTCTCTGCACACTGGCCAGTTGCATTAATTGCCATCTGCTTCTTTAAAAGCTTCTCTCATGAGAGACAACAGATGCTCTAATCTATAGGAAAAAGATAAGAACTTAGAATGAAGTTTATTGCTATATACATTTTGCAGAATAATAGTATTAGGCTCTTCCCTATGGCTTTTACCTAATAAGGCATGGGTTTGTGGCCTAGTTAATGGGACTAAGCATGAATTACATGTTGTAGAATAGGACAGAATTGAATCTAACCAGAGAGCAGGTGGCTACTACCATAGTATTCTTAACACCATTGTACAAATGTACCTTTCTTGCAGGGACAGGTATTGTATGGCTCACATCTGGGACACACCGCTGATTGCTTTTCTCCTCTGGGGCACCCATTTACTATTCGTGATGCTTTGGGTATCAGACTTAGACACTTTCATTCTTCAGATGTTCCCTAGATGATTCTGCCCAGTTGTTATACACAGCGGGGACAAAATGGGTCAAAATCTCCATTGCTTGATCTGCGAACTCTGGCTGCCTTGTAAACTGAACAAATAGTTTGATGGTTAGGAAGATAAAATAAAATGGAATGCCTTATGGAAGGTACCTTGGGATTAGTTGAAAAAAAAATCAGGCCATGATTGTTCTCTCTTGCTGTCCTCAGATGGAAATAATTTTTGCTGTTTGTATAACCAGAAACTTTTTTTTTACAATATGATAGAACATAATTTTATACCTCATGTCAATAAATGATTAACTAACAAAAGAAACTGGAACATCTGGCTTTGACTTTAATTGAAATTACAGAGTGTCTGGTGTTGCCAGGAAACTTCAGGGCTTCAGACAGCATAAAACACAATTTCTTTTTGTGTCTTCTTGGTTCTTGATCATTCATTTCAACATAAAACTAGAATAAAAGACCGTAGAGTTGCTTTCTGTGCAATAGGAAAGGCCAGTGTGATTCCTACATACCAGGAAGGATTATGGGTGGATATTTTAGATCATTTTCTATCTATGTTCTGTAGTTTATAAAGAATTGAAATATATTTGATTTGCAATTTGGAAGTCTGGGAAATCCGGGAGCATGATACTGGTTTCTAGTAAGGGCCTTTTAGCTGTATTTTAACATTGCACAAGGTATATGGCAAGGTGAAGCCAGCCTGTAAGTTCAGGGCTACATTTCTCCTCTTTGAAAACTGATAGCTGGGTGGTGATGGTGCACGCCTTCAATCCCAGCACTTGGGAGGCAGAGGCAGGTGGATTTCTAAGTTCGAGGCCAGCCTGGCCTACAGAGTGAGTTCCAGGACAGCCAGGGCTACACAGAGAAACCCTGTCTCAAAAAAAAAAAAAAAAAAAGAAAAGAAAGAAAAGAAAAGAAAGAAAGAAAGAAAGAAAGAAAGAAAGAAAGAGAGAGAGAAAAAGGAAACTGATACTTTCATGAGTCCATCACCTTCATGGTGTCATTTAATCCTATTTGTCTCCCAGTCTCCACCTCCAAAAATACCACTGGCTTATAAACCTTGAGACTGAGTTTTCATCATAGAGGGAGACAGAGTCAAATCATAACAATTGACTGTGTGTGTGTGTGTGTGTGTGTGTGTGTGTGTGTGTGGCATGGCACCCTAGCCATGCCTTAATTTTGCCTGACCCCAGTAAGATTGCTTTTTACCTGTCTTCATCCTTCTGTGCATCCTTCTCTCCGGCTGCTGGTGTGGGGTCCGAGGATCATGCTAAGTTGCTGAGTAGCTTCTCACATTGTGTATACCCTTCTGTCTACAGCACTGGAGAGATTTTGCATTCACCCATTATGGTGGTTTGAATGAAAATGGCTTCTGTAGTCCCATAGAAAATAGCACTATTAGGAGATGTGGCCTTATAGGAGTAGGTGTGGCCTTGATGGAGGAAGTGTGTCACTGAGAGTAGGCTTTGAGGTCTCAGATGCTCAAGTCAGACCTCGTGTCAAACTGCTGCCTGAGGATCTGGATATAGAACTCTCAGCTTCCTTTCCAGAAACGTTTGGTATGCATGCTGCCATGCTTCCCATCATAAATTGACTAAACCAGTTAACTAGAAGTCAGCCCCAATTAAATGTTTCCTTGTAAGAGCTGACATGGTCATGATGCCTCTTCCCAGCAACAGACACCCTAAGGCACCTATTTATCCTTGGCATCACGGTTTGCTTGACACTACGGCTGGTTTGAAACTCCACAGACGAGGGATAGCATAGGACTGCCACGGAGAATCGGTTAGTGAGATAGATCGATGGCTGAACAGTTACGAGTTGGTTGTTAGGAAATCATCTAGAGCCACAAGCATTATCATGGCTAGGGGAAAATGTGGTCGAGCGCGGAGGAAATACATCGATATAACCACACTCCGAATTGTACAGGGCAAGAAGGCATACTTCTGAGGATTTCCCTGACATCCGCCACTGCCCTGAGACCACTACACAACCTCAGGTCCCATTCCCTTGGTAAGATACCCAGCAGGAAGTGGGAGGGGCCAGCTTCTGGGTGGAGAGCTGCAGTTCTTCACTTACCCTGTGGAGAGAGTCACTGCCCTGTGTCTCATGCTGCCCCTTCCCTATGGACATTTCTGGAGACTAACTTACCCCTTCTCATTATTTTGGAAAGAGAAAAGCTATGCCCTTGGGGAAGATGGCGGAGGCTGCTCCACAGGCTATATTTAGAGGCTGACTCCTACATTCAGATGGGAGCACCAACAGAAGGCTTTTCAGGTGGGTGGAGCAGTTGCTTGGCTGGGCAAGCTTCCTTTTGGATATTAGCAAAAGCTGCTTCTGAACCGTGCACTAGAAGGATCCCTGGCTTGTCTGCAAAAGCAAATGAGAGGCAGTGTACACTGTGTGCTTGTATCAGCCCCCAGTCTCCACTCTGGCTGAGAAGATTAAGACTTGTGGCCCATTGGCATTTCCTGAGAACACACACACAAAAAAATTTTTTTTCCTTTTCTTTCTTTCACAAACAGTACCCTGGTTCTATTAGGCAGTAGGACCTGAAATTAAAGATAAATATAGATAGAGTAAAATTCACATCCATGGATGCCAATCTGGCCTTCTTGTTTGCAGTTTTGTTTCATTACTTAGCCATGTTTGTTCTGAAAAGTTCCTTGCTTAGGCTCTGCCTTAGATCTGAGCAGTGTTCATGTAGCTTGGGTTGCTTCTATTTTTGCTTAAGGATAGAAAAACGAAATGAAGGGGACCTTGAGAGAAAGACAGAAGAGCACATTTTCATTTTCCCTTCCAAGCGGCTCCAGCCTGGCCTAAGCTCCTATTCTCCCGGCTGGCTACCCTGCGACCCTGTTGTCCTTTGGTAGATTGTCTTGACTCCCACTGCCCCACCTCTCAATCTCTCATTAGCACCCTGGCTTACAGAGTCCCATAGAAAACCATGGCGAATGTGTTATTTGTGTGCAGAGGTTCAACCACAGAAACATACATGTGGCAAGAGAGAACTGCTCAGATGTACCAGCAGATTTGATGAAAAGCCTTGGCCAAAGGTCTATATCTATGATCTTTTCCTGAAGTTACCTGTGGGAGAGTTTCTGGTTGTTGGACCCTAAAAGCAATTTTGCTGCCTTGAAGGGGCATGCAATATACTCTCCAGTCTGTTAAGTCTTATGCTGAACGATGGATACCAACATAGACACAAAGGCCACACTTTTCTGACATATGGTTGGTTGAAAACACCTCGTTTCTCTGTGACTAATTCCTGGCTCCTCCCACCAATTTATTAAAACACATCTGCTGTTCCTACACATGGAACATACAACCACATTTAATATTTTCTATGTCTCAAGGATACAAAGGTAAATGATTCAACTGTTTGTCAGACGCCCCCAGTCTTTTGAGGAGATGTTGTAATTTACAAAAGTCGAGACAGGTAGCAGTACTGACATTCAGGAAATGGTGGAATAGAGGAAACTAAGTCAGTAGTCCCGGAAAGAGACAAAGAATCTTCTCAGTGGGGTTCCTGGGTGGGGTTTGAAGGATGGTTAGAGAGTTTCTATGATAATCAGAGTGGAGACCAGCATGAGGGAGCAACAGAAGCCATAGCTCAGAGCCGGGAAAACATGGCAACTTCTGAGTTGATGTGTGCACCCTGTGGGGGATGCCCATGCTCTACAGAAGAAACTATTATGGGGTATATTTGTCAGGGTTCTTTAGAGAAACTACATATAAAGAAAGGAGATTTGTTAGATTGATTTACATAATACAAAATAGGTATTCCAGCAATGAATGTCTTTAAGTTGGAGAGGCTGAGAACCCTGGGAGCTCTTCAGTCCCTGAGACTGGATGAGTGAGCAGTTCCAATCTTGCCCTGAATGTCAAAGGATTCCAGAAGAGCCATTGGTCTTCCATCCATGTTGGAAGGCTGAAGAAGCTGGGTTCTGATGTTGGCAAAGGATAATGGTGGTAACAGAAATAGTAGCCAGAGAACTATCACCACTACCACCGCCAGAGTTGATAAACTCATCAGCAAGGGCCAACTAAAGCAGACAAAAAGCAAATGTCTTCTTCTGGACTTCTTTATATCTGGGCTGCTGCTGGAAGGTGCTACCTATTCTGGTGAAAGGCCTCCCCTTCTCAATGAATTCTTCCAGGCATTTCTCTTAGTTGATTCCAGATCCAATGAATTTCACAACCATTGCCTACAAGGACTGAGAAGAACCCCAAGGGTTTGTGTAGGTGGTTTCATTTGGTAATATATCTGAAATAAAACACACACATACACACACACACACACACACATGTGCATGTATGTTTGTATGTATAGTGTAAATGTATGTGTGTGTGTGTGTGCACAGAACAGTAGACATGTGAAGGTAAGAGGACAACTTTTGGGGACTGATTCTCTTCTTCTGCCATTGAGGTCCTAGGAATTGAATCAAATTATCAAGCTTGGTGGCAGGGGCCTTTGCCCACCTTTCTATCTTGTCAGCCCAAAGGTTCAGTCTTTAAGCACCATGCTGGCCATGCTGTTTTGGGGGACTGTGGAACATTCAGGAGGTGGAGTCTGGCTGTCAGAAGTGGTGTCACAAAGAGTGAGCAATTGAATGTTATAGACCAGTGCCTAAAGTCTATGCCACATGCTGCTGCTGTCAGAAACTCCATTTTGCCTCCCCATCACCAAGTACAGAGAATGTCTGAAACCATGAACCAAAACATACCATTTCTTCTTTGAGTTGTTTTTATCATGTGTTTTGCTGTCAGCAATGTACAAACAATTCATATAGGTGTGATCCCCTTGGCAACTGGATACAGACTGTTTAAGAAAGGTGACATCTTTCCACTGCTGAATATCAGACAATAAGTCTGTTGACTCTGGGCACTCATGCTTTTGATTCTAACAGTGTTTCCTTAGATAACTTCCAGTCTTGAGTCTTTTTAAGAGAAACTGCCTGCCTCAGACCAGGATGTCATAAAAACATATTGGTATCTTTAGCCCAGCTTGGAAGAACTCTGTTGGGCCCAACCATCTTCGGAGTGCCCCATGACTCAGATTTGCTGTGACTGTATTACAGCTGAAATCTAATTTGGCTTAATTCTGCTTCTTTTCCCTCCCTGTCACATTCTCCCCCACGTGGAGTCATCGCTAAGATATTTCACAGGGTCCTGAGCCTACAATGCACTTCTACCTTGTGAAAAGTTGGTGACCTGGTCCTCCTCTCTTGGGTCAATCCCTGTACCTCAAGGCCTTTGCAGAAGAGGAAACAACTATTGGGATTTTGGTGTCTGACATTTTGTGACATTTCTGATTCTCATTGTGTAACAATTTCTTTCCACGTGTTCTTTTGGAAGTTGTATAAAGGACAGCTGGAGTGACTCTTTGACATCCCTTGTTCTCTGGGGTGTAATAAGAACACATTTAGGCTCTTCCCATATAAAGCGGGGAGCTTTGCTTCAATGGCCAGTTGGACTTGGAGATTGAAATGATTTGTGTGCTTGTCAGTGCCTTTCCCTTAACCAAGTCAGGAAGAATGTCTTCATTTTTGTTTACAAGTGCTCCTAAAACAGAGCTTTCTGACCGGTAATAAATACAGATAAAAATACTCAAAAGCTTAAAAAGGGTGAGAACTACCCTCTAACCACAGTATTGCTCTTTCTCTTCAACCCTGCTCCCCACTCCAAACAACCAGAGACTAGTTTCTTCTTACTTTCTTTATACAAGTAATAAAGACCAAACGTGCCTCCTCTATACTTTCTGACAAATCTACTCTCCATGAGACCTAAGATATGGGAGGCTGGGAATCAGATGTGTTAAACTGAACCCAAGCTGTAGATGATTTATGGATTTCAGTATTGACGTGCCATTAATAGATAGTTAGTTCCAGAAAACTCTCCTGGTTTCCCATAGGCGAGGTTCATCTACTCTGAGATGCCATGCCTTAATATATACACCTCAAGATATCATTCCTTTTCTGATGTTAAACATAGCTTTAATTTTTCATTATAAAGTCAGGGCACACTGATCACTAGTAACAGAAATGTAGACATGCCATGCTCACTTTTTTTAAGACTGAGAAAATATCCACACCATGATGTACATTCCTCTAGAATGTTTAGGTACATATAAATACATCCTCTTTTAAAATAACATCACATAAGTATTATAGATCCCAATCTATTTTATGATATACTACAAATGTCTTTCTAGCTCAGTAATTTCAGTGCCTCGTCTCCTGGTTCATGCTAATTAGAATAACCATGTGGCTGTCATAAGTAGTTGAAATCTGCATTGGCTCCTCACAGTAGACACTGACTTCCTGCTCTTGTAGAAGCGGTCCTGGAGGTGACTGGGTCATAATGACAGCTTTCATCTGAGTGGGTGTTCATGGACTTGCCTGTCTGAGGCTATGATGTCTTCATGTGTCTGCCAAATGCTGATGATCTATCTGTCACCATCTATCCAAGCTAGCCAGAATAGGGAAGGAACACTCAGAAGCAAACAGGCTGGACCTAGGCTTACAGTCCACCATATGGACCCAGTTCTGAGTGGCCAGAACTCTGATACATGTCCATACATAACTATAGAAGAAGCCAGGCAGAATGCCTAACTGTGCACATAGGAACAGAGAAATTTGGATCAAAACCAGCAACTCCTATAGCACATTTATTAATAAAACTTCTTCTGAAAGGCTGAGCCCATGTCTGATCTGTCCTCATATTTCCTACATTTGCACATAGCTGTTACTGCTCAAAGATCATTAAAGATTGAATAAATGAACCTCATCTGTGTTTTGAGACAGGTTCTCATGCACCCTAGCTGGCCTTGAACTCATGATCTTCCTGTGTCCGATTCCTAGATGCTATTACAGATGTGAGGCACCATGAGCTGGCTGACCGCTATCTAGTTTTGTTGTTTGGAATTAATGAAGATAGAGTTTTTTGTGAAAAGATAATCAGAGCCATTTTTCATGGCAGAGAAAAGTGAAATGAGAACATGGATTTTGTGGAGGAAAAAGGATTCTTAGAGAGAGGCAGAGAGCACAGCATGGGCCAGGATCAGGAGGAAAAGAATTCCAACTTTCCAGACAATAAGAAAGGTCCCATGAGATGTGGCATCTATGTCCCAGTGTGATTTCCACCAAAACACAGAAAGCTGACTTGTCTGTCACGTGTATATGTTTGGTTCCAATGTTTCTGTGATCTGTATCATCCTACCAAGCCTCTGTCTATGGAAGTGTGTGGTTACTGTTGAGAAGGCAGCTCAGAGTGTTCACCACTGAGGGCTTTCTCTAGGAGGTAGGCAAGGCTCTGCAGTCTAGGCAATGCCACACATTGGTGTTGCTGGTGGATAGTAGGATCAAGATTTTCTTTCCTTTTTTGTTTTTTTCTATATTATTTGTTTACATTCCAAATGCTTTCCCCTTTCCCAGTTCCCCCCTCACCATATGTCCCATAAGTCCTCTTTCCTCCGCCCATTCCCCAATCACCTCCTCCCATTTCTCTGTTCTGGTACTCCCCTACAATGCTGGATCAAGTCTTTTCAAGACCAGGGCCCTTTCCTTCCTTCTTCTTGGGAATCATATGATTTGCTAATTGTGTCTTGAGTATTCAGAGCTTCTGGGCTAATTAATATCCACTTATTAGTGATTGCATTTCATGTGTATTCTTTTGTGATTGGGTTACCTCACTTAGGATGATATTTTCCAGTTACAACCATTTGCCTACAAATTGCATGAATTCATTGTTTTTAATTGCTGAGTAGTATTCCATTGTATAAATATTCTGTATCCATTCCTCCATTGAGGGACATCTGGGTTCTTTCCAACTTCTGGCTATTATAATAAGGCTGCTATGGACATATTGGAGCATGTGTCCTTGCTGCATGCAGGGGAATCCTCTGGGTATATGCCCAGGAGTTGTATAACAGGGTTCTCTGGAAGTGTCATGCCCAATTTTCTGAGGCTGATTTCCATAGTGGTTGCACCATTTTGCAATCCCACCAGCAGGATCAAGGTTTTCAAAGACACAGCAAGCATTTACTTTCTACAGAGTAGGTGACCCTGCGTATCTCAGTTCTCTTTGTGTCTTCTTCCCAGGTAGGATTGAAAGGTACATATTGTTTTTGTTGTTGTTGTTTTGTTTTCTGACAACATCTTAAGCATCAGAGCAGGTGGGCAAAAAGAAAACAAAAACAAAAAAACAAAACAAAACAAAAAAGCAGAAGACACTGCCAGAATTCCCATCAGAATACCCATCTTGTCCTAAGCATTGATTTTGCTGTAATGTCAGAAGCCAGTAAGATTAGTACCTGGTCTCAGCCTGTTTGGACCACCCCAGACATCCATCTTAATTTTCAGCCAGCCAGCAAGGGAGCTAGTTTTACACCATGCATCTCATTTCCCCATTACAGATCTGTTCTCAGAGATGGTAGGAGGCTGTTGGGCTTGTCTTCCTCATCCTTGCAGCAGGTGCTGCCGTTCCTGCGGTTATTGAGGCTGATCGTCTTGTTCTGGATCTGGGGGGCACAGTGGCTGTGCTCCACATTGGGACTTGTCTGAGGATGCATTAAAGAGTTCTTGTTCTGGATCTGGGGGGCACAGTGGCTGTGCTCCACATTTGGACTTGTCTGAGGATGCATTAAAGAGTTTCAGCTATCTGGAAGACCTTTCTGCAGGACTGGGCACAGCCTACAGGGATATACAGGCCATCAGAAGAGGAAAACATGATACTTAGTATCCTCTTCAGCGTGCCTATCAGCCAAAGTCCTGGGCAGAGGTGCATTTTCCAGGGCTGATGGGTCTATTTGTCAAAAAGAGAATGATCAGGCCAGTTAATTCTACTGTTGATAGAAATTATAGTCATCTAATATTTTACAACTTCCATGAAAATCGGCTTAATGCATGAAGGCTCCTTGCTCTTTTCCGTGGGTTTTAAATGCTATAGCAATTACTTTGGCTGCAGTAAAAGCTTGAAACTAGTCACAGAATACATAGTTTCCTTTCAGCATCCTGAGTGGCATGCATAGTTGTTAAGATTTAAAGAGTTTTGGCCTTCAGAACATAAAATTCTAAGAGCTTGAGTGAAGGAGTGGGGATGAAGAGACAAAGGAAAGGAAGGAGAAGGGAAGGAGAGAGCAATTCTTGAAAATGCTTTTTAGCTGTCTAATGGCATGTCATACATAGTCTACTGTCGATCCGGAAGCCTCTTCAGGGCACTCTGTGGGTCGCTCCATCAACTCCCATGCTTCCCATCAGAGCTGATAAAGACAAATGGCAGCAGGCATAGAATACGGGAGAAGAGATGCTGAAGACGAGGACAGTTGATTGCTGAAAGCCTGCCAGGTAGTGATCATGCTCTGGGGCCCCAGTCCCTGTGGGGATGCTTAGACTGTGCACATGGCCTCGCTGTGGACCATGAATGAATGAAATGAATGAAGTAAAAGAATGAAATGTAACTCTTTGCTTTGTAACCCAAGGGTAGTGTATATATATATATATATATATATATATATATATATATATATATATGTGTGTGTGTGTGTGTGTGTGTGTGTGTGTGTGTGTGTAGCCTAGGGTAGGCTGTGACAAAGAATCACTGAGGATGGAAAGAAACAAGGCTTTTGGACCAAGACAAATGTTAGCTTTACTTTCATTCCCATTAATCCTGGGTTTGTTTGCTTTGATGGATCTACCATTTAAGTATCACAGAGAGTAATTGAGAGCATAAATACCCACTATTAAAAAGTCTGAAAAGTGCACAGGTGGGTGGAGAAGAGGCCTATCATAGCCTCTTTGAGAGCCTCCTCCCTTATGCATTGCCTGTCCAATGAATCTCATTAGTTGGTGTATAAGAGAGGAATTGTAATTTCGTCATGGTTGAATGTCTTCTATTTCCTTTTGGCATTTAGAGACCCTCCCCCACCACAATCCCATAATTATGTCTTTGTGACAAGAAAGGTATAAGGATTCTCTGGGGCTTGGGAATATCTTCGCTCTCTCCTAAAAGTGTCTTTCTATTCCCTCTGTGCAATGGCTTCTTCTTATCCTGCCTAGGATGGAAAGATACAAAACGGGCTTCTAATTTCATGGTTGAAGTGAGAAGAGATAATATCAGTGCAGTTCCTGGCAAACATTTTTTTTCTAATACAAATCTAGAATTTGTCTGTGTGGCCACAGCATGGTCAGGAAGATAAGCAGGTGGATGTGTGCGCATGTAGCTTGGATTTGTGTGTTCTTTTCTGAAGCAACCTAAGATTTTGGCAGAAAGCTCTCTGTTTGCTGTGTGCGGGAGCACAGGTGGTTCCTTTGAGCACTTGGTAGCATCCCTTGAGATGTGATCATGGAAAGTGCAGGTGCATCGGCCCCAGATGGGAGTCAGGGTGTCAGTCCCCCTTCATGTTAGTTAGTTCCAAGTGCTAGCTCCTGCACAGCCTCAGTTCCCTGTTCTCTGGTGCTCATAGCAAAGTGATCTAGTAGCCAAGAAAGGAGAGGGTTAAGGAAAAGAAATGGGGTCCAACATGAACATCTTTTCCCCTTTTCAGCTTTTTAGAAGATAAATGCTTCAGATTTCAATCTGTGGTTCCCAGCAGTTCTTTGGGAACACTGCAGTCGGCCCACAAAAATCGCTACTGCTGAGCCAACCATAGATAATGCGTCTCAGCAGGGATGACATAATGTGCTAAAAGAAGACTATGATGTAATGCCCATCTCGGAGATCAGAGCCAATTTCCGTTACAAAGCCTTGGAGTCTAGCAGGAGGTAATGAGCTAGCATAAATTGTGTAGCACGGATAAATTCTAGGTCTCATATGCCTATCTGCATTTCTTAAAGGCAAAAAAATAAAATAAAATAGAATTCCTAGATCAGAAGTATCTCCTCAGCAAGAGTCTTTGTTCACTCTCAATCCAGACAGCACACTGCTCCAGGCTGGTCCGTCACCTTGGCCCACATGGGACTTCGGTGTCTGGATCTATAATCTGCAGTAAGGTGGTGACGTCATCCCTAATGCTCAGTTTGTGTCTGCAGAGACTGTTTGGGAAGAGGGCGTGGCGTTTGAAGGAGATTGTGCCTTTCCTGGAAGGTTGGAGTAACTAGGTTGGAAATGCCCCAAAGGGACTGGAGGCGAGGAACACCGAGGAAAGGCAGGATCACCTTGAAAAGCTCATTAGGGCAATGGAGGTGTGTGCACCCGGGCCAGAGCTCCCAGATAGCCAGTCTCCGGCTGCCTACCTTGATTAATTATGCATTCTGACCTCCTAGGGAGCAGCCTGCCTGGCAACAGGCAACTGGAGTCCACCTCTTGGTTGTGTTTCAATTATGGCCGGTTGAGGACTGCCATAATTCATCTAATCTATGAAAGTCTCTGAGACCAGGGAAAGACGCGCAGTGGGACACGGTGCTCCTTCTCGGGAGGCCTGCGCTTCCCTCCTGCTCAACCTGTTCCATTTCTTCATTTAATTTTTAAGTGCTCCGAGTGTTTGCAGGAGGAGCCCATTTCTGTTTGTTTTCTTTCATGCTTTCTGTGCCAATCTTCACCTGGGCTGAATACCAGCCGCTCCATTTGGATCAGCGGTTCTCAACCTTCCTAACGCCTCGCCTCGAAACTTTAGAGGCCAGTTCCTCTTGTGCCACGGATGCTACAACCATAACATCACTTTCATTGCTGCTCCATTATTGTACTTTTGCAACTGTTATGAATTGTAATATAAATATCCGTATTTTCTTATGGTCTGTGGCGACCCCTGTGAAAGGGCTATTCGACCCCCAGGTTGAGAACCATTGAATGGAAAGGGCGTGGTTTTGATCCACTGCTTGATGCAGCTCAGAACTTCAGAGCCTACAACTTTGGGTTGTGACAGTGTTGGCAGCTGATGGTGCTTGGCCAAAGGAACGCTGCTGTATCTTTAAGCAGGGAATAAACACTGGGCACAGATGAAAATGTTCTGGTGTAAGAAACTGAGGACAATAAACCAAGCATGACGTGATGTCCACGCTGAGGAAGAATTGCTCCTGGGAACACGTAAGCTGCAGTGGACATTGCTTTCTAGACTTTTCTGTGAATTTCCAGCAAGTGTTTTATTTTCATCTGCTAAAAGGATAGTTGTCCCCACATCCACCAGAGGTCAATTTCAGATTTCTCTCATTATTCTAATTCTACCCACAATAATAAGGTTTTTTTTTTTTCCCCGAGATTTCTCTAGTGGACAGTCACCCTAAAATGCTTTCACTGAATAGCTTCTTTAATCCTTACCAGAAACGTCTGAGGCAGTTGATCATCTCCATTTTACAGCAGAGCGTGTGGGTTTGAATCACTAGCTAGGATTCTGTGGCTAAGAAGCTGACCATTAGGTGCCACTTCCCTCGCTTATGTCTTTGAACCCACCAGATTTGAGTGGAGATGATCTCTGTGTTGAAGGACAATGAGTTCTTTGTGTTAGTCTAAAGCAAAGACTTTGCCTCTGTAACACTGGCCCCAGTACTTGCAATACAGCAGGTGCTCAGCAAGTGCCTGCTACACATTATATTGAAAGGGACTGAGGGGACAATGGCAGCACCCAAAATGGGACAGAGCTCCGTTGCTTCTAGTTATCAGGGAAGACCACTTGAGGAAGATGGTGGGCTATATGTGTGTTAGGAGGTAGGGAGGGGACTGTTACTTTTTGTCCTTACATTATGATTGGTATTGAATCCAGGGCCCAGGGCACTGAACCATGTGGCCTTCTGATGAGCTACACCCAGAGCCCCTGTCCCACATTCTTTAGTATCTGTCCAGATAATGAAAGTGTCTTTAGAGACCAAGTATCAGAAGACTGCTAGGTGCAGTTTGGGTTATTTATTAATCTGGGACCCTTCATAGACAGCCTTTCCTAAATTCAATAATGCCATTTCCTAAGAAATCTCTAATATAAACATGAAGGGGAGCAGGAGCATATATAGACATCTAGGGAAGCCATGTTGGATAGTTTGGACAGATTTTTTTTCCTTTATAGTCAGCAGCCTGGTGCATTATATTTATATATCAGCAAGGAGGTTCTGGGACCATGCTGCTTATTTTTGTTTTTGTTTTTAATTTTTTAAGTCTTAAATATCTGTGATGTCTGGTGTCTCTGCTTATTATGAGTCCTCTATATTTTGAAAATACACAGAAGAGATAATGAAATTAAAGAATTTCACCAGATGTAGGGGCTCCTGCTGATAAGCCTTGTACTTGAAAGGCAGAGACAGAAGGAGCCGAGGTCACCCTGAGCTAAGAGACCAAATCCCTAATCAGCTAATGATATGTAATAAGACTCTGTGTAAACAAACAAACAAACAAACAAACAAACAAAACCAGCAAGCAAGGAAAAAGTGTGTGTGTGCACATGTATCAATGGATAAAATATTCTTAATGTACAACAAACAAAGCATATCTCTTTAATTAATCAATACTGAGCAGCAGTGAGATCATCTCAATGGCGGACTCAAAGCCTCACACTTCCAAGAGTCCCTCGATGTGGATTTTTATGTCCACCAGAAGGACTTAAGACTAGCTGTTTCAGTCTCTGTAGCAAACAGCCCCTGACCTTTCCTTTCTGCATCCCCAGTATCCTACACATCAGTTCATTTCCCAGTCACACAGCAGTCTTCATCTCTTGCTCTCTTGTTGTGGTACTGGGGCTCCATGGGTGTGTCCAAAGTGGCAGCTCATCACCTGGAGAGTTGAGGTTGGGCTGGTTAGCTTCCTCCCCTCAGAGTCCACTAGCTGGCTCCACACCCACTTCCATGCCTTCCTACCTCTCCTGTGTGTTAGCCGAACAGGTTTCATCAATACTTGCCAAGCAAATCTTTTTTCCCTTGCCCCTGTGTCTTTTCTGTTGTCAAGGCTCCTTGCTCCTTCCCCGTCATCCTTGGTAGCTTTATCTCCTCCTCAATCTCTGACTCATTGCGATGATTGAGATTGATCGGTGACATTTGAGAAGACAGCCTTAGATTCTGTGTTCATTGAGATTTTCTGGTTTTGCCGGATTCTTACATACAGCAAGGAAATCTGAGTCTGCCCTGAAGGTGAAGCTCAGGGTGCCGTGTCTGTAACCACAGCTTCTTAGACCCTTCAACGGAAAGTGCCCTGCTGTACTCTTCTTTCAACTCCACCAGTACTACTTAGTTTGACTTACTCTAAAAGCCATCTGAGCCATCCTTGGTGTCACAGCTTCGGCTGTGCGAGATCACATTCCTGGAATTTGCAGGGGTATTTTTTGTCTTATTAATCTATAAGTTTCTAGTGAGAAAAACTACGTTTCTTTCATATTCCTGTGCCATCCAGCAAGTGCAGCGGGAGTTCTCAGCATAGGGCAGATGTTTGGTAGATGACTGCTATAGAATCGATGGGCGAGCATGTTAAAATCTTTACCCGCAAAACCGACCGCCGAAGCTTCTACTGCCACAGCATGAAACCGGGAGGCTCAAAGAGCCTCGTCCATATCTGCATTACCTTGTCCCTGGACTATGGATGCCCTAGGCCATGTGTGAGCGGGAGCTGATAACATCTGATTGTTTTGTTGGGAGGCCAAAGAGATCAAAGAAAAGTGCGATCAGCATTTCTCACTAATTGGCTTTCTGGTTCTCATTTACATTTCCGACCCCCTTTGTCTCTTTCTCATCTCCATTGTCTTCCTGCCCCTCCCCACACTTTCTGACTCATGGTGAGAAATCAGGAAGATCGCTGAGGAATATGATTGATTGCCGACATTTGGGAAGATAGCGTTGACATGTTTCTGATTTTGCTGAATTGTTGTGCACGTTAAGGAAATCTGAGTCTTGCTTTCCCGTTATATAACATGAGAGAACAGTGGCTGTCGACTCTGAATTTCTCTTACAGCGTTGGAATGTCTCTAGAAAGTCATAGCACCAAAGGCTTCTACCCTCACACTCTGGGTGAGTGGTCCCTGAGCAGAAACCCATTCATGGGGAATTTGGGGGCAAGTGGTAAAAAGGTCTGCATTGAATGGCACAAAGCAGCCCAGGAAGAAAGTAGGGTAAAGAAATCCTTCTGCAAAATGTAACGGGGTAGAGAAGAGGGTGGCTGGATCAAGGTGAACCAGGGGGATAGGACGGGTACTGTCTGTTTAAAGTTAACGTACGCATGTGCAGATCAAATCTCAGACCAAAGACTTCTATTGTCCATGCTCAAGTAGCTGTGTGCAGGTCAGTCAGTGAGCTTCCATCCCCAAAGAGCTCTGATGGGGGTCGACCTTATGACATCTTTACTGACCAAGGAGAGCAACCTCAGCCTGTGCAGGCAGACTGGATGCCACCTACTTCCTGCTTGAACCAAAAATAACTACGAGTCAAGGAAAAGAGATCAGGCAGTTTCTAATGGATCAGTAGAAGTGTTTGTTTGTAGTAGGACGGGTGTCATGAAAAAGATGAAGTTGTCACTGATGGTTTCAAAACTCTTTTGCCTGGGTTGAGTAAATAGAACAGGGAAAGAAGACCTCTCAGGAAATGTATGTGAGCCGTGAGTGAGCTTTGCTGTGACCACCGTCCTTTTAGGAATAAGTCACCAGCCAGTTTCAACACGACTAGTGCCCATGCCTGGCACTGACCAGTTCCCATGTCTGACAGGCACTGACCAAAGCCTTGTTACCAGTACTTTCTGCTGTACTAAATCCAAAGCTTCCGACATGTCTAAAATTAGTTCTGCTAAACATCTCATTACAGCTCTGGACAAGGGTGTGAAGGGCCTCTCTACCCATGTATCCCAGGTGCAGTCAGCTATGTGACTCATGGATAACCTAAATCACTCCTTTAGGTGCTTGAAATAAATGACCCTTTAGACTGATTTTTCTATTGCATGAAGATGCATATTTTTAGCAAGTTTGGAAGCATTCTGTTCATCTATTTCAAATCATTTGAATATAAAAATGTAGCATTTTCACACTTTGGGATATTTAAGTCCTGTATTCCTTTTTTTTTTTTAAGCCTCTAATACTTAAAAAAAAAAAAAAAAAAAAAAAAACAAAAAAAACCTTTCAAATTAGTTTGTTTAAAGGCCAATTTTTTTTTCTCACAGTTTTTGAGGTAGAAATGTAATGTTACCAGCTTTTAGAGGGAAAATCATGGTAGTTTGTTGTAGAGGTTAAAAACATATGGGCATACTATTCTGAGCTCTGTATTTCTGGTAGGGATTTAAATACCCATGAAGAAAAGTGGCAAGGACAGATCGGTGTTCTTCTTCTCTTTCACACATACCTCTAATGGCAAACCAAAGAAGGAAATGTATTCTCCTTATTATGCCTATTCAAGGACACACCCTCCCCTCATCTCCAACTCCACATAGAAAAGCCATGAGGCCCCTTTCTGACCCCTTGTTTGGACCAGGCTGTTTCAATTTCTTTACTTTCCAGTTCAATTATTTTGAAATCCATTTTCTCTTCTCACTAAGTCAGCATGCCCAATATATGTTTCCTAGAACACCAGGCTTGTAGGCTATTAATAGATGTGATTTAGGTAAAGCATTTTGTGTTAAGTAGATTTCTCTACTGCTGGGTTTCTTTCTCAGCTAGCCTAGCGTGTTGTATGATTTCATTTCCCATACTTACTGACCCTGGGTGGGCTTTCTTTTTCTTTTCTTTATTTTCCCATCCTCTCTCTCATCTTTCATGCTTTCCTCTCTCCTCCTCTCTCTCTCTTCCTCCCCACTTTGTCCAGTTTTCTATGCTCCTGTTTGCTCTACTTGATTACCTAGGGGACTGGCATCTTCAAGATTCTGTGATATGACTGCTAGAAGGTATTTGAGATTTTCCAGTCCCATGTCTTTTTCAGTTCACTAAGCAGCTTTCTGAACAATGGTCACTTGCTTTGGATGTTGATATGTTCTAGTTCTCCCATCTCAATACCTTGTGACTGTGACTAGCCTTCTCTAAGCCTTCGTTCTCTCACATACAAAATGATAAGGCTGGGCTTGGTGGTCTTGAGGACATTTGGAACACCTTGTTACCAAAGTCCCTGAAAGATAGAAGACAGGTTGCTCTATCTTCAACCATAGATGATAGGATTAGGGGTAGAATGGTGTTGTCTATTCAGGTGTGCATTACAGACTTTTGACTTCTTGAGACTGCCAAAAAATGACCATTGGTCAAAGACTAAAACCAAGAAATTTCAAAAGGAAATATTCAGTGAAGAACAAGCATCTGAGATAGGGTCTTGGCCAGAAGTGGCTTCTTTCCAGTATTCTAATGTAGGCTTTATAGCATAAGAAGGTCACTTTCAAAATTCCTGAATAAAGTGAATGATGTGAGTATAACTAGGCTGTGTAAAGTTAAAGAGCATTTGCCTTTCACTCATGTTTTGCAAGGTCCTTATTGTATAGTTCTGACAAGTGACAAACATCTTTAATTTGTTTGTCTACTACAGAAATATTTAGCTTTGGGAATTAAGTGGCATATAGCTTTCTTATTCTTCTATCCCAAACCCAGAGCCATAGATTAGAAGTTCTATAGGAGAACTGGGGCTCTAGATCTCTTTGGGTTTCATGTTCCCTCATAAGTGAGGTCCTGACAGAACACAGGGAGACATGACAGCAAAGACTTCTCCATCTTCCCATGGATTATATGTAATGACCCTAGAACTTACCTTGGGTTTTCCAAGGGAGATATCTACATGATGTGGCAATGGGTAAGATGTTCAAGCATCTTCGTTTTCACTGGGCATTGCTGTCTTTGTGAATAAGACACACTTGGCTACATGCAGCCGGGTTAGAAAGGAGTACGTAACTAGTGTCCAGCTTATATTCTGAATGTGGGAGGGGTGTTGGCAAGAAGGCAGATTTTGCCATCTTCCTCACTTATGCTACCATGCAGCTTCTTCAGCTAATCATGCGAGGTCTTCATTCTAGTGTAGAGAAGAAAAGGCTGATGGTATGTTTATTCTCCACCCTCATCTTGGCTCAAACAAGCAGTGCAAACCTAGGAGACAGATACAGTGTGGGCATGTGCACAGGGCCTTCTGGGAAAGGTTCATTGCCTGGTTCATTTAGACCTAAAAAAGAGGGCTTTGCCCCGAGTCCCTTATAATCAAGATTCATCAGTAGAAGTAGTAGATCATGTGGCCTGGCTCCCTCAGGTCTCCTAGCTACAGATTTTGGAACAAGTCATATGTCTTCTCTAAGCCCCCATTCTTTTGGGCTATGCAGTCTTGAGGATTCTTGGTGCTAGATGAAAAGCACATAGTCCTAGATAGATCACACCAAGCCAGCACAGTTCTAACGGAGGGGGGGTGCTGAGGGGGAGGTCTTTATTAACAGAGGAGTCCCTGGGGGGGTGAGGGGAAGAAGACGTGAGGAAGAGCGAGAGGGCTATGGTGGTCAGGGTCTGTGTGGCTGTGATGTGGTGGTGACTGAAAGGTGATGCAGCTTATGCAAGTAACATGAGCAGGAGAGCTGTGATGGTTGCCATGGCACAGACACAGGAGGGTTGTTGCCTAGGGATGACGTCATTGGCGGGGTCAGAAGCTGGCTGTCTGCGGGTGGATCTGATGTTGATACTTGGAGCACCCTGCTCATACATACTCTAAGGCCCAGGAGAACGGGCACTCTGCTGAGATGAACCATATTCACCCCCTGGAGAATTTGAACTGCCCGACTCAGGATTATCATGCTGGAGACAGCAAAGACAAGTCTGGCGACACTGAGCTGGCAGACCCACATTGCCACAGCAGCAAGAATTCATTAGAAAATGTTTTCCAGTGTATCCCAGTCCCCATGTGCCTTCTTATACTTTACTTGTATGAAGCCACTTTCTCCCTATCCCTTCTTCATTAGAGTTCGCTATTTATCTTAAAACTGTATCTCAATTGATTTGTTCAGAAATTATAACACCACTATCTTATATCTCTTTTCCTAAAATGTGAGCTAAGAAGTTTTTCCCAGTGTGGGCTGATAGTTTCTTTCCAATCTATGAGGAAGTGTTTTTGCATATTAGTACATGATGGAAGAATAGCTGGGTGCTTTTCATTATATTGGAGGGTGTGTTTAGATGATTCAATTTAAAATACACAGTATAACATCCATAGGTGATACTAGCTCAAAGAGGGAGAGTGGACACTTTCCCCAAATACCTGATGGTATTGATTTGCAGTCAAGATGCTTTGGGGCAACTGGTTGTAGTTGCCTTGGATGATGCAATAAAATATAGATGTCAGGCTATTTGGGGAACTGAAGGAAAGTTGAAAATTTAAGAGGTTCATAGATATATGGGATAAGCTATACACCCTCACCCAAGGAGGATTTGGTTTTCTGACACTTTAGGATTAATGCCAGGTTGAAGGAGAAATTTAAAGACAGAGAAAAGGTAGCTTTTAACTTGATCCCTAAGGAGTTCAGATCTTCCACAGTCAGAGGGCAATGAGGCTGAGACACAAAGAAGCAACACCATGGGGCTAGGATGATGATGCGAGATGGAAAGACATTGTCTACCCGTGAATTATACTACACAGCTAGGTGTCCTGGCTTTGGTGTCACATCCAAGGTCTGGGCTCATGTTTACATTCAGCATCCCTCCCAACCCCCCACAGCATGTTTGGAAGAAATAGTGGAAAACAAATGCCTAAGTGTTTGTGCTGCTGTCAATGACGACAGATGCACTTTACATTTCTTCTCAGTTCCTGGAAGCTGCATTATGATTTGGCTGGATAGAAAATGATCCCTCTCTTGTTTTAGATTAAGTGGAATTTGAAAAATGATGGGTGATACATTTTCAAGAGATGAGAATTGGGGGAAATCTTGACAGCAAATTCTGTAATAATTTCAGTGACATTTTACAACTCTTCTATTGGTATGAGAGACTATTGGGTTCTTGCTGTCTCTCTTTCTCTCTGTCTCTGTCTTTCTGTTTCTCTGTTTATCCCCTACCTGTGTGTGTGTATGTGTGTGTGTGTGTGTGTGTGTGTTTCCAGAGCCAAATGAAATTCTACTTTCAAGTGGCATCTCTAGTCTGATGTTTTAAATGTCTTAAATTCCAAACTTCATCAATTGAAGGGAAATGGTAGATACTAGAAAGGGCATATGTAGGAATTTGTTTATTAATTCCCAATTTAAAATTATGAGTCTTGTTTTTTTAAGAACAGTGAAATTGAAAATAATATTTTGATAAAGTGACAGTGGGACTTTTATGTATTAATAACACCCTCAACAATCCCATATGGTAGGGATTATTGGCATCTCTGGTTTATTGATGATAGATGAAATGCCACTCCTGGTAGCTGAATAAAGATTTAAGCTTAAGGCTTTCCTTAATATTCCTTATATGATTCTAAGCCTATCTGTGTTCTATTTTCTCTTTATGGTAAGTTTTGGTATAAGAGTGAATCAAAATCACAAAACAAGAAGCTTCAAGAGTGTAAGAAGAAAGGTATACCAAACTACCTTTTTTAGCACATCACATAGTCATGTCCTACTTTGGATCTTTATGTGGAACTCAACTACAATCCCTCCTTTTAGCTTCATGCTTTCCTAATTGCAGTGAGTGAAACCTGCTAAAGCCCATGGGGCCATTATGATACCTGTATACATCTGTAGGTGAAAACTAATATCTATAAACAATCCTCAAGCAATCTAGGGTAGAATCTGTTCAATAAATGCTCCTTTCCCGTTTCCCATTTTCCTCTGCAGTGTTGCTTGTATTGTTTTTTCTTTTTGTTCCCCCTTTCTTTCTCTCATCCCCATTATTTCTTGATGATTTGCTGTAAAGAAATGATCCACTTGCGAGTTTATCCCAGTCTCCATTTCTCTGGAGGGAAATCTAAGCTAAGATGAAAGATCACTGAGAACACTGGCTTCAAGGCCACTCCACATATTACAGTGGGCATTTGTTGTTCCTGGTGCTCTTGGTTCATGCTTTTCTTGTTACAGCTGGCACAGTCTGAGGTCATCCTTTCCTGACTCAGCTTATGTGACTCTGGTACTCACCTGATTCCATCTTTGAATTTCCATGATTCAGGGCACAGTCTAGTCTTAGGGTCAATGTGTGACTCAGTCAGAGTCTCTCATATGTTCCCCAGGAATAAATAGTTTTATTGCTCTTGTGTCTTGAGCCTGCCCATAACAGGCTGAGAAGTTCATGGTCCCAGCCATCATTCATCCATGTAGGACTTAAAACTGGGGAAGGATGATCCAGCTAAAGAAAGAACAAACAACAAAACAAAACAAAACAAAACCCAGCCTGCCCAGCCTATCATCCTGTCAGTGTACTGGCCAAGCTCTGGTAAGCTGTTTCCAGAATCAGAGCCTACATAAAGAGAACTAATGGGAGTGGGAGACAAGTCCTAATCATATTATTTAAGTCCTAAATCCATCTATATGCTGAAGCAGATCTGTCCCTTATTTTATCTTATATAATCCCAGAATTGTCTTTCTCTAATCTGTTTACTTGCAAGGAAAATGTCTAAGCCCTTTTCTCAATCTGTAAGATGTTAATGCTGACCTGGAATAGCAGACATCAAGATGAATCTCTTTCCCATCATGCAAGTACCTTCCTAACAAGATTAAGGAAAGCTGCCATGGGGAGATGGACCCTTCTCCCCGCCATCTATCTATCCAATCAGATTGAAATGTTCTGGGTGAGATAATTTGTGGCACAGTTTCAATCTTCCCTCCTAGAGGAGCTGATGCTTCTTAATATCTTTACCAATGAGATCATGGAAGCTGTGGCTAATGTGGAATCATTTCTGGCTTTGAATGAAAGGGGTGGGTAGCTGTGCAGTGATGGCTGTGCTGTGACTCACCTCTGGAGCTCTCTCATCCTTTCTCACCCTCTAGAACTGCTATGTTGATTACCCTCTGTTAGGCTGTGTGATGAATTTACACTAGGATAATAGATTCCCAAGCATTCATTTATGCTGGTGACTCGGACAGTTCAGGTCCTTGTACAGTTTGCACTTTGGATTTCCTCTCATGTTGATCTTTATCCGCCAAAACGTATGGCCTTCTGTGTGCATCTAAATCTGAGTCCTTTGTGGGGCTGTCTCTTCTGGGGAGAGAGAACTCAGATTTCGAAGAGTTTCAGCATTAATTACAGGATAATAACTCACTGTTCCCAACTCTGTATCTGCTTCTGTATGCCAGTACATTGCTAATTTACCCAAGCCTGCATTATAGTCAAGGCTCCCAGGCAAAGGAGTGAGATCTTTGTCCAGTCCAGAGAAGGGATGAACTATTGAACATCTTCAAGGGTGCTTTCTGATTCCCTAGAGCTTGTTTGGCTTTCAAATAATCTGGAATTGTTACATCAAAGGAGCCCCGCCTCTTTAAAAGATCAGTGATCTGTAGCTCATCTCCATCTGTAGGTTTTCAAAGCCCATTCTTCATAGGCAGATACATTTTGTGGTTCTTTGAGGTGAGAACTTGAGAAGGGGCACACAAAGTCACTCTGGGACAATGGAAGGTCCTGAGGGCAGGCTTTCAGACAGATAGCCTGAAAGAAAAGGAGATGGCAGGCTCTAAGGGGTCTGTTTATCATGGCAGGCTTCCTGAAGAATCCTTTTCCTCTGGAGGCCAGATCTACCAGTCTCCACCCAATCATTTCCTCACTGCTGCCCCCACATCTGAGGGAGGGACAACATTTACTATGAGAAATGCTGCCTGATGTAGTTTCCACCATTTTCACTTGGTACTTGTGGACCTACCATTAATGTGCTTGTATATGCCTTTGTGTTGTCGGTATTTTATGCTTCTAGACAAAAGAGTATGATGTGGTGAGATATGTAGTTATTAAAGTAAGGCTAGAGACAGATGTAACAAGTTGATATGCCTATTGTTCATTCATTCCAGTCATCTACTCTTTGACCAAGAGAATGGGTTCTTGCTGAGAAAGAAAACCAATAAGAGGAATGGGGAGGTCTCTTCTTGCCTTACTGGTGGATTTGGACTGTCTCCATGCTTCAGCCAGGCTCTCTTGTGGTCACTTTTTTTTCTTGCTGTGATTGAAATATCCAAAAGAACAACCTCAAGGAGAAAAGATTTATTTGGGTTCACAGTTTCAGAGCATTCAGTCCATGGTTGTCTGAGCCCACGTGTTTGGGCAGAGCATCAAGGGATGGTTAGAGTAAATGGGAAAGCTGTTGACCTTGCAAACAGGGAACAGAGAGCAAGACAAAAATGGAGTAGGACCAGGACTTGGGGTGGGGATGGGGTACAGGGTGGGGCCAGGACATATTCAACCATGCTGCAAATGCCCTTCTTCCTTCATCTAAGCCCCATGCCCTGACATTTCTATAACATCACCAAACAATGTCAGCAGATGGGGACCAAGCATTGAACACATGTGTCTGTGGAGGACTTTACATATGTAAACCATAACCAATCCTGTCAGACATATGGGTAACATACCTCATGCAAACATTTATTTTTATGTCTTTTTGTCTTTAAGGCTCCAGTTAGGACCTATTAAGATTTCTTACTCTCTTCCCTTATAGATAGAATCACACAATCATCACATGCCCAGTCCTCACCAGCAGCATCGGATACTCCTTAGGAAGTTGGTCCACAAATCAAAGGTCTGGTAATGGTTTTAGGGATTTTCTTGATAGCTTGTTGGCCAGGCAGGAGGTTCAGCCATACATTCTCCATGAGCTTCTCCTGGTCATTTCTGAAAGACTTCAGTGCTAATGGTGAAATGTCTGTGTGAATTTTCTACATGTAAGGCATGCTCCTCAGGAGCATAGGGGGACATAAAAAAGAAAAATGAAAGCCCTTGACTTCAATACATTGTGACCAGGAATCCAGATCACAAACATGAAATTAAACAATAAAATAAGGGTCTTGTATGAGCACAAAGAACACAGTCTCAGCGATGTTCCACAGCAGTGTGTAGTTAATAATTGGGTTAACTCAACACAACTCACCTTTTCTAGGAAAACAAAGGCATCTATTACTGTCTTACCCAGTCTTTGTATTCATCATCTTTCAAAGACAGATCCAGATGTCATGTCCAGCACTATGGAATTCATGATTTATTTTGCAGCCAAAGCACAGAAACAGAGCTGTGCTTGTTATTTTATTTACCCAAACTGAGAGTTGATGGAAATAAATTAGATAGTTTAATTTCACAGGAAAAGTTTCACTGAGTTACTGAGACACATAGAGCAGCACTCTGCTGCGTGTCTTAAGAAGTCCAGAAACAACACGTGGTGGCAAAATAATAAAATAAAATAAAATAAATTAATAAAATCTTGAGTCAGACTAGGCCAGATTTACATTGAAGACCTGTCTCCAGCAACTGTGTGAACTTGGCTAGTTTATTAAATCTCAGTATTAAATCTACTTGGAGAGGAGGAATAATAAGTCTCTTTCAGGGACTTAAAAAGGAAAAATGACTTAATGTACATATTTCTAAACATGTGCAATTACAAGGCACCCTGTAAATGGTGGTAGAGATACAAAGTCCCTCTTATTAGGTCCTTCTTAAGTGCTCATGTGGAATGATTACACAATGAGACACACGCAGAGGGTTACTCTGGCACTGCCCTGACAACAGATTGTGCAATGTGAGTGCCAGATATGCAACATGAAGGGTCTAGGATGCTATTGATCTCAATAAAATTGTTTTAAAATCTAAATTTATTTATATTAAGTGACAACTCAGAATTGGCAAATATATATATATACACACACATATACATACATATATATATATATATATATATATACACATTTCTTTACTAATAAGGTCAGTCATATCAAATAGAAACCATAATATAATTAATATCATTTTAATTTGTTTTGATTAAAAACCATGGCTTGGTCACAGGAAAAAAAAAACCTAGTCTGTGTCCATGTCATCACGGGTGGATAACATGACAAAAACATTTAGAAAAAAAGCAGAAGTTTAAAACACTGGTTGTCAGGGTCAGAAATTTGCATAACATGCATGACCTTACACATTTTGCTGTTAAACACTTTTTTTTAAATTTTCTATATTCTTTGTTTACATTCCAAATGCTTTCCCCTTTCCCAGTTCCTCCCTTACCATATGTCCCATTAGTGCCCCCCCAGCCCCGCCCATTCCCCAATCACCCCCCCCACACACACACACCATTTCTCTGTTCTGGTACTCTCCTAAAAAACTGGATTTAGTCTTTTCCGGACCAGGATCCTCTCCTCCCTTTTTCTTGGGAATCTTTTGCTTAGCTAATTGTGCCTTGAGTATTCAGAGCTGCTGGGCTCATTAATATCCACTTATCAGTGATTGCAATTCATGTGTATTCTTTTGTGATTGGGTTAACTCACTTAGGATGATATTTTCCAGATCCAACCATTTGCCTACAAATTGCATGAATTCATTATTTTTAATTGCTGAGTAGTATTCCATTGTAGAAATATACCACATTTTCTGTATCCATTCCTCTGTTGAGGGACATCTGGGTTCTTTCCAGCTTCTGGCTATTATAAATAAGGCATCTATGAACATAGTGGAGAATGTGTCTTTATTGCATGCAGGGGAGTCCTGTGGGTATATGCCCAGGAGTGGTATGACAGGGTCCTCTGGAAGTGTCATGCCCAATTTTCTGAGGAACCGCCAGACTGATTTCCAGAGCAGTTGTACCATCTTGCAATCCCACCAACAGTGGAGGAGTGTTCCTCTTTCTCCACATCCTTGCCAGCACCTGTTGTCTCTTGAGTTTTTAATCTTAGCCATTCTGACTGGTGTGAGGTGGAATCTCAGGGTTGTTTTGATTTGCATTTCCCTGATGACTAATGATGTTGAACATCTCTTAAGGTGCTTCTCAGCCATCTGAATTTCTTCAGGTGATAATTTTTTGTTTAGCTCTATACCCCATTTTTAATAGGGTTATTTGGTCCTTTGGGGTCTAACATCTAGAGTTCTTTGTATATATTGGATATTAGCTCTCTGTCACATGTGGAGTTGGTAAAGATCTTTTCCCAATTTGTTGGTTGCTGTTTTGTCCTTCTGACAGTGTCTTTTGCCTTACGGAAACTTTGTAATTTTATGAGGTCCCATTTGTCAATTCTTGATCTTAGAGCATAAGCTATTGGTGTTCTGTACAGGAACTTTCCCCCTGTGCCTATGTCCTCCAGGGTCTTCCCCAGGTTCTTTTCTATTAGTTTCAGTGTGTCTGGTTTTATGTGGAGGTCCTTTATCCACTTGGAGTTGATCTTAGTACAAGGGGATAAGAGTGAGTCAATTCATATTCTTCTGCATGTTGACCTCCAGTTGAACCCGCACCATTTGTTGAAAAGGCTATCTTTTTTCCACTGGATGGTTGTAGCTCCTTTATCAAAGATCAAGTGACCATAACTCTGTGGGTTCATTTCTGGGTTTTCAATTCTATTCCATTGATCTACTTGCCTGTCGCTGTACCAATACCATGGAGTTTTTAACACAATTGCTCTGCAGTACTGCTTGAGGTCAGGGATATTGATTCCCCCAGAAGTCCTTTTATTGTTGAGAATAGTTTTAGCTATCCTGAGTTTTTTGTTATTCCAGATGAATTTGAGACTTGCTCGTTCTAGATCTATGAGGTATTGATTTGGGATTTTGATGGGGATTGCATTGAATCTGTAGATTGCTCTTGGCAAGATGGCCATTTTTACTATATTGATCCTGCCAATCCAAGAGCATGAAATATTTTTCCATCTTCTGAGGTGTTCTTCGATTTCTTTCTTCAAGGACTTGAAGTTCCTGTCATACAGATCTTTCACTTGTTTGGTTAGAGTCACACCAAGATACTTTATATTGTTTGTGGCTATTGTGAAGGGTGTTATTTCTCTAACTTCTTTCTCAGCCTGCTTATTCTTTAAGTACAGGAAGGCTATTGATTTGCTTGAGTTGATTTTATAACCAGCCACTTTGCTGAAGTTGTTTATCAGCTGTAGGAGTTCTCTGGTAGAGTTTTTTGGGTCACTTACGTATACTATCATATCATCTGCAAATAGTGATAGTTTGACTTCTTCCTTTCCAATTTGTATCCCTTTGACTTCCTTATGTTGTCTAATTGCTCTCACTAGAACTTCAAGTATTATATTGAAAAGATATGGAGAGAGAGGGCAGCCTTGTCTAGTCCCTGATTTTAGTGGGATTGCTTCAAGTTTCTCTCCATTTATTTTGATGTTGGCTACTGGTTTGCTGTATATTGCTTTTACTATGTTTAGGTATGGGCCTTGAATTCCTGTTTTTTCCAGGACATTTAGCCTGAAAGGATGCTGAATTTTGTCAAATGCTTTTTCAGCACCTAATGAGATGACCATGTGGTTTTTTTCTTTGAGTTTGTTTATGTAGTGGATTACACTGACGGATTTCCGTATATTGAACCATCCCTGCATCCCTGGGATGAAGCCTACTTGATCATGATGAATGATTGTTTTGATGTGCTCTTGGATTTGCTTGGCAAGAATTTTATTTAGTATTTGTGCATCGATATTCATAAGGTAAATTGGCCTGTAGTTCTCTTTCTTTGTTGGATCTTTGTGTGGTTTTGGTATCAGCGTAATTGTGGCTTCATAGAATGAGTTGGGCAGTGTTCCTTCTGTTTCTATTTTGTGGAATAGTTTGAAGAGTATTGGTGTTAGGTCTTCTTTGAAGGCCTGATAGAATTCTTCAGTAAAACCATCTGGTCCCATACTTTTTTTGGTTGAGAGGCTTTCTATAACCCCTTCTATTTCTCTAGAGATTATGGGACTGTTTAGCTGATATAATTGATCCTGATTTAATTTTGGTATTTGGTATCTGTCTAGGAAATTGTCCATTTCTTCCACATTCTCCAGTTGTGTTGAGTATAGGCTTTTGTAGTAGGATCTAATGATTTTTTGAATTTCCTCAGTTTCTGTTGTTATGTCCCCCTTTTCACTTCTAATTTTATTAATTTGAATACTGTCTCTGTGCCCTTTGGTTAGTCTGGCTAAGGGTTTATCTATCTTGTTGATTTTTCTCAAAGAACCATCTCCTGGTTTCGTTGATTCTTTGTATGGTTTCCTTTGTTTCTACTTGATTGATTTCAGCCCTTAGTTTGATGATTTCCTGTCTTCTACTCCTCCTGGGTGAATTAGCTTCTTTTTGTTCCAGGGCTATCAGGTGTGCTGTTAAGCTGCTTGTGTATGCTCTCTCCTGTTTCTCTTTGGAGGCACTCAGGGCTATGAGTTTTCCTCTTAGCACTGCTTTCATTATGTCCCAAAGATTTGGGTAGGTTGTACCTTCATTTTCATTGAATTCTACAGTGTTTGATTTCTTTCTTTATTTCTTCCTTGACCAAGGTGTCATTGAGTAGAGTATTGCTCAGTTTCCATGTGTATGTGGGCTTTCTGTTGTTTTTCTTGTTATTGAAGACCACTTTTACTCCATAGTGATCTGATATGAGGCAAGGGATTAGTTCAATCTTCTTGTATCTGTTGACATCTGTCTTGTGAACAATTATATGATTGATTTTGGAGAAGGTACTGTGCGGTGCTAAGAAAAAGGTATATTCTTTTGCTTTAGGATGAAATGTTCTCTCTCTATATATATCTGTTAAGTCCAATTGGTCCAAAGCTTCAATTAGTTTCACTGTGTCCCTGTTTAGTTTCTGGTTTCCTGATTGGTCCATTGAGGAGAGTGTAGTGTTGAAGTCACCCACAATTATTGCGTTAGGTGCAATGTGTGCTTTAAGCTTTAGAAAAGTTTCTATCATGAATGATGGTGCCCTTGCATTTGGAGCATAGATGTTCAGTATTGAGAGTTCATCTTGGTGGATTTTCCCTTTGACCAGCATGAAGTGACCTTCCGTGTCTCTTTTGATGACTTTAGGTTTAAAGTCAATTTTATCTGATATTAGAGTGGCTACTCCAGCTTGTTTCCTGAGACCATTTGCTTGTAAAATTGTCTTCCAGCCTTTTACTCTAAGGTAGTGTTTGTCTTTGACACTGAGATGTGTTTCCTGTATACAGCAAATTGTAGGGTCCTGTTTCTGCATCTAGTCTGTTAGTCTATGTCTTTTTATTGGGCAATTGAGTCCATTGATGCTAAGAGATATTAAGGAATAGTAACTATTACTTCCTGACATTTTTGAAATTATTTTTTATATTTGAGTGGTTATCTTCTTTTGGGTTTGATGAGAGGAGTGTTCTATCTTGCTTCTTCTGGGGTGTAGTTTCCCTCCTTGTTTTGGTGTTTTTCCCCTATTATCTTGTAGGGCTGCATTTGTGGAAAGATATCGTGTGAATTTAGTTTTGTTATGGAATACCTTGGTTTCCCCATCTTTGGTGATTGAGAGTTTTGCTGGGTATAGTAGTTTTGGCTGAAATTTGTGTTCTCTTAGAGTCTGCATGATATCTACCCAGGATCTTCTAGCTTTCATGGTCTCTGGTGAGAGTTCTGGTGTAATTCTGATAGGTCTTCCTTTATACGTTACTTGGCTTTTTTTCTCTTACTGCCTTTAATATTTTTTCTTTGTTTAGTACATTTGGGGTTTTGATTATTATGTGACTGGAGGTATTTCGGTTCTGGTCCAGTCTGTTTGGAGTTCTATAGGCTTCTTGTATATTCATGAGCATCTCTCTCTTTAGGTTGGGGAAGTTTTCTTCCATAATTTTGTAGAAGATATTTGCTGGCCCTTTAAGTTGTAAATCTTCCCTCTCATCTATACCTATAATGCTTAGGTTTGGTCTTCTCATTTTGTCCTGGATTTCTTGGATGTTTTGGGTTACAAGCTTTTTGCCTTTTGCATTTTCTTTGATTGTTAAGTCCATGGTTCCTATGGTATCTTCGGCATCTGAGATTCTTTCTTCTATCTCTTGTATTCTATTGTTGATATTTGCATCTATGGCAGCTGATTTCTTCCCAAGGTTTTCTATCTCCAAAGTTGTCTCTTTGCAATTTCTTAGTTGTTTCTACTTCTGTTTTTAGATCCTGGATGG
Organism: Apodemus agrarius; assembly: GCA_964023405.1. NCBI lineage: Eukaryota > Metazoa > Chordata > Mammalia > Rodentia > Muridae > Apodemus > Apodemus agrarius. The sequence continues at coordinate 55,310,756 of OZ030020.1, read as the reverse complement.
TTTTACTCAGATCTTTCACTTGCTTGTTTGTGTTTTCATGTAATTCTTTGAGACTTTTGTGTTTCCTCTTTCATGACTACTACTTGTTGACCCACATTCTCCTGTATGTCTTTAAGTGATTTTTGTATTTCCTCCTTATTGGCTTCTACTTTTTGGTCCATATTCTCCTGAGTTTCTTTAAGTGATTTTTGTGTTTGCCTTGTAAGGGCTTCTAACTTTTTATCCATTTTCTCCTGTGTTTCTTTAAGAGATTTATCCATGTGTTCTGCTATCAGCATCCTGACCAGTGATTTTAGATCTATATCTTGATTTTCTGGTGTGTTGGTGTATCCGGGACTTAGTGCTGTTGGGGAACTGGGTTCGGATACTGCCATATTGCCTTGATTTCTGCTAGTAACGTTCCTACATTTGCCTTTTGCCATTTGTTTATTTCTGGACTTAGTTGGTCTTGTTATTACTGCTTGGAGTTTAAAGCTCCTGAGAGCCTGGCATTTGGGGCTGCTGTCTCAGAGGGCGTTTGTGCTCCCAAGGTGGAGACCAGAAGGTTTCCACCACTGGGCTCCAAATTACCTCCTCAGCTCTGCTAGGCTGGATTCAAGTCTCTTCCTGGCTTGCCTCTGGGCACTTAACTGGCCTCCCATGGTCTCCTCCTGGTTTGCCTGGTTAGTCTACCCACTCCAAGATGGTGGTGGGTCTCAGGTCTCTGTCTGACCACGGGAATCCCTGCAGGACTGGGGCTTCCCTGGCTGGATTATTGAAGCCTAGACAGCAGCTATCTCAGTTGGCAGGGCTCCGTCTGGTTTAGCTGTTCTCCCCAGGATAGTGTTGGACCATGGAGCTCTGTCTAACTGTGGGGCTCTCTGTGGATCGGGAGCTCCCCCGGTTGGGCTGCAGGATCCAAGATCCCTGTTAACCTCTTTAAGAAATGGATTGACTTTCCAAATTTTCTATGTTGAGATCCAATATTCTATGTTGTGTTTGAAGAAGAGGTCTAAAGAGATCATTGGCAAAATGAACTCATGGCTGAGAGTTTGACTCTATGGCAAAGAACCCTGATTTAATATGGCTGGTGTATTTAGAAGAAAAGGAAATGATACATAGGCAAATATATCAGGGAAGCTATGTCATGACAATGGGAGTCAACATTCATTTGAAATGATAGGAGAGAGGCTCCTGAAGAGACCAGCCCTGGAACATCAGAATTGATGCTCCAAAATCAAGAAGGTTCATTTCTGTTCCTTTTGCCACCCAGCTTTGTTAATAGCTGTTCTAGAAAATGACATAAATACTATGACAATGTCGCAAACAGCTTCTAGCTGGGGCTCGGGGTCCTTCCATTTAGATGAAGTTACCATTGTTTCTTAAAGAAAAAAAGGACTGACTGGAATTTGGTGTTTAACCCGTTCCCTTTGTTCATTGTAGAAACACATCCAGAACTTGCTATTAAATCCAGAAGTGTGAGAAATAAGTACCTGCTGGGGGACTAAACTAAACTAATTTAAATGTATGAAGAATCAGCTTGACTGACTAGGGGGAAGGGAGTTTCTATTAATATAAAGTCTGAAGGCCTTAGCATCAGAAGGATGATAAACAACGGTACAGAAATGTAATGGAAATTTCCAGGTAGGTAGAAAGATCTGAATTTGAGTCTAAAGTCTAACACTCATGAATAGTGTATGTGCCCATTAGCATTTTGTCAACTTGACACAAGCTAGAATCTTCTGGGTAGAGGGAAACTCAGTTTAGAAACTGCCCGAAACACACTGGGCCATAAGCAAGTTTTTAGGGTCATTTTTTGATTAGTGATGGCTGTAGGAGAGCCCAGACCTTTGTTGGCTGTGCCAGTCCTGGGCAGGTGGTCCTACACTGTATAAGCCAAAAGTGAGCTGAAAGAACCATGAAGATTAAGCCAGTAAGCAGTGCTCCTCCACTGTCTCTGCTTCCGATCCTGTCTCCAGATTCCTGTCGAGTTCCTGCCTGACTTTCCTCAATAATGGACTGTGATGTGGAAGTGTAAACTAAACAGACCCTCCCTTTCCCAAATTGGTATTGATTACGGTGTTTTATCACAGCAATAGGAAGGAAACTAGGGCAGTGTGCTTGTGTCAAGTGACTTTGTGTCTTTTAGTCTTTCCTTGTCTAAAGAGAGCTTTCATTTTGTTGTTAGAAGGATTAAGTGAGTTAATATGGGTAGTGTATTAGTGCACAATTAATATTATCATTAATGTTGAAGCTGGAAAACTTTGCTCCAAAAACTATGGGAGAACCTATGCTTACCCTGCAATGGTTTATACAGCATTCACCAAATGCGTTTGGTATGCTGTTCCTCTTGGTTTTGATGTGCTGTTATTGTTTAGTTATGACATTCACTGATATGGAGACCTCTGTTGGTCCTATAGTTTCAAGTTTCATAGTGATGAATTACCTTACAATGAAATATCCCCATTGCTTAAAAGTTAACTCAAGGGGATACATTAAAAAGTTAATGAAAAGGTATGGGTATTATTTTAGGCCAGAGTCGGCTGTGGTTAATTGTAGTGCATATTATCGATTCTTTGGAACTGTGGGTAGTTTTCTAGGTACTTGTATATGGACAGCAGAGGAAATAGGATATGGTTAGTGACTTATTTTTAGAGCATAGTTTAGCCTCTGACTATTGTCATAATCCCAGAGCTTCCTTGGGTACCATTGCTTTACTCTTTCCCTTAACGTTTGTGGTAAACCAGTTAGTTGATCAGGGAGGCTGAACAGAATAAAGCATGCAAGGCTAATGGCTGAAGAAATAGACTTTCTCTCAAAATTTAAAGGGGCAGTGACTCAAACTCAGGCTGATTCGGTATTCCCCTAGAAGTCTTAAACTAGGAATGTTCTTTCTCTGAGAAGCAATGGGGATTTAAGCTTTGGGTCTAGAAGTTCCTAGTGGTCCTCTTCACTACATAGGTAGGCCACTGCATTTACCTGGTTGAGGGTGGGCTCTCTGAAGTCACCACATACATGCTTCCTGCCACTGGCTGTATCTGAATGTCAAGAAGGGATCATAAGATAGATCCTAGATGTAGAGAAGGGAAGAATGCAGGGGCCATAGGCAACAAAGCCTCAAGAAGCCTATGGAAGTCTAATGTAACCCCAGAAGAATTTCCTTTAGTAGGGGTGTCTTTTCCATTGCTTCAAATACCACACCACCAACTTCCTCTGGTTCATGAGGTCTTTGATGAGGCAAATCCTATCTGGCTTGCTAAGACACACTCTTTAGAATGTTATTAAAGTTGATACAAAGTATAAAATCATGCTTGATTTTGTTGTTGTTGTTGTTTCTGTTGCATTTCCCTTCCCAGAGTGGACGGGCTAATAAAAACTTTGATAGAAAAATTCATGACAGCCGGGTGGTGGTGGTGCATGCCTGTAATCCCAGCACTCTGGGAGGCAGAGCCAGGCAAATTTCTGAGTTCGAGGCCAGCCTGGTCTACAGAGTGAGTTCCAGGACAACCAGGGTATACAGAGAAACCCTGTCTCAAAAAAAAAAAAGAAAGAAAGAAAAAGAAAAAGAAAAAGAAAAAGAAAAAGAAAAAGAAAAAGAAAAAGAAAAAGAAAAAGAAAAAGAAAAAAATCGAGCCTCCGCCATCTTCCCGGCTGTTTGGACCTAGCAGGCCAAACAGGTACCTGAGATATCCTGAGTTTAAGACGTCTGGGGACTCAGGCTTCCTGACAGCAATCTGTGAACAGGAGCCCTGCAGAGCAGTGGTTCAGGTGTCCCAGAGAAATGGTGGGGGGGTGATTTGGGAATGGAGGGGAGAGGACTTATGGGACATATGGTGAGGGGGGAACTAGGAAAGGGGAAAGCCTTTGGAATGTAAACAAAGAATATAGAAAATAAAAAATAAATAAATAAAATCTTTATGTCCCATAAGTTCTCTTCCCCCCGCCCCGCCCTTGCCCATTCCCCAATCACCCCCCCCCCCGCCATTTCTCTGTTCTAGTACTCTCCTACAAAACTGGATCCAGTCTTTTTGGGACCAGGGTCCTCTCCTTCCTTCTTCTTGGGAATCTTTTGATTTGCTAATTGTGCTTTGAGTGTTCAGATTCTGGGCTCATTAATATCCACTTATCAGTGATTGCATTTCATGTGTATTCTTTTGTGATTGGGTTAACTCACTTAGAATGATATTTTCCAGATCCAACCATTTGCCTACAAATTGCATGAATTCATTATTTTTAATTGCTGAGTAGTATTCCATTGTATAAATGTATCACATTTTCTGTATCCATTCCTCCTTTGAGGGACATCTGGCTATTATAAATAAGACTGCTATGAATATAGTGGAGCATGTGTCTTTACTGCATGCAGGGGAATCCTCTGGGTATATGCCCAGGAGTGGTATGACAGGGTCCTCTGGAAGTGTCATGTCCAATTTTCTGAGGAACTGCCAGACTGATTTCCAGAGTGGTTGTACCATCTTGCAATCCCACCAACAGTGTAGGAGTGTTCCTCTTTCTCCACATCCTTGCCAGCACCTGTTGTCTCTTGAGTTTTTAATCTTAGCCATTCTGGCTGGTGTGAGGTGGAATCTCAGGGTTGTTTTGATTTTCATTTCCCTGATGACTAATGATGTTGAACATCTCTTAAGGTGCTTCGCAGCCATCTGAACTTCTTCTGGTGAAAATTCTTTTTTTAGCTCTGTACCCCATTTTTAATAGGGTTATTTGGTTCTTTGGGGTCTAACTTCTTGAGTTCTTTGAAAAATTTCATGACGACTTGAGGACAATTTTTAACCTATAATCAATGATAAGAAGATGTGTTCTTCCAGGGCACACTCTCCAGTGGTCTGTTCAAGTTTGGAAGCTAAGAATCCAAAGCACATACAGTTCAAGAAGACGAGAAACCTGAAAAGCAATAATTCCTGATGGGAGCTGGAGTGATAGTGGATTACACCCAAGGGACAGCCTGGCTATGAGAGATGGCAATGTGAAAGAGCAGCCCTATTTTGGGACATTTACTTAGAACCCCAGAGTAACAGGGACTGGAGGTGACAGCTGGCCTGTCATCTCCTCAGCGAGCAAGCACCTGGACCATGACCCTGACTTTGGAAAGCTAGGTTGAGAGGGGCAGAGAGAACCTTAGGGGATTTGGAGAAGGAGACAATGTAGGTGAGGACTCAGGAATGGGGTCAGAGGGAGGACTAAAGGAACTAAGCCTGGATCACTAACAGGGAGGATGGCAATAGTCTACTAGTTCCTGACACCACAAAAGGCAATGCCTTTTATTTACTATTATGTGGGGTGGCACTTGGCTCATGCTTCTACATCACTGTTCATCATCAAAGGAAGTCAGGACAGGAATTTAAACAAGGCAGGAACCTAGAGGCAGGAAGTGATGCAGAGGCCACAGAGGGGTCTTCCTCTGGCTTACTGGCTTTCTAGTCATGGCTTGCTCAGCCTGCTTTCTTTTATAAAAACCAGGACCACCAGTCTAGGGGTGGCATCATCCATAGTCTGTTGATCACTAATCTGTCAATCACTAATTAAGAAAATGCCTTACAGGAGGCTTGCCTACAGCCTAATCTTAAGGAGGTCTTCTTAATTTTTTTAATTGGGGTTCTCTCTGCTCAGATGACTTTGTGCCAAGTTGATATAAAATAAACACAATTGACAGTGGAAGAATTATTTATATCAGGAATGGTATAACCAGAAGTGCAGAGCTGGGAGCTGAAAGAACAGCTACTGTGAAGAAATGTACTGGCTTGGTCTATTCGTTCACACAACAGGAACACCACATGTATGGGGGAGAGGAGGGTACACCAATACCTGAGATATCTGAAAGGAGATTTTTTTTTTGAACCATAGTACTATGAGATTTCTGGACAAGATGCCATTGTAGTTCAAGTTGATCTAACTAAAAGAGCCCCCAAGAACAGGGCTTATGTGAATATTTTATAATTTGTTTGGCCAAAGTGACTTATGTCTGTGGTCATCTAACGTCCAACTTTGGCATCTAGTATCTATATGTAACTTAAATCCTGATTTCAAGAAATCAAGGGCTGAGAAAATGTCCCTCTAAAATGCTGATTTCATTTTCTATTTAAAAAATATTTTTCATACAATATATTCTGATTACAGTTCCCCTCCCCCAGTCCCTTTAAGATCCTCCTCACTTCCCCAGTAGCCCAAATTCACACCCTGCCTTTCCCTTTCTCATTAGAATACAAACAGGCATCTAAAATAATAATAAGATAAAATAAAAACAAATAAAGCAGAACAGAAAAAATAAACAGACAGAAAAAAAAAGAACCAAAGAGAAAGCACAAGAAACACAAACAGATGCTGACACACAGAGATTTGCACTTTGCACACACAGAAAAACCATAAAACCCAAGTCAGAAACCATAATAAATAAGCAAAACATCTGTAAGGTTAAAAAAAAAATACAAACAGAGCGTTGTGAGACAAAATAATCCTTCAAATATGCCATTGAATTTGGTGCTGGCCATCTACATCTGGGCCTGGGGCCTGCCCTTAGGGGTTTATATACCCAGCAGGATCTGCTAGAGAAAACGAATTTTTCCTTTGTGAGTAGTTATCTTGAAAAAGTTTGATTTTTGCAATCCATTCTGTGATGAGAAAGGAGATCTTTACAAGGCTGAACAGGAGAGGCTCTCTCCTCATGTGGAAAGCGTGGAAAGCATTGTCATTCCCCAGTGGATACCAGGGGTAGGGGAGGGCTCAGTGGATGCAGAGGTAAGCACTATTCTCTAACGAGGAGCTCATCGATGACTTTGATAAGTTACTCCTAGGAGATACTGTTGCAGGTCACTAGAGATCTGATGGGATGATTGGAAATCCGTGGAAGAAAGAATGCACGATTTTGATCCAGACTGAAACAAAAAAGCCTTCTTTTGATTTAGTACCACTGCAGAACAAATGTTCTCTACAAGGTTGGAGAAATGGCCTTTGGGTCTGCCTCTTGAAAGCCTCTGTGGACACCAGAAGCCATGAGGGCCAGACAGTTTTGATGTCTATTTTTATTTATCCACAAGTCCTACCTCCCAGGTGCTGGAAAGCTTACCCAGGCTGACAGATTTTCTTGCTTGGCTACTTTGGCTCCCAGTGGTCTGTGCCACCACTATTATCAGCGAACTCCATATTCAAGAGCTTTCCTTTCAGCTCTACCAGTTCCCAGTGCAGAGCTTAGCAGGAAAGATCAAGTTGGGTTAAGGCTGGAATAAGACAGACTCAGTGAAGAAGTATGGACAGAGAGGCACTAGGAAAGAAAAGCCAGGAAGGTTGTAAGGGAGCTGGACCTTAAGTTAACTCTGAGGCTTTCTTCAATACATTCTTCTAGTGGTTGGTTTAGTGTCCTCATAACGCAGAAATGAAAGTGCTCAGCAGGACCCATGGCTACGTGCAATGATTTACAGATAACTCCGGTGGCGAACTCAAGACGTGATATACTCCTCTGGCACCCATTTGCTTAAACAAATACAAAAATAGTCCCTTTAAAACAAAGTACTATATCTTTTGCAAAGCTTTCCGAAGTGCATTGCATATCTGGGGAGAATGTCTAGTTAAGGACGGTGATTTCTATGATTTGCTTCCTTGTTCTACTGTGCCAGAGACTGCTGTGCTCCCGCTCACTTCAGAAATGAGACCTTTATTTTTAGAATTCTGAGGAAACAGAATTTGTGCTTAAACTGCCAGGTAAGGATGAAAGCCCTTGTGTTTTGACCTTTGATGTTGAGATTTTTTTTTTCCCTCTAAAATGTCTACATTTGTTTTTATGTCCATGCTGAGTCCCTGGTATGATCTAATCTTGCTCTGCTAAGTTAACATTTTGTAGCCCCCTAATTCAGCAGGCATCGTCATATAAGGGTAATGGGATCATGGCAAATTGAAATGATCCTAAGCCTTATATGAAAAGACTCCTCCGTCTAATCCTATTTGAGTCTTGAACCAGGCCAGAGTTCTTAGTTCAATTCAGGGGCTCTGCTTCCGCGTTATTCTTCCTAAGAGAACTACAAAGCACTGATGATGACCAGCAAGTAGGAGAGCTGCATCTACAAAGACCATAAACATCTTCATAGGACTGTTCTCCGGGAGCATCATGACAGGGGATTCTTCGTTTTCAACCTGAGGCCATATGGCATTTGGAAAACCTGGATGGTCTCACATGGTGGACCTCTGGGTCCTTCTGAGCACAGGCAGCTGCAAATGTCTTCACGGGGCGTGAGGTAAAGGAGTCACGCTGCAGTCTGTCATGGGGCTCTCTTTGGGTTCAAGGAAAAGTACCAGGCTGAAAACCATAGACAGTCCATCCAAAGACAGTTTGTAAAAATCTCTTGGGCCTCACCCTTTCCATCACCATTGCCAGGGTGACGGCCACGTGAATCATGTGGGGGGGACATGGTAGTAGGTCAGGACTCCTCCTTGCCTGGACTGCCTTTGCTTGTTATGACAACCAGGGGAGAACCTACTGCAACGAAACTCTGCACAGCTGCTGTCAGCTGCAGGACTTCCCACATTTATGAAGTAAATGTCCAAATAAATTAGAGCTGGGTCAAGGACAGGAGGACTGCACCGAGGGAGCCCTGTGGTTTCTGGCTTGTCATGAATGATGTATAGAATGAGCTAATGCAACCTACGTAAGCAAGAGCTGCAGAGTCACTTTCCACACAGCTGCAGCTGAGGCTTTTTGATGACTGAGTGATTTTTTTTTAATGTCCTGGAGCATCTGAAGGCCTGAGTTCTGGAATCACATTACCTTGCAGCCTGTGTCACAGGTCAAGTTGGCTTTCAGGGAAAGAGGGCCTTCTCTGAGGGGAGGCCGCCTTGGGGGCTTTGACAGGGTAGGCTTGGAAAAGTCTCTCTAATGTTTTCTTTCTTCACTGCTTGTGATCTTTGCCTTTCAACCTAGAGACTCAGTATCATCGCTGCTGGAAACTGGGGGATGAGAAGCAGTACCAGGAGAGGATAGGAAAGAAAACCTGAAATGAGAAGGCTGTCCAGAGGGAGCTGATGGACTGAAGCCCAGCTTATGAAATGGGACTGTGGCTGCCTTAAGATTTCTTTACTTGGGGCTGAATTTATTACTATTATTTTTTCCCTCTCATTTTTATTTGTTCTTTGAGAATTCTGTCACGGTATTTTGATCACATTCATCCTTCTTCCCGAACTTTCCCCAGATCAGTCTCTTCCCAGCCAACTTGGTTTAAATTTATAGAGTCCAGTTTGTGTTCTCCATGCATTCTTGGATGTGTAGCCTTTCACTGGGGCATGGACAGTCTACGAAGGGCTCTATTCCTTTTTTCCTGTTCAAATGTAATTTTATTAAGTATTACTTAGTCAATAACTCATATCATTCATAGAAAAGACTTTGCAATTTTTTTATTAAATTATTTTATTTACATTCCAAAAGTTGCCCTCCTTTCCGGTCTCTACTCCCCAAGTTCTTCACCCCATCCTCCCTCCCTCCCTCCCTCCCTCCCTCCTCCCTCCCTCCCTCCCTCCCTCCCTCCCTGATTCTGAGAGGCTGCCCCCCTCACTCCCACCTCACCCCCACCAGTATCCCTTTTCCCTGAAGCATCAAGTTTCCACAGGATTAAGAGCATCCTCTTCCACTGAGTCCATACAAGGCAGTCCTCTGCTACACATGTGCCTGGGGCCACGAACCAGCCCATGAACGTTCCTTGGTTTATGGTCTAGTCTCTGGGAGCTCTGAGAGACCTGTATTAGTTGACACTGTTGTTCTTCCTATGGGCTTGTCATTCCAAAGGCTCTTTTAAAGAAAGTCAACTCTCCTATAACTATCAGTTGCTGAGAGCTCTTTAATAAGGAATGAGAATCTGTGCCCACCTCCCTCTTCCTTGGTAGCTTAATCCTGTTCAGGTCTTGCACCACAATTGCATATGTTATATCCATATGAGCATGCTGTGCCCAGAAAATACTGTTTGTAGTCATGCATTACCTCTGGCTCTTAAAAATCTTTGTGCTTCCTCTTCCCTCATGGGAGGGGGATGCTATATAGATGACACACTCAGGGCTGAGTGTTCTGCGGGCTCATTCTCTCTACCTTGGTTGGAGTTGAAAGCAGTCATTCTAAGGGAGGTGACCCAGACCTGGAAAGAAAAATGGTGCATGTTTTCTTCCATTTGTGGATATTAGCTTGAATCTTCATATATATATACATATATACATATATATATATATATACATACATATATATGTATATATGTATGTATGTATGTATAAACTTCATTTGAAATATCATAGAGGCCATGAAATTAGTAAGGCATGAGGTTGTGGGGAGGAGTTTCATGAACTCAATTGTATGGAGGGTTATGGGAGAATGATGGAACAGGAAGGATTAAATTGGGGTTGGGGTTGGGAAGGCAGAGTAGTGGAGGCAATATCGAGAAGAATAAGCAACATTAAAGACCTTTTTAAAAAGCCATATGGAAACTTAGTATAGAGGCTTCCTAAAATATATACATACACATAGAAAGAGTTGAGGTTGAACTCCTCTATAATGAGGTAACGGTGTCCCTCCTAGATACCACAGGCTAGGAATGAGTTACATCTTTTGGAGTTGTTGGCTAATGAACTCCCAATGACCCCTAAAATTACCTACCATTAGTTATCCAAAGATACCATCATGAAGACGCCATATGCTTTAGTCATGGAATATGGAGAAATCAACCATCATGGCTGATTTCATCAACCTGGAAACTTCATCCATCATGGCTACATTCCACAGGGCTAGAACATAGTATGTACGCAATCAGAGGAGAAAAATAGCCATCAGTCTTACCAAGCTGTTGAACTCTGAGAACTGTAATCATGCCTTGATTGACAGGGCATACCCTGTGGAGCAACAGTGGTATGATCATCATAGGAATGAACAGCCACTTTCTGATTATATTAAAGTTAATGCCACAAACTGAAATCCATACCTGTGCCATTATCTGGGCCAAGAATCCATGGCTAGACAGGTTGTAGGCCTTAGGGAAAATCTACTATTATTATTCTGCACAGTGGGCATATTATTGAAGTGACTTCTAATAACTTATTGTTGTGCCCATATATTAATGCATCTCTCAACCCTCATCAGAGAAGTTTGTATTTATAGCAGACAGTTGCAGCTTATCTGAGGTTATCAGGGAGCTTCTTTTCTGGCTCATGGATATCTCTTCTGGGATCAGATTTTTGTTCTAGATGCACAGCTTTGAGTTTATTATAAAACTGAAAGGAGTATCTGCCACCGAAAGTATTTTTAAGGATTGAAATTCTGTCATTGACCAAAAATGTTAATTCTCCCTTTCCCTCTGTTTTATCTGTATTTTCTTCCCTGCTAATTTTATTAATATGCTAGTACATGTGTACCATAAAGCAGATACAAACCATATTTCTTTTTCCTTTTTGTTTTATTTATTTATTACTTATTTAAATTTGATTTTTGAGGCAGTGCGTTTCTGTGTAGCCTTGGCTGTCCTGGAACTCATTATGTGGGCCAGGCTGGCCTCGAATGCAGAGATTTGCCTGCTGCTGCCTCCCAAGTGCTGGGATTATAGGCATGTGTCTCCAGGCCAGGCTACAAACCCTATTTCCAAAGTGAGCAATGGGCTAGTCTTTCTAGAAACCATGGGTTTGTTAGCTTCTGTTGGGAAAGAATTCTGAAGGTTACTAAAGTGGGAAAGGGGTAAGAATGAGTGCAGTATATCCTCCATGGCTAAAAATGGAACAAGATTCCTATAACCCATTTGTTTCACTAGTGTTCAAAACACTAGGAAGATAGTACCTGAAATGCAGGAAAGGGATACTGTGGGACTGTATCTGTTTGAAATGTGATCTTATTTTGCATGCATTATTTGGAAATCCTCCCCTGAGAGAGAGAGAGAGAGAGAGAGAGAGAGAGAGAGAGAGAGAGAGAGAGAGAGAGAGAGAGAGCTATTTCCTGAGTAATATGGTAAGATGGACCCTTATCTTGAATGTTGCAGGATTCTTATAAATGCTTATGAGCTTGATCTTATAAGATACAATTTCAAAGCACATAAGGAAATTTTCTATGAATGTTCACTAGCTCATATAAGAAAGTACATTAAGAAGCAGTTTCCAGCCAGGCAGTGGTGGTGCACGGCTTTAATCCCAGCACTTGGGAGGCAGAGGCAGGCGGATTTCTGAGTTTGAAGCCACCCTGGTCTACAAAGTGAGTTCCAGGACAGCCAGGGCTACACAGACAAACCCTGTCTCGAAAAACAAAACAAAACAAAAACAAAACAAAAAACAAAACAACAACAAAAAAGCAGTTCCAATTACTTGGGTTAGCAAAGCCATTTTTTTTTTTGGTTTTTTTGAGACAGGGTTTCTCTGTGTAGCCCTGGCTGTCCTGGAACACACTCTGTAGACCAGGCTAGCCTCCGAACTCAGAAATCCTCCTGCCTCTGCCTCCCAAGTGCTGGGATTACAGGCGTGCGCCACCACTGCCCGGCAGCAAAGCCATTTTTGTAAGAACTGTATCAATAATATTTTAAATGATTAAAAACATAATATATTTAAACAAAAACAAGAAGCTGTGATAATAAAAAGAAAGTAAAGACAAACTTTAGAAGAACTAACTAAAACATTCTAGAACTACTAGAACGGAATGCACCTGAACTGAGAATTGATAAACTGGAAGGTAGATCTAAAATATTATCTACAAGCTAGCATTGAAAGACAAGGTGATAAACAAGTAAGGCACAAGAAAATGCAGGCTGAACATAATTTCAAAAGGCTCACATATGTTATTTTACCTGAAGGACAGAATTAAGGGAGTGGGAGAAAGGCAATACTTGATAAAATTAAGAACTTTAATGAACTAAAGGTCTACCTAATTTCTCATACATGGGAAACAACAAATTCCAAAGAGATGAAATAAAAACAGAATAAACCTGTTGGCATGAAAATTTAGAACTTAAAAGACAAAGAGGAAACTCAGGAAACAGTATAAAGGAAGGAATATATTATGTAGAAGTATTTCAAGGGTGGGTGGGATGGCTCAGTGGTGAAAGGCACTTGCCACCAAGCTTGATGAACTGATCCAGGCACCGCAGTGGTGGAAGGAGAGAACTGGCTCCCTCCCGCTGTCCTCCAGCCTCCACACACATGCTCTAATGCACGGCCATGCATTAATGCTTAATAAGTACATGTTAAAAGCAAACAGAACTGAATATTTTTCGAGATAGGATTTCTCTGTGCAGCCCTGACTGTCCTGGAACTCACTCTGTAGACCACCAGGCTGACCTCAAACTCAGAAATCTGCTTGCCTCTGCCTCCCAGGTGCTGGGATTAAAGGCATGTGTCACCACTGCCTCGCAGAACTGAATTTTTAATAAGAGAATTATTTTCAAAACATCAAGATAAATCTCTGCTTCTTATACCTCTGCTCTTGAATGCTAATTTGGCTGAACATAGAATTTTAATTGACAATTATGTACAGGGATTAGGAATGAGAGTCAAAATAATGTGCAACTGACATGTATTCTCTGCATTTTGTCCAGTTGTGTCATTGACCACACAAAGAAACTTTTCTGATAGTATCTGGAGCTCCACTAATTTATAGATATAAAGACAATAATTTAGAAGGCAATCTGATAGTATGTCCATTTAGCAAAATAATAGTAGCAGGCTCACCCCTGTGGCATGTGATATACACAACCATGGGATTTGGGTCTTACAGTACCAGATACACATTTCCTCCTGTTGGGTAGGCCTCAAATCCAATTAGAAAGTGGTTGGTTATCCCCCTTGCCCAAACTCATTACACTTTTATACCCATGAGCATTAACTTGTCATAGTGATCATTATTGCAATTCAGAGTTTATTCACAGGTAGGGGCAAACTGTTCTGTCTCCGACACCCTGCATAGGACATTCTAGTACCATGAAAGTTAGTCAGTAGGAAGGAAGCTTCCTGCTCAACGTGAACTTGAGTTCTCTATGCCCTGTGACCAATCGTGTGGTGTCTTCAGTAATAGGATCATACCATCCAACCAAAAGCAGGGACTATAGTCTGTCTTGTCTTGGGCATATCTGCAACACCTCTCAATGACAATTTTGGGGGCAATATCTCACAGCTGGCACTGGGATTTATGTTTAGCAACCTGTGGGTTCTGGATGAGCATTATGCCTGTGTAAGGCATCTCCACTTAAAGTCTATAAAGAAACACACACACACACACACACACACACACACACACACACACGCACACGCACACACACACACACACACACACACACACACACAAAATTGTAGGTTTCCATATGGCTTTTTCAAACTTCCTTACTGTTAGTAACTCCCAATCTGCCCTCCTCTTCTATCCCGTTATCCTCTTAAATCTTGCTCCCCATTAGTCTTCAAGGTCTTGCTATTCTTTTTGCTTTTTTAATTTTATCATATATTGCATCCTGACCTCAGTTTCTCCTCTCTCCACTTTCTCTAGCTGTCCCTCCCACCTCCCCTCTCTCCCAGATCTCCTCCTCCTCTGTTTTCCTTCAGAAATGAGTAGACCTCCCATGGATATCAACCAAACATAGCACAACAAGTTATAATAAGACTAGGCGATACCCTCATATCAAGACTGAATGGGGGTAACCCATTACATTAGAACAAGGGTTCTAAGATTAAGCAAAAGTCAGAGATAAACCCCATTCTAGTGTTAGGAGTCCCACAAGAATACCAAGCTACAAAACCATAACATATATGCAGAAGGCATAGATCAGACCCATACAAGCTCTGGGATTGCCTCTTCAGTCACTGTGAGCCCTGATGAGTGATGCTTTGCTTATTCTGTAGGTCATGTTCTCTTGGTGTCCTCAACCCTCTGTCTCCTATAGTCTGTCTTCTCCCTCGTTTGAAGATTCTTTGAGCTCTACCTAATGTTTGGATGCAGTCTCTTCATCAGTTGCTAGGTGAGGCCTCTCTGTTGATGATTGGACTAGGCTCCTGTCTATGAGAATAGCAGAATATCATTAGAAATAATTTCATTCCTTTGCCAGTTATATTTGGTTCTATCCTAGGTCTCTGTGCTTGATCTAGCCACTGTTTCTTGGACATCCAGGCAGTATCTGGGATTGATTCCCTTTCAGTCATGTGGTTCTCAAGTTGGACCAATCACTGGTTGGCCACTCCTACAAGTTCTACAGCACCTTTACCCCAGCATATCTTTCAGACAGGACAAATTGTGGGTCAAAGTTTTCTCGTGGGTGGGTTGATGTCCAGCTCCACTACAGAAGTCTTGACAGGTTATAGAAGATGGCCAGTTCAGGCTCTGTATCTCCTATTATGAGGCATCTTTGCTAGAATCACTCTTATATATTCCAGGGAGTTTCCTTTGTACTAGGTTTCCACATCATTGTGAAATGCCCCCTAATTCTAGTCACCCCTCTCAGTACTCCCCTTGAAACTCCCATTTCCACCTGATCCCTCCTCTTCCCATCCCACCAGCCCGAGTCTACCCATGAAATCTATTTCCCCTTCCTAGGAGATCCATGTGTCCCCTTTGAATCCTCCTTGTTACTAAGCCTCTCTGGGTCTGTAGATTACAACATGATTATCCTTTACTTAACAGCTAATATCCACTTATAATCGAGTACATGCCATATTTGTTTTTCTGAGCCTGGTTTATTTCACTCAGGACAGTTTTATCGAGTTCCATCCATTTGCCTGCAAATTTAATGTCATATTTTTAAACCTGAGTAATATATTCCATTGTGTAAACATATATTCTCTTTATTTGTTCTTCAGTTGAGAGACATCTAGGTTACCTTTAGTTTCTAGTTATTACAAACAAAGCTGCTGTGAACATAATTGAGCAAGTGTCGATGTGGTAGGATATACTTTAGTCCTGGGTCTGGTCTTCAGTATTCCTTCTTCATGCTCAGTCTGCAAGATGTGGGAGACATCATTTGTGGTGCCATGAAGATCCTCTGGTTTTTATTTTAGTGGTTACCCAAAACTTTCTCATAGCCTTTTTATATCCTTTTCAAAAGATTGATAAATCTTAGCTGTAGCTACCTTACTTTGATGTCTATCTTGTATTATTTGTCCTATATTGTTCAAATGCTTAATAACTCACTTTGTTTTGCACACTCCAGCCAATGTCATTAAGGCACAGAACAATACAACTTCAAAAATCTCATCTTACATCTTCTTTCATAGACCAACATTCTTAGCCTTGTCTCTCTAGAGAGCAGATTGCACTTACAGAGGAAAGTGCTAGAAACGTATTGGAGAACATTCTAAGGGATAATATGGGAGTATGGGATGAGAAAGAGCAGGGCTGAAGAGAAGGAGCTAGAATCTCAGTGGAGGCAGAGGTCTTCAGAGTGGACCCCAGTCCTTATTCTTTGTAGGGTTCTTCAAAAAAGAAGCTGGGACTTAGTTAAAGTTCTTATTAATGAAGGTAGAGAGTGTCCCGTGTACTAATGGTATATCCTAAAGCCAAGGAAAAATGCCCTTCAGTCTTAAAGGGATTTCTAGGTTGTGCCTCATAGGACTTAATATTAAGATCCATATTCACTGGCCACAAAGTTTCAAATTCTCTAAGTTAGAAAATACCCTTTAATCTCCGCTATATAGTGAGCTGGAAGCAATCTTGAGCTACAGGAGACACTTTCTTAAAACAAAACAAACAGAAGAATAATAAAAAGTATTCTTTAGGTAATGATGTCATTTAACAAAAGCCATATAATTTCAGTGTCCTGGAATAAATCTAACAAATGTGTCTGTCATTTAAATATAAAACTCCATCCAGTGTTTTATAATGTAATATATCTCTCTATATATTTATAAAATTCTCTCCATAGAATATATATAATGTTTATGAGTGATAAGATATAATATTTTAAAATTGTCTAAGCTCTGTAAACCACTATAAAATACCAATGATAGTTTTCACAATTTTATTGTAAAATTGATATGAAAAATTAAGATCCAAGAATAGCCAAAACATTTTAAAAGTAAACAAGGAAAGTAGGAAAATTTGCCTTGCTGGATATCAACATTTCTTAAAAGCTAACTTGACCAAAATAGGAAGGTATGTCATAGAAACAGATATACTACTGAAATAAAATATAGACCTCTAAGACTTGAACTCCTTGAATAAATATTTGATATGTAATAATATTAGAAATTAGTAGGAAATAACGGATCTTTAACAAACAAAAGGTGCTTAGACCACTGATTATTTTATATGATAAAAGCAAAAGTGTATTGTTAGTTCATTAAAAAAAACGTTAGTTTTCAAGTAGACTGAATATATACTACAAAATTTTGAAAAAAAGCTTTCCTAAGGCATAGAAACAATATGCTGTAAAGGAAAAATACTGGCAGTTTTTGTATGACAAAGACAATTAAATAAATAAAACACTCCCCTGCCTGCCTGGTCAACCTGGGGCATAGCCAGCAGAAGTGAGCTGTCCCCTGACCTCCATTGTATGACATACAATTTGTCTACCTTCTCAGGGAGCCTTGTGGAGGGGCCCAGGACCCCTCCCTGCCAGTCATGTGTTTGCTGGGTCCACCTGGGGCACAGCCAGCGGAGATGAGCAGCCTGCTGTTCCCTGAGGTCCATTGTCAGGCCTACAGTTCTACCTGTCTTCCTGAGGAGTCCTGCTGGCATCAGGAACATCCAGCCAATACCAGGGCCAACCATATGGCAAGAGCCAGGGCAAGATGGCACCACCAGAACCAAGCTATCCTGCTTCAGGAAGCCCTGGATATCCTAACACAACCAAAGCATAAAGAAGATGACCTTAAATACAATTTTATAAAGATGATAGAAATAAATAAATGAAGAGGAAATGAATAAATCTCTTAAAGAAATACAAGAAATACAATCTGATGAAGTAAATGAATAAAACTGTCCAAGAACTGAAAATGTAAATAGAAGCAATAAAGAAAACACAAACTGAGTGAATCCTGGAGATGGAAAACCTAGGAAAGAGAACAGGAACTACAGATGCAAGTTTTACTAACAGAATACAAGAGATGGAAGAAAGATTCTCAGGTATAGAAGATATGACTGAAGAATGACATACATTGGTCAAAGAAAATGCTAAATCTAAAAGTTATGATCCAAAACAGCCAAGAAGTCTGGGGCATTATTAAAAGGTCAAGGTTAAGAACACTAGTAATAGAAAAAGAAGATTCTCACCTACAAGCCCCAGAAAATATTTTCAACAAAACCACAGAAGAAAATGTTCCCAACCTAAAGAAAGATATACTTATAAACATGCAAGAAGCTTACAGAACACCAAAAATATTAGACCAGAAAAGAAAATTCTCCTACTACATGATAATATTCAAAACACTAAATGTATAGAACAAAGAAAAAATTAAACTCTGCAAGGGGAAAAAGGCCAAGTAACATTTAAAGGAAGACCTATCAGAATTGCATCCGATTTTTCAACAGAGACTCTAAAAGCCAGAAGGGCCTGGGCAGATGCCTTGCAGACTCTAAGAGATCATAGATTCCAGCTCAGACTACTATACCCAGAAAAAAATTTCAATCACTGTACATGGAGAAAACAAGATATTCCATGGCAAAACCAAATTTAAATAAGTTATCCACAAATCCAGCCCTACAGAAGCTACTAGAAGGAAAACTCCAACCCATAACTACATCTAAGAAAACACAGGAAATAAATAATCCCACATTAGCAAACAAATGAAGGGAAGCTGAATGTGTGTGCGCATGCACATGAGTACACACACACACACACACACACACACACTCATACATGCACCCCCCCATTCTACCACTATAAGTATCTAACAGGAATTAGCAATCATTGGTCATTAATATCTCTGAATATTAGTGGACTCAGTTCCCCAATAATAAGACACAGGTTAACTGAATGGATGTGAAAACAGGATCCGTTATTCTGCTGCATACAAAAAACACACCTCAGCAATAAAGATAGCAATTACCTCAGAGTAAAGGGTTGGAAAAAGGTTTTCCAGGAAAATAGACCCCAAAAAAGCAAGAGTAGAATGGCAGGAGTAGCCATTCTAATATCTAATAAAATAGACTTTCAACTAAAAATAATCAAAAGAGATGGGGAAGGACACTATAATCATCAAAAGAAGTAATGTTTCTAAAGCTTAAATCACACATTGAGCCCCATACATTCATAGTGAGAAATTTCAACACCCTACTCTCACCAATGGACAGGTCATTAAGACAAAAGTAAACAGAAAAATAATGAAAGTAACAGATGGTATGAATCAAATGGATGTAACATATATGTACAGAGCATTTCACCCAAACACAAAGAATATACCTTCTTAGCACCTCATGAATCTTTCTCTAAAACTGACCATTTACTTGGTCACAAAGCAAGCCTCAACAGATACAACAAAATAGAAATAATCCCTTCTATCTCATCAGACCACCATGTATTAAAGCTGGAATTCATCAATAACAAAACAACAGAAATCCTATAAATTTATGGAAACTGAATAACATTCTACTGAGTGACCACTGGATCAGGGAAGAAATAAAGAAATTAATGACTTTCTAGATGTAATAGAAATGAAGGCACAACACACACACAAACTCCTGGGACACAATGAAAGCAGTGCTATGAGGAATATTTATACAATTAAGTACCTTCATAAAGAAATTAGAGGGATCTCATACTAGCAACTTAAAATCACAACTTAAGCAAATGCACTCAAGAAGAGTAGACAGTAGGAAATAAACTCAGGACTGAAATCAATAAATTAGAAACAAAACAATACAAAGAATTAATGAAACCAAGAGTTGATTCTTTGAGAAAATCAGCAAGATATACAAACCCTTAGCTAAACTAGTTAAAAGGCAAAGAGACAGTATCTAAATCAACAAAATGAGAAACAAAAAGTGAGATATAACAACAGACATTGAGGAAATCCAAAGAATCATTAGCTCTTACTTCAAAAGTCTGTATGCCACAAAATTGGAAAATCTAAAAGAAATGGCTGATATTCTTGATAGATAACTTACCAAAATTAAGCCAAGATGAGGCAAACAATCTAAATAGTCCTATAAACCATAAGGAAATAGAAGTTGTCATTAACAGTTTCCCACTCAACAAAAGCCCAGGGTCAGATGGTTTTAGCACATATACCTCATTCCATAAAACAGAAACAGAAGGAATACTCTCAAACTCATTCTATGAGGTCACTGTCACCCTAATGGCTAATCCACACAAAGACTCAACAAAGAAGCTAGTTTCAGTCCAATTTTCAAATATTGCCTAAATATTGATGCAAAATACTCAATAAAATGCTTGCAAACAGAACCCAAGCACATATCAAAAACATCATGCACCATTGTCAAGTAGGCTTCATCCCTAGGATGCAGGGATGGTTTAGTATATGAAAATCCATCAATGTAATTCACCATATAAACAAATTGAAAGAAAAAAAAACATGATCATCTCATTAGATGCTGAAGAGCCTTTGATAAAATCCAGCATCCCTTCATGTTAAAAATATTGGAGAGATCAGGGATATAAGATGCAAACCTAATTACAATAAATGGCAATATGCAGCAAGCCAATAGCCAACATCAAATGTAAAGCAATTCCACTAAAATTATGGATAAGACAAGATTGCCCACTCTTTCCCTACCTCTTCAGTACAGTATTTGAAGTTCTAGTTAGAGCAACAAGACGACTAAAGGAGATCAAGAGGATAAAAATTGGAAAGGAAGAAGTCAAAGTATTGCTTTTCTAAGATAATATAATAGTTTGCAGAGGCAATCCCCAAAATTCTACCAAAGAACTCCTGCAGCTGATAAACAAAACTTCAACAATGTGACTGGATCAAAAATTAACAAAAAATCATAACCCTCCTTATACAAATGATAAATAGACTGAGAAACCTGGGATAAGGGAAGGGAGACTCCTGGGAGTCTATGGGAGGGACCCTAGCTGAGACTCCTAGCAGCTGAGGATCTAGAGAATGAAGTGGCCATTCCTGTAGCAAGGTGGAACTTCCAGTGAAGGGAGGGGGCGCCAACCCACCAATAAAACCTTCAATGCAAAATTTGTCCTGTCTGCAAGATGTTCATGGATAAAGATGGAGCAGAGACTGAGAAAATGGCCAACCAATGACTGTCCCAACTTGAGATCCATCCCATGGGAGAGAACCAACCTCTGACACTATTAATGATACACTGATAAGCTTGCAGACAGGAGCCTAGCATAATTGTCTCCTGAGAGACTTCATCTATATCTCATGAAAATAAATGCAGAGACCCACAGCCAAACATTAAGTTGAGCTTGGGAAGTCTTGTAGAAGAATAGAGTATAGGATTGAGGGTGCAGAAGGGTCAAGGACAGCACAAGAAGACCAACAGAATCAACTACTCGGGCCCATGGGAGATCACAGAGACTGAATTACCAACCAAACAGCATATAAGAGATGGACCTAGGCTCCTACATATCTGTAGCAGATGTGCAACTTGGTCTTCATGTGGCTCCCATAATGACTGGAATGTGTGCTGTCTTTGACACTGTTGCCTGCCTTTGGATCCACTTCTCTTAGCTGTGCTACCTTGTAGGGTCTCAGTGGAAGCATGTGCTTAGTCCTGCTGCAACACAATGTTCCAAGGCTGGTTGGTACACATAGAGTGCTTCCCTTTCTCTGAGGAGAAGGGGTGGGGGTAATGGGAAGAGGGGCTTGTGGCGGTAGGACTGGGAGGAGAATGGGGGGAGCCTGTGACTGGGACATACATGGTCTATGCCACATGCGCTTCCCTGTACACAAACAAATTAAATTAGTAAAATCAAATTAAATTAAAAAATATTAGGAAAAGGGGGTGTTGTGCTTAGCTTAGCAGGTTAAGTGCTTGTTGTGCAAACATGAGGACCTGAGTTTGGATCCTCAGTGTCCTGTAAAAAGTGCATCATGGCAGCATTCTGGATATGGAATCTCAGCACCTAGAAGGTGGAGACAGCAGGACCTCAGACTCTCAAGGACCTGGTTTAGCCACTCAGTGAAGTCTAGGTTCATTGAGAAGGGTTATTCCTCCAAATAGTCTAATGAATGCCACCTTAGACTCCATGGGGGCCCTGAAAGAAGATAGTAAGGCAAACGTGGTGAATAAGATATATTTAGTGTAATCAGATTCCATCTCTCAGATGTTCTTCTCTGAGGGGTGGGGCTCATGAAAGAGCTCAGCCTAACATCCTCAAAAAAAAAAAAAGAAAAAGAAAAAAGAAAAAAGAAAAAGAAAAAAGGAAAAAAAAGAAAAAAGAAAAAGAAAAAGAAAAAGGAAAAAAAAAGCTCAACAATGTGAATTGTATCTGGGACGAGCTGCTTTCTTCCTTCTTTACTGTCTACACAGTTCCTTCCCCATCCCAGCACCTTTGGGGTGCTCAGTAGCAGGTTGCTCTCAGTGCCCTGGTGAAGGAGTCATGACATCATCTCTCCCAGGTCACTCCTGGAGAAACAGTACAGTTGGCAATACTCCCTTGGATTTAATGGAACAAGTATATTGGGTTGGTCTTGGAGAACTGACGATTAGAATCGTCTGAATGCCAACTTGAAGATCACTGTCATTTTCCTCAAATGTTTTATCGAAAAATAAATAAAACACAGGATTATGAATGTGTGGCCATAAAAGTACATGAAAGCAGTTGAAAGTCTCGCCTGCCCTGGCACCTCCCTCTAGATCTCCCCTCTCCTTTACGCTCTTACAGCTCATGTTGAAAAAGCTACTTCTCATCCAAGTTCTTTGTGTGACAGGTGAGGATACTGCAGTCCTCAGGGATGCCTAGATCTGCTCCAGGTCACATTGCCAGCCTGGTAGAAGCCTGCATCCTCACACCTCACAGTCACAGGGTTCTGTGCACCACAACTTCAGGTAATCTCTTACATTTCTTAGACTTGAGCCATTATGAACAGATTATATTGGTTTTTTCTCTTTCCTTCCTTCCTTCCTTCCTTCCTTCCTTCCTTCCTTCCTTCCTTCCTTCCTTCCTCCCTTCCTCCCTCCCTCCCTCCCTCCCTCCCTCCCTCCCTTCCTTCCTTCCTTCCTTCCTTCCTTCCTTCCTTCCTTCCTTCCTTCCTTTATTCTCCATCTACATTCTTTATGTTAAGAAAAGACAAATTTTGGTGTTTCTAAACCAACCCATGCAGTCCTCATTATCCTTGAAAAAGTTTTCATTCTGCTGAGCTCCACGTGAGGATCTCAGGTAAATCCTAAGTAGGGAATAACAGAAGAGGGAAGATACATCGGAGGGATGTGCTAAGGAGGAAAGCTACATGAACAGCTCCCTTGCCTGCTGGGGCCCAGCCTCTTCTCTTTGAAACCATGTACATAGAGAACTTGGATTATCAAGCCATACCTTTTAAAATCCAGTATTTCCCTTCCAGGTAAAACCCATTGATCCCTTTCACCACAGAGTGAATATTAATAACATTTCTCAGGTGATTTCGGGGTAGCAGATGGGATGCTAAGTGCTCACATGCATTAGCCCATGCAACCCACAGAACAATGGTAGGAGGGAAATACAATGATGCTTTTATTTACAAAATGGTAAATAGAAGCGGATAGAGGTTAAATATTTCACTTCAAGACGTGCAGCTGATAAATGGCAGAGTCAAGGTTGAGTCTATGTGCTTAGCAACTGTCTTAGTTAAAGGTTTATTGCTGTGAAGAGGCACCATGATCAAGGCAACTTTTATAAAAGAAACCATTTAGTTGGGGCTGGCTTACAGTTTCAGAGGTTCAGTCCATTATCATCATGGTGGGAAGCCTGGCAGTGTGCAGGCAGACACGGTTCCGGAGCAGCTGGGAGTTCTACATCTTGATCCAGAGGCTGTCAGGAGGAGACATATCTTCTGCAGGCAACCAGGAGGAAGGTCTGGATCACACTGGCCAGACTTAAGCATTTATCTGAAAACTCAAAGCCCCACCTCCACAGTGACACACTTCCTCTAACAAGATTACACCTCTTCAAGGTCACACCTCCTAATAATGTCACTTCCATGGGCCAATCATAGTTAAGCTACCACAGTAAGTATCCCATCTTATGTTTCACATTCAGTCCTGTGCCTGTGTTTATTCACTCACACAGGTGTCTTACTAAATGTGTGGAAGAAAGAATAGTTACCTGAAAAACTGGTTTCCCTTCTTTTTACAACCTAGCTTATGATTATTGTATATATTTTGATTAGAGATACCCAGGAATAAGTAAAATGTACAGGAAATGAACCAAATAAATATAATCAACTGGCAATAATAATGAAATTTGCACTTAACATGTAAGTTTTGCTTTCAAATGCAAGGATGATTTCCCTCAAAGCTATACGTTATCAGCTTCAGTCTGACTACCTCATAGACTTAATTCTTAAAGTTGATTTTAAGGGATTGTTAAGGACATTTTAACAATAAAATGTTGATTACTGGTTATGTATTTAAAAGAATGGTAAACTAGGCATTTGAAATAATTAGCTAACCTTACAAAATCTCTTTCTGAAATTGGTAGGGCTCTCTTATCACATATCTTCATTTTCAAGAAACAAACAAGGACTTAAACAAGGGTGGATATGTGGTCATACAACAGGCAGTTCAGAAGAAGAGGTATCTTTATGTTAGATTTAATGATTCAGAGCATGCTATTAAGGGCCAGGCTCTCTCACTGTATTCATTATTCTAGAACCTTAGCTTCATTTTCAAGTTGACTTTTTCATGTTCAAAATGTGGCTTCTGGCAGCATTTGGGGTACAGCCTCCATATTTGCATATGAGAAGACAGACAAAAATATCTTTCTACTATTCATTAAGTACCAAGAACATTCCCAGAAGCCTGCCTGCCTTCCTTCCTTCCTTCCTTCCTTCCTTCCTTCCTTCCTTCCTTCCTTCCTTCCTTTCTTTCTTCCTTTGTTCCTTCCTTCATCTCTCCCTCTCTCCTTCTCTCCCTCCCTCCCTCCCTCCCTCCCTCCCTCCCTCCCTTCCTTCCTGGCCAGAAAGTAGGGTCATACTACTATGTCTTTGCTAACCTCTTGAAAAAGGAGTTGAAGTTTCCTATTGTAAGCCAGACTCACCTTTTTAACTGATGTGTTCAGACAGGTGCCATTGCTTATCAGTAAGAAAGGAATGGGATACAATGTTACAGAAGTAACCACAATGCCCAGCATGGAGTGTGCCTATACCAGATGGACACCATGATTCACCCACACACTCCAGAGGTGTGTGTTAGCTATCTGCCATTCTGAACCAAGAGAGTCTACAGAAGAGTTATACACAAATCCCTCTTCTTATCAGGTGAAAAAAATATCAAATTGAGTTTCATGGCCTTTCTAACCTCGTTTTTGTATAAGCACTTAACATAAACCCTGTTATAGTCAGAGACAGCACAAGACTTAGCAGCTAAACCCAAGTTGACAGTTCCATAATAGAAAAATGGCCCAAATTTAGTTTGTCATTTAGACTGAGGCAATTATTTCATTAAGTACAATCTTTTAACCAACAAAAAGATCACCTTTTTTTTTTTAACATGGAGTAACTTCTCTTTATCATATAACAGGTGACTCAATTGACCTTGATCTCTTGAGAGCAGAGTCTCTGTCCTATCACTCGCAAGTCATCAATTTGACTTTAGAACTGTAGATTTATATGTCTTATTCTTGGAGGAAAGGCTCAAAAAATTTTTATCCATGGGGCTTGAAGTGTCCTATATTGGCAAACTGATTTTTATTTTGGAAGTACCAAGTATTTACTAATGGACTTCCCTTAAAAGCAATTGAGGTGCAGAATCTGAGAACAAGTTATGAGATGTCTTCTTCTGTGATTTGGCAAGATCTGAAATGGGTCAATAAACAATTTTCATTCTCTCCCTCTTCTAACAGCCCAGCAGATTGCACCTGCCTCTTTATTAGCAGGAGAAGAGTGAGTACCTAGTAACACAAAATTGAATCTTCTTTCTCCTTTGGCACCCATGGAGAGTGCTGGAGAAGCAGGAAACTTTAAGACTTCCAGAGAGCCAAAGTTCATTTGCATCTCTCCAGCAACAGGGCCATCCCAAGAGCTCTGAGGGCTTAGGGGAGGCAGGGCATGCACACTGCCCTCCTTCTGCCTCTTGTGGGGACTCCTTTTCCTTATTTATTTCTTAAGGAAATTAAAGCAAAGTCAAGTGCTACAGCCTTCCTCAGTTTGTTCGGAGTGACTCCCAAGCTGATCGTTTCCAGCACTGATGGCTATAAAGAGGCAATAATGTATGGTCTTACTTTTGACATCATTTAATTGTTGGTTTATAAATCTCAGCACATATTCTCATTTATTAATTGCAGCACATGCGTCACGTTGTAGAGAGAGTTGGGAAGAGAAACGAGGAGCAGGGCAGCGAGCTAAAAATTATTTTTGCTCCACCCAAAATGGCAGTGCAGGGACTTTGGCTCACCACAGCTCTAAATTCATACATTTTATCTCACATCTCTCTCGCTCTTCTTTTTGTAACCTCCACGTCATAGTTGGGTGTTTATTGACCCATTTCAGATCTTGCCAAGTTGTTTATTGACCCATTTCAGATCTTGCCAAATCACAGAATAAGACAACTCATAACTTGTTCTCAGATTCTGCACCTCAATTGCTTTTAAGGGAAGTCCATCAGTAAATACTTGGTACTTCCAAAATAAAAATCATCTTGCCAATATAGGATACTTCAAGCCCCACAGATAAGTATTTTTTGAGCCTTTTTCTCCAAGAATAAGACACATAAATGTAACCTTTTCTTATGAAGATCCCCTTGTTGCTCACACATGTATTTTATCACCTTTGTCCCAGTGTCTAAGTACAGTTTTACTCCCTATCAGTAGCTTCCATATATACAGTTTGAGGTCCACTTCTCAGCCCCTCATAAATACTGCTAGACTAGGGGGGATAGACGGGGATAGGCAAAGGGGCAAGGGGAGGAAAGGGAAGGTAAATATGGCCAAGGCATGTGATACAGGAAAATGTCATCACAATGCTCCTTACTTTGTTCAGCAAATATATCAATGGATATATCAATGAATATATCAATGGATATATAACAATAAACATACTCCAGGGAGTGAGTATAATGATAATGGCCAGTTGGGAGAACAAAGCATGAGGCTTGGTACCTGAGGCTTCTTCCAACGTCAGAGAATCACAGCTTTGCTTTGAAACACGAAGAGCTCTGTGTTTTGGTAAACTGTAAACCTATATGCGTCTGGTTCTATACTTCAGGAATAGGATTAGGACCCTGAAATGCAGTGGTCCTCACTACAGCACGGGGCATCACCAACTCTAATCCTTAAATATTGCCCGTCATGTCTCCTACCTTTGTTGTTCCTTGATAACCCATTCTCTACTTTGCCCTCAGAATTTTCTTTTAAAACACAGAAAACAAAATTTGCCAACCCCCTTCATAAAACTGTCCAGGATTTTTAAATACCCTGAATAAAATCCAGACTCCTGTGATCTAAGCATGGTTGATTTAGGTTCAGATCACTCCTCTATGTTCTTTACTGTGCTGATTGCTATGCATGAACTTATTGCTATTGGTTTTCCTCCATGCCTGGAAAATCTTTTCCCTAGTCCTTCATGTCTTTTTAACACACTTTGGCACCACCACTAGAGTTATTTTGATTATTTTTCCCAAAGTGGTACGGTGGCACCCACAGACTGGATAGTTTAAGATCCATTTAGTCCCTCTCTTCCTAGGCTAAGAATCCATAGCAACCATTCTCTGCTCCTCTGACATTTCTTAGACTCTCTTAGAGCTTGGATCCTAGAGAAGTTTTATATTCCACCAATGAAATGCAGGGCATCCATTTTATGGTTCAAAGGGTTTCCATTTGGATGGGACTGGGCATCCTTGAGCTGGCATGGGTTATGGCAGAAATGGCATGAGCCCGGAGGAAGCCAGCGGCAGCAGCTGTGGCCAGGGCTTGAAGCAGGAAGAGGCAGATGCCAGATTCAGTGGCTTTTGCAGCAGCAGGAAGAGCTATTGCAATTTTGATTAAGCCTAGGTTGGATCTGCGGTCAGCAGGGCACAGCACCTTCCGGGTACAATAGCTTCCTATAACAGAACGTACATAAGTTGGGAAGTGTTCTTGAGAGATCAGCCTAGTGTCTGCTCCACCAGCCCTTGAATCAATTTATCATCTTTCCACTCCCTGTATCATCCTTTGCTGTCTTAGGGCATTGGTTGCAGGACCCAGGATGGGTATAAAAACTGTGGATGCTCAAATATGTGAAGTGGCCTAGCACTTATACATAGCCTTTCATGTACATTCAATCAGCTCTAGACTAATATAATACCTAATCTGATATAAATAGTTGTTTGCTGAATGTTTTAGGGAATAAGAACACAATCTGTATGTGTCCAGTACAGATAAATTTTCCCCAAATATTTCTCATTCATAGTAATGGAAAACTGGGTGTGGAAAGCCTACGGTTTGAGTAAGAAAGTGGATCCTGTTGTCTTCAAGAGGTTCAATGTAAGTGATTCCATTAGCTATTCTTTGACATATTTGCCAGTTTTTCTTCACTCTCACAATAATCTAAATGATACTGTTAATGTTGTGACTGTCTACTATAATATAGGTGTACCGAGAATGAAATCTTTTCTCTTTCACTCTTCTGTTCCTAGCACTTAGAATCATGGGGAGTGTCCCATAATTGTTGCATGAGTGAATGGGTCATAGACATTTGCTGAGGTACCCCACCCCACCCCACGCCACCCCCCAGTAATCTTTGCAGGAGTAGCGTTTGCTCTGAAGCAATCATCTTTAATTTGACTCACTCATTTGTATTAGGCCCAGCTCCAGTTTCATCCTTCTGACTCAGCGATGGGAACATGCACTTCTAAGGACAGTGCCAGGGTTAAGTCCTTGAATTCTCTAAAAGTGCTGCATCGGGAAGCTTGGGCTAGATGGAATGCCTCATGCAGCTCTTCGGAACAACAACGATCAGCCGAATTTTGCTATCAGTGGTATCAGGCCGTGGTTCAGACACTGGACAAGTGAGGGCCAGCCCGACTTGGCCACTGCAGACTCTTTGTGTTTGAAAAGCTATTTCACAAACAATGGCAGGTCTGGGTAATTTCCTGAAAGATTGCCCAGGCCATTCCATCCATTCTAGTTGCTTGCAAGATGTTCCCACATATCAACCAGGCTTTAGTTTTTTTCATTCTGTAAAAGTTTTCATAAATTCAAAGCATGCCCTAGCAGACTGAGCAGCGTTCGCTCTTTAGAGGGAGCCCGCCTTCCCCATTTCTTATCCCCAAGTGAGTCAAAGGCTCTAGAAATATATATGTGGTCTTTTTGCTTTGTTTAAGAAACTGAGTAGTGGGTTTCTCATGACAAAATATTGAGTAGTAAATTATTCACCTAAAATGATCTCTGCCTCATTCAATATTTTAATCTTTCCTGCTGGGGTATACAGTCTGGCACGTAACGGGTTTTCAATAATGCTTTGAAGAATGATTGAATGAGTGTATCATCCCACTTTGCTGCCTTTTTATTTTTTTTCAAGCTGGCAAAAGGTTAATATATGCTGAGAAGACAGTATACGAGAAAAACATTCCACATATGACTTTGATTCTATTCAAATGTGTTCCTGCAGCTAGGCAGGATTTCATTAACATTTCCTCCGCTCTGCGCCTGCTGAATATCACTGCAAGGTTTAGTTGACAAGTGCCGCTCACAAGCCACATCCCCAGACCTAAGAGAGAATCTCTCCACATGAAGCTTCCTTTTCTCAGTCTAGACACAAAATAAGACAGCAAATGTCAAGTGGTCCTTTTTAGAACTCATATACAGACTGGTGTGCTTCTCCCAAGGTCAGGTCAAGCACCCACTTAACTTTGCATTCACGTGCAAGATTGCCAGCAAAGACAGGTAACCTTCAAAGGAGGCTGTCACAGGCAGGGAGGGGAAAGGCCAAGAACTGATTCTGCCCTAAAACGTCACATCTTCTGGTTGGCAGGAGAAGGGACTCATGTCAGGGCAAGAGACCCAGTGGCAGCCAAGGGCTGCTGGTTACTGATTAATCCGGGCAGGCATTTTAAAGGCAAAAGAACAACCCAGAGTTCAGACTAGGCAAGCTCTTGCAGGCTCTCAGCTGGTAGGGGAGAAGGGAGGAGGTAAAGGGGGAATGGGAGGTGAGAGAAAGGACAAGGGGTGGATGACTTCTGCCTGGTGGGAAGAAGCAGTCTATCAGAGATAGCTAGGGTCTCTTGGCCATGGAGGCTGCCAGAAACAAGCAATATGTATCTTTGGGGCATATAGTTCAGGGTTTTGTCAGCTATCCCAAAAGGCAATGCAAAAATCTCAGATGTGAATGATTTCCCACTCTTGTTAACAATATGTATACCACAGTTGCCTCTGAGTGCATTTGGAGGCGAGTGCTTTCACTTGCATATAGTGCTATAGCAAACCTTAGGCCAGGTTTGGCCTATCAATATTCCATAAACCTTCAGCTGAATTCTTACAACCTGCTGACATAAATATATTTATGCCATTTTGTAGATAAGGTATCTAAGAGTCTAAATAACTTGTCCCACATTACAACTGGAAAGGGAAAGAATTCACTTCCTCGTATGGAACAGTTTTGTCCCCTTCTAGGTTGGTGAGTCACTCAATAGGTTCTTTGTCAACCATACAAGATTTTTTATATTTGGCCCCAAGGGATGCTACTTTCCATAACTGTGAGCTTACTGTGGGTTGCTGCCTTTGGATCTTTCAGTTCATTTTAGTAACCCAAGCTTTAACAGACTCAAGCGAATGGAAAAAAAGTATGGTTTGGCCCCAGCAGGCAATGCAGTTACTTGAGGAGTCAGCCTGTGAACATGGGTAGAACAGGACCCAAGCTGCAGGGTCACTCCCCTTCTCCCCCATGCCAACCTACTCTGATGGCTAAAGTCCCCAGAATGGAGCCATTCATTTAGACTGATGGTCTACTGTCTCTATCTCATGTCTCTACTAAAATTTCAGTTTGTTGCCTGTGAAGACTGGTGTAGTAAAAATAATGCGAACATTTTATCTATAAACAGCAATTTCTCTCATTAGATTTTCTTAAGCTTTAACCAATGCTTCTCTTTGGGTTAATTTACAAGAGTAGAGAACTCTAGGCCACTGAGATGACCCAGGGAGGGGAAAGCACAAGTCTCAAGCCTGGAGACCTGAGCTCTTTCTCTGGGACCCAGGTTTTAGGAGAAAACCAACTCCTGCAAGCTGTCCTCTGACCTCTATATGCACACTATGATATGCATGTGTTTACACATAAGTATAAGCACACACACACACACACACACACACACACACACACAGAGAGAGAGAGAGAGAGAGAGAGAGAGAGAGAGAGAGAGAACTATCCTCCATATGTGTACTATGGTATACACGTGCTCACACATAAACACCAGCAAACACACACACACACACACACACACACACACACACAGAGAGAGAGACAGAGAGAGAGAGAGAGAGAGAGAGAGAGAGAGAGAGAGAGAGAGAGAGATAACTGTCCTTCATCTATGAAGGAAATAGATTATATGTTAGATATATAGATTATATATAGGTTATATGTGTTCATGTGCTCACATAAAACCACTAGCACACACACACACACAAATACAATCACACACACAGTTGGGGGAAGGAGATGACACACTGAGTAAAAACCTTAGGGATTAGACAGATAAGTAAGCAGGGATTGTCAGAGAAGGGTGGCAACATCTCTCCACCTGATGGTCTATCAGGATCCAGCACGACCCGAAGCACAGATAGAAGTCAGCACAGCATGGAGATGAAGACATCAAAGAGCTGAGGATAAGTTCATGAAAATTAGGAATCCAAGGTCTTTGGATGTAGGAAAGAACTTGTTTCCAGTATTAAATATGTAATAAAGATTTTAGGTAAACTTTATCAACTTACCACTAAATATATTTTACTGAAGAGACCCTATCTCTTATTAACAATCTTTGTCCTGGCAGTCCTAAATGGAACAAAAAGCAGATGCTGGGAGAAAGGGGGAGGGGACCCAGTGTGGGTGTGGTAAAGTCCATGGACATTTTTCTGAAGCCAGAGGCAGGACAGGGACATCTGCGTCAGCAGGTTTCCATTTTTAGACCAGGAAGTTTAGGCAGACACAGAGAGGTGTACACGAGGTTTATCCGTGACACGGACTGTGAACTGTGCCAGGACCATCTGCCTCCCTAGGATGTGGGTGAGCATGGCCATCCCATGGAAGCTCCAGGGTCTCCCCTCCATTCCCCTACTCAGAGAAACTCTTACATACACCTCTGTCCTGGTCCTGTCCTCTAAGGCACTCTCAGTGACAGTTTGTTGTTTCCCTGCAAGTCATTTCCTGAGATCTCCAAAACTCACATCTTCTTACCACTGGCTTCTCCTTTCCTGGCAAGCAGTGCTGGCCTGGGGCAGGCTTGCCAACCATGCCAAATCTGCTTTTGATTTCCTCTATTCTTGCTCCATTTCAATGGAAGTTTATGTCTGGTACCCTTATCCCTTTCTTCTGCCCATCATCACTACCTTTTAACTGGTTCACCTCTTTGGCTCCAGATATGTCCCTGCTTTGAATTGTTCTCTTCATCCCTCAGAGCCCACTTACCCTAAATTGCCTGTTTCAACCTTTCTTGTTTCAGACCTCCTTCCCTTTGTTGACAATCCCAGGTCATCTAGATAAAGGAAAACTAATTAATATGTTAGTTCACTAATGTATCAGTCCTGTTAAGCAACACCTTTGACTGTCTCAATACAGGCTTTGTTTGTATCAGGAAGAGTCCTTGAGGCATAGGCCTAATGAAAAACTCCAGAACTGTCACAGACCACATGGGAGACATCCCAGTCACTGTTCACCTCGACCCGGGAGTCAGCTGCCCCTCTGTGTCTGTATAAGACAAGCCCTGGGAGGCTTGAGAGTCTAGACTTGTACTTCATTTTCACTCCAATAAGATCTTGGCAAGTAGCTATAAATCTCCCTAGAGCCTCGAGGGTCTTTCTCTGCAAAGTCAGTGTTAAACAGTAAGAGGGCAATTTCCTTTCTGTATGTGGTGACCTGAGTCAGTATACAAGTTTTGGCTACTAAATTATTTCAAAGTCTTCTGTAAGCACTGAGTGCCTGAGAAAGGCTTAATAAAAGATTTGGATGAAATTTCCCCTGTTAGTTGGATGGGATGTTGAGATTGGATATTTGGCAGAGTCAAGTGCTGAAAAGAGAACTTCTTATAATGCATTAGAAAAAAAAGAGCTAAATGAAGTATTCATAGCCATTAAATGCTTTTTGCCCTTAAAAAAACCCAGCCTGGCAAAGCTGGGAGCTGACTGCTGCCAACCATTGTCCGAGTCTCTGATGCTGTCTTAAGGAGTCTTTGAGACACATTGTGCCGTGATGGTCTTTAGGTTGGCACAGGACAGTCCCAGCATTTGAATCCCATTTCCATAGACTTAACTGTGTGGGACATGCATGCTTCCAGATGTTAGCCCAAAGAAATCCTGTCTACTTGCCTTGTTCCAGAAGCCACCCAGAATTGGATTTAATAATACCAAAAGGCAGAACACAGTGTACTGGTTCAATGACACCGAGTTTCTCACGAAGGCATTTGTAATTTCCTGTTTCCTCAGAGCTTAGGCTCTGAGTTCATCACATTCAGCAGTCACTTGCTCTGGTCTATACAGAAGGGCATGTTTGTGAAGAGCTTAAGTTCCATCTGTGAAAAGGGGTATCGATTGAACCCCAGAGCTAGATCTGAACACCCCAGAGGAAAGTCTGTTCCATGTTAGGGGACTAGGCTCCCAAGACTTGACCAAGGTTTGAAGTTGAGACAGAAATTCTAAAATCTAAAGAACAAAAACAGGACCTGAAGTGCTTTGCCTAATGTCATTAGCAAGATGAGCAGCAGTCATTTCTTTTTAATTTTTATTTATTTTTTAATTGATAGTTCATGTGGTATACCAGGGCAAGAGAGAACAAAAGAACATTGAACATTTGACTAAATATCTGTTCTTCTTTCTCCTCCAAGGCAACTTGCTTGTGTTTCTGGGGTGGGACCATCTCTGACTGTTTTATGAGCCTATGTGTACTCTTCAAGAAGTAGAGGCAAGACCAGTTGGCCAGTGATGTTCTACATGGTTGTCTGACTTATGTACAGCAGTGACTGACAAAATACTTGACCAAATCAGGTTATGGAAGGTAAGGTTTCTTGTGGCTCACAATTTGAGTATATCCTGTCTTAGTTACTTTTCTGCTGTTGTGATAAAACACTGTGACCAAAACAACTTAATAGAAAAAGTTTATTGGGCTTACAGTTTCAGAAGGCAAGTCCATGACCACCATGATGGAGGACATGGCAGCAGGAATCCCAGCATGGTGCTGATACAGTAGCTTAGAGTCTACATTTTCGTCTGCAAGTGGGAAGTGGTGAACTAATGGGGGGGCATAGATTGGGCTTTTGAAGCCTCAAAGACTGTCTCCAGTGACACACCTCCTCCAAGATCCTATTTCTCAATCCCTACTAAACATTTTCACCAACTGTGGATCAGATATTCCCTAACCCTAACCCTAACCCTAGCCCTAACCCTGAACTCATGAAGGAAATTCTCTTTCACACTACAACATAGTCTATCATGGCTGGGAAGGCCTGGCAGTAGGAACATGTGCTCTCATTGTGTCTACAGTCAGGAAATAGAGAGAACTCAATACTCTGAACTGCCATTTCCTTTTTACTCAGTCTTGGATCCTAACCTACAGAATGGGGCCACCTTCATGTAGTGTGGGTACGTCCATTTTGATTAGCCCAGTTTTCAAACTACTCCAAAGACATGCCAAGAGAGTTGTTTCCTAGGTGATTCTAGATCTTGTCAAGTTGACAATCATTATTAAGTATGGTGTTAGGTTTCTATATGGAAAATATTTGGGGAGAACATTACTACAAGTTCACTGTGTATGTAGAGTGGGACTGATACTCTCATCAGTGATAGGATAGCACATCCATGCTATAAAGATGTGGTACAGGAGATTCGTAGTTGAAAAATCTACCAGACTTTTTTTCTGGCATTGATTCTTTTGACATGAACTGACTTTATTCTTTACCTTTTGAGGTGGGTGTTCTTTTTTTTCCTTTTTTTTAAAAAATTATTTTCTATATTCTTTGTTTATATTCCAAAGGCTTTCCCCTTTCCAGTCCCCCCCACCATATGTCCCATAAGTCTTCTCCCCCCCATTCCCCAATCACCCCCCCTCCGCACCATTTCTCTGTTCTGGTACTCTCCTACAAAACCAGATTTAGTCTTTTCCGGACCAGGGTCCTCTCCATCCCTTTTCTTGGGAATCTTTTGCTTAGCTAATTGTGTCTTGAGTATTCAGAGCTTCTGGGCACATTAATATCCACTTATTAGTGATTGCAATTCATGTGTATTCTTTTTTTTAAATCCTACCAGTTACTTTTCAGGAAGATTCTTTGGGTTCTTACATCTTTCAGCCTTCTTTGTAATCAGAAAGAGGTGACTGACTTAGGTAGTCATAAGAATAGAAGGGGAAACTATGAAGTTGGAAATAGAACAAGTGGGAGAGGCTCCAATGGGGTAAAGGGAGGGAGGTTGATATTGAAGGAGAAAGGAGGACAAATAATATCAAGTTTGTTTGGTGAAGTATCAAGGAATCACATTATTTTATATTTATGTAGATGTATACACAATAAGTGTAAGTGCATGTGCAACTTTTTATCCCTTAATAAATGTGTGTATATTTAGTACACACTATGGATGCTAAGCAGCTTGGGCTGATAATGCTCCCCACAAGAGCTGTAGACTAAGGAAAAAAACCCAGTGTCAAACACAAGAAGCCTTTTGGTCAGGGTAGTCTAAATGGCTCCCAAAATAATATAGATTCTTGATGTAGCCATTGATTGCCTCTTAGGTGTTAATGGTGGTCCTGTATTGTTGAAGACACCATACCCTTAGGACCCATGAATATGATGGTTTCAGCTGGATTTGACCTAAAAGCTTCTTTATTGTGGTCTAGCTTTCATGGTTCCCAAAAATACTATACAAACTGCCAAGGGAAGGAAGCAATTAAAACTCCTACCCAGCTGTAACTCCTATGAACCATGACAATTACCAGCATGGCAAGATATGAATAAAGGTGCAAGAAATGGCTCTCCCATGTTGGAGGCAACCAAGAGCTGTCTAATTGGATTTCAGGCCCACTCAGAAGGACAGAAACCCTGCCTGGTACTGGAAACCTCTCCAGCTTCCCAGGGTTAGTGAGGCCTTGGATTTTAGAGAAAAATTATTACTATTACTTTACTAGACAGCACAACTCCTCACTACATTCTACATTTTATCCTTACTCCCACAGTTAAACACAGCGAGCACCTTTCCTCAAAGACCTTTCTCTTTATGGAAAATGGAAATGATCACATAAT
Source organism: Apodemus agrarius (assembly GCA_964023405.1). Taxonomy (NCBI): domain Eukaryota; kingdom Metazoa; phylum Chordata; class Mammalia; order Rodentia; family Muridae; genus Apodemus; species Apodemus agrarius. Next base: position 55,274,323 of record OZ030020.1, on the reverse strand, counting down.
ACCACAATTGGAGACAATACAGAGATCATTGGATCGTAGGGAGCCCAGCTCCAATGGATACATCTACCTCTCAGCTCCTGCATCTGTGGCTCAGGGAACATTTCAGAAGAGGCGTTGGGAAGATTGTAAGAGCCAGAATCACAGGAAATCTGCTATGATACAGTCTGTCACAGTAATGGACACATAGACTAGTCTGGAATAATAGCGATAACAGTGGATGTGTAAATATGGTAGGAGGAAATTTTCATGGGGATCCAGCCTTAGACAAAGAACTGTGGCAACTATTGACTGCTGGGAGAGGAATTAGCCTTTCCTGGGATGAACCCCCTTATCAGTTGTCCAGTGCAGAGTTGTCAGTCTTGAAACCATATATACGGAAATATATTTACATACATTTGTGTGTGTGTGTGTGTGTGTGTGTGTGTGTGTGTGTGTGTGTGTTTATGGGTGTAACAAATATAATAAAAGAGAAAGAGGCTATCAACTTGAGAGTAGAGAAGTATGGAAAGAGTTTAAGGGAGGGCAACTGGGAGGGCCTTAAGGGATGAAGGGAGGAAGACATGATGCAATTCTCTTTCAATTAAAAATATTTCAATTAAAAAGAAATGATGGATATTGGAAGTAAAGTTTTGGTGATAAAACTGGATTGGTAAAAAGAACATGAATACTAAGGAGAATGAATATTCAAGAACCAATGTTCGAAATTTGTGAGTTATGATGGTGCTTTTGAATCATAGAGATATTACAATCCTAGTGCTAGTATCTAAGTCTGTTTCTGTTACTATAACAAAGTACTATAGACTGGGTAGCTTATGAACAACAAAATGCTGCTTCATACATTTCTGAATGCTGAGTAGTCCAAGTCAAGGAAGCTGCGGGCATGACAAGGAAACATTTCCTGATTTGTGGATGGCCACCTTCCCACTGTGTTCTCTCATAGAAGTGGAGAGACCTTTCTGGGATCTCCTTAATAAGGGCACTTATCCCAATTTGTTGGTTGCGGATTTGTCCTTTTAACAGTGTCTTTTGCCTTACAGAAACTTTGTAATTTTATGAGGTCCCATTTGTCTATTCTTGATCTTAGAGCATAAGCTATTGGTATTCTGTCCAGGATTGGGAAAAGATCTTCACCAACTCTACATCTGACAGAGGGCTAATATCCAATGTATACCAAGAAATCAAGAAGTTAGACCCCAGAAAACAAAATAACCCTATCAAAAAATGGAGTACAAAGCTAAACAAAGACTTTTCACCTGGAGAAATTCGGATGGCTGAGAAGCACCTTAAAAAATGCTCAACATCATTAGTCATTAGGGAAATGCAAATCAAAACAACCCTGAGATTTCACCTCACACCAGTCAGAATGGCTAAGATTAAAAGCTCAGGAAACAGCAGGTGTTGGCGAGGATGTGGAGAAAAAGGAACACTCCTACACTGCTGATGGGATTGCAAGCTCGCACAACCACTCTGGAAATCAGTCTGGCGGTTCCTCAGAAAACTAGACACAATACTTCTGGAGGACCCTGCCATACTACTCCTGGGCATATACCCAGAAGATTCCCCAGCATGCAATAAGGATACATGCTCCACTATATTCATAGCAGCCTTATTTATAATATCCAGAAGCTGGAAAGAACCCAGATGTCCCTCAACGGAGGAATGGATACAAAAAAGGTGGTATATATACACAATGGAGTACTATTCAGTCATTAGAAACAATGAATTCATGAAATTCTTAGAGAAATGGATGGAGCTGGAGAACATCATACTAAGTGAGGTAACCCAGTCTCAAAAGAGAATACCCATGGTGTGCACTCACTGATAAGTGGTTATTAGCCTAGAATCTTGGGACACCAAAGACACAATCCACATACCAAATGATGTCCGACAAGAAGGAAGGAGTGGACCCTGGTTCTGGAAATGCTTAAAACATCAGTGTAGGGGAATACCAGAACAGGGAAGTGGGAAGGGGTAGATGGTGGAACAGCGGGAGGGAAAAGGGCATGTGGGACCTATGGGGGGGACAGGAAACCAGGAAAAGGGAAATGAAATGTAAGTAAAGAATATATCCCAATTAAAAAATGCAAGAAAAAAAAAACCAGGATAGCTAAAACTATTCTCAACAATAAAAGGACTTCTGGGGGAATCAATATCCCTGACCTTAAACAGTACTACAGAGCAATTGTGTTAAAAACTGCATGGTATTGGTACAGCAACAGGCAAGTGGATCAATAGAATAGGATTGAAGACCCAGAAATTAACCCACAGACTTATGGTCACTTGATCTTTGATGAAGGAGCCACAACCATCCAGTGGAAAAAAGATAGTCTTTTCAACAAATGGTGCTGGTTCAACTGGAGGTCAACATGCAGAAGAATGCGAATTGACCCACTCTTATCTCCTTGCACTAAGATCAACTCCAAGTGGATCAAGGACCTCCACATAAAACCAGACACACTGAAACTATTAGGAAAGAAACTTGGGAAGACCCTGGAAGACATAGGCACAGGGGGAAAGTTCCTGAACAGAACACCAATAGCTTATGCACTAAGATCAAGAATCGACAAATGGGACCTCATAAAATTACAAAGTTTCTGCAAGGCAAAGGACACTGTCAGAAGGACAAAACGACAACCAACAAAGTGGGAAAAGATCTTCACCAACCCCACATCCGACAGAGGGCTAATATCCAACATATACAAAGAACTCAAGAAGTTAGACCCCAAAGAACCAAATAACCCTATCAAAAAATGGGGTACAGAGCTAAACAAAGAATTTTCACCAGAAGAAATTTGGATGGCTGAGAAACACCTTAAGAGATGTTCAACATCATTAGTCATCAGGGAAATGCAAATCAAAACAACCCTGAGATTCCACCTCACACCAGTCAGAATGGCTAAGATTAAAAACTCAAGAGACAAGAGGTGCTGGCGAGGATGTGGAGAAAGAGGAACACTCCTCCACTGTTGGTGGGATTGCAAAATGGTAAAACCGCTCTGGAGATCATTGTGGCGGTTCCTCAGAAAATTGGGCATGTCACTTCCAGAAGACCCTGGCATACCACTCCTGGGCATATACCCAGAGGATTCCTCTGCATACAATAAAGACACATGCTCCACTATGTTTATAGCAGCCTTGTTTATAATAGCCAGATATTGGAAGGAGCCCAGATATCCCTCAAAGGAGGAATGGATACAGAAAATGTGGTATATTTATACAATGGAGTACTACTCAGCAATTAAAAATAATGAACTCATGCAATTTGTAGGTAAATGGTTAGATCTGGAAAATATCATCCTAAGTGAGCTAACCCAATCACAAAAGAATACACATGAAATGCAATCACTGATAAGTGGATATTAATGAGCCCAGAAGCCCTAAATACTCAAGACACAATTAGCAAGTCAAATGACTCCCAAGAAGAAAAATGGAGAGGACCCTGGGCCTGTAAAGATTGGATCCAGTATTGTAGACCCAGAACAGAGAAATCGTGGGGGGGGTGGAGAATGAGTGGGGAATAGCAGGGGGGGAGAGGAATTATGGGACATATGGTGGGGGGGTAATTGGGAAAGGGGAAAACCTTTGGAATGTAAACATAGAATATAGAAAATAAAAAAAAGAGATTGGATATTTTAAAGGGATTGAAATTTTAATATATAACAATTTGCAAAGACTGTGGGACTTTTAAAATTATTAGATCTTGGGGATGAATAAGAAAGTAAGGGTTGAGGCTTAATAGTGATGTGCTTATATGTCAAGTTGACAAGGGGTCACTTGCACTCGCTGATTTTGTGTGTCAACTTGACAAGGGCTGCAGTTGTCACAGAGAAGGGAGTTTCAGGTGAGGAAGTGCCTCCATGAGACCCAGCTGTAAGGCATTTTCTCAATTAGTGATCAAGGGGGGAGGTACCATCCCTGGCTGGTGGTCCTGGGTTCTATGAGAGAATAAGCTAAGCAAGCCTGGGGAGGCCAGCCAGTAAGCAGCATCCCTCTATGGCCTCTGCATCAGCTCCTGCTTCCTGACCTGTTTGAGCTCCAGTCCTGACCTCCTTTGGTGATGAATAGCAATTTGGAAGTGTAAGCTGAATAAACCCTTTCTTCCCCCCCAAAAAAAATGCAAAAAAAAAGAATATATCCAATAAAAAAATAAAGGTACTTATCCTGTTTATGACTTAATCTACTAAAGTCCACACCCACAAATACTGCCATATTAAGAACTGGGTTTTAACATGTGAACTCTATCTGTATTAGTCACAGAACAGGCCCTTGATACACTGTTTTGGATTCACTGGTAACTTGCCTATTTTATACTGAGTCATGACCCAAATTTCTGCTCCTCTTGCTAATTAACCCTTATAATTTTTATCACTGTTCATGTTGGAAAAGAAGAAGGGGAAGTGAGACATACTCTCTTGCTCAATTATCTGCTGATCTAGAAAGAATGGTCTTTTTCATAGAATCATTTTCCTATTTCCAGAGCTTAATGGTTTTATAATTGATGGCAACTTATGCCATATGCAGCAAGATGCTACAGAGGTAAGAGGCCTTGTCTTAGTTAAGGTTTTACTGCTGTGAACAGACATCATGACCAAGGCAACTCTTATAAGGACAACATTCAATTGGGGATGGCTTACAGGTTCAGAGGTTCAGTCCATTATCATCAAGGCAGGAACATGGCAGCATCCTGGCAGGCATAGTATAGGAGGAGCTAAGAGTTCTACATCTTTATCTGAAGGCTGCTAGCAGAATACCAGCTTCCAGGCAGCTAGGATGAGTGTCTGAAAGCCCACACTCACAGTGCCACATTTACTCCAACAATGCCACATCTACTCTAGCAGGGCTACACCTCTCATACTGCCACTCCCTGGGCAGAGCATATATAAACCATCACACCATCCTATCTTAAACATCTCCTTCATTCTGTACTATTTAATGAGTAGAACCTCTTACCCTTTAAATACTTGCTGTGCATTTTTCTGAATATTCCCTTTTCTTCGGAACCTGGCAGATCAATCCAGATTCTATTTTTGTGGATAGATTTACTCAGAATATTTATATATGGGATGATATAATATGGAATCTCTTGCCACTTAGCATACTAGTTTTGGATGTTCATCCAACCTGTAACTTGCATCAGCATCTCTCTTCTTTTCAGGATTGAATAGTAGTCTATTATGCAGATGTACTACTTTTTGCGTAACCATTTATCTGTTCATTGACATCAAAGACTTTTTCATACCTTGGCTGTTGTAAATAGTGTCACCCTGAATAAGCACCTACCTATGTCACTAGAGTATCTGTTTTCATGCTGTTTATCTATACACGCAGGAGCCTAATTGTGGGGTTGTGTGGTTCTATGTTTAACCTTTTGAGGAAACCCCAGAATGTTTTCTATAATGGTTGAATCATTTTGTTCTTCAACAATGGAGTGTGGTGGCAAATCTAGCTTGAGGAAGAGGCCATGTGAGCATGAGGTTAAGGAGTGAATGTTGAAATCCCAGAGCTGAGAGGCAGCAAGACAGAGTGATGTTCTTGAGTCTTAGATCCCAACGCTGTGGCTTTATTCTGCTTCAGCACATTGTCAACAGCAGACAATATCTGTCACTTCTGTTTAACATGCTTTGAAACCATTGTGTTCGTGCCACTTTCGTAGTCAATGAAATATTAGACTTTAATTTTTATCAGTCTCTAACACGTGAGTGCTATGGAGCATCCAATATTATCTGAGCTCCAATGCAGAATAATTTATTCCACTTTCCCTCCGATCCTGTAATTCATCCCTGTGACTTTATGTCTTGATAGATTTTGAGCACAGCACTTACTGTCGGGATGAGTCCTCTTTGTCTTGACTCTTTTATGCATGGCAACTTGTACATGTCAGTACTGATCTACACCCCAGCTCTGACTTCACGGTCTTTATTCAAATCCATTCTACTTAGAAAACCAAGTAGCCATGCTCACAAGTTCCATCTGTTGAGAGTTTTGCTGTGATTAGGAACACAGGTTCGATGGAGAGATGACTGACCCAAAGGAAAGGGCCCATAATCTCATGTTTAGTCTCACCACTGGCACAGGGTTGATGAGGGGAAAGGGTACACAGATGAGCCTGTAGGGCTTGAGGGTGATAGGGAGGGGCAAGAATGGCTTTGCCACCTATGAGAATAGTTGTCCCTGGCAGACTAGATTTGCCTGCTATCCCTAACTCCAACTGCTGAATCAAACATTTAGGGAAAAGTGACAAATGCAGAATTCAGGTTCTTTCAGCCTAGGGACCATTGCTGTTTGTGCTGAGTAATCAATCCCTTGTGGTGGGGCTGCTTCAATGTTCACTATAGACTTAGTAGCCTCCCTAGCTGGCCCCCAGGAGATGCCAGCAGCACCTTGCTACCCCTATATATATAGCTTGGGAGACAGAAGTCACCCTTACTTGAGAACCACTGGGAAATGTAAATAAGAATGAACATTTGCCTTTGGCTTATCAGTTGGCATTATTAATGGGTTGTTGTTTGAGAGATGGTATTTACCGAGGCTCTGTTGCATACCAGGAACTAACATTTTCATTCAACTCTTGCTCAGAAGTCTGCATCTGTCCTATTAGGGACAAAGTCTGGAGTGTGGATTCATACACAGGCAAACCTGAAATTTCAAGTGTAGTAAATGGAAGTGTGTTAGTTATGTTTCTGTGAAAACGGGGAGACAGTGAGCAGACTGATAAGGGTCTATTTTTGGCTCACAAGGTGGGTATTTTAGTCAAGGTCATTTTGCTCCTTTGCCTTTGTGTATGTATTGGGCATGCCCAGGAGGGCATGTGATGGAACTAAGTTATTCACTTTATGCCAGGGAACATAAAGATCACAAGGAGTTTGAATTCTACTGTGTGCTCTGAAAACACACCCCCAGCAATCTAAGACAACCTCCTACTAGGCCATAGACATTAAAGGTATAGCACTTTCTAATGGCACTGAGCTGGGGACCAAGTATTGTAGATCCCAACTACTTGCTGCAAGAGACCTTTAGGGCCTATTCTTGGAGAGCAATTTCCCAAGGTTTTCCAACAATATGGGCTCTGTTTTGAGAGCATCTCAAGCATTCACTCATGGGCCCGTGTAACAACCCCATGATATAAGTAATATTAGTCACGGCTGCTTTACAGAAAAGAAATCTCAGTGGACAAAAGTGACATGAATGGTAAGTGGTGGAGTCTGGATTCTGAACCTAGATGGTTGTCATCCAAACCCAAGGATTTAGCTACTACCTAAGGGGAGATGAAGGGAAATCTGAAGGATGAGAAGATGCCAACCAGTTGAAGCAGAGGAATGGAAGTTTGTTCCAAGACAGTGGGAAGAAGTAAATGGATAAACTTGGAAGCAAGAAGGTAGACATCTGTGGCTGGAGGTAGTGCTTGGATGGAGGGTACAAAAGAAGATGGGGAGCAGCCATGCCATCCTGAGACCTTCCAAAGGTTAGTCTTCATCTGGAAACCAACGGTGACTCACTGAGGGGTTCTTAATGAGGAACAGGATATGCTTAGGGACTTTACATTATATTTAATATTTCCAGCTACCTAACAAAGAAGCGATGGTTTCCATTTTGCTCAGGGAGCAGAAAGAACTCAGGAAAACAGATGCTTTGCTGAGGGAACTCAAGTTTCCCCAGTTCACTTCACAGAAACAAGATAGAACGTGTCACCATCTAGCTGGTGGTGGGATTGGAGGCTTCGAATCCAACCAGGTCACTAAGCACATGTTCCTTTCATGACATCTGGTGAGCTCAGTTTGAGGACAGGAAATCTCATCTATTGTGGCTTGCACTGCATGTGTAGACCCAGAGATGATGAGTCCATGCATCGCAGCAATAGTCATTCCTTAACTTCGGAATGGTCTGCTCTCCATTTATTGTCTCTCATGACAAATCCAACTCATGCTTGCATCATGCCCACCCCTCAACTCTGCAGTTCTGCTCTGGGCCACTGTGCTTGTGGCCACACCGAATAAGAGTCACTCTATTTAAAGTATCTGGCAGATAGGTGTCCTATGTGCCTGGCCCTGTATAAAGGTGTCCACTACCCAGCTGTCTGTGTGGTAGAGCTGGGCCTGTGTGCTTAGCCGTTGTCTGTTTTCTTGGAGATAGTGTATTTGCCCTTCAGGTAAACTTCATACTAATGTTCATTTGAATATTAATGTGCAGCTGTACAATGTGTCTTGCACTATCCCCCATTCTCCAGGGAATAGGCTGGGCAGGCCTTCTTGCTCAGTTTAATCACACGTTTTGGTGCTGCAGAGACTCGCCCTGGTGTTGGATGCGTCCCTTTATACCATCCAAAATGCTCCGCCACGCTAACCAAATTGAAATGAGCCCCTTCATCTTCTACACACGGATAATTAAACTTCAAACACTGTTTATCTTGGTCCCCAAATCCTCAGAATGCAGAAGCAAATTAATTTTAAATCTATATCTGCTTTAAATAGTAATTGTTTAATCAACAGGCTTGATGTATAATTATATTCTTTGTTCATGCTCCTTGCAGGCTTGAATAGACCACATAATTCCTGGGTTGCTTTCATTTCTGTAATTAAATCACGTGACAGATACTTGCTATATTACAGTTGACTACAGTTGCTTCTCTCCTGCCCCCTTTTAGCTTAGAGACGGTTTCTCGGGAACACTTGGATCCCAACTGCTCAGTTTAACAAGGAGCCCCCAGTATTTAGCTTTAATCCTTCCTCTTCGTTCAACTAATAATTTACTTAGGAGCAATTGATTTTCCTGGTGCTTTATCCTTTCAAAGTTGAGGCTTCTTGTCCTTCCTTTGAACTCGTTCCTCGCACCTCCCTCGACTGCATAGAAATTACCAACATAAACCCATGGAAGTCACATTATCCAGATAGATGTTATATTTAAGGCTCAACCCGCACAAAAAATAATATTCTGGGATTTTTTGTTTTATTTTTTGACCATCTGGGACATCAAGAAGAAAAAAAAAGGAAGTAATTTTCATTATTAGAAGGGGGGGCTTTGGCTCTAAGAATTTATTTTACTTGCCTGGATTTATCCCATAAAAGAAAAAAAAATGAGAACTGGACACTAGATAATTAGGTCAATGCTGGAATCTATTCTCTAATTGGAATTTGTGTGTCCCACACAATATGCCTGATTTTCTTTGGGTCTGTGCTGGAAATGGGATTGCTTAAGCCAGTCTGGCTCCCATCCCCTCTGTCCATCACAGCCTCCAGCTCATTATCCCTCTGACTTGCTTTCCTCAAGTTCTTACAGTTTTTAATAGTTTTCTTATCTAGGCATGCAAAACTGGTAAAGCACTGTTGATCTTGGAACAATCAATACTGTAAACACTGGCAGGAGTGATTGGAGGTCGGAGTGAGAGAGGACGTCATCTCAAACAAGAGCAGTGGAGAGGAAGGACACTTAGAGCTCAGAGCGGTCAGATGCTTTCTTCCCTTGCCCTTCAGGGCTGCAGCCAAGCTGGTACTTAGAGAGTATATCTGAGTTGCACTAAGTTCTGCACGAGTCACTCCTGGGTCTCCTTCCCTTTTTTTCATATATTATTCCGTTTCCCACCCAAGGAGTATCTGTGGTCCCGATGGGTTCCTCTTACCTCTCCGACTCTGGGCTTCCTGGGCACTGTATGGACTTTCTGCTTTGATCTAGCTGCGTACGATTATGACTTTCAACATCATTTCTTACACCTATTCTGTAACTGCCACATTTTTATTCCCTCATTCTTTTGGATATTTGTGGAATACATTTCCGATTATATCTCGGGAATTAATTTCTGCATTTGCCATTTGCCTTTCTACATCATCCTTGCAAATGCTAAATTAAATGCATGCTATGTTCACAAATGAGTAATTACCGTGCGTTAGCAGATCTATGATATATTTTCCTGGAGAACTCTGAACTGATTTTTTTTTTCCTACTGGGAGATTAATCACGATGTAGCTTGGGTTTGTATGTTTTCTAAAGTATGGAATCATACATGATTATACAAATGATCATGGGTATGCTTTGATTAGATGTTGTGTCAGCTAGAGGTTAGTGAGGAAAAATAAAACGGTTCAGTCTTTCAACAGATGTATTGTTCCATAGAACTTGTTGTGCCATTATAGTTATAATCGAGACACCAAAGAGGTGGTGAGAAGTGTCTCAGAGTTTGGCAATAGCTGTCAGTTGCTTCAGTCTTGTGACAGGGGTACACATGTGGAGGTAGTGATGATGATGGAGCTATAGCTCGAGCATCGGGGAGAGCAGGGCCATGAGAGCTCAGAGGAGCTGGTTGTTTTTGAAATTAGAGATCTGCAGAAGTCCTACAGGATGCTACTGGGGCAAAGAGAAGAAGGATGGACAACTTAACCTCTCATTTCCTCCCACCTTGGTCAACCTTTCTAGCCTCCCATAGCCTAATCACATATGGAGTTCCCTGTGCGCAAGAGATCCAGTGCCCAATACACAGAGCAGACAGAGGGAGTACAGAGAGTAGGGCTGAGAGCTAAGGGCTCGATGCTGCCTACTGTGGTCAGCACTGCTGAGAAAAGTACGTCGGTCAGCCCTACCAGCACAGGCCAGGCACTTCACACAAGCCCTTTCTCTGGGATTTTGCCAATTCACCATAGGCCATTGTCTGCCTCGATGGTCCATTCTGAAGAGAACTGACAGACTTGTCTTCTGTGTTCTCTTCCTCATAATGACCCCTAATTCTTACCAACTATGTCCAACTCTCCAGGATTTTCCCCGTTTGTATTTCCTTGACAGCTCAGATTCGATCATTTCTAGCATACCTCTTAAATAACAATGATGCTTTTTTTCTTATATTTATTCTTTAAAAATTTTTATGTTTGGTGTGTGTGTGTGTGTGTGTGTGTGTGTGTGTGTGTGTACCACATAGTTGCCTTGTACTAAGGCCAAAGAGGGTGTTGAGTATCCTGTAACTAAAGTTATGGACAGTTGAAAGCTGCCCTGCTTACTTGGAATTGAACTTCAGTCCTCTGGAAGAGCAGCTAGTGCTTTTAACTGCTGAGTCAACTCTCCAGTTGGCACAACTTTAGAGCAGTGGGTCTCATCCTTCCTAATGCTATGACCCTTTAATATAGTTCCTCATGTTGTGGTGACCCCAAACCATAAAGTTATCTTGTTGCTACTTTAGAACTGTAATTTTGCTATTGTTATGAATCATAATGTAAATATCTGATATGCTGGATAACTGGCATGTGACCCCTGTAAAAGGGTCATTCAACCACCAAAGGGGTTGTCACTCATAGTTTGAGAACCACTGTGTTAGAAAAAAGAAATGAAGCAAGGTAGATTGACATGGGATGCCCACATGTTATGCTACAGATACTAATCTGGGAACTTAGTGTAGTATATCTCAACATGTAATCCTAAGGTACTATTCCTGTGTTTTGATAAGATATTGACTGAGGCTCAGCAGGGAAGAGCATCTGTTTTAAGGTGGCACGGTGCGGTTCGAATTGGAGTCAGATCCATGTCATCCAACCTTGTTACTCCAACACCACATTTCTTCCAGGCTTAGAGAAAATAAGTGTTTTATGGACTGGCAAAGTGTTTTACTTGTGGACACAAGGAACAAATTCAGGTAGTAGTAAAATTCTATTATTAATATTTATTTCTATCAGAATTAATCCCTTTTGCCACACTCAGCCATCTTAAGATTAGTGTGTTCAAATCCTGTGAGCTGGAAACAACTGACAGATCAAATAGAGGGTCCTGCAGTTAGAAGACCAAAAAATGAGGAAGGATTTCTATTTTATTAACAGTGATAAGATGTGTGTAGCTGACACCAGGTGTTGTGCAGATGGATAGGTTTTTCCATTACAATTGACTTACAATTGACTTTGTGTGGTGTCTTGTAACTTGGCTTTTTTTTGTGTGTGAGGAAAGGCCTTAGGTCTTAGGTTTAGCTCTCAAAGTTAGTTTAGACTCACTGCATGTCTAGGTACTTTGGATGTCAGCTTGGTGGAGGTATTGGGCAGATACCTTTAATTGTACTGTGATAGCTTCAATTTCTTGTTCTCTTTTGTCAAGTTCCTTATAGCTAGTAGTATGGGCTATCAGGGCAAGGAAATCATTCCTCACAGAGGAAAGAGGCTGGGGAATGATGTGTGCTCATTCGCCAAGCATGTGTAAACAACTGACTGCTTTCGATGACCAATAGACTCATGTTTAGAAGTTAGCAAGGGCTCCACAATCAGCCACCTCCCTTAGCCATGTGTGAGAAAACAATTGGGAATCTCATTTTGGTGGGCACGCATGCTGGGTCTCCAGGGGCATAGATACCGATCATCCGAACACATTGTGGTCTGCCATGAGGGATTCCTGGAGGAGACTGAGACTTCAGACGTGCCTTTCCCTTCGACATCTCCTTGGTCTCAGGAAAGTCTGCTGAGGTGCCATCTTAAGTTTAGCATCCTGCCGAGTGCTTCAATAAGGAGCCAGGTTTACCTGCGGTACTATCAAGACAAATCTTTTTGCCTTTCATTTGCAAAGCCCAATACCATAGTTTCTGTAACTCACCCCCTTGCCTCTCTCCCAGTCTCCATTGCTGGTGAGAAAGCATCATCACTCCTGCCAGACAGTTAACTGTCTATTATCCGTACCATCTGCTGTGGATTTTTCTGTCTTATTTTAAGATTTTAATGAAGCTTTTTAAAATTTGTTCATTTTACATCCTGTATACTAACCATTCCATTAAGGACACAGCTCAGATTTCCTTGGCCATCTGGAAGAAGATTGGATCAATCTCATATATATTATTGATTTTGGAATTGACTCATAACTTTTTTTTGAAGATTTATACAGTTTTTAACTCATTGATCATGGTCCAGAACATTTTAGCCCACTGCTTAAATTTTATTCGCAATATGGTATTCCCTTGCTGCAAAAATATTATATATAGCAATTTTTTTATTGATCTTGGTTTGGTTATCTTTAAAATGGTTATTATGGCAGAGCAGGACAAAAGGATATCTGCTAGGTATCAATATCAAAGATATCCCCACCCCAAGCTTTCTAGTCTCCTCTAACTCAATCTTTACGAATTTGTGACTTTGAATTTGGCTAAGCACATTGCTCTCTTTCTCTCTTTTATAGCTTTTGCATGTGTTCTTTTTAAATTTTTTATTTTTATTTTTTTAACTTTTTCTTTTTTCTTTTTTTATTATTTATTCTATATTCTTTGTTTACATTCCAAAGGCTTTCCCCTTTCCCAGTTCCCCCCCCACCATATGCCCCATAAGTCCTCTCTTCCCCAACTATTCCCCAATCCCCCCTCCCCCACCATTTCTCTGTTCTGGTACTCTCCTACAAAACTGGATCCAATCTTTTCAGGCCCAGGGTCCTCTCCTTTCCTCTTCTTGGGAATCATATGACTTGCTAATTGTGCCTTGAGTATTCAGGGCTTCTGGGCTCATTAATATCCACTTATCAGAGATTGCATTTCATGTGTATTCTTTTGTGATTGGGTTAACTCACTTAGGATGATATTTTCCATATCTAACCATTTGCCTACAAATTGCATGAATTCATTCTTTTTAATTGCTGAGTAGTATTCCATTGTATAAATATACCACATTTTCTGTATCCATTCCTCCTTTGAGGGACATCTGGGCTCCTTCCAACTTCTGGCTATTATAAATAAGGCTGCTATGAACATAGTGGAACATGTGTCTTTATTGTATGGAGGGGAATCCTCTGGGTTTATGCCCAGGAGTGGTATGACAGGGTCCTCTGGAAGTGTCATGCCCAATTTTCTGAGGAACTGCCAGACTGATTTCCAGAGCAGTTGTACCATCTTGCAATCCCACCAACAGTGGAGGAATGTTCCTCTTTCTCTACATCCTCGCCAGCACCTGTTGTCTCCTGAATTTTTAATCTTAGCCATTCTGACTGGTATGAAGTAGAATTCAGGGTTGTTTTGATTTGCATTTCCCTGATGACTAATGATTTTGAACATCTCTTAAGGTGTTTTTCAGCCATCCAGATTTCTTCTGGTGACAATTCTTTGTTTAGCTCTATACCCCATTTTTTAATAGGGTTATTTGGTTCTTTGGGGTCTAACTTCTTGAGTTCTTTGTATATATTGGATATTAGCCCTCTGTTGGATGTGGGGTTGGTGAAGATCTTTTCCCAGTTTGTTGGTTGCCGTTTTGTCCTTCTGAAAGTGTCCTTTGCCTTACAAAAACTTTGTAATTTTATGAGGTCCCATTTGTCAATTCTTGATCTTAGAGCATAAGCTATTGGTGTTCTGTTCAGGAACTTTCCCCTGTGCCCATGTCCTCCACGGTCTTCCCAAGTTTCTTTTCTATTAGTTTCAGTGTGTCTAGTTTTATGTGGAGGTCCTTGATCCACTTGGAATTGATCTTAGTACAAGGAGATAATAGTGGGTCAATTCGCATTCTTCTGCATGTTGACCTCCAGTTGAACCTGCACCATTTGTTGAAAAGGCTATCTTTTTTCCACTGGATGGTTGTAGCTCCTTTATCAAAGATCAAGTGACCATCAGTCTGTGGGTTCATTTCTGGGTCTTCAATTCTATTCCATTGATCTACTTGCCTGTTGCTGTACCAATACCATGCAGTTTTTAACACAATTGCTCTGTAGTACTGCTTGAGGTCAGGGATATTGATTCCCCCAGAAGTCCTTTTATTGTTGAGAATAGTTTTAGCTATCCTGTGTTTTTTGTTACTCCAAATGAATTTGAGAATTGTTCTTTCTAGATCTATGAAGAATTGAATTGGGATTTTGATGGGGATTGCATTGAATCTGTAAATTGCTTTTGGCAAGATGGCCATTTTTACTATATTGATCCTGCCAATCCAAGAGCATGAAATATTTTTCCATCTTCTGAGGTTTCTTCGATTTCTTCTTCAAGGACTTGAAGTTCCTGTCATACGGATCTTTCACTTGTTTGGTTAGAGTCACGCCAAGGTACTTTATGTTGTTTGTGGCTATTGTGAAGGGTGTTATTTCCCTAACTTCTTTCTCAGCCTGCTTGTCCTTTGAGTACAAGAAGGCTACTGATTTGCTTGAGTTGATTTTATAACCAGCAACTTTGCTGAAGTTGTTTATCAGCTGTAGGAGTTCTCTGGTGGAGTTTTTGGGTCGCTTAAGTATACTATCATATCATCTGCAAATAGTGATAGTTTGACTTCTTCCTTTCCAATTTGTATCCCTTTCACTTCCTTATGTTGTCTAATTGCTCTTGCTAGAACTTCAAGTACTATATTAAAAAGATATGGAGAGAGAGGGCAGCCTTGTCTAGTCCCTGATTTTAATGGGATTGCTTCAAGTTTCTCTCCATTTAGTTTGATGTTGGCTACTGGTTTGCTGTATATTGCTTTTACTATGTTTAGGTATGGGCCTTGAATTCCTGCTCTTTCCAAGACTTTTAGCATGAAAGGATGCTGAATTTTGTCGAATGCTTTTTCAGCATCTAATGAGATGACCATGTGGTTTTTTTCTTTTAGTTTGTTTATGTAGTGGATTACATTGATGGATTTCCGTATATTGAACCATCCCTGCATCCCTGGGATGAAGCCTACTTGATCGTGGTGAATGAATGTTTTGATGTGCTCTTGGATTTGGTTGGCAAGAATTTTATTTAGTATTTTTGCATCAATATTCATAAGGGAAATTGGCCTGTAGTTCTCTTTCTTTGTTGGATCTTTGTGTGGTTTTGGTATCAGCGTAATTGTCACTTCAAAGAAGCAGTTGGGCAGTGTCTCTTCTGTTTCTATTTTGTGGAATAGTTTGAAGAGTATTGGTGTTAAGTCTTTTTTGAATGTCTGGTAGAATTCTGCACTAAAACCATCTGGTCCCATTCTTTTTTTTTTTTTTTTGTTAGAAGGCTTTTTATAACCCCTTCTATTTCTTTAGGCATTATGGGAGTGTTTAGCTGGTCTAATTGATCCTGATTTAATTTTGGTATTTGGTATCTCTCTAGGAAATTGTCCATTTCCTCCAGATTCTCCAGTTGTGTTGAGTATAGACTTTTGTAGTAGGATCTGATGATGTTTTGTATTTCCCCAGTTTCTGTTGTTATGTCCCCCTTTTCATTTCTAATTTTGTTAATTTGGATACTGTCTCTATGACCTTTGGTTAGTCTGACTAAGGGTTTATCTATCTTGTTGATTTTCTCAAAGAACCAGGTCCTGGTTTTGTTGATTCTTTGTATGGTTTCTTTGTTTCTACTTGATTGATTTCAGTCCTGAGTTTGATGATTTCCTGTCTTCTACTCCTCCTGGGTGAATTAGCTTCTTTTTGTTCCAGGGCTTTCAGGTGTGCTGTTAAGCTGCTAGTGTATGCTCTCTCCAGTTTCTTTTTGGATGCACTTAGAGCTACGAGTTTTCCTCTTAGCACTGCTTTCATTGTGTCCCATAGATTTGGGTAGGTTGTACCTTCATTTTCATTGAATTCTAAAAAGTCTTTGATTTCTTTTTTTATTTCTTCCTTGACCAAGGTGTCATTGAGTAGAGTATTGTTCAGTTTCCATGTGTATGTGGGCTTTCTGTTGTTTTTGTTGCTATCAAAGACCACTCTTACTTTATGGTGATCTGATAGGAGGCATGGGATTAGTTCGATCTTCATATATTTGTTGACGTCTGTCTTGTGACCAAGTATATGATCAATTTTGGAGAAGGTACCATGTGGTGCTGAGAAAAAGGTATATTCGTTTGCTTTAGGATGAAATGTTACACACACACACACACACACACACACACACACCTGTGTGTGTGTGTGTGTGTGTGTGTGTGTGTGTTAAATCCAATTGGTCCAAAGTTTCAGTTAGTCTCACTGTGTCCCTGTTTAGTTTCTGCTTTTCTGATCAGTCCATTGAGTAGAGTGGAGTCTTGAAGTCACCCACAATTATTGTGTTAGGTGCAATGTGTGCTTTAAGCTTTAGTAAGGTTTCTTTTACAAATGAGGGTGCCCTTGCATTTGGAGCATAGATGTTCAGTATTGAGAGTTCTTCTTGGTGGATTTACCCTTTGACCAGCAAGAAGTGACCTTCCGAGTCTCTTTTGATGACTTTAGGTTGAAAGACAATTTTATCTGATATTAGAATGGCTACTCTAGCTTGTTTCCTGAGACCATTTGCTTGTAAAATTATCTTCCAGCCTTTTACTCTAAGGCAGTATTTTGCTGCATACAGGAAACACATCTCAGTGTTAAAGACAAACTTTTATATTTTTTACAGTCCAGTCATTACCCACTTTCTTGTCCTCCCTCCCACAATCCCTCATCCTATTCCTCCCCCTCCCCCTGCCCCATCTCCAAGGGGATATTCCCCCACACCCCATCAGGCCTCCCCATTCCCTGGGGCCTCAAGTCTCTGGAGGGTTAGGTGCATCTTCTCCCACTGAGGCCAGACCTGACAGTCCTCTGCTGTATATGTGTTGGGAGCCTTGGATTAGCTCGTTTATGCTGCCTGGTTGGTGGCTCAGTGTCAGAGATATCTCAGGGGTCTAGGTTAGTTGAGACTGCTGGTCTTCCTCTGGGGTGGCCCTCCTCCTCAGCTTCTTCCAACCTTTTCCTAATTCAACCACAGGGGTCCTTGAGTTCAATCCAATGGTTGGGTGTAAATATCTATGTCTGTCTTGGTCAGCTGCTTATTGGGTCTCTAGAAGTACAGCCATGCTAGGCTCCTGTCTATAAGCATACCATAGCATCAGTAATAGTGTCAAGCCTTGGTTCTCTAAGCCAGTGGTTTTCAACTTGTGGGTTGTGATCCAGGGGGTATTAACTATCCTTTTTTCAGGAGTCACAGGAGTCACATATGAGATATCCAGCATATTAACCTTTCTAATTCTGAGACCCTATAATGCAGTTCCTTGTGTGGTGGTGGTCCTTTGGCCATAAATTATTTTTTGTTGCTACTACATAACTGTAATTTTGTTACTGTTATAAAGCATAATAAATGTCTGATATGCAACATTTCCTAAGGGTCATGGCCCACTGGTTGGGAACAGATGCTCTTATAGTAAAGATAGTAAACCCTAAGAGTGTTGAGCTCTTGTCCTCTTTACTTACATCTCTAGAAAGTATCATCTAAGTGTTGGGTAAGCACCAGATAGGTGAGAATGAACCCCCTCCCTGGCAGTCCAATGCTAAGTGCCAGAAGCAGGAAGCCTTTGGAAGTCTGTGTCGAACTGATTAGGAAGTTCCAGGAAGTATTTTCCTTCATAAAATAAGGTTGTCTTTTTGAAGGTTAGTATTCTTTTAAGTTTTTCTATGTAATGATTTTTGTTTGTCCCTATTTACATATAAACACAGCTACTTCATTTAATTTTTTAAATAGAGAGATTCTATATAAAAGTCCAAGCATGACTTCTTTGTTCCATTTCCAGGGAAATGTCCCATCCTGAAAAGCAGAGAAAGCACTGAAGGGTAAAGGACCATGAAAAGGCCATGCACTTTGGAGTTGGGCAGGAGTGAGTGTGAGCTGTGTTGCCTCTTCCTGGTGAGGAAGCTTTGTGGCCAGCCCCGAGTCTGCTCAATGAGGTTGCTCATGAAGAGCAGAAGAGGCAACATTCCATGATATGGAAAGGTCCCCAGGGTCCTGGCTAGCTTAATCCTCACTGACCCCACCATTCTTTCCTTCTCTAAATTCCACCAATAATGCTTTTTCATGGATTCTCTAAGCCAGTGGTTCTCAACCTGTGGGTTGTGACCCCTTTGGGGGAGGGTGTTAACTATCTTTTCATAGGAGTTACATATCCAGCCTAACAGATATTTACATTACAATTTATATCAGTTGCAAAATTACAGTTACAAAAATAATTTTATAGTTGGAGGGTCATGACAATGTGAGGAACTTTTTTAAAGAGTCACAGGATCATGAAGGTGGAGAACCTGCTCTCGGCTCTAGGTTCCTATGCATCTCCCATGGGGGGTCTGCACACTTCTCTCCACTCCATTCTTTTACTAGTTAATTCTTACTGATGCTTCAGAACTCAGACAGAGTATCACTGTCTCAAAGAAGCCTTCCCCAGTCTCCAGTAAGTGGGATCCCCTATGAAGTACACCATGAGGATCATAAGACTTCTCATAATTGTTGTCAAAGCTAATAATTGTGTAACTAGTCACTAACTCACTCCTTCCAGAAAGTTATATGAAATTGTTCACGTGCATCCATTTTTCCTGTTTTTTTTTATTTTTAAAGCTTTGCATGGGAAAGTAAGAATAGTGGAGAGAGACAAGGACCTAAATGAATGTACCCCGACCTCCTGCAACTGTCTGAACATTTCTCCCATTGGCTATGCCTTTGAATCCCATAATTTTCAGCTCTCCTGCTGCAACAGAACCCTATGGAAGCTTTGGAAAAGTGAAGATAGCAACTTAAGATAGCATGGGTTCTGTTCATCAGCCTTTTTAATGTTTTCCAGGTGGTTTTGAGTTATAACCAGGGTTGACAACCACTGCTCTAGGCAAGGATTTATGTTGAAAAGACTTTATTTTGAGTGTACAAAGCTTTTTGACTGTGAAAGTTGTATATCTGTTGGAATAGGTGAGCAGCTTCCAGCACTTCTGCATTGACTATGGTCCTGAGGATGCACTATGGTCCTAAGGATGCACTATGGTCCTGAGGATGCACTTTGGTCCTGAGGATGCACTATGATCCTGAGGATGCACTCTGGTCCTGAGGATGCACTATGGTCCTGAGGATGCCCTATGGTCCTAAGGATGCACTATGATCCTGAGGATGCACTATGGTCCTAAGGATGCACTATGATCCTGAGGATGCACTATGGTCCTGAGGATGCACTATGGTCCTAAGGATGCACTATGGTCCTGAGGATGCACTATGGTCCTGAGGATGCACTATGGTCCTGAGGATGCCCTATGGTCCTAAGGATGCACTATGGTCCTGAGGATGCACTATGGTCCTGAGGATGCACTATGATCCTGAGGATGCACTCTGGTCCTGAGGATGCACTATGGTCCTGAGGATGCCCTATGGTCCTAAGGATGCACTATGATCCTGAGGATGCACTATGGTCCTAAGGATGCACTATGATCCTGAGGATGCACTATGGTCCTGAGGATGCACTATGGTCCTAAGGATGCACTATGATCCTGAGGATGCACTATGGTCCTGAGGATGCACTATGGTCCTAAGGATGCACTATGATCCTGAGGATGCACTATGGTCCTGAGGATGCACTATGGTCCTGAGATGCCCTATGTTCTTGAGGATGCACTATGGTCCAGAGGAGGGCAAGGGAAGAAGAAAGCTGGTCATGTTTTGGATGTGTACAAGACCATGTGGTCATGATGAGGCAGGGCCCTGTGAAAGCAAACTCCAACTTCTTCCATACTTGCTGAGGGCAAGGTCTGTCTAGATGTGACTAGTCTTGTGACTTTCAGGTAGTGAATAATATAGGGTCTTCTTGGATGTGCCTTCTCCCTGAAAGAATGTCTGATGGAATGGCTTTAGTGTGGAGTCGGCTTCCAGGATATCGGCCCTGGAAAGTTCTTTGGAGGAGAGCAGCTTGAATATGCTATTCAATGCCAGTTGGCAAAGATCCTGGGGAAAAGTAAGCAAGCTTTAGCTTCAAAGAATGAATTAGTAGAGTCTTAAAAAGGAGGGAAGTGGTAAAAAATATAGAATAATAATTTGGGTATAAAAACTCTCTGATGCTACATTTTTAAAAAAGGCTTGGTATTTTCTGGCCTAAAGGCCCAAGCCTGCCAACCACCCGTTTTTGTACAGCTTGTAACTAAGAATGCATTTTATATTTTCAAATGGCTGAAAATAATCAAAAGAAGAATTATATTTCATCACCTATGAAAGGTATATGAAATTCAAATTTCAGTGTTCATAAATAAAATATTACTGGAACATAGCCACACTTCACTTGTGTGTTACTGCCATCGCTGCTTTTGCTATACAAGGGCAGAGTTGAACAACTGCTGTAGACTGTGTGTCCCACAATAGCCCAGCCATTTACTGCCTGATCCTTTACCGATACAGTTCACTGAGCATTGTGTTAAAGAACTAGATAAAGATCTTACTAGAAAGATTAACCATGAGTAGTAAAGAAGAGCAAAGGAAGAGGGTAAAGGAAATGAGAGTTAGATTGCTAAATACATTATACAGTTTCTCCACAGTCCCAGGGTAGAGTCACGGTCCCAGCAGAGCATAGGCATGAGCTGAAATTGAAATGGTTAGAAGAGGATGATTCAATGGACTGCTTGCAAAGGGAGAGCAATGGTGGCCAGCCATAAACTACTCCTTAGGCTATTAGCAAAGAAGCCATTGTCTCCACTACTCCTGAAGAGTTGAAGGAAGGGAAGAGTTTCCAGAATCCAGAATAAAGGAATGATACAGACAGGCCAATCTTCAAAGCAGTAGGCACTGCAGGCAAAGGACATAGCTATTCATCCAAGACTCGTGGAGACCACATTTTGCCCCCTTTCTAGTTTCCTGCTGAAATAAGAGCCTATTGGAGACAGCCCCAAGAGTCTGCTGAAAACAACTGGAAGCTTGCAGAGGGATTTCTTTTTTTGTGCCAGTCACAAACCTCAAGGGAGCAGAAATAAGGCTAAAGAGGGGACAGAAGGACCTGTGGGCACAAACAGAAGCTGCCTTGCATAGGCGCTCACCGCCATTGCTCTCAGCCCTCTTACTCAGTGTACACTGTGGACGTTGGCTCTGATCCCATGAACTATTTCCACAGCTGGGATGGAATCTGACGACATCAGATTCCAAGAGCTGCTGTATGAACCTTTATGTCACATAGTGGACACAGGACTGTAAGAAAATTTAGTTCTCTTTTTTCCCAGCTCAGGAATATATTCTACTGTGTATTTGGCAGCAGGTCCTTTGGGCACTGCTTAAATAGCTCTTTAGTAGGGACCAATTATAGCCTTATGGTTATTTCTCTCTTCACTGAGTGATCATTGTTATGGATTGAAAGTTGTTTATAGTGGACAAACCTGGAGGTAATATGTACTCATTAAAAATATAGGAATTAGGGGCTTCAGTGACAGCATGTAGGTTAAGAGTGTGAAGTTTGGTTCCTAGCACCCATACTAGCCTGCTCACAACCATCTGAAACTCCAGATCTCAGGGTATCTAATACCACCTCTGGCTCTCAGACTACTGAACTCATGTGCATAAACACCCCCACACACATATAATTAAAAATATCAATTTCCTTTGAGACAGGATTTCTCTATGGATCTCTGGTTGTCTGTATAAATAGACCAAGATGGCCCAGAGATTCATCTGTCTCTGTTTTTGAGTACTGGGATTAAAGGTGTATGCCATCATGCCCAGCTTAAAAAATATGTCTTATCAGGTGTTGGCAAGGATGTGGAGAAAGATGAACACTCCTACACTGCTGGCGGGACTGCAAGCTGGTACAACCACTCTGGAAATCAGTCTGGCGGTTCCTCAGAAAAAATGGACACGATATTTCCAGAGGACCCAGCCATACCACTCCTGGGCATATACCCAGAAGATTCCCCAGCATGCAATAAGGATACATGTTCCACTATGTTCATAGCAGCCTTATTTATAATAGCCAGAAGCTGGAAAGAACCCAAATGTCCCTCAACAGAAGAATGGATACAAAATTTGTGGTATATATACACACAATGGAGTACTACTCAGCTATTAGAAACAATGAATTCATGAAATTCTTAGAGAAATGAATGGAGCTGGAGAACATCATACTAAGTGAGGTAACCCAGTCTCAAAAGAATACCCATGGTATGCACTCACTGATAAGTGGTTATTAGCCTAGAATCTTGGGACACCAAAGACACAATCCACATATCAAATGATGTCCGAAAGAAGAAAGGGGTGGATACTGGTGCTGGAAAGGATCAAAGCATCAGTGTAGGGGAATACCAGAACAGGGAAGTGGGAAGGGGTGGATGGGGGAGCAGGGGAAGGGAAAGGGGCATGCGGGACCTTTGAGGGGTGGGGAACCAGAAAAAGGGAAATGAAATGTAAATATAGAATATATCCAATAAAAATGCAAAAAAAATCTTAAAAAACAAATATATAAAAATTAAACACAACAAAATCTAATGCTCTGGCTTTCCTTTTTCTTACTTCTTTAGTTTTTTTCCACTTCAAAGTTGGTAGAAGAATCCCCCCAATATTTATTTGATGCATCCCTCATCATCCCCTTATTGTGACATCTTATTTTCATTGGATACTTTCTTTATTTACATTTCAAATGTTATCCCCTTTCCTGGTTTTTCCCCCTCCCTGAAACCCCCCATCCAAGCCTTCCTACCCCTGCTTCTATGAGGGTATTCCTCCACCCACCCCACTCCCACCTCCCTGCCCTTGATTCCACTACACTGGGGTATCTATCAAGCCTTCATAGGACCAAGGACCTCTCCTCCCACTGATGCCTGACAAGACAATCCTCTGCTACATATGCAGCTGCAACCACATGTACCCCTTGGTTAATGGCTTAGTCCCTGGGAGCTCTGGGGGATCTGGTTGGTTGATATTGTTGTTCTTCCTATGAGGGTGCAAACCCCTTCGCCTCCTATAGACTTTTCTCTAACTCTTCCATTGGGGATCCTGCGCTCAGTCCAATGATTGGCTGTGAGCATCTGCCTCTGTATTTGTAAGGCCCTGATAGGGCCTCTCAGGAGACAGCCACATCAGGCTCCTTCCAGCAAGCATTAATTGCCATCTACATTAGTGTCAGGATTTGGTGACTGTATCTGGGATGAATCCCCAGGTGGGGCAGTCTCTGGATGGCCTTTCCTTCAGGCTCTGCTCTGCAATTTATCTTCATATTTGCTCCTGTGAAGTATTTTGTTCCCCTTCTCAGAAGAACCAAATCACCTACACTTTGTTCTTCCTTCTTCTTGAGCTTCATGTGGTCTATGAATTGTATCTTGGGTATTCAGAGCTTTGGGGCTAATATCCATGTATCAGTGAGTGCATACCATGTGTGTTATTTTGTGATTGGATTACCTCACTCAGGATGATATTTTCTGGTTCCATCCATTTGCCTAAGAATTTCATAAATTTATCCATTTTAATAGCTGAGTAGTACTCCATCGTGTAAATGTATCACATTTTCTGTATCCATTCCTCTGGTCAAGGACATCTGGGTTCTTTCCAGCTTCTGGCTATTTTAAATAAGTCTGTTATAAACATAGTGGAGTATGTGTCCTTATTACGTGTTAGAATCTTCTGGGAATATGCCCAGGAGTTGTATACCTGGGTCCTCAGGTTTTGTCCAATTTTCCTGAGGAGCTGCCAAACTGATTTCCATAGTGGTTATACCAGCTTACAATCCCACAAGCAATGGAGGAGTGTTTTTTTTCTCCACATCCTTGCCAGCATCTGCTGTCACCTGAGTTTTTTATTTTAGCCATTCTGACTGGTGTGAGGTGGAATCTCTGGGTTGTTTTGATTTGCATTTCCCTGATAACTAAGGATGTTGAACATTTCTTTAGGTGTTTCTTGGCCATTTAATATTCCTCAGTTGAAAATTCTTTGTTTAGCTCTGTCCCACATTTTCAATAGGTTATTTGAGTCTCTGGAGTCTAACTGCTTGAGTTCTTTGTCTATATTGGATATTAGCCCTCTATGGGATGTAGGATTGGTAAAGATGTTTTCCTAATCTGTTGGTTACCTATTGACAGTGTCCCTTGCCCTACAGAAGCTTTGCAATTTTAGGAGGTCCCATTTGTCGATTCTTGATCTTAGAACATAAGCCATTGGTGTCCTGTTCAGGAAAATTTCTCCTGTGCCCATGTGTTCGAGGCTCTTCCCCACTTTCTCCTCTATAACTTTCAGTGTATCTGGTTTTAGGTGTAGGTCCTTGATCCACTTGGACTTGAGCTTTGTACAAGGAGATAAGAATGGGTCAATTTGCATTTTTCTACATGCAGCTTGCCAGTTGAACCGACATCTTTTTTTTTTTCACATCCAGGTGTATATTTTTAATGTCTTACGTCAGTTTGATGGTCACTTCTGAGTCACTTTCGTCTTTCAAACTCATAGCTTTTAAGCAGAAGGCACAAAGGCATACCTTGGGCTATAGCCTTTTACTATTTCTGTTTCTTTTTTGTTTTTAAGTTGAACTAAAAGGCATGGGAGGTGGTGCCAAGGCTTTCATGGCTGCCAGCCTTATATGAAGGAGCAGAAGTGGGTGACAGTGAGGGTGGTCGGGGTGACTTGTGGCTGGCCCTGCACTGTCCCCGGAACACTTCAGGAAGACAAACTGACCACATTAAGCTGCACATCTGTCTTTCGTGTCTTTTGCTTGGTAGCAGGCAGGTGCACTGGTGCCCCTACCTTTTTTTGCTGTGTGACAACAGGGCAGCTCAAATTTGCTGGTGCCTCGGAGTCCATGAAACAGGATTTGGTCTCTTTCTCAAAACAAAATCTGAAGACTGTGGATGCCAGTGATGGTCATAGAGATAATAACAAAATTTAATTAAGTTTTAATCCTTGGGATATCTTTAATAGTTCTACCATTTATGTCCAGAGACTCATTTGTATTTTCATATTATGATTCATTTTATAAATAACTTCCAGAAGTAAAGTCAGAGATAGTGTTAAAAATAAGTATTAGAAACTCTAATAAAAAAGTTAACAGAGTAACACTTTTATGTTGATTTATTTTTAAAATCATGTGTTGATGTTGAGGGGTAAGGGAGTATGGGCCACAGTGCATGTGTAGAGATCAGAGGATAACTTTTGGGATTTGGTTCTCTCCTTCCTTCACAGAAGTTTCAGGGATGAATTCAGGGTGTCAGGCCTGTACCTGCTGAGCTATTGCATCCCTTTATTTAATTTTAAAGAAATAAAAAATCTGAATCTTTCCACTTTAGTTGTTTTCCAAGTGTTGGGATAATAGTCATCCACTACAATAACAAGGAATAAATCCCAATATGCAATATCCTATTGCATACTTTTCTAGCTCAGAGGGCATAGGTATCCAAAATAGGTCCCTTTCTCTGAAGGCCATTAACTATCATTGATAGATACATACAAATATATCCAGCTTTTAAATAGGGATTCCAGATTCTTGCAATTACATCATCAAAATATGTTTCTGAAAACATCGGTGACTCACAGTTCATTTGAGAAAGAGCACATGACTTTTTTGCTTCATAATTGCATAATTTAGACTTATTAGCATCATTACAGTTATTAATCCATTTGTGTTTTTCTGCATTCACCTTTCTGGGCACATCTGCCTCATCCACTTATGACCAATGTCAAAGGAATTTTGTTTTATGGTCATTGAAGAGAAAAGAATGTTGCCCCAGGTATTTTCAACAAATCAGGACCTCTCAGGTTTGTGATTGGATCACAGATGTTCATAGTGACATTCTTCTTGTTGAGTGGCTCACTTGCTGAGAACACTTTACTTTTTTGTCCCAATTTAGCCTAGACTTTTAGGAAACCCATCTAGGATATCACCACCTGGAAATGTATAGTCTGAGATCTTGCTTATAAAACCTTTCTTCATATTAGTGTGATTTATCTAACAGTTGTGAATATATCATTCTATATATTTTATTATTTGTCTTATATGTATAAAATAAAAATGAATTTATATATCAGTGCATTAAAAGATTGGGGAAACCCCACAAAGATGGTGCTTCTCTCCTTGAATCCTGTAATTTGGGGGGGGTAGGGCAATAGAAAAAAACAAGTGATACAGTATTGATGTTTTATTTCATTGTTTCAATTTCTTAGAGAATTCCATATATTTTCATTTCACACTTATTTTAGTATTCTTAATCATAGTCAGCTAATAAATGATAGATAATGATAAAATTATGCCTAGGATTATGCCTAGCAAATATTTCAAGGTAAAGGAAAAATAAAACCACTAAGACCCATATGTATCTTATGCTTATAAAAATTACAAGATATGAATTTTATTTTTCTAGAGAGTTCAATGTTTTCTTATCCTTTTGTAGACTTCTGATAAAGACTAAAATCAATAAAACAAATTCAAATGAAGAGAAATCCAGTTCAAAAGCTCTGGTGGGGCCCTATACCCTCCAGCATTAAACCTGGCACGCGGTGGTCTCATGTGACGATGTTTATGATGGTAACCTATATGAGCTACATAGATCAGGGCACTTTCCACTTGCCATGCTGACAGGTCTAGAGAATGGTTGCACACATGAATGGACAAGGTGGATGCATTTAACTCTATGGCAATTATACCCTTAAAATGACCTAAACTCTTAGTTTTGCTGTGTATTTTCCACCATGAAAAACCAGTCATATGTACTGAGTGCCTATTTTCTGTCAAATACATGATTATCCCAATCTGTCATCATCACCCTCATATAAATATAAATGCCCTTTCCTTAGGTATATAGAAAAGGCTTGCAGAGTCCAAGCTGCCTCAAATCATAAGTAGACAGGGACCAAACAGGAGGGAGCTCAGCAGGGAGCCGCACAGCCCGTTCCTCAGAGCTGTGCTTGCTGCTGCGCTAGAGGCACCGGCAGATCCGGGGAATAAATAGTCCAGTTAGTTTTCTACATCCTCGCCTTTTCCTCCCTTCTCTTTTCCCCTTTCCCTCTTTTTCTCCCTCCCTCCAGCTCCTTTTCCTTTCTTTCTTTCCTTCTTTCTTTCCTTCTTTCTTTCTTTCTTTCTTTCTTTCTTTCTTTCTTCCTTCCTTCCTTCCTTCCTTCCTTCCTTCCTTCCTTCCTTCCCTCCTTTCTTCCTTATTTTTACTTTTTTATTAAAATATTTTCATCCAATATCTTTTGGTCATATTTGCCTAGCTCCTCCTAGATCCTCCCTACCAAGCAACTTCATATTCTCTGTCTTTCTCAAAACACCAAAAAAAAAAAAAAAACAACCCAACAACAACAACAAATAAAACCAAAACAAACAAATTCAAAAGAAAATAATACAAAAAATGCCAAACCTTTATGTTGGCCAACTACAGAGAGAATAGGCCTGCCCTGGAGTATGGTTGATATATACAGAGACACTCCTCCCAGCAGGTCTGCCCTAAATGGAATGTTTGTTTGTTTGTTTGTTTTGAAATCAAATCTCTACCATAAAGCTCAAGGAGCTATATGGAAGAAGAGGTGGAAAAAAATTAAAAGCCAATGACTCCTCCTGCAGACACAACAGACTGATACAAATATATCAGAGGCTGTGACAGCACACACAAGGCCTGCATGTGTCCTTCCTCTTCCTAAACTTTTATTCTGGGCTAGGGTTCCTTAGCTCTTCTTACAATCTCTCCTGGCTTCTCTGAGGACTCCTTAAAAAGCAATCTTTACAAGTAATACCATGTGCATTTTTTTTTTCTGAAGAAGTTACTGACACCCTCTGAAGTGAAGATAAACATTACCTATGTCCCAATGATCAAAGGCAAACAGTTTTCCACAGCCAGATAGTCCATCCGTCCTGAGATGGGTCTGTGTGGCTCCTCCCATGGATGCTGAGAACGGATGGCTAAGATGATTTCCATGGCTCCTGCTTGCCATTCCTCTACCATGTAGCAGTTATTTTCATAAACTGCACCAGCTCTGTAGATGTCAAGCCCAGTTTGATTTGATTATGTCTTGAGGAAAGTCATATGGGATTGGCTAAGTGTTCTCTGCAAGTTAGTTGATAGGAAGAGAATTCTAATTGTCACACCATTCTAGAGAGCTTTATGAATGAAATGCACACATAAACATTAACATTCTTTTCTAATTTAAATTACATCCATGTGAGTAACAGAGCATGCGTAGGCAGCAGGATAATGTACACCATTTGTGTGGAAGGTTAAATAGTATTATTCATAACTCAAAGCTAAATATTTTTAGGGGAGGGATGAAATCAAGGTAGGAGGCAGGGAGTGTCTCAGAGTTGCAGTTCCTGCCTGGGCCAGCTGAGGGCAGTTGGTGAGGGAGAGCCACTGTCTATTTTAAGATTCTACTCATGTCTGGTGAATGGTCTTTTCCTTAGGAGGAAGGCTATTTGAGGCACCTAGAGGACCCAGTTAGAGGGAAGGCACTCAGACTGATTACTTATTGTTTCTCAGAGTGGTCCTGAAACTACCTGAATTGTCTGCTAGAAATGAAGATTCTAGTGTTCCATTCTTAGTCCACAGACTCATGAATCCCGCGCGTGATTCTTCTTTACTCTTAGAGTCTGAGAATTCCCACTCTTTAGGTTTCTGTTCAAGTGGAATGGTGGCTTAAACACCCAGATTTCTGGGCTGGCTACAGTGTCACACAGGCTCTGCCCCAGGGGCCAGGAAGTAGAGATGCACAAAGATCAGTCAAATGAAGACCTACTTCAGGAAGCCTTTATTTTACTTGTTGGACATTCAGAATGGAACTAGATGTGAGATAGACCTGCCATCAGACGACAGCATGCTTGTGGGGTCTCAGGTAAGAAAAGTAGTGGGTGGGTATTCATCTTCACCAACATGACTGCCTAGAAGCACTTTGTGTGCTAGGGGCTTGAGAGCTGTTCTGTGGAGGCCTAAGTTCTGTTCTGTGATATCCATATGCCTTCCTTCACTTG
Source organism: Apodemus agrarius (assembly GCA_964023405.1). NCBI lineage: Eukaryota > Metazoa > Chordata > Mammalia > Rodentia > Muridae > Apodemus > Apodemus agrarius. The sequence continues at coordinate 55,244,804 of OZ030020.1, read as the reverse complement.
GCCACGGGAAGAAGATTAAACTCACATTTTCAGTTTCCCCTTGCACCTTTCTAAGCCACAGGATATTCTGTTGTCAACCCAACAACCAAGTTTCACCCATGTGAGCAATGTCCCGGGCTCAGTCAATACACTTGCTTGATGGAATTCGATCTAGATATCACTTCTCCAGCAGACTTCTTAGCTCCTGCTGGTAAGAGCATATCAAGTAGTGGACAAAGCACATGGTACACGTCAAGAGAAAAAACAGACAGCTGGGACTCAAAAGTGTGTGCACATGTGTGTTAGAATGCATGCTGGACTTCTGAGGGCACTCTTCTGAGCCCTGTGAGTTTTGAATTTATCCCCAGGGCCGTAGGGAGCCATGGGAATGTCTTAAGCTACGTGATTGATTAGGATCTGATTTGTATTGAGCCTGAGAAGCTCTATGGCTGGGTGGGTCATTGGATCACATTAACAAGAGAAGCAGGACCAAGTTATTTGCTTAGTTGTTTTACTGAGACAGGAAGTGCATGTTCGGATTAGAATTAGATGCCGGGGAACCTGCTACGTCCAATGCTGGACCTGCTCCATCCTTCTCCCTTGTTTGCACTGCTCACTGTTCCCATGTTTGTGAGGGAAACAGGCAGGATTCTTCTAGCTCCAAGTAGGAGATGAGAAAGGAAGTTCTGGGAGGACACTCATCCCATGGGATTTTTTTTCATAAGCTCTTCAAAAATCCAAAATCAATGATTATGATAGAGGCACAAATGTTAATATTCAAGAATGTGCCAGGGAATTTGCTCCTGTTTTCTTTTTTCTTCAAAAAGAAGCACAGGACCAATGAGTCAGAAACCAGTAGAACTGGTTAGCAGCCCGGGTCAGCAGAGCCAAGGCCAAGGGAAACAGAGGGCGGGACTTTTGCTGACTATGTCAGAGGGCGGGACTTTTGCTGACTATGTCCTTTTATTTAGTTTTGAGTTTTACACCTTGATAATGGTTTACATCACCAAACAATCAAACAAACAAATGGCCACCACCACCACCACCAACAAAACCAAGCAAACAAACAAGAAACCAACACAATTTAAATTAGCAGGGATAGAAAAAAAAATGAAGTCCGAACTCAAAACAAAAATAAAAGAACTACTATGCCAGACAGATTAAAAGAAAGCCTATATATTGCAAAGATCACTAAAGATTATGGACTCCAGTGATAATTTTTAAGAAGAAAAACTGTAAAGTTGGTTGCTGGTACTGTATAAGCTACAGTCATGGGGAACCTAGGTTCCTACTGTGGGATAAGGGAGATACCAGTATGAACTGGGTGGTGACAGTTCTTTTTTATTTGAAGTTTTAAATTATTTAAGTTGGCATACAGAGTCATGGATTTCATTATGGCATTTTCATATGTGCCCATTACCGTCCATCTTTTCTAATTCAGCCTATCCTTGACTACCGTCTCATGTCTCTTCACCCCATTTGGTTCCTTTCCCCACTGTATGCCATCCCTTCTGCCTTTCTTTCACAAGTCTCCTCTCAGTCTCACCCCACCAGGTGACTTTTGCCTGAATTAGTTATCACCACGGGGCTATGGGATGTAACCGTGCTTCTCATTTCTAAGTCTTGCCCCCACCTATTAGTTGATATTATTCATTAAAAACGTTTTGGTTTCCTTCTCACTTTATTTTAAACAATTTATTCAAATGGATTCTTTTTTAAAGATTTATTTATTTATCTAATATATATGAGTATATGTGTCTTCAGATACACCAGAAGAGGGCATCAAATCCCATTACAGATGGTTGTGAGCCACCATGTGGTTGCTGGGAATTGAACTGAGGACCTTTGGAAGAGCAGTCAGTGCTCTTAACCACTGAGCCATCTCTCCAGCCCTGCCCCCACTTTTGATTTTTAAATATCAAGTTATATAATCCGCTTAAAAATAATATATGTCTTCTACTTGCTCAGTATTTCTTCAGGGAAAAATCCTTCATGTGAGGCACTACTACATCTTCTTGATATTTCACTACCATACTAAGAAATGAACTTTTGGAGTAATTAGTTTGTATCAAATCTGCTAACACTAATTCAATAGCACTGAACAAAAAGTAAATTTAAAAGTTCAAAAAGTGATGTTTGCTAGGTGCAATAGTGGTCATTGATTGGATCCCAAAGATTCATGTGAATGTCTACATAAAAACACATGCATGCACATACTCAGAAACACATACAAATACACAGAAAACACACATTCTATATGAAATATTCCATATGGAAATAACTGGAAAACTGGGAAAAGGAGTCTGTATTAAAGAACAGTATTTTATCAGTTTCTTGAGTATGATCATTGTGGCCTTTAAATGAAGATAATACTTTTTGGTCTTTTTAGAATCTTTAGAATGTAAGAGTAAAATGTCATAAAGTAACGACAAGGGAAATAATTCTCTGGTGGCTAAATATAAATTGTGCGTATGTGCGCACGCATGAGTGTGTGCATGTGCATAGATGAACTACACATGACACAACATGACAAGCAAGTGCATGCACTTAAGTGGATTTGTGAGCTATCCTGCTGGTCTTTCAGCTTTTCTCCAAGTTAGCCTTTTTTTTTTTTTTTTTTTTTTTTCAAAATAAAGTGGGGTGGAAACTTGCCGGGCCAGATGAGGAAGGCTGTAGAAGGCAAAACTGGGGGAATTTTCAAACTTTAACATCTGCAGAATGTCTGAGAGCATCCCAAGGGGTGCGCTACTGCAATGTGACTCGAGGCAAGTGCCAGCAATCAGACCGTCTTGTATGCTGGGGCACAGCTTACTTACACTGCTTTGAACCTTCAAGCCTTGGGTTATAACGGCAGGGCTACGTGTTTTAAATACACATACAGCATCCTTCCATCTCAAATACAGGCTTTACACACATAAAATCAAGGTCATGTTCCAGCGCCGTTCCCAAACCCCATCACTCAACCAGAGGCACGTTTATTGGCTATTCTGGCAAGATGGGTTTCTATCCAGAGCTCTTCAAAAGTGATTTCAATTCTCTCTCATTAATCTTGCCATGAAACCACAGTGCCAGGATGGAGAAGGAGGGATCAGCAGTGTGGCTTATTTTCTGTCAAATCTGACTTTGTGGGTTTTTTTTTTTTAATCTAATGCTTACTTGCTGCACAGCTTCACACAGACACAGGTTTGCCAGCCCACCTCCCTCCTCATCCTGTGCCTTGCCGGCTACCGATGCAGATTCTGACTCCCGAAGCTCTTGTTTGATGAGCTTCGGAAGGTTCCTGCCTCATTTTTGTCATGCCCCCCCCCCAGAGTAAGGCAGCAACTGCTATAAACTGATAAGGATGTGTTTTTGCTGCCCTATAGACAGTCATTTAGACTCTGAGATATGTGGCCACTGCCTTGAAATTCAAGCAATGGAAATGACATCATTATCAGCAGACTCTTTTATGATGAAAAATGACCCACATTAGGAAACAATCTGAACCCAAGGAAACTTTCGGTGATCAATCATCACAATTATAATTTGCTGGTCTTTTATGTAAATCCAACCACAGTGAAGCCTGGCTGAATGGGAGAGTTGGCAGAGAGAAATCCAGTGGAAAAAGAACATTAGTACAATGTAATTAAGCAAAAGGGAAAGCTTCGGATAATATATGCTTCTCAGGGGATCATTGCGTGCCTTGGGGACCCTGACAGATCTAAGCTGAAAGGGTTGCACCATCATCATTAACAACACTTGTTAAATTCCCAGGACACACAGGAATGGAGGAATGGGCAGGGCTTTGGGCCACAGTGAATCCATTGCAACAGGCCAAGACCCTTCCCGGGGTACTTGAGTCCTCAGCAGGCTGCCTGCTGGGTGGGTGGTAGGAAAGGGCACTGGATGCTGCAGAGAAGCCATCAGCCCCAATCATCAGAAGAAACTGTTAATAGTTTTTGGGGTGTCTGGTTAGTTCCTCTCACACTTAAGACATTTTTGTGTGTGTATGTGTGTGTGTCTAAGTTCTATGTAAGGTTGTGTTGCTTGCCGCAAGGTGATCCGGGTGGAAGATTAAAAAAATAAAAACAAAACTATGTACAAGGATGATCGTTTTCAGAGAGCAAATAATGTGGACACTTGGTGATGAGTCTGGTTGTTATTCCCAAGGACACACATCAAGGTACCCGGCCCTCTCCCTCTACATCAGTGGTTCTCATCCTCCCTAATGCTGGTAAAGTGTTAATACTGTTAAAGGGTCACCTCATGGCATGGTGACCCCAACCATAAAATTATTTTTATTGCTACTTTCTCACTGTAATTTTGCTACTGTTACAAATCATAATGTAAATTTATGTGTTTTCTGATGGTCTTAGGAGACTCCTAAAGGGGTTTTAACACAGAGGTTGAAAACTGCTACTTTACATGAAGTCTTTGGGGTTTATTCTATGCATTCTTCGTTCAGACCTGGAGGTAGGGAGTGTGTGAATGACTGAGTACAAGCAGATCCATGGGAGATGAGGTAGGACAAAGAAGTTATTAGTGTGGCTGCACTGATACCATAAATCTATATAGAAACCCTTATCTGGTCATCTCCAGTTGGCCCATACTCTTGGTCATGTGTAAAGGAAGAGAGTAATCTTAGGTTGGCCCAATTATCCTTTGCCAGAGATTCCAGGTGCTAGAGATGTTGGAATAGCAATATGGCTTTGAGCTCCTGAGTCCTCCAAGCATAATGCTCACATCTTGGCTTCTATCTGATAATACTAGGTCCTCTTCAGCACTAGCCCACAACCCTGGACAAACATCTCTCAACTTATCTTAAAGCTGACTCATGTTATGAGCGCCCCCTCCATCCTCCTACCTCTCTTTCTGTGCGCTATTTCTCTCCACGACTGCAGATGAACCATTTTATGTGGCGATTCCCTTGAGGCATGCCAACCTTCTATTGACAACACATGACCTTGAAAGGCAGCACGTGAAGCCTGCATGGATTGTGGCTGGGCATCTTATGCATATGGCAGCTGAAATGGGTTTCAAATGAGTAAAGGGAAGAACAACCAGAAGGCAAGGAAGGATGGAGCTCATATAGTCCATATGGACATTCAGGAAAGACGTGGGATTTGAAGGGAGACTTAACTCTATCTCAACGTAATTTTGACTAAGAGCCAGGCACTGTCCTCAGCCTCCATGCCAGTCAATCATTGAAACAACGCGTTTGGGCCGTGTGACAACTGCATTCCTTTTAGTTGAATTGGGGATGTTAAATGCCTCTTTAAAAATCACCTGGTTGATGGGAAGAGGTGGGATTCAACCTTGTTACTCCCATAAGTGACGTCTAACATGTGTGCTTCATCATGCTCCTCCAGAGAAGAGGAACGCTGTGGAAGGAAGTCTGTCAAGGAGGTTCCTGTTGTGGTTGCCTCAGCACTGCCTCAGGTTTAAGGTGCTGTAGTTGTCTCTAGTTCTCTAAAGTACCAGAGAAAGCCATAGTGGTAGCAGGAGACCTCGTGCCATCTAGAGACCTATCAGTTCTACAGATGCTCCGTTTTGATGGATTAACTCTAGAGCAGTTTGAGGATCTTATCCTTGGCATCAGCACAGTACTCCATCGGTCACCTTCAGACTTAGAGCGCCAGCGGCTTCTTAGTCCAAACAACTAAACATTTTAAACACTGCTGGCAAATGTTGGGCTGATTTATTCAGAGAGGTTAATGGGATCATACCTTGGGCTCTACAAACGTCATTGGGCGTGCTCCAGTTAACCTCAAGTGTAGTCCAGTGGCTGATTCCAGAGAGTTCCATCTGTTCGGTCTCCTCAGTGTTGATAACGGCTTGGTTTCCCTTGAAGGGGACACCCTGCCTTGTTTGGGGCTGAAGACAGACATTTTGGAACATGCCCTCAAGTGCAGAGCCTCTCCTGTTCCTCCAAATAGCTGATACCTTAATAAGTTGCTGTCTCTGGGCTGTAAAGTTAAGGAGCTGGGCTTTCTGGGGGGCTTTGTCTAGTGACTGTGGCTCATTCTTAATGTCCCCTTTTAGCTCCACAGCTTCAGGTCTATGGAAGGGCAATGAGGGCTATTTTGAAATAATCTGTTCAGAACTGTCTTTCCCTCATGACTTCTTTGGCGAGTGATCTGTATCTGGTTACGAAGCGTCATTGATCATCCTTCACTTTCTACTTGGAGGGAGGAATGAAATCAACATCACCGGCTCTTGCTTTTCCTGTATTCATGGGCATTGATCATTTGAGAAGCTCAAGGCTTTCTCACCAAGCAAGAAGAGGGGCATTGGGGCCCTCCTAAAAAAGGGACAAAAATAATTCATAATGGATGGGAGTGTAGAGTTTGAGAAAAGAACCAGTCTGCCTTTAGTAGTAAAATCCCCATTGTTTTATACTTTTTTGAGACTATCATTTTGTGCCCGAGGTCTGGGGGACATATTCCTAGTGTTATTATGGTTTTGATACTCATGCGATCACATGGAAAATTACCTTTTGCGCCAAGAATATTACCAAAAGCTGGAAGAGTGAAAATCTCGCTAAAGTTCTTGAACTTACTTTCTTTCCTTTGGGTTCTTTTGTGGAGGGTATACAGTCATAACTAGATTTTAAAATTACATATATCTCAATTCTCACTTAAATCTCTGCCTTCTTCGGGCCCATGAACTGGGTGTGTTTCTAACAAGAGACACACTGGATAGGTGAGTGCTGGGTAGTGGGTTAGTAAGGGTTGAGGGATTAATTACTAACTGGTGGAGAAAGGTGAACAGTATAGAACAACGATGGGGCAGAAGCCATGAGACCAAGAAATAAGATTGTCTTGAAACTTGCTGGGCCCTGGCTGTTTGTCTATAGAGCAGAAATCATAATACTGACTTTGAGAGGTCTGGAGAAGGCTTGAATAGTATAATGTGTGTAGATGAAGTGCTTTGGGAATGGTAAACCATTTTGCACATGTAAAGTGTGGTTCCTGGACTTGCATTGGATTGAATTTTTCTTGAAAACAAGACAGTCTAAGTTGGTGCTTTGTGAAACGGATATTCCTCATTGATTTTTTCCTAATGGGATTTAATCTGTACACTGTTGTGTCTGTCTATGTGTTCAAGAGATGAGTTGGTGGAAAAGACTGATCTCTGAAGTTGAGTAGGGCCCCCACCCTGAAATGTAGAAACTACTCAAGGCCTGAGCCCTCATCATGGTAACCTGGGAAACAGCTGTGTGTCTTGATAAGTAAGGTACTCTCACCTGATGGGTTGGTGGGTTGCACATCTGCCATCCAATTATTTTTCACCTCTCCCAATGCCTTTGAGCCACCTTCAGTTGTATACAAGGTCTGCAGAGGACTATGGTCATTATTGTGCTGAGTCTTCAAGTCTTTCAGAAAAAGAAGTGGTTTGACATTTAGGATTTTTTTTTTTTTTATAATTTCTACCACTTACTGTTTACTCTGTGTGTGTGTTATGAGGGGGTTGATCTAAGCATTGGATTATGTAACTGCCTTAATGTAGCAATATTTCCAGGTAGGAATTGTTAACACCCCTAGTTTATAGATAAGGGAATTAAACATGGGCAGCAATTGTTCTGGGTCAGGAAATGCAAGAGTGCAAGTTAGGGGTATGTGTGGGCATAACTGGCTCCAAAGGCTTCTCTTTGATCAGACTATTGCTCCATGTCTGGCTGGACTAGGGACATCAAGAAGCCAAAGATATTGAGTAAGATTAAACTTGACCTTGGTGGTATCTCCCCCTTGCTAGAGGCAAGAGAGGCACAGAACATGTAGCATCCATCTAGGTGGTGATAGACTGGCCCTACCTTTAACCCCTGAAGGAAAATGTCACGTGCTGAGTCAGCAGGGCCTAGATTGTCTATACATAGCACATGTGTGCTGGTCCCTCTGCTCCACACTGCTTTTAAGATGCAATTGGTCATTTAAGTCATTTGTTCTAAAGAGAAATGCCCCGTTTTTAATGTGTGTTGGTTGGTGCAGGGCTTGGAAGTTCTCCTTGGGTTCTCTTGAGTCTTACTTCCTACTGTGCATTCAGAACTTATAGCCATTGTTTTCAGAATGAAAAAGGGAAGAGAAGAAAGGAAGAGAGGGAAAAGAAGAAGGGAAAGAAAGGAAGGAAGAGAAAAGGAAAGGAAAGAAAAATGAAAAGAAAAGAAAAGAAAAGAAAAGAAAAGAGAAAAGAAAAAGAGGTTGGCTTAAGCCAGCCGAGGAGAAGGAAAGGGACAGGAACATGGGATTCAGGGTGGAGTCAAGGAGCATGAAACTGATGCCTCGGGCACCTCCTTATCCACCCCATGCCATCTCATAAATCTTTATATTTCATTTCACTAAATGTGTCAGAAATGCAACTGCACTTGCACATAATTGCTGCCATTGAAGGAATCCACCCTGGCATACCCATTTGAGCTAAAAAAAAATTAAAAAGAAAAAACATGAAACCTAAGAGCAAATCAGAGGCTGGAGACTCGGTGCCAAGCATAATCTCAAGCAACATTTAACTAGGTTCAATATTTATTTCCCTGCCTTGCCTCACTTTGAAATGATCTGGCCTCGGTTCAGACAGGACCAGCCCTGATTTTATGGTGCTCTTGGCTTACTTCCAGCAGTGTGAGGGCTCAGATGTCAGGGAGTTCCAGAAAAGTGAGCGCCTCATAGATTTCACAATGTAAGGCACCCTCTTTCTCACATTTTGCAACACGAAGGCCTTTTCATTGATGTTATGACTTTTGGAGAGTTGTCTGAGCATCCTGAAACAGTATCTCTCCTGCATGCTCCAACCTCTACTTCTTATCTCTAGGCATGGAGTAGATAAAATTAACTTGGTTAACAGTATGCATAAGTAAAAAAAAATCTCAAAAAAAATCTTCAAAGACCATTGACCAGTGTTCAAATAGATGACACGCCTCCGACCTTGTGGAAGTCAGACTTAGAAGTTTCAGGCTACATTAAATAGCAGATAACACTCAAGCAAGTTTGATGGATACAAGGAACACATCAAATAAAAAGCAGCCAATTCTCAAGCTTTTGTACCTCAAGTAATCAATAGAAAAGCCGAGCAATTTTAGTGTAAACCAGAGATAAATCTTAGAATGGCAGGACTGACTTCTAGCTCCCTGTTAAAGGAGGTATTAGGCTGACACCAAATGACCTCACACTCAGCCATGACATTTATTATAGCAGTATGACATGGTTAAGTGAAGTGATTGATACCCTCCTTTAAAATGAAGCCTTTCATATTTTTTTTTTTTTTAGTTTGGAAAAATACTCCAGGACCTTACTCTATAAAATAACATTTTTTCTTTATTTTACTGTCATCTGTATGAAGTGAGTTTTTATCTAACCTAACCACAGGAACTCGGGAGGCTGTGAGGCCTGTACTCATATCCTAAGAGCATCTTTTATGGAACATCAAGGAAATTTGTGAGCTTCTCCAGGTGTAGAATTGGGAGACTTGAGGGAGATAATGCATTAAAGCAGCTAGTAAAGTATGCAGGCATATATTCAAGAAATGCTGAGCATACTGTTGTTAAAATAATAATTATTAAAGTTATATTGATTCTTGATGTCATAATTTCATAAACCATTATGCTATCAGCAGATGTAAAAACAGTAACACCTATTATAGATATTTTTGTTGATAGCAACCAACTTCCAGGCAGCCTACATATTTAATGCTTTATTTTTTCTTTGGATTCTCACAGCCATCCCCAAAATATATGCATTTTAGAAAGGAGGAAACTGAAGGAATGGGACATTGTCAGGGTCCAAATATACTGGATCTGGCTGGCCTCCCTGGGCCATGTCATGCAGATGGTTGGGGTTTGGCCTGTTATATCTTTGGAGGACCAGCAAACACTTACAAACTTGGAGGAGGTTACTTTATCTCTTTGGACCTTGAGTTTTTCATCCATCAGGTGAGAAAGTAGAGTAGATTACATGAGGTATTTTTGGGCTCCAGGACTCTAACAGAGTCAGTTGTTGACAGAAACAAGCTTGGAAAATGTATAAACAGGTTTTTATGTGTTTGGCATGGAGCTTGTGTGCACAGATAGCACTCTCTGCTTGGTCACTTCTTCCACTCAGGCTGAAGGAAGGAATGGTGCTGCATTTCCCATAATCCCTTAGCTCTCTTTCTGTTGGTTAGCTCTTCCACAGAAGAAGCTGTCTGCTTCCCCAGACACGTCTGCACTCTATACGGTTGGTTTCACAGAAGTAATGAAATCTTGAGTTCTGGTAAATCTTCATGTCCTGCTTCCAAATTTGGTACTTCAGAGACACTTTACAATAGCTCCTTTTTTTTTTAAATCCTAAAATAAATTTTTCTTCCATTCTGGGAATAATATTATAATTAAAAGAATATATACTTGGGCCTCACACTTCAGGGTAGTCAAGATACCTATCTATGTACATAGATATATATTTGTTGTAGGGTTAGTATATATGTACATAGATATGTACATATCTATGTACATATATATATATATATTTGTTGTAGGGTTAGTATATATGAAATACTATATACTTTATATATGTGTGAAATATATACATTTTTAGTCAAGAAATGACTACTTTTGTTGTAGGATATGTATATATATATATGTATATATATGCATATATATATATATATATATATATCTTTCAATTCTGGCCATATATTAAGCAGTTTTCAGATATAGTATGTTTGGGTTGGTGGGCAAGACTGAGGTCCAGAGTCTGGAAAACGGTAGGGTCTAGAAGTGATAGTAGGGACTTTGAACTTTGCAGTTTTTGTGGCACCAAACTCAAGGACTTTTCTGACTACCAGCTGCTATGGCCTGGTGTCCTAATAGACTCTTTCCCTGGGCTTGTGCCCATTCCTACTCCTGAAGCCATTCCCTGCTAGGCCTAGCCCCACCCTGGTGCACTATCTCAGGAGTGTGAGGGGCACGTAGAAATGCCCATGCTAGTTGGATGATTTAAAAGCAGTTGGGACGTTGGCACACTTTGGGCCTTCTACTTTTTGGGAGGAGAGAGAATGGTGAAATTCAGGCTACAGTAAAACAAGAGAGGAAAAAGAAAAGAGCCCACCGGCCTTCCACCCCTAGGGCTAGCTCCTTCACGCTGTCAACTGGTAGACAGGACTTGTCAGGGGAGCCGCCTGCTCCATCCTGATAACTTTGGTACCCTGTGGATATTTGGAGGGAAGAGCAGGATTAGTTAAACCATGACTCCACTTTTAGGTATGATCATTAATTATATGGCAGAGGGGTTTTTGTTTGTTTATTTATTTCTTAAATTTGATTAATTTACATGCAAACACAGATCAAGTCAGGGCCTATCGGGTTCATGAAGCTTGCCGGCCACACCTAGGCCAACTGAAGGCATAGAAACAGGATCTCACAGGTGGACCAGGCCTCTCATGGCAGAGAGGAAGTGACTAGAAGCTGGAGGTGTGTTTTATAACGTGTTCCAACGACACGTACCCAAACGGAGTAAGCTCTCAGGCGGAGATCCATTAGCCTCGCCTTTGATGGTGTGTGCCTAAAAGTAGGGGGACCGTCCTTCACTGCTGGCTTTTTCCATGTGAGGATCATTAAACAAGATTTGCTGTCCTTTAAATATTATTTACTCAAATATGACCTGGCTTTTCAGGGAAAATGTACAAAGGGAAATAAAAATGTCTATTTTTTTCTTAAGAGCCCCTAAAAGCTTGCTGTTGGAGCTCTGTCAGGGATTTTTGCAAAGCTCTTTTGCAGGAGTTTGAAATATGCTCATAAAAATTAACTGCAGGCTTCTTATGCAAGTTAAAAACAGAATTCATGTGGTTCTTTTAAAATCTTATAGGTCTTTAAAAGAGGCGTAATGAAGATGCAGCCTCCTCACCGCTTTCCCTGTGGCTTCACAGCCTGCTTGTTTAAGGACCCATTAAGGCTTAGTAGCTCATCTTACCCTTCCCCCAGTCCCAGAAGCACAAAGTATTTCCGGTTTTCTTCAGAGTGATCAAGGAAAATGCCAGCTGTTCCTTTTTAGTTTTCCTTACCCCTGTTGAAATTGAATTAAAGTTCAGGAAAGGTATAAGATAGCTTCATGATACAGAGCCTAAAGCTCCTGCTCAGATCTCTAGGAAACTGATGCTTCAATAATATGTACATAGGAACACCTCCCATGCTCCTCTGGGGCCATGGTATGGAGTACCAGCTGATTCTGTTAGGCTTTGGAAGCTAGACCTGCTAGCTTCTTCTTTATTTCTTCTAGTTCTAGTCACAGTAGAAGATGGATTTCTAAAGTCATTGTGATCTGTTCGTCTGCTTCTCCACTGGAAGCTAAGACTATACCTACAGGGCCTGACTTGCTTTACTTATCCCTAAGCAAAGATGAAGCCACTGTTGGTCCCTGCCGAGGGCGGCTTTTATCAGTTCTCTTAGGGACCTCTCCTTGAGCCTTTGCATTATCTTGGAGTATGGCTGCAGTGGTCTGTTTGATAGGAGGAGAGGTTATAGCACAGACGACACAAAGACCTGCATTTACTCATGTATTCAAATGTAAAGTGTACATGTGATCCCGGCAAATCACTAGGGCGCCGATGAGGAGCCAACGTTACAGGCTCCACCCTCACAGATGAGAAGCCTGCGGGCACAGGAGAGCTCACCTGCAGTGCACGTGTGCAAGCCATTCCTTTGAGGGCATTGTGGGGAAGAACAGAGCCATCCATCCCAGAGTATAGAGCAGTTTGTGAAGAGTTTCCTGAGACTCATAGGTGTAGGTGAGGAACAAATACTTATGAGGGCCCTAGAAGAATAGTAACAGTGTATAATTTATTCATGAGATAAATGTTCTGGTGATTGTAACTTAATGCCAGAGGGTGTAGAGGACATAGCCTTTCAGGACCTAGGTAGCCCAAGCTCCTTCCGTTCTACCTGTTTCTGGACAGTGCCATTTTGTTCCCCGACACTGGGTGTGCTCTCTTCCGGGTTTTGTCTCCCTTAACGATCAAAGTCTAAAAGATCAGATTCCAGCTCTGTCAAGCTCAGATCCTCAGCCCACCCCCTTGTTATTTCTATATATAGCAATGACCCGGCCACCGCTACTTGGCTGGGTCACAGATGTCTAACACTATGAAGGTTCCCATCAGAGATGCCGCTCGGGAGAGTGACCTCCTTGTGACCTGTTCCTGGCACATTGGTTCCACTGTGTCACCATTACAGCCTCCGCGGACTAAGAATTAGCCAACGTCTGGTAGCAGAGAGGCCTTTCACAAAGTCAGAACAGAAACTCAAGCCATGCTGCCTTTGAAGCCGAGCACAGATTCTACAGTCAGAGAGACTGACAGCCGCATCCTTTGATGCCACGGCAGGTAGCACAAGCTTGTCATTTTCCTCAGTGGGAATCTTGGATTACTTCTTGTCCCAGTTCATTATTTCTGATTTCAATATGTGTGGGCATCTTGTTTCCTGGCTCTCAGGATGCTAGTAAAAAAACGAGCAAGGAAGGGGTAAGGACGGCTCCAAAGCTGGCCCGGAGAGACGTAGATGGTGTAGCAATAAGGAAAGAAGCAGAGATTTGGCCTGTGGGTCAGGAATAGGGACGGAAGATCTGAAGAAGTAGAAGGTCTCTGGCCGGGTGGGCCAGAGTGGAGAGTCCGGGCTATTCTGGGCTTCCTCCTCTGCCATCAGTCCTTCATTCCACTCCCTATCCCTAGCATTCTGGCCAATTAAATGTGTTAAAAACGTTTCCTAATTTTGAACTGACATGAAAATTATGGTAATTTGTGATAACAAGTTTCGTAAGTCACTTGATAAGCTATTATAAAAATTGTGGCTGAAGACAGAACCTGCAGGTTCCCTCTCGTATGGGAGTCGTAGGCTATAACGCATACATGCATCTGTGTAAACGGGTTAAGTGTGAGGAAAGTCCAAAAACCTAGAAAGGAGACTTGAGAGAGGGTGATGTGAACAGATGAGGAAGGATGGGGGAGGGCTAGGCAGAAGGAAGGAAAAGGGGGTCAGGGATCGCAGAGACCGGGGAACATGGGGGAAGGGGTCAAAACACCATGCTATTCATAAAGGTCAAAGTGGTATCTAGCATATTATATGCCATTTTTAAAAAATAACATAATATTAAAGAATATGGCTGAAACTGATGAGACAAGTCCTTGAAGCAGAGTTACATAGCCCAGTGGGAAAGCACCAGTGGAACATCTTCAACCTGTATCTTTGCTACTTCCGGCTTTTCCTCTGACCCTGGAAGTAATTCACACATCCATTCTTCCTACTATAAAGTAAGGTTGGGGATATGATAGGAATGTTGGAGTGATATGCTTGTGTAATAGAGAGGCTAAAATATATCAGATCTGTGTGTGGCGTGACTCATCTAGTATTCCGAATGTTGAAGAGTGAGGAACTCAGGTTCAAAGCTAGTGTAGGCTATGTGGTGAGTACGAGACCCAGTCATAAAAACAATAGGCTGGTCATGGTACAAGCCCTTCATTCTGGCAGAAGCATGGGCAGAGGCGGATCTCTGAGTTTGAGACCAGCCTGGTCTACAGAGTTCCAGGACAACCAAGGCTACACAGAGAAACCCTGTCTCAAAAAACAAGCAAACAACCAACCAAACCAAAAACACAGCAATAATCAATTTAAAACAACAATAACAATAACGAATAGCTACAAAAACAAAAAGAAACAATAAAATAAAAAAAAGTTCCCGAGAGCTCTCACATCATTTGGTACATGTTTACACGAGGCTTGGGAAAAGAATGCTCAGGCCACCAAATCAATCCCAGATGCTATCTTGGAGGTCATTTCAGATTCAAGGTGTTTTCAGGCTTCACTATAGAGCTGGGAGATGAGACATAGCAAGGTAAGTTGACACAGTTGACGGTCCTTGTCAGAGCAATGCTGGAGCCCTTTGATTCCGGGGATATTTCTTTTGGTCCATTAGTTTGTGACATTACCGTTAAATTCATATGCCATTTAAGGGAGTGGACCCACCCTTTGGTTTTTATGTATCTTCTAAATTGTATTTATGGCGTGTTGGAGCTTTTCTCTTGACGCTGCATTCAGGATTATTTTATGGCGAAGGAGATCTTTGAAGGTTCATAATGCAGTGGCCTCTAATAGCGGGTCCATCAGAAAGAAGCCTTTCACTTGGCACCAATTCTCAATGATCTCAGAGAGCTATTTAAAGCTTGGCGAAAGAGCCCAGAAAACTGCTGAAGTGCCACCCTAGAGCTGCCGGGCAGATGTAATTCGGATCCTAAGAGAACAATAGTTGCCACAGTCAAATCACTTGCCTTAGCTCTGTTTTCTTGCTGCTGTGATAAAATACGTTGACAAAAGCAGCTTAGTGGGAGAAGGGTATTTTGGTTTTGATTTTTTTTTTTTTTTTTTTTTTTTTTTTTTTTAGCTCACAATTCAAGGTTACAGTCCACCACTGTCGGGGAGGAGGGGAGGTCATGGTAACAGGAACTTGAAGCCACTTGTCATATCCACAGTCAAGAGCCAAGAGGGACAATAAATGCATGCAAGGTCACTACTCTGCTTGCTTTTTTTTTCATTCTTGTGCAATCCTGAGCCACAAGCCCAGGGAGTGGTGCTCCCCTCAGAAGGCAGATCCTGATCCATTAACAATCTTATGATAATTTCCCTATAGGCATGCTCCAGGCCAACTAGATCTTTTGTGGCTAGGATATTACCTTTAGACATTTTTATCTGATACTGTATGTGTGTGTGTGTCTGGCTTCCTGTGGTCTTGCTTATCACTAAGAGAATTAGGAATCTTGGCAAGTCTGTGCAAGAAGATCTATTGGTTCTCCATACCAACACTAGTCTCTCTTCTTCACATGCACCACACTCCAGAGGGATTGGTCTTAATTAGTTTTTTGTAGAGATTTGAAGGACTATACATGCTTATTTATTCTAGGTCCATCTGCAAATATTGAGTATCTATGAAGTTCTTTGCCCCATGCTAGATAAAATGGTCAGTAGATACAGATGGAGTAATTGATCCTCTCCCACAGAATGGAACTCAGTTGGGTAACTGAATGAAATATAGAATGACATAAAAATGATATTCATCCAAGAACCTATGACCAAGCCCAAAGGATGGAGCACGGAAGTTAGGGAAGGTCATGGGATTTTCTGTTAATAGGTCTGTGTTCATGCCTAGTTATTGCAATCCTTATTATCATAGTTAAATAGACTTGAAAGTTATGAAGATTAAGTAAAGACCTATATAAATGGTTTTAAATAAGACAGGGCATATAAGGAATACTCAGTAAAAAAAAAAACTTTGCTTTATTGTTATTCTAACAGACCTTCTTAAATACTACAAGAATTCAGAGGCGAGCCCAGTGGGTTAGGCATGAGAAGCCCTGTCCACCGTGGAGAGGCCATCCTTACAAAGGAGATGATGTGAGAAGGAGCATGCAAATCCGTCAGCTGGTGGCCCAGACAGAAATGACGGGAAGGTGAGGAGAAGCTCTTAAATTGCCAGTCTCTGCAAGCTTGTGTTTTTCCTCTGCAATTCCCAGGAGTGAGTGGAAACACAAGGCAGGCAGAAACAGCAGCAGTGAAACCCTCTAGCACTTCAGGCTCTGGACAGGCCCTGGATAGCAGGACCCTTATGATAACCCGTAAGTGTTACATCCTTGTTCAGGGAGGCGCAGAGCCATCCGCACTTCATTTTGGGTGGTACCCAGTGCTGTGGCTCCTAGCCCAGGATCAGGGGTTCTCGATGTTGTTCCCTGTGACCCTTGAAGGTGTTCTAGCTCTCTGGAACTCTTCAGGTGACCAGGGCCTGCAGTTTCTCTTCTCTGGAGCCTTACAGTTATTTATCATTTTAAATTATGGATTTTTGTGCTCTCTTGTCCCCCTCTCTCTTCCCACCATTCTGTACATTTCTCCAACTTGGCTATTACAGGGACTACTTACTTGCTGTGTCCTCCTCTAATGGAATGCTCATGACTTCTAGGGCCATGCAGGAGCCTGGGCTGCCCGGGAAGTAGGCAAATGCCCCTTATGCCCCTGGGACCATTATCCCTTTGTGATAATTTAAAGGAGAAATCTCCCCAATAGACTCCTCTATTTGAATACTCAGGCATGCATTGATGGTAGAGTTTGGGGGATGTTATAGAATCCTTAGGATATGCTAGAGGACGCATATGACCATGGATGTGCTTTGAAGGCTCAGAGCTCATTCTCACTTCCTATTTTCTCTTTCTGTCTCCTGGATGTTTACAAGAAATTATCAGCCATCTCTCTGCTCCTGCTACCGTGCCATCCACACCTTCCCTGCCCCGAGGCCTCCATCCCTCTGAAAACTTAAGCTAACATAAACCCATTCTTTCTTAAGTTGTGTTTAGCATTGGTATTTCATCACAGCAACAGGTACGTAGCTCTGAGCATCTAACTGCCTCTCTGCCTTCCCAGCTCTGCCTGCTGATGGCTCAGCTGTCACGGCCTTTGCAGTTCTGCAACCCTTCCCTCCCTCCACCGTTCTGATGTCTTTGCGCACCGTCATGGCTCCATGCTGATCTTCCTTCCTGTTACCAGCTCCTCCTGCACTGCTGAAAGTAGGTAAGAAGTGACCACTCAAGGAGAGCATGGGGCCCGTCAAAAAATTGCTCAGACTCACTTGGTGAATTGGCGGGAGCACTTCAGGGAAGCAGAACCAGCGAGGATCTTCTCGCTGAGTGGCTTGCTTTTATCTCCTGAAAGGGAGTATTGGGACCAACCACAGGCATTTCTTTGGACAACCCACTGTAGTTTGGTTCAGTTCTATCATTTGCAGTCCTGCTCCTGAGGACCAATCACACCAATCCCTTTGCTACATAATCATCAGAAAGAATCCTTAGTTGGCCAAAGAAGAACTGACTGCAGAGTCATCTAGAGTTTATTGAAGCTTAGGATGTCAAAGTCCGGCCAGGAATGTTTTATGCAGCCCCAATGAGCTATACCTTTGGCTTCAGGCAGTCAGTGGCAGTCTTCATGTATTTGTCTCTAGTATCTACAGAATATTTAAGGTAGCTGCATAACTGTCTCTGGTGTCTCTAGAATGTTTACGATAGTTGTATAGCTGTGTCTAGTATCTACAGAGTGCTTAAGATATTTGATGCTAAGATAGTCAGGGTACCCATTGGAATGACTGTCTTTTTGATCTAGGCATAAAGGAGAATATAACAGTTCCTAATTAGGGAGTCAAGTCCCTGTCTCTCAACATGTCTGCTCATTTATAGAAAAGTGACCACCAGAGGAGTACTTGCAATTATATTACATTACATTATATTATTACTATTGACTAATTATTAATTAGTTAAGTCTGTGTTACTCCTGATCTTAATAGATTTTAAGAGTGTTTAACACCTGTACTTTTCCTCTGAGAGAGTTTGGTTCCTCTTTTATGTTTCAAGTGGGATAAAGAAAGGGCCCCGAGGCAGTGTTAAGCAAGTACAAGAGAAACTTAAGCAGCAAGGAGAGAACCTTTTTCAGGGAAAGGTTTTTGAGGGTCTGTGAGGCATGGAAAATGATGGCGGTGGCACTGGATTTGGCCAGTGGCAAATCCTCCACCCACCTCTTCTCTCAGCTGGCCCTCTGAGGCACTGCTAGGCTTTCTTTCATCCACTGCCCAGCAGGATATCTGTGAAATGGGTTTCAAAGCCTTCATGTAATCACTTCTGCCTCATGTGAGCAAATGAGGGTCAAAAGAGGACCCTGGTCCACAGCAGGTGGCCTTGTGACCAAGGTCCAACATCTTTGTGCTACTGCCATCCCTGTTCCTGTGGAGTGTGAGGCTCCAGGCATCTTGACAGAGAAGAATCAAGACAACAGAAGAGAGATTGTGGTAGTCATGTGGCGCCTGGAACTTTATTGTGGATTTCTCCTCTTCATACAGAGGGTCCTGGTAAAGGCCTGGTCACTTACCCCGACTCAGCGTTAGGGTATTTTTGATGTCAGAAATCACCCCTTTCCATACCTTTCAAGGTGTTCATTCACAGGCTCGCTAGTGTGTTTTTAGTTTAGCTTCTATGGCAATTGTCGTTTTTTCCTGCTATTTCTTACTAATTACAGATGATGGTAAGTTTCCTCCACCCGCAGAAAACCCAAAAGGCATTAGCTGTCCCCATTACCATCCATAGGCTTATGCAGCTGAATGGGAAAACGGCTGCTTCAGCCAAATTGCTATTTTGAAAGAATGATTATGTATCCCTCAGGGACTTTTAAAGCGTGTTTCTTGATAGCCTTACTGAGAAGAGAAAGGATAGTACATTTCCCATCTAAATAGGTATGAAAAGCTCCTTGCAAATATATCTCTGAGGCTCATAGCTAGGAGGAGTTGCTACCTGGGCTTTGAAAACTAGCTAGCCCTGACAGTGGATTGAGGAAGTATGTCACTTTCTAATATCCACTCTCAAGAGCCCTTTGGGTTTTGTTTTATAAAGGACTTAAGGAAGATTTTGGTATTTCTATTGTGGATTTATAAGTCATGGAGAAGTAGACTACAATTTCTGTCCATCACAATCCAACTATGTATTAGTTATCAGAGAGAACAAGCTATTTGATATAACAGTATTGTTTTATTGTCCCCCTTCCCTTTCCTTGAGGTTTATTCCGTGCAAACAGAAAATGGGATGACACTTACCTATTGACCTCTTTAGGGCAAGGCCGCGCTGTCCAAAAGTGTCGCTAAGCATTTGTAGCAGAAGTGATAGAGAATCTTTGAAACAGAGTGATGTAGGGGATTGTTCTGATTATAAGTTGGTTTGCAAATTGATGTTATTTAGTTTCTCTGTTCTATTTTAAAAGCCATTGTTTCCTTTGCAGCATTACCTTCGGGAAAGAAAAAGAAAGAACATTTTCTACCAAATAAGATGTGCAATCTAACGGTGATTGGAACTACTATTTTAAATGAGGACATGGTGCTCTTGATTTTTCCCCTGGGGAGAGGGTGAGGAAATGAATGGTCCCCAAACTCCACATCTATTAGAGAAGCATGAAGGAGTCCTCATTATTACTAAGGATTAGTGTTCGCACCTAAGATGATTCCTAGGACTCAGTGGCACTACGGCTATGAAAGAGGTGGCTCCTTTGCCACAGAAATGAATGTGTTAGCATGTTTACCTCATGGAGGAGGTGGAGGCAGAGGGGCACTGGGACTCTGCTTGCAGCAAAAGTGAGAGAGAGTCTTCGAAGCAGAGGCAGTAAGACAAAGGATAGCATGGTCCTAGCTCACTAGTGTTCCCTAAAGTAGACAAGATGGGTTCTCTTTCTCATGTGGCACAGAGCAGTTACTCCAAGCATCTTTGCTTGAAGTGAGTTTGTCTGCACAGTGGTGGACAATACAATTCTAATCTAGGGCCATTAGAGGTTTTAAAAAAAACCCACAGAAAATGTCTAATTCAACTACTTAAAAAACAAACAGAAAAACAAGTTAAGCTTTGACTCTGTCCCTTCCCCCACCCCTTTCCTTTTTACATTTCCAATCTTTAGTTCCTGAAAACAAAAACAAAAACTAAAACCAAAAACAAACAATTTACTAGTACTTTGGGCTTCTCTGTAGATATTGACACTTACATCTAGGTCCATGCCTATACTAAGATCTGATTAATCCATTTTTTAAAAATTTTGCTTCAAGGAAATTCTGGAAAGAATGTCTTCTTTAAAGAATATACCATGGTGAGTTCCCCTAATTTTGAGATCCTGGTATTGAATATCTACAATCTCCAGAAGCATTTCCTCACTCTTCTGTTTATTTATTTATTGCTTACCCCTCCTACCAAACTAACTAGTTTTTTACTGGTTTTTGTTTTCTGCCTTGTATTGTATAAGCCTTATTTATGCCATTACTTCTCCAGCCTCTGCCAGTCATTTTTGTACTCAATCAAAAATATCAATACCTAAGATTAGGTCCTGCATTGTAGGTTGATGTATATATAGCAAATGAAACCTCCTGTCATAATTACAAAAGATAATTGTGTATCATAATTAGAGAAATAAAGTTGATCCCCTACAAAATGCAGGTGATTAAATGCTCAGCATCTATGAACTGGGGCAATCTTTGGAGGGAAAATAGTATCTACTAGTGCTAGAAAATACATTTTGACTCTTATTTATTTCAGTGACATAAATATGCAAAGATGCAGTCAACTGATAATTTTAATGTAGACTCAACAATTCCATTGTTGGGAATTTACTTTGATATAAAAATGTAATTTCTATGCAAGTACAAGTGCTTTCCATACTAAGGATTGTTTGATTAGAGTTTTAAAAAGCACTTCGAATAGCATTTATAATATGATTCTGTGAAAGTAAACTATAAAATATCCACACACTGTAGTGTTATATTCAAGTTAAAGTAAATAGACCCACTTAGGCTGATATGGAAACGTGTAGATTGCTTGAAATAGAAAGTGTAAGTGTGAAAATGAAAATGTAACTCACAGTTGTGAGATATGGCAGAAGCCATACTAAGGGAGACATTCATAGCACTGATTATGTTCTTTAGAAGAAATGATCTGAGCCAAACCCCTAAGCCCCCACCTGAGTAAAAAAGAAAGACAGGAGCAAACTGACTTGAAAGCCAAGAGAGGAAAGGAATAATGGAGATCAAGAAAACTGAAAGTGGTAAAAATCAGGAAAAAATCACAAAGAACATAATCTGAAGTTCATAAGCACCCATGAGCTTTTTAGTCAGGCTATAAAGATAACAGAGAACATGAAAAAATAAAGTCTAATATCAGAAGTAGATTTTCTTTTCCTTTTCCCATGTGTATGCTTGTGTGTGTGTGTGTGTGTGTAGATTTTCTTTTCCTTTTCCCATGTGTGTGCTTGTGTGTGTGTGCGTGTGTGTGTGTGTGTGCTACAATCAGGATGTATGTGTGTGGGCTCATGTATGTCTGAGTTAACACCCGGGGTTGTAATTGGGAATGCTCCTCCTTTGCTTTTCTATCTTATCCACTGAGGCAGGGTCTGCTATCCACAGCTTACTCATATGGCAAGGCTTCCCGGCCCGCTTGCCTTCAGGATCTCTTGTCTCTGCCTTCCAAGCTTGGAATTAGTTAGAGACTGTCCAGGACATGCCATCCAACAGTAATGTGGGTTCTGAGGCACAAACTCTGATCTGCACACTTGCATGGTGAGTGCCTTAATCCCCTAGCAGTCCTCACAGCCCAAGCAGGTAAAAGTGGTTCCCTCTAATTCCTCCTCCTCTTATTCTTCCTTCTCCTCCTTCATCCTCCTCCTCCTCTTCTTTATCTTCTTCTTTTCTCCCCACAAATGGTAGAGAAATTACTGCATATCAACATAGAAAGTAATGATTGTAGACACAGACCTTTAACATATCATAAAAGTCAACTTAAAATGAATGATAGCATGTGAAATTATATAAATGAAAGATAATATAGAAGAAAATCTGAGCAATCTTGGGTGAAGCAAGAACTTTTTAGTTGCAACATTAATGACATACAATGATAAAAAAGAATAATTAATAAACCAAACTTCATTGAAAATAAACCAAAGTGCATGAAGGACACTGCTTAAAAACCAAGAAGACAATTCACAGAGGTGAAGAAAACATTTGCAAATGATGATAATTGATAAAAGACCTACTAAGTAAATTTGGAAATGCCCTTAAAATTCACATTTAAGAAACTGATCATTAAAAAGATATACCAGAGTCCATTAGAAATTTTGCCAAAGAAGATATACATATGCAAAATAAGCATATGAAAAAATGTTCCACATTTTCATCAAGAAAATATATAATGAGTGACAGTTAGATTCTACCCTTATTGGTTGACAAACTATAGAAGAGTTATGGTGTCATATGCGGATGAGGGCATGGGCCAATAGACATTCATTGTGGATAGGACAAAAATATGATTTGTTTTTTAATATATTTCAACAATCTTATTCCAAAAATAAACACACTCTTCTCATATGACCCTCTAATTATGGCCCTGGTATTTACCTGATAGAATTGAAAACTTAAATCTGTGGAATGATCTGCACACGGTTGCTTGTAGAAATTCTATTCATGGTTACTAAATTTGAGAGTACCCGAGATATCCTTCAGCAGGTTAATGGATACATAGGTTGTGTTGATTCCAGACAATTGCATGTTACATGGTGTTAAATGAGCTGTCAAGTCATGAAAAGACATGAAGAGCCTTAAATGCTTATTGCTGAGAGAAAGCGTTTTGAAGCGATGATGCACTGTCTAACTCCAACTGCTTGACATTGAGGAAAGGTAAAAGCCAAGACTATAAAAAGACCAGTGGTGGCAAGGACTGGGGGCGAGTGGTGGTGGAGGTGGATGGATGAGTATTTGGAGTACAGAATGTTTTTCAGGTAGTTAAAACAATTCTGTATTATACAATAGTAGTGGTTATACACTATTGTCTATCTGCTCAAACCTTCAGAATGTATTGCCAGAATGAAACCTAAAGCAAATTGGGTAACCTTGTGTTAAGGGTATGTTATTCTTTGTTGCACAAATGTATTCTGGCAGGGGATGCAGATGATGTCTAATGATGTCAGAGGCTACACATATATGCTAATACACCTGTGTGGAGACCTCTGTACCCTTGGGTCAGTTTCCTTGTGAACCTAAAGCTGCTCAAAGAAGTGAAGCCCATGTAAAAAGCGTCTGTGCGAAGCAAGTTATTTCATGTCTCTTAAAGTGGACTCGAATTACATTATAATCCAGACTACCAAGTAAACATGTAAGTGCATAATGATACAACCAATGGCTGGACAAATGGACAATTGACTTAAAAATAACTATTTTCCCCTTCAGAAGAATTCAATGGCTTGGCATAGTTACTGACTCTCTGAGACACTGAGCTCAGTTTGTAACATTCTGAGAGCTGAACTTCATCACCAGTTTATAAAGAGCAGGCAGGAAAAATACTAACTTTAAAGTGGAGAGGCCTGACCAATGTTACCCATGGCTGGCAAAAATTTGCATCACCCACGAAAAGCCGGATGGATAACATGCATTTTTGATGAGAAGACTATACCAGTGACTTTTATTTCTTAAAATCATAAAATACGAACTAGATATTAGACAAACCTAAGCAGAGGGGCAGCAGACCAAGTGTGTGACCAAAATTCTTCAAAATTGTGTAGACAAAGAAAGAACAGCATCAAGAAACAGAGCAGATGAGACTAAAGAGATATGATAGTTAAATTCACTTGGGGATTTTGGAACCAAAAAGAGGACATTATTGAATAAAATTAATGGTTTGATGGCTGTGGTTCTGTGAACAGTATTGTACCAAAATTAATTTCTGAATGTTGACAAATGTGCAGGGACTATGTAAAGCAGTAGCCGTCTGGAGAAAAGATATGTCAGTGTTTCCTGTAAGTTGTTTCATAAATCTGAACTTATTAACATTTTATCCCGATAAGGCAAAAGAAAAAAATATGATAATATGCACATATGTAGAAATTTCTGGAAAGTTGGAGGAGAAATTGTTCAAACTTTTTTTACCTCTGAAAAGTGTGATTGAGTGGTGGAATAGAAAAATAATGGTAGAAGGGTACTGAAATTGGGAATTTCTTTTTATTTTATGCCTTCCTCACGTATTTGATTTTTAAAAAGTATGTTCATCATTTTCATTTTTATTTGCATGTGTTTGATATCCCTCAGTCTCCTGTGATTGTCAAACCACTGTCACATCTTATACATTCTCAACTCACTGTCCCAAAGGACAAAGTACTTCCTGTCATCATTGTGCATAAGAATAACTAAGGACATTTAACACACCAGGTGAATCCAATAGTCCCCCCTTCCAAACAATATATCTCTGATTCTATGTTGTATTCTAATGCTGTGCTACCTCAGATATACATATCATATTCTTAGGTTTGGGGTGAGATCCCTCAAATTTTACATTCACTAAAATTTAGCCATGTTTTTTGCTAGAGACATGTCTTAGTCAAACCACATGTGCTCTGTTCCTAGTCTCCTTTTTGAAAAAAAAAATCAATTTTGTACTAAGGTTGACTCATTCAGAGTAGTATGGTCATAGTGGAGATGATTTGGTTGACACCAGCATCATTTGATTTTATGAATTGGCTTGGGAGGTGCCTTCTTTGGAAGAACTGCTTCCAATTGTGAAGGCAAAGAAGATAACGGGATTAGTTGGAGCATGTTAAACTTTTAGCTACCTAGAAAATGTAATGTTAATGAAAACTGAAGTCACGTGATATGATTTTGTCAGAAATAGCGATCAAAGCCAATCTCTTTCTTAAAATGTAGCAGATTGTAATGTATGCTAGAGTCAAAGATTTTTCAAGTATGTTTACATTAAAAAACAAACAATACACATACTTTGTCTAGTGCCTGGGCTTAAGTCTCCGATTTTATTATTATGCTGTTTTTTTTTTCATTTTTGTTTTGTTTTTTTCTATTTTGGGCATCCAAGTCATAAATGTCAATTGTGTTTCATATACACTCTACCAATAATCTACATATTCTTAACTGCTCACAGCCTACAACTTAGAACTAATATTGTGCTGCTTCATGTAAATTGTACAGAGGAATACTGGATGTATCAATTCTGTCTTCTCATCCTTGATAAATCAGTTGTCACACATATTAATGGGCATTATAAGTCCCATGAGATAGTATATCATTTTGTGAACTCATAAATTTTTAAAATGGAGGAAGAGATTTTTGTATTTAACTCAGTCTTTAATTTTTAAAACAGATTTGTTTTTCTTCATGTGTATGTGTATATGTGTAAGTGTATGACACCCACATGTGGGTAGCAAAGGAGGACCAGAAGGTGTCAGATCTTGTGCAGCTGGAGTTACAGGTGGGTGAGAGCCACTCACCATGGGAGCTGGTCTTCTGCCACCTACCTGGGTGCTTGTTCTCTGGAAGAACAGCAAATGTTCTCAATATTTACCACTTTTGATGTTTTATATTCCTTTATGTAAACTCATTCCTATTTGGTGCTCTTTTTTTCTTGTAGCTACAGAATTCCTTTAGCTCTTACTATGATTCAGATCAGAGGGAATTGTATTCTTTTACACCACAATGTCTTTATTTCCTTCAACTCTTCTTATATTTCAGATTTGTGAGAATTGCTTTCTTTTACATCACAATGTCTTTTTCTTCTTCCTCCTTGAAAGCTTCACTGGATATTGAATATAAAGTTTATACTTTCAGTTTGTTTTGTTTCCTCGTTCTACTCTCTTGGGAATTTTGAATGTGAAATTGTTTGAATGAGAATTATTGTTCTCTGGTGTATAAGTTGCTTGATTCCTTTTATAACCTGTTTTTCTCTTAGCAATTTAACTGTGTGAATACTATGCTTAGTTTTCCTGTTGTGATTCAGTAAGCCTTTGTGGAAATTTAAGTCTTTTGCCAAATGGAATTTTGAGCAATTCTACCTTTAAGTATAGTTCTGCTCTGTTGCTGGAGAGATGGCTCAGTG
This sequence comes from Apodemus agrarius, assembly GCA_964023405.1. NCBI lineage: Eukaryota > Metazoa > Chordata > Mammalia > Rodentia > Muridae > Apodemus > Apodemus agrarius. Next base: position 55,218,416 of record OZ030020.1, on the reverse strand, counting down.
GTTAAGAGCACCGACTGCTCTTCTAGAGGTCCTGAGTTCAATTCCCAGCAACCACATGGTGACTCACAACCATCTGTAATGGGATCTGATGCCCTCTGCTGTTATGTCTGAAGACAGCCACAGTGCACTTGTATACATAAATATATCTTTAAAAAATATTATTCCTGCTTACTCTCCTTTTCCTTTGTGAGGCTTCAAAAACATATGTTATTCCATATGGCAAGGGATTCATGAAAAATTTTCATTTCCCCTGAGCTCATCTTTTTCTCCCCCCCCACCATCTTTTAGATTGAGTAATTTATTTGCCTTCACCTGTGCTAACCTTTCTATATTTCTTATCCTAAGTACTAAACTTTTAATTTTAGGTGTTCTATCATTCATCTATACATTCTATTTATTGCTTTATATGGTTTCTATTTACCAGTAGAAATTAACAGTAGAAATTTGTTGCCTTTAAATCAATTGAAAGAAAATTCTCCCTCATCCTTTTACTTTAAGGGTATGGCCTTGGTAGGTCAACCATATTCCAGAGATACCCACACAGCCAAGAGGAGATGGGCAGCACACATTGTACTTGGTGGGCTTAAAAGAAAGGAGGGCTCAAGGTTGGGTTGGTAGGGAAGGGGGATGCTTCTGGGATAAGTTGGGAAAATGAGTAAATACAATCAAAATTATTGTATTCTCAAGTAATAATAAGAAAAGTCTCCCTCATTTCATTAAGGAGAGCATGTTCCTATAAGAAATTTCAGACTATATTCTGCACATCTAAACATTGTATTTTATTGTTTATTAATTTTTATGTTAATGTGTGTGGGGTGTGTGACATACATGTTCAGATGCATGTAAGACCAGATGAGGACTTTCTCTCTCTCTCTCTCTCTCTCTCTCTCTCTCTCTCTCTCTCTCTCTCTCTCTCTCTCTCTGAATTTTACTTTTGAGACAGAATCTCTCACTGAAGCTGGAGTTAGGCTTGCAGCTAGCAGGGAAGCCACAGTGCTGCCGCTGCCTCCCACACTCCACACAGTGCAGGAGGTTTTGGTATACCTGGCCCCACTTGGCTTTCCTTTTTTAAAGCTGATTGTAGGGATTTGAACTCAGGTCTTCAGGCCTCTGCAACAAGAATTCTTACTTGCTCAACCCTCCCATCAGCTTGCCGTGAACATTTTAAATGATTTTTATAAATATTCTAGTGGTGTCCTACTTTTCTAAGGAGTGCTGATGCCATCTTTCAACAGGGAATTCCATCAGTGAGGTAAACTGCAAACTTTCTCTTGTGTGGGATTTAATTCTTCATTTAATTATATTGCCACTTGTTTGTATCTTTACTGAAGCTCTTTGAGTCTTCCAGGTACATTTGTGACTTGAGAGCCATCTAGATTCTTGGGATAAATGCTTATGCAAACCTTTAGGCTCTTTTCCCTGGCTTACTTCTGATTGCACTATCTGATGATCACTTTATTGTAACTGTGACTTTCTCAAATTCTGTTCATTAGTCATGAATAACTTGGCTTTTCTGGTCATTACCTACATGGCATTGACTTTGACCTGCCTGCAGGCAGAGACACACAAAAATGTTAACTCACCCTGAACCAACCCTATCAAATCTCAACTCCTTTCCAAGATTTTACTGCTTGAGTCCATTTTCTAGTACCTTTCGCTTTTTGATTCTTGTTTGTACAAATCACTGTACTAAACAATTGAGTTTTGTCTCTACAAAGCATTGCCCATACTTTATTAGTTGACATGTTGAAGGCTAGAATATGGAATGCTCTTATTGGTTATTTTGTAAGTACAAGAGCAGTTTAAAAGCAGATACTAATTCAGCTAAAACTCTCCAATCTATAATAATGACATGCCGTCAGGATGCATCAGAGTGATAGTGGTATAAAGCTTGTGGAAGTAACCAACCAATATCTAATTGGATTTAAGGCCCACTCCATAGAGAGAATCTATCTCCAACTCTGCTTGTGTGGCCAAAAACCCGAGATAGGCCAAAGACCTAGGAGAAAATCAAATACTATTGTTCAGCTAAAGGAACATAGCCATAAATTATTCCTAAAGACATCCTTCTATACTCAAGAATCAGTGTCTTGCTCAACTATCATCAGAGAAGCTTCCTCCTATAGTACTTGGGAAGAAATACAGAGACCTCCAGCCAGACAATGTGCTGAGAGTGGGAGACCTTGGAACACTCAGTTTTAAATGGGATGTGGTCCTTAAATCCCTCTCTTCAGGTTCCCTGGGGAAGAGGAGGCGAGCAGAATATAGGAGTCAGAGGGATGGAAGACACTAAGACAACAAGGCATGGAAACACAGCAGAACCAAGGCACACCCAGAGGCTGGTGGCGCTCACAGGGCCTGTACAGGTCTACACCATAGGGCCCCAGCATTGAGAAAGAAAGCAGACACATCCACCCATCCCTAATGTGGAAGCTGTCTCCAACTGATAGCGACATGCAAAGGGAAAATTAGTTTTCTCCAATGGAATCTCATTGGGGAATAAAAACCACTCTTAAGGGCAGGCAATATGCTCAGCACTATATGGGAACACAAAACAAGGTCAACAGTATTGCTGGACATTCTTTGTTTCATAATGCCTCGTCAGAGCAATTCCCCCCCCCCTTACAAGTCTGTTATGTATATATTATGGCTTCCAGTTTTGTGTTTTTATGGGATTCCTGTGTATATAAATATGCATGTCTCGGTGTCCACATGTGTTTCTTATGTTTTTCCTATGGGCTTTTTCTTCTGTTTGTTTTGTCCTACTCTGGTTTGTTTGGCTTTTCTTTTTATTTTATTATTCTTTAGATGCTCGTTTCATCTCTAATGGAGACAGAAAGGGTGTGGGTTTGTATAGGAGGGGAAACGGGGAGGATCTCAGAGGAGCTGAGGGAGGGAAAACCATAATCAGAATATACGATTAAAATTCATGTTCAATAAAATAAAAATAGTGAAAAATTAAATGGGAGAAGGGCAAACTGGCATTTTCTGTGGGAGTTCAGTAACCTAGGGCGTAGAGTGTAGGCTTTATGGCTTTTATTTGTAAATACCTCCATAAAATCATATAAACAGGTTAGGTGTATAAGCATAAGATATAGACAATGCCATTAGCAATAGTTTAGGAGCTGGAACTTTGTGGTGTAACATTTCTGGAGGGGAACAGATTTTTCCGAGGGCCCTTGAAGAAGTTACTGAGCCAGGAAGTGATCGCTTAGGCTTTAAGTGGGCCTTCCAGGAACTTACAACTTCCATAGTTCACTTTGGATAAAGATTCATATTCTGGGCTATAAAGCTTGGAGAAAGCAAAATGAAAGACATGAATTTAGCAATGGTACTGGAAATGGTAATCAGTGGAGATATGCTACTGGCAAAAGATATACTTATGAAATGAATATAAGATCCACTGGTTTATACCTCTCTATGAAGAGAAACTATAAAAGAACAAATAATTCTATGTAATTAAGATTCTGCATGCATGCCCTCATACTCAGATACCAAGGGAGAGACTACTTCCGAGAAGTAGAAGATTAATTTCTTGATATTTTCTGATGTAGAAGCTTTCAACTCCATTTTTTTGTCACCTGCCTTTAGGGATGATTACCCCACGGTGGGCAGGAATCTAGGAGGCTAGAAAGGAAAACCGTAGCCAGGCCAGTCAGTTCTAGATCCTGGTCAACAGCGTAAGCACAGTTCATTAACCACAAAACATAGTTACTTGTGATGTGTAAAACTAAATTATTGCAGATTGAATGCCCTCTTATAGCCAGTGAGCTAGGAGAAGGAAAATTGATCTGAGCACATTCTTTAACTGGACCAGCTGGTTTACTGTGTTTGGCATCTCTGATGGCAGGGATGTGGCAACCTGTGCAAAGGTCTTTGACAGGCTCCAGGAAGGCTCCGGGCCGTGCTCCTTCAGGCTCTCTGGCCAAGCCAACATGGAGGGTCTGGAGTTTTATTGGCAACCAGGGACTTTCTGAGGGTCAAAGAATCTTTTGCAACTGCTCATAATGGAGTCTTTCCTTGACAGGCCTCCATATTTTTATACAATTTGATGTTTTAGTTGGCCCAGAGTCACTTTGGCTAAAGTTTCTGCCTTTTCTTTAGGTTGTTTTCTGGAGAACAAAGCCAGTTTTTCAGCTCCCTTTATAGAAGCTGTTCCATCAGCTGCTGGCTGTACTGAGCCATCTCTCTCCCCCCCCCCCCCCGTTCGAGCCTCTGTAGCTTTCCCAGAATTCTTTTTGTAGGAGGCAATGGTTAGAATGCTAAAGGATGTGATGTCCTTTCTACTTGTGTGAGGTTGTATATCTGATACAGTTGGTGAGTTGTTTCCTACTTTAAAAGAAATTTGTAGGAATATCCTAGGATGGTACTTCCTAAATGACCTACCTCCCATCTTTAAATAAATTGTATTTTTGGCTAACATGTAAAGGAATGTATTTCACTGTGACATATTCATGTACTTTTATATTCATACTTTGTTATTGTTTCCCATAATACATATATTAAGTCTATAATCTGCATTTGAGAGAGAATACAATATACCTAAGTCTGGGTTGTTTTGCTTAACGTAATGATCCACTGTTTCATTAATTTCCCTAGGAGTACCACAATTTCATTGTTAACAGCAGACTGAAATTCCACCATGTGTGTGTATCTTATTTTCTATGTCCATTCATCTGTTGATAGACATCTAGGTTGTTTCTGTTTCTTGACTATTGTGAATGGTGCAGCATCAACCATGTGTATAGCAGTATGCTAACTTAAGGTCCTCTAGCATGTACACAGGGGTATTATATTGGCTTATATGCTAGTCATGGTTTTAGTATCTGGGAGAGCTTCCACACAGATTCCATAGTGGCTGAGTAGCTGACGGTTCCATCAGCAGTGAGTGAGGGCTGCTCTTTCCCCACATATTCATCAGTATTTATTGTCATCTGTTTTCTTGGCAAAAGCCATCCTGATTGGGATAAGATAGAATCACAAGGCAGTTTTAATTTCCATTCCTGATAGCTCAGTTAAATGGGTTTTCATAGAATATCGTATTCAATTTAGAATGTCCTCTTAAATTCACTATTATCCCATTTACTGATTTTAGGTTTTTTTTGTTTTTTATTTTTATTTTTTTATTTTTTTTGCTTTTAACTTTTGTACTCTGTAGATAACCTAAATGATAACTTCATATTTTATATGTAATTGGTGAAGATCCCCCTCCCCATTTTATGGGCCTTAACTGTATTTCCTTTTCTGAACATAGTCTTTTAATTTTAAGCATTCCTGTCTGTCAGTTCCCGGGGTTATTTCCTGTGCCACTGGAGTCCTTTGCAGAAAGCTTTTGCCTAAACTTGTATCTTGGTTTTACTTCACACTGTTAGCATTGCAAGTCTTACATTAAAATCTTTGGTTAAACATTTATTTTTAAGTTTGAATTTTTAAATGGACATGTTTGTGCAGGATGAGAGAAACAACTCTAATTTCCTGTTCTCCATGGAATCCCAGTTTTCCTAGCATCAAAGATGCTGTCTCTCTCTTTTTTAATGTATATTTTGACTAATTTTCTAAAAGACAAGGTAGGTGCAGATATGTTTGTTTCTGGGTCTTCTAGTTCTTCAGTATACATTTTGTTTTTGTACTACCAATGTGTTCTTTTTTGTCACTATGGCTCCATAGTGTAGTTTGAGGTAAGGTATTGTGATTCCTCCAGAATTATTTCTCATTAGGGTTTGTTTGGCTCTTTGGGGTCTTTCATACAAATTTTAAGGAGATTTTTTTTCTAATTTTGTGAACCTTGTTGGAGTTTTTATGGGAATTAGGTTCTATAATTAGATTCTTATTAATAACGTGATTAGTTTTGAATTAGCTCTGCTTAACCATGAGGACATCTTTCCATATTTTAGTGTCTTTTTCAATTTCTTTCTCAGGTTTTAAAGTTTTTATTCTAGAGATCTTTCACTTTGGTTAGTTTTATTCCTAGGCATTTCCAGGAAGCTATTGTGAATATGATTATTTTCCGCATTTTTTTCTTGTCAAGTTCATTGTTGGCATATAGGAAACCTACTAACATTTATATATTTATTATATATTCTGCTACCTTGTTGCAAGTGGATGGTCATGTCATCTGCAAATTAGGCTATTTTGGCTTCTTCATTTTCCATTTGTATCCATCTCTGGAATAAAGCTAAACTAACCATCGTTTACAGTCCTGAATCTTCTTGAATTCAGTTTTCAAATATCTCATTGAGCAATTACATCTATGTCCAACAGGGAAATTGGTCTATGGTTGTCCTCCCTTTTTATTGTAGATATTGTATCCTTATTTGGTTTTGATGTCAGAATGAACTGGATAGCATTCTTTCTATTTTATTGAAGAGTAGTTTAAAGAATATTGCTATTATTAGATGATTTAGAAATTAGAATGAATTTATTTATTTTTGTTGGGAGACATTTTATTACCACTTTAATATCTTCATTTGGTATGGATAAGTTACAGTGTTGACATCCTCTTAGTTAACTTTGATACATTTTATGTATGTTGGAATTTATCCATTTCTTCCAGAGATTCCAGCTTTTTCAAATATAGATTTTTCAAAATATCCCCTAATGATCTTCTGAATTTCAGTGGACTTTTGTAACATCTTCTTTTCATTGATGATTTATTAATTTGGTTCTTCTTTAGTATAGTCAGAGTAGGTTATAAGACTATGACAATCATGTTCATTTTTCCAAAGAACCAACTTTTTGGTTCTGTATACTGTTCTCTTAGTCTCTATATCTTTACCTTCTGTCCTGATATTTATTATTTCTTGCCATCTATTGCATTTGGTTTGTTCTTGTTTTTATTAGAACAAAAGGTATATCATTAAGTTATTTATTTGAGACCTTCAGGTATATCCTTATGTTGTTTATTTGAGACATCCATGTGTACATTCATTAGTACATGTATTAGTCTCTAAGTATTTGTGTGTGTGTCTCCTTTTTTTTCTATTGACTTCTAGTTTTATTTCACTATGATTTGAGAAGATATAAAAAGTGATTTAGATTCCTTTGTTTTTTAAGGTTTTCTTTGACATAGAATATGATCTTGTTTAAGGACAATTCTGTAGGCTGCTAAGAAGAATGTGCATTTTATATCTACTGGATTGGAATATTCTATACACATCTGACAGGTCCATTTGATCTTTGATGTAGTTTATGCTCTGTCAGCTGACCTTTAGTTTGGCCTATCAGATGATGAGAAAGGGTTATTTGATGTCATCCACTATTATTGTCTCAGGATCTGACTTTGTAATGTCCATTAGTGCTTTTATGAAGTGGGGGACACAATTGCTCAATACATACATTTATAGTTTCCATATCATCTTGATGGAGTTTTCTTTGTATTAGTATGCAGTGGCTCCTTATCTTTTCTGACTAATATTGAAGGTTGGAATCTCTATTTTTAGAAGCTGGAATATCTATGTTATCTTGTTTTCAGGTCATGCTTGATGGGTAAGTTGATTTTTAATCCTCTGATCATCAATTTGTAGGTGTCTTGGACAGTGATCCATGTACTCAGAGATAGCAGAAAGTTGAATCTAGTTTTCTTTTTCTTAAAATATTTTTTACATCTCAACCACAGTTTCTCCTCTCCTCTTTCCCCCCAGTCCTTCCTCCCTGCAGTCCACTCTCTCCATTCACTCCTTCTGTTTCTCTTCAGAAAAGGCCAGTCCTCCCATGGATACCAATCAAACATGGCATGTCAGTTTGCAGTAAGACTAGGCACATTGCCTTGTTTTAAGACTAGATGATGCAACGTAGTATCAGGGAAACGGTCCCAAAAGCATGAAAAAGAGTCAGAGAAAGCCCCTCCTCCCATTGTTCAGTCTCACAGGAACACCAAGCTACATAACTGGATCAAGTGTTTCAATCAGGTTAGACAATCTCCCTCTTTATTTTTCTCTCATATATTACATTCTGACTCGGTTTCCTCTCCCTTCACTCCACTCAGCACCTCCCCTACCTCCTCTCTTCCCCAGATCCACTCGTCTTCCTCTATTTCCCTTTTAGAAAGAACAGACCTGCCAAGGATGTCAACTAGCAGGCCTCCAGCCTGTGAAACTCTCTCACTCCCTCAATTTGGTTCCCACCCAATATCCTGCTACCCCTTCACCTCCACCCCTGTCCCTGCTGCCTGCTCACTGCCCACTCAGGTGGACATCTGCTTCACCTGTATCTCTTTATTAGTGACTTGAGATCATTGAAATCATTTATATTTGTTGTTACACAGGGCTTGCTACTTCCTCTAATGTTAGTTGGATTATCATTTGTCTTACACTGTTTCCCCTTGCCCCTTTATTTTGAGTTAGGGATTTGCAGGTTTATAGGGTTGAACATGATATTTCCTTTCAAGTACTCCTTGTGTAAGCCATTTCTTCCCTAAAATTTCTTCTTCCCTGGGTTCTTGTGGTTGTTGTTCTCCTGTGTATATAGTATTGTTTTAACTATCCTCTGTCTTGGTGGTTTGGGACTGGTTTAGTTTGTGCTTATCTTGAGATGTCCTTATTTATCTGTCAACTTTAAAAAGTGGCTTTGTGTTTTGCTGGATCTAAGAATTGTGCTAGCAGTATTTACTCTAGGGGACTCACATGACTATCCCATGCTTTCTTGGCTTTGAAGGTTGATGATGACAGATCTAATGTTCTGACTTTGATGACTAATCGGGATTTTCGCCTCTCGGCCTTCACTGTTGTTTCTTTGCTGACTATCATATGTTGTAGAGAGAGGTCTATCTTTGTCATATCTACTGGGGTTTTAAATGTCAGTTTCCCTCTATTTGGAAAGTTGCTCACTATTATTTCACTGACTAGATTATGAGAGGTTAGTTTTTGGCTCAGTGCCTTCCATTCCATGGATAACTGTTAGGCCTTCGGGTCATATTCTTATAGTCCTTATAGGTTGTGCTCAGGTTTGTTCTTTATTAGTGTTTGAATGTAGTACTTCTTAGCCTTGTCCTGGATACTTTTTTCCTCCTTAGTCAAGTCTGTTTATATATTTTTGATTTGTTGGGTTTTTATTTCCAACATTTTTAGTTGTTTTCCTTCCAAGATTTCAAAAAAATCAGCATTCTTGATAAACACATCTATTACTGACTTTAGCATCCATATTGCTAATTTCTAAAGCATTTTGTTGACTATCTCTTCTAGCTGCTCCCTTTCCTCTCCACATCCTGGATTGATTTCATTACTCCATTCATCTGTCCATTTATATCCTCTTGAGGTCACTGATTGCTAGCAAAAATTTTTGCTAGCAAAAAAACAAAAAACAAAAACAAAAACAAAAACAAAACAAAAAAAAACAACAAAAAACCCCCCAAAACCCAAATATTTTTGAGATATTTGTCTAGCTTTTCACCACTTCTATTTTTGGATTTAGTATTGAGGAGTGGCAACCTTTTGAAGGATGCATGCTGCTCTGTTCTTCTACACTTTTGTTTCTTTGTCCAGCGGTTTACATATCTGTTGGTTTGGATATTTTGCTTCCAATATTATTCAAAAATCTTCACAGTGACCAAATCACACTTCTTGGCTCAGACTCAAGTTCTTTGGAATAAGACTTCTCTTTCCTCCTCCTCTACCATGAAAATGGACAGCTAGAGCTGTGTTAAACTCTTCCTCACTTTGGCCTGTTAACATTTCTTGTTCCTTGGTGCTTTTCAGCAGCTCTATTACTGTTTTTGTGGATTTACAAATCATTTTCTCTTTTTTTCTGTCTTTGAAAAAAAGATTTTCTGTTTTTTCTTCCCACACTTTTATTTACTGAGCCCCTAACTCAGTTATGAATGTATGAAATGATGAATATTTTTAAAGACACAAAAGCGATGGTGACATAGAGAAATGGAGAAAGTTGTGTGACACCAGAGAATGGTAGGTTTGGGGTGCAGCTGAGCTAGTGACAGAGGCGGAGCAGGATGCTGCCCCTGAGTAGCTGAAGGAAGAGCAGAGCATGACCCTCCACCAAAGGGCAGCCACACCTGCCAGGCCACGCTTGGGCAAGGCTCCGAGCTGAAAACAAAGCGAATGCTGTTGCTGACCTTGATTTCCACTGCTGCTGACTTCCAACCATTGAGGATCATTTCCTGTGTACGTGTAGTATGGGGCACTGGCTTATACAGGTGGATGTGAGAGATGGAGGTCCCTACCTGGTAGAGGGCCATGCTCAGTTGTAACCTCGGCAGGACTGTCACTGAAATAAAACTAAGCACCAAGCCACATGCAGAACTGGGTTTTTGCACAGACTAGTTTCTCTCATTGCCTTTGTAGCCACTTATCCTCATATATAAGGGACACAATCCCTAGCATATATATGTATATTATATATATGCATTTCTAATATTAGTATATATTTCTTATATATAAGTGTAACTAATCTATGTATATATGATCAAAATGTGTATATGATGAAAGTATGTTTTCGACTTAATGCAAAGGAATTTATTACTATAGTTTTAAAGACTTATTTTTCTTTGTGTGTGTGTTTGGTGTGTGTGTGTGTGTGTGTGTGTGTGTGTGTGTTTTGTATGTGAGCATGCATGCTGCAGTGTGTAAGTGTCTGTAGAGGCCAGAAGAGGGCATCAGACCCCTGCAGCTAGAGAGCTGCCAGGCATGCGTGGTGTCATAAATGCCTTAGCTGACTCATTTCTCTAGCTCCTTAATTTTTAAAATGTGTGTGTGTGTGTGTGTGTGTGTGTGTGTGTGTGTTACATACAGTACATGTGTGGAAGTCAGAGGACAACCTGGGGGAGTCTTTCCTCTCCTACTTTGTGGATTCTGGGGATTGAACTCAGATCATCAGGTTTGGTTGCAAACATCTTTACCCACTCTAAATTATTGTTTGAATCAATAATAATAGTTCTTAGCTTGTTTTAATTTGTTATATACAACTTTGTAACAAATATCCTCCTGTGTACATTTCAACCATATGTCCCAATGAATTCCAAACAGAATTACTGCTTTAAATGTGAAGGAACCCAGGTCATTTCAGTTGATAGACAAATATTTGAACACTGATCTATTATTATTCCAGTACTTGATTTCTTCTAAAGACAGGGTCTTGCTATATAGCCCAGGCTTCCTTCAAGTTCATGAACTTCATGCCTTAGCTTCCTGGCTGCTAGAATTACAGGCTCCCCCACATCTAGCTCTATTTAAAATTTTAAGTGATAAATACACGCTATGTATATGATAGGAGCATGCTTATCACTTAAATATCAAGCAATTCCTGCAACCCATGATGGTTGTTCATTGCATTTGGTGTTTCTTACTCTCAGTGTGTTTTCAGAGTTAGTAGCCTTCCTCATGCAAATTTTTCACCCTGACCTACTTTCTTCACTTTGAAGGTTGTGTCCCTGTGTAACCTATTCTTTATGAAAATATGGTTTTCAGTAACTACTAAATAGGGAATAGAAATATAATTTATATAATTGCCAGGCAATTTTGGTGTTCTCAAGCATGACCAATGGACCTGAACAGTTAATAAGTGAGAGATTGTTTAATTACTTAACTAATAATGATTTTTTTTCCAGGGCTGGAATCGTTTGGTTTTGGACCTGGACATTTTCTATCGAGCTGATTAGAAATGACCCATGAAAGCAGGAGTGCTACTCCAAAGGTCGTTTTGTTGGGGTCACCATGATGGATTCCACTGTGGGATTTTACAAAATCATTGATTGGGATATTGACCACTTAGATATTTTAATGGAGCCTCTCTTTTAGTATGAGTAGGTCAGATATTGGGTGATAAAAATCAATAAATCAATCTGTTGTTTTCAAATACAGCTTTCCAAACACGACCCCTTGTCTATACAATGCTTATACTACATTTCAGTTACAAATTTTCTAGACTATATTTTCTAAAACCTTGGTCATATATTAAATCTGAGTTAATTTTTTTCTAACCAATAGAGGTTATTCTTATATGGGTACTTCCCTCACCTCCTTAGATCTCAGCTTTCTTTGCCTCCTTCCACCTTTCTCTTTCCTTCTTCTTCCCTCTTTTCTTTCTCTTTCTTTCTTCTTCCATTCCTCTCTATCTCCCTAAAATTCTCCCCTTGTTTTCCTATCCCTTCCCGTTACCCCCTTCTTTCCTTCCTCATAGGGACTAGGACATTGATAATACAGTATAAGCTAGAAAGAAGTAAATTATTAAAAATATGTGTCTTCTCATATTGAAAGAGAAATGTCCTCATCCTCTGATCAGGGCCTCTTGGTCATATTATAGTCAGTCACCCAAGGGCCTTGGTGATAAGTTTCCAGGCCCATCCTCAGAGGTCCTGATATAATGGCCCCCCCAGATACCTTTAGGATAATGTTCACATCTCACAGGTTCCTGTGTGCTGGTGGTGTTAAAACATGAGCATGAAGTTTCAGTACTTCATTCCTTCAGTGACCCTACATGCTTCTTCTCCCTTACCCTGTATTCAGACAGTTTATTAAATAATGTTGGTGGGACCTTATAAATGTTTCTCACATTCACTGACTTCTTCACACTACCACTGAGCGAATTCCTTCATTCCATGCCTGAATGAAGGGAACTGGGTCTCCATTGCTCTTCCCCCCCCCATGCCTCTAACAATGCCATAAATCCACTTACCACCTTGAATGTGACTTAATTGATTAACACTAACAGCAAGACATTCTTATCTTTGTCTCCTTACAAAATAAAATTCTAATTCATTCATCTCTTTGAACCCACTTCAGAAATTATTACCTCAGGGAAAGCCTTCCCTGGACCACCTGCCGGGCAAGGTTGCTTTTGGCTTATATATTCCCAGTATATATGTTCAAACCATTTATTTTCTAATTATCAATATTCCATGTAGGGGTCTCTTCCATTAAAATGTAGGTTCCTTCTGGCAGAAATCATAAGTTACTCATTTTCCTACTACAACTACCTGAGGAAATTATGTAATATTTGCTTAATAGATGACAGGCTACACTAAGTGGTGATGCTGGGTTGGCAGTGGAACACGTGCACAAGGCCATCCAGTCACCATAATTATTAAGTATTACCGTGGATTGAATAATGTATCTGTTACCTGCCCAATTCATATTTCGAAGTTGTAATTCTCAGTACTTTGGAATGTGACTATAATTGGACCCGGGGCCATATAAGAAGTAGTTAAAAGGACCATTAGTGTGAGCTTGCTTCTTATATGATGGGTGCCTTGTCCCATTACAAGAAGGCAAGGCATCTGAAGGCTAAGGAGAGAGTCCTCAGAAGAAACCAACTCTTCTAACACTTCTATCTCAGACTTACAGTTTCTAGAACTATAAAGGTAAATTTCTGTTGTGTAAATTTCTGTTGTGCCTCCTAGCCTGTGGCATATTGTTATGGTAACTCACATGCACTACTTATGCATTAAGTACTAAGTCCTATGGGCATTTATGTCCTGGTCATTTATGGACATGGATGTCCTGGTCAAGCCCTGTCTTCAAGAAGCTTGCAGTATTTTGAGTGTCTATTTGACACAAGTGGTGACTCAGGTCTGAAAAAAGGGGTTCTTTCTAGACAGCTGTCAGTAAACCAATCAATACCTGAAAGGTCAAGTTGGACACTATTTAACATGTACAGTGAGATGGAGAGACAAGATAGTTAAGACCAAGCAAATCAAATCATGTCCTTAGCAATGCTAAAATGGGAGAGGAACATTTAACACAAGGTACACGGAGACATTGTTGGAAAGGATTCTGAGAAGGTGTGACTTTAGATAGATAGGGCTCAGAAAGAGGGAAAAGTTCTTCCGAGCTAGTCTCTTCCCTAGAGAAAGCTGAGAAGAAGTTGGTGCCTTAATTGCTGTGACTAGAGACATGACCAAGACAACATAGAGAAGAAAGAGTTAAGTGGGGACTTCAGTTTCAGAGGGTTAGTCCATGACTATTTTGGGGGAACATGGCAGCTGACAGGTAATTATAGTGTTGGAGCAATAGCTAAGAGTTCATGTCTTGAGACATGATCACAAGGCAGAGAGAGCTAATGGAATGGGGTGGGCTTTTGAAACCTCAAAACCTGTCTCTAGTGACACACCTCCTCCAGCAAGGCCACACACCTCCTCCAGCAAGGCCAGAGCTCCTAATCCTTCCCAAACAGTTCCACCAACTGAGGGCCTATAGATTCAAATATAAGGACTATGGGGGGGGTCATTGTTATTCAAAACACCACAGCTAACATTTTTAAGGGGTTACTTAGGTATGGAGAAAGGGTGGTGTTAACAAAGAGATGGAGGAGGTCTTGGGGGAGCAAAGGAGATTGTCAGTCTTAGCTGTCAGAAAACAATGGTGACCAACCTGTACTCTGTCTCTGTACTTCCTATGTGCTCAGCACCATGCTTTCATGCCTTATAAGCAATTGCTTCTTTGTGTCTTTCAAGGATGTCTTGGTATAGCATGTGCTTAATTATCAGTACCATAAAACTATATTTAAAGTAAAACTATAAGTAGGGTGTGTGTGTGTGTGTGTGTGTGTGTGTGTGTGAATTTAGAAAGATGGAGAACAGGAAGGAGAGGAGGGATTGAAGGAGGGAGAGAGAGATTGATTGATTGATTGTCTTATATATCCCAAACTGGCCATGAACTTACTGTATATCTGAGTATATCCTCATGCCTTTGCCTTGCAAATACTGGGATTAAAAGCATGTTTTACTACTTTATGTGGTACTAGATGGAGACCAAACCTAGGGCTTAATATATGCTAGATAAGCAACCTACCAACTGATCTATATCCTGGCCCTGAGATGGCATTATTTTTAATGTACAAGTTATAGCCCAAGTCTCAGAGTAGCAATAATGTTTGACTATGATGGCTCCCTCTTTGCAAACATATAGGAAAATTCATGAAAGAATAGACAGCATCTACCCAATTAAGAATGCCGATCTTTTATTAGTAATAAAATCATGATTAAAAGCTTGATCTGGTGGCCACTTAAGATAGAATGTATATCAGCAGTTCCTAAACTGGACTGCTCACAGGAATCCCCTGGAGAACAAGAAAGACTTCAGTTCCCAGAGCTCACATCGCACCCTAGCTCCTGAGAGCCATTCTAGAGATCCCTGTTCCCCAGATCCTCTGTCCCTCGTGTCTTCCTGACATAGATTCCCTGTAGGTTCAGATTGCTTTGTCTCTTTAGTTTTCACTGCAGATCTTTTTCTATTCCTTTGCAGGTTTTTTTCTGTATTGGACTCTTAACAATGTGGCATCTGGTATGAATTTTCCTCTAGTATCAAATGTACAGCATACAGTTCACCCCTTCATGAATGCTATTGGATTTAGAAGGAAGTCATAGGCTCCTCTGAGCATTCTCCTAGTTCCTGAGCATATGTGGAGTGCCCTTGTTCAGCCTCTCTCTCCCCTCTCCTCCCTTCTCTTCTCTGTGCCTTTATGTGCTCATCCATCTGTCCAACTGTGGCACTTATAGGGTTCCATAGCGCTGGTGCATATTGTAAATATCTAATCCTCTCTTATTAATTTTCTGGGGCTTCTGCTTACTCGTTCCAGCTCAGATCTGTTGAGGACTTCTATTTCTCTACCCTCGTTTACCTGCTATTTCCAAGGCTTGGAAACCAAACCTGCTTTATTTTTCTTGGCTTAGACATAGTAGAATGTGGCCTCATAAAAAATAGAAAATGTACCCCTTTCTCCCTAAAGAAGAAACAATAATAATTCTTCCTCTAAACAAAAGGCTAAGGGCTTGCATAGCTCATCAGGCAGAGCATATTAGCTCTGGCTTCAGCGTGCATCATAAATTGAGATAGAAAACACAGATGGCGGGGCAAGAGCCGCCTGGTTTTCTCTGCCCACTGAGCCTGGGTACCACCAGATGCTCTGCAGCAGTGGGAGGGGCCGGGGCAGGTACACGGGTTGGATCTGAGAGCCTTTGAATCTGTTTTGTGGCACAGTGCATCTGCCTCAATGACTCATCTCCATTTCTGTTTCCTACAAGTAATACAGCCCACCCCTTAACAGGGGTTCTTAGATACAGTATCCAGAACCACACAGAGGCTGAGCATGTAAGTAGACCCAAAAAGAAGGCTGATGTATTATCGATGTTTTGGAAGGAAAGTTTGGGGCCTGTTATCTCTCCCTCTGTCACTACCACCCAAAGCACCCCTCTTTTTAGTAAATGTCCACTTGACCCCATTCTCAGACATGGTCAGCTAAATTTCCTCTGTGCTTCAAGGTCATAGGTAAACATCAAGGTTATTGATTTCATATGCATCTGGGAGAGTTTGAGCTCAAGATATTTGAGAGTCAGTAAATAACTGTTGTACATTTGGGTACTGAAGTAACAAGAAATGGAGATGTCTTCTGTTCTGATAGTCCTTAAGCTACTGGACAAATATATTATGAAACAAGTTGTCAAATGCCTAATAAGCTAGCAAGCAAAGACCCTGTGGTTGATTTTATTAATAGCATCCAGAAAGCCACACACGAAAATGTCCATTGTGAAGAACACACTTAAGAGCCTGTGGCTAAGACAGTTGTGCAAACAGATTCTGTCTCCAGGAGCGGGATAGACATGCTGTCGTCAAATCGCCTCATACTGTCTTTCTGGTAAGGGGAAGAGGACAACTTATAATTTCTCTTAAAGCGTATTGATTTTGGCCTTGTTATCTTACTTTTTAGAAGCATTTCAGACACTGCAAATAACTTCTTCAGAGTAAAGGATGACAGGCCAATTAGCTGCCAAATCGAGGATGAGAAGACCCAGGGACATGTGTACTGGAAAATTCCACTTACCTGAACAGCCAGGGTCCACGGGAAGTTGATTTTCAGAAAGGGATAGATACAATGTTTTCTTTTTGCCTTTTGTAACGTAGCAACGGGAAAGAAGAAGCCTAAAGAAATCCAGCTCCAAATAGACAATAGCGACTTCCTGTTGCTTTTTTTTTAAAAAAAATAATAAGCCAGCTAACCAGGGGAACGAAGGTCCAGCAGTAATAATAAACAAAAGAGAGGAAATAGGCATTTGAGGCTCAGGGCTCCAAATCATAATACTCACTTGCCAAGGACTATTGTGTGACTGTTAGCCACAGATGTTTTCCTAGGCCATCCAAGAGCAGCAGACCGTGAGGAGACACTGGGGTTTCTTCCGAAGTGAAAGGTGGGGTTGCAACACCAAACACTCATGAGCTTCACCCCCCAACCCCGACACTAAGCTGAAAATCAGTTTAAATAACCTTTAACCCCAGCATTACCAAATGGGTGGAGGGGCCCCTGAGGCTGCCTCGTGGGAGGAAGCATTCAAATACTGGATTTAGTTACATAGAAAACAGTTCTTAATATTCTCTGAAATTGGAAAAAAAACGGAATGCTAATTCTTTAAGGAAATCAACCGAAAGCCAGGAATGGCAAATATCATTAGGACATTCAATTTAATTTATTGCTTGTGAATGCTAATATAATTGAACGGACGCAGATAGGCTGCGAATTAGACATTTTCCTCTGTGTGTCTGGGGCCCGGCCCCCCCTTTTTATTGGAGTGAGTCATGACACTATATGGTCTTCGTGCATCCCGAGGGAACAGGGGTGTGTGCCTACTTGCAGGCACAGCCTGCTGCAGCATTATAATGCAACCCTAGCTGTTCTGACTGCCAAATATGCCATGTCTTCCCCCCCACACCCCTAGACCTAGAATAAGCTGTGATAAAATCGCCCAGTCTGAGTTTTTGTTGTAGGTAAAAACTGAAAAAAGCGTATGGCTGGGTAGCACAGCATCTTAATAGTGGACATGAATACATTTTGAAAAAGGCCCAATGGCATCATGGGAAAGGGGGTGGGGGAACCGACACCATTGCTGGTAACTGTGGTCTATGGAGAGACTGATAAACAGGTGGCAATATGCTAACTGTAAAGGTTGGGGGTGGGGTGGGGGATAACTGATCTTCAAGATCCCGTTTGGTTTCAGGCCTTTTCTAAAGCTTGTATTATCAAGCTCGGCTCCTTGGAAGTCCACCCCTGGGCGGGCTTGGGAAAACGGGAGCCGGTGCAGGCTCCTGCTGTATGGCATGCGCTCCATCAAGACAGTGCTGGAAGCTACCTCAGGCGGCACCAATTCACATGAAGTTTCCTGAGCCGCTCTTAATTTTAACAGCTTTATTGAGATTGACATACAATGACTGCACGTGTTTAAACATGTATACAGTTTTGATAGATTTTGACATATTCATATGCCAGGGAAATTATCACCATAACCAAGAGAAAGGGAGCAGAGCCACGGTTTACAGCTGAGGGTTTTATTTCTGTTGTTTTTTGTTTTTTTATAATTCGTCTCTTCTGCTTGCTGTATTCTTCATTCCACGTGTTTTATCTGTCAATATAAATTAGTTTTTTTTTCTAAAATTCTATGTAAATGGAATCATATGCATCTCCCTTTGCCTGGTTGATTTCCCTCGGCATAATTGCTCGAAATCCATCCGTTTTGCTGTTTTATTGGCATATCAATAATCTTTTTTTCCCTTGTAGAGATTAAATTATACAAACATGCCAGAATTTGTTTATCTGTTTTTATTGTAGGTAATGTTTTCTGATATGAATATACCAAAATTTATTTATTCATCTGGTTATAGACTTAAGTTGTTTCTAGTTTGGGGCAGTAACAAAGAAAAGAAAAGCCTGAAGATGTTCATATACAAGGCATCGTGTGGGCAGTTTCCTTTTTAAAGTCGTGATTAAATGCCATAGTGGGAGAGCTCAGTATCTGATATATGAATGTTTAGTTTTTTATCTTTTGATGTTATATTATTTATGTATTTATTTATTCATTCATTAAGTGTTTTGCATGCCTGTGAATGAATGTGCCACATGTATGCCTAGTGTCTGTCAAGGTCAGAGGACAATGTCAGGTCCCCTGGAACTGATGTTATGGATGGCTGTGAGCTACCGCGTGAGTGCTGGGAACTGAACCCGAGTCCTCTGGAAGAGCAATGAGTGTTCTTAACCTCTGAGTCATCTCTCTGACCTCTGCATTTTATTTCTTTTTTCTTTTTTTTTTTTGGTTTTTCAAGACAGGGTTTCTCTGTGTACTCCTGGATGGCCTTGAACTCAGAAATCCACCTGCTTCTGCCTCCCAAGTGCTGGGATGTTAGCGTGCATGTGCGTGCGTGCGTGCGTGCGTGCGTGCGTGCGTGCGTGTACCTGGAGTCCGGAAGATGTTGTCCAACCCACTGCAGCTTCAGTTACAGGTGGCTGTTAGCAGCTCCATGTGAGTGCTGGGGACTGAACCGGAATCCTCTAGCAGAACAGCACACACCGTGACTGCTGAGCCTTCTCTCTAGTGCCATTTGTTTTGTGTTCTTCCTCTCAAGTTTAAGATATTTACATTTTTCTCTCAAGACTTATGTGACTCATAGGTTATGTAGAAGGCCTTCTTGTCTGCGTGTGGTTTCCATGGTTTTTAATACTTGTCAGCTCCTTTGTTTTCCCCTTCCTTCCTTCCTTTTCTCTCTCTCTTTTTCTTTCTTTCTTTCTTTCTTTCTTTCTTTCTTTCTTTCTTCCTTTCTTTCCTTTCTTTCTTTCTTTTTCTTTCTTTCCTTCCTTCCTTCCTCCTTGCTCGCTTGCTTGATGTTTGGTGTGATATTTGATTTTATTCTTATATTCTTTATTGTGTATTCATCATAACTCTTTGTTTTGTTAAAAGATTTAGGATCTATAGGTCTACTTTAAGATCGGCAGGATCTAAGCACAGTCACCTCTCGTGTAACGGTGATCCTGGACAAGCGGAGAGTCCAGAGTTTCCGGTAGTCTCTTTGCAGCTTGCACATCTAGGCTTTATTTTCCCTTCTTGTTTTATAGTTCAGACACTTCCTAACTATTGGATTAGCTTCAGATCATGGGTTGGTACTCAAGAATCCAGAGAACAAAGTAGCCTACCAACTGTATATATAAAACAACTGTATATGTATAAAGCTTTACCGTAATACTGGCAAAAGTGGGCTGCTCTCAGGGCTTTATTTTATGTCACCATGGAGATCAGCTCTTTCTGTGTAACAGAGAGAGCCTGTGGGGTTTTTTCCTACCCAGCTTCCTGGCTTACCCACAGACCTGCCATCTGAATCAGGTCTGTCTGTGTTTGTGGTAGGGAAATTTTGTCTATTAAAGTACTCTGAAGAAAATTAAAATCTGTACTAGTAAGCCTAAAATATTTCCCTTGAATATCACTGTACTTATAAATTTTAAACAAGGGCTTATAAAAGGAAAAGCTTTTGTGGAACTGGGCAAATTGTAGCCCTCTAGACCTGGAATAAACTTGAAGAGTCATTTGGCCCCAGAGGGCCAAAGTATTCTAGTATGGCTATAGTGAATATGTTTATTCAGTTTAAACATGTGCTCTTGAACTTTCATGTGCATAAGTCATGTGGGAAATTTACTAAGATACAGGTTTGAATTATGTAAGTCTAGGATATGGGAGGGGGACCCCAAGGAATGCCCGCCCCACTGGTTTGGGGACTATACTCTGAGTAGTAACGTATTAAAAGAATATATTTAGGAGTATATAGACAAGAAATAAATAGAGGGGAGAGGGTATATGGGGAAAGAAAATACAATTATAATAACCATTTATTCAGCCATTGAAGGTTCTGATGTATGTAATAAATAATGGTGTGAGAAAAGTAGGGTATACGAGTAAAGCCTGTTCTTATAGACTTTAGGAATCATAAGGAGCTTAGAATATATAGCATTATAAAGTTCTGGACTATATATATGGTATTGTGTTGTTCTAGGGCCTCAAAATTCCTGGACCCAAGTTTTAGTTTGTGAAAAATTAGCCAAAACTATTTAGCCTTTAGATATTTTGGTTTCCCCATCTGAAATAAAACAAACAAGAAACCAAGAGCTATGCTGGCACCTATAGGCGACTGTTAATGAGTTGACACATGTGGAGACAGAGACCATTGCCTGGCGCCCAGAACTAAAAGGTCGCCCCCAACCCAAGTTGAAAGTAAAAACATCATAAAAAATTCATATAGATGTATAGATGTTATGAAGTTCGATTACAATTGATTGCCATTGACCATTTTCTTTTGATTCACAGGCCTAAAAATGGAGAGGGGTTTTTGTTTGTAGTTTTCCTGCCAATGCCAGACTGACATAGATGGTAATTTTGGGCTATTCCTGTTTTATGGGGAAAGATGAACAGGAAGTTGAGGGAAAAAAGCTTTGGAAAGGATATCACCCATACTTCCTTACATCCCTGGCTTTCCTTCTGTTTGTCTCTAGATTCAGGAGGGATGGCTTGAAGTCTGAATCTGCTACTGACAGTCGGAGTGATGACACATCTTTAAAATGTGCCTCTGCGGCCATAGCTTTACCATTAGAGTTACGTTAACAATGGGTGGTCATGCAGATCGGGGAATTAAGAGCAAAATTATGGGAGGCTGTGTAATGGTTTCCCAGAAGAATGAATGCTACCTTGTGGCAGAAGAGACTTTGCAGCAGTGATTAAGACTCTCAAGATGGTGAGATTATCCTGGATTGTCTGAGTAGCCGCAAAGCAATCACAGGTGTTCTTGTCAAAGACAAGTAGAGGGGATTTGACACAAGCAGTGGTCGTATGACCACTGGAGGAAGAGACTGCCTACCTGGCTTTGGAAATGTAATGGGTTTGAGTAATATAAAGACGAAAACGTCAGGGAAGCAAATCCCCTCCTGAACCTTCAGAGGAAGGCACCATTCTCCTGAACCTTTGACTTTGACCCAGTGATACCGATTTCACATATCTGATCTCTAGAGCTACAAGAGTGAATACAGGGCTTGCAAAACTACCAACCTTGTGATGCTTTTACAATGGAAGTGGAAAACCACAAGAATGAGCTATAGAGCTCACCACACTGCAATTGCTCATCCTTTCCTTCACTAGAGAGGCATCCCTGACCAAGTCACTGTAACAATCTGTTTTCCATGAAGAGAACTAAGCTACAAAGCGTTCTTTCCCTGACTATAAGGCTGGGACATCAAGTAAGAGGTCTGTGGCTTTCCAAAAGAATTGTAAGAAACTTGGAGGCTGCACTGCTCTGTGACATCATGGGACTGACTAGGTGACCAGGTGTCCCAAATGAAAGTGCCTTACACATTGTTCCAAAATTATTAGCCTACAGTTTAAAAAGCACCAGGTCTTATAAATGCTGTAACAAGTGTCAGTATACAAAGATCAGAATAATGCAGCTACAGTTACTTTAGTCATGAACTTTGTGGTTTGCGTGTTGGGGGCCAGCTGTGGTTCTGTGTCCCCTGTGTCCTCCCTCGGGGTATCCAGGTGTTACTGCATACTGAGATAGAAGGATAAAGCAGGGTTTAGAATGGGTGGTGTCTGCAGGATCCTGGCTGGGAGCAAGTGGGGGACAGGGGAGTAAACCTTCTCTGAGGATTTAAGTATTAAAGCTCTTTTAGATGATAGATACTATGTGAAATATCTCTTTAAACGATCTTCAGTGAAGCATCTGGTGCACTTTATTCGGAGTGACCAAGGGCTATGTATGAACCTTGAAGAGTGGGAAGGAGTATTCGGGATGAATATAAGTCATTGGCTGGAATTTAAAGTACTTCAGATGCCTCATTTATGGAGAAGCGTTCCAGGAATCCCAGATACTTGCTGAGTGGGTTCTTATCGGGAAAGAAGAAGCTGAACTTGTAGGTTTGCCAAAGGCAATGTGACCATCCTCAGACAGATGGTGCAGGGGTCAGGCTCCCAAGATAAGGTCAGACAAGGGGAAGTCCTGCTGAAAAAGGGAGTCCTCTATTTTGTGCTCAGAGGAGCTATCCAGATCTGGTAGACTGGTAGACTGCAACCTTAAGGAGCAGGGTTTCCCCAGCAAACTCCACACAGGATAAACAAGGAAGGGACAACGATTTGGGAAGTGATTGAAGCACATTATGCTTAGAGAGTCTTCTTTCAGATTTTAGTGTAGAGTATGAATCATATGTTGGCTGATCCATCCCTCCAGATTGAGAGTAATAAGACTTCAGGCATCAGGGAGGAGAAAGAAATTGCAAAAGTTAATTGTTAGTATCTGTAACATACACAGGCCACTAGTTCAGTACCACAAGATTGAAGTGGGAGACTTTCAATTACAAAACAGGTTTGGTAAATTAACCCTTTATAAAATAAAATTACCTTTTCTTGTTTCTTGCACATCTGCTTTGACATGTCTCCCTTTGACACAGATGCCCATCTAAGAGTCTCTGTTACTTATCAGGGACTAACAACAGCCTAGGAGACCAGTCCTGCATCTTCTTACATCACCTACCCTCCTTATCCTCTACAGGACACCAGTGGCTTTTCTTAAAAGAGAGTCTAAGTTCCTACCGCAAAAGATGGCGGTTATTCCTTCTTTTGCATCTTTTTGAGAGTCTGTCTTGTTCTCCTGTTAACTTTAAGTGGCACCAATTAAGCACAGTAGTTAACCAAGAGTTAATTGAATTCAAAGTCTCCATTAAAAACATGGCATATGACAGCCATTTCACTTAGCCATACATGCAGTCTGGGAACCCTTTGAAAACTCTGGACTGTGATTGGAGGACATAGAATTTGTCACATGGGTGAAGCCTTTGTGGCAGTATTTGGGAAACTGTAAAATGCTTTGCAATAGTTAGTCATCATAATAATGGCAACAGTTATATAGCATTTGGGATAATTTGGAGAATGAAGAAGTGTGTGATTGAGGCTTTTCATGGGCAGTGAAGCCTCCTTCATAACTTGATTCCTATTCTTTGAAAGGGTTTGTTCCTGGCCCCTGGCCCCTGGCCCCTGGTGTCTGTGTAGATAAGACTGGAGGCTCATCATAGGATTAGCTCCTTCCACCAGTGTCCTCCTCACTTACCAGTAGCCAGACCCTGCTTCTGCATTTACTGTCACATCTGCTACGTGTGTCACCCCTCTCAGCGTTTACTTTCTCCCTTCCTTTCTGCACATTTTCTTCCTCTGCCTTCTTCTGACAGTCCCTTCTCCCCTTGGTTTCTGATCTCTTCATCCTTAGTTCTCATTTTTGAATCCCACAGTTGTCTCTCTCTTAACTTGCTGTAGTATATGGAGAGAAAATATAGTGTGTTGAGTAATATCAGAAGGTACCATGTTCGTGAACAAAGGCAGGGTGACAAACTTGGATCCCATTATGGAGGATTTTTCATGCTAATAGGTATGACAATTCTATCTTGAAATTAGGGTTTCCATTCTGAAAAGACTTAAACAATGTTATATGATTAGTTTGCGTTTGTGGCAGATTATGATGATAGTGCCACAGCAGACTGACTAATCTTATGTGGGATGTGGGTCTGTGGGATAAAATGGTCAGTTCGGTGAGAGCAGGTATGACTGCGAATCGTTATTGGCAGCTTGACTTGATTTGGAGTTAACCTAGGAGACACACTTCTGGGTGTATCAGTGGGGGCTTTTCCAAAAAGGGAAAACTGAGGAAGGAGGACACTCCTTGAATGTAACTCGCACCATCCCATAGGCTAGAGTTCTACATTTAATGGAAAGGAAGAGGAAACAAGCTCGCTGCACAACAGTATTCACCTCTGTATGGTTCATATCTGACTGCAGATATGATGTAACTAGTTCTCTCAAGCTCCTGCCATCATGTTTCCCCTCTACAATGGAGCATGTGTTCCTTAAACCATGCCCCCAGGTAAACCTTCCCTTCTTTTCCTAAGTTGCTTTTGCCTGGCATCTTATCCCAGCAAGAAAAGTAAGTAAAGAAGTGAGGGAGGCACCGCAGGGCCTCGGGCACACAGAATAAAAGTCCTGAGCTGAAACCGTTAAAACCGGGAACAGAGGAAAGTGATTGATAGATCGGTCATTGATGGAGCCGAGGCAAGGATATCTGCTGGGAGTTATCTGCACGGGAAAGTGGAACTCTAGGAATCAGGTGCAAGAACAAAGGAATTCATGCACAGGATGGCCCCAAAAGGCCACTAGAACAAAGCCAGAGGACACATGTGGGTCAGTGACCTATTAGAAATGAGTAGAATTTTCTCCTTTCAGGCCGTCACCTTGCATCTGGACTGGAGTCTAGAAACTATTTCATTTTACTCTAAGGTTCTTTCTATTTGAAGTCTTATTGAGAAGGGGTCAACTATAGAAAAGAAGGAGAGGCCATTTTCCGGTCATGCTAGAAAATGAGAGTGGGCTTGTGGGCATCATCAGCCAGCATTTGGAGGTTCCTCGGAGCCTTCCGGATGACTCCCTGAGAACCATCTACTCTTGTGCCAGTCAACGAAGGTCATGGGGAAACCTCCTGTGAAACCTTCCTCTCTAGTATGTCAATGTGCTCTCCTGGATACCCTCTGTCTTCATAATCCTGGCCTTGCAATGATTTTATAAACTCCTACATTCTGCTCTGAAATATTTTTCATTATGTTAAACCCTTATAGAAGTTCGGTTTTCCTGATTTATCTGCTATATAGAAAAAATATCACCCAAAAGACCAAAAACCAAAACACAAGTGAAAGAGCCCTTTGAGTTGAGACTCTTTCATGTGGCTCAGAGGTCAGCCGCTCTACTCACCCCAGCCACCCTCAGACTGTTCTCCCCATATCACACAGCCCTTCAGTTAAGAACACAAAAGAATGGGGCATGCACTTACAAACATTTCTACTCTAAGTGATTTAAATCAACTCTACTGAGTTGATGCTTAACATCCAGTTACCAAAATCTTGACTTATTCAAATGATCTTGTTCTCCTAAAATACCAGCACAGAGCTGGAATTTTAGTAGGGGTACAGCGGTGTTTCATAATAGCAGGGAACAAAAGATTACTAAACTTGAAACTTCATGTATAGTCATGTATCAGATGTTACTGATAGGTGGATTAATTTTTTTCCCAGTAACCCATGGGCTGATGAAAAGATATTCAAATGGACTTGCCTTTGAGTGCCAAACATTTCCATGCAAAATTCCTTTGGGACTCTTTTTTTTCTTCTTTAGATGAGTAAAGCCAAGTTCTTGATGTTAGAGGGAAAAAAAAGCCTAAATATTATGACCTCAATTTTCATCAATATGCATATCATGATTTGCTGTTTTAAAATCCTTCTGGTCAATGTAGGTATTAAAAGCCTCTTGTCAACCAGCCAACTGTGTTGATATCTTTTCTCTTCAATGACTGTTTCCTAGTCAGTTGCTGTCTGGGGTCAGTTTTCTAGGCTAGACAGCATAGTTGCAAATACAGAGTCCTCTGGCTCTGAGACAGTCCTTAATGTCTGGGTGGGGGAAGGGAGTGGATCACCTTTTCTCAGGTCAATGGATTGCTGCCTTTGATGTGCTAGGCATCTGAGTTACTCAGTAACTTTCAGGCATGTCAGCTGTATTCTCAAAGCACGTAGGCACTTTTGGTGTTTAAGAAACATATTTGACACTAACTCAGATCCCTATAAGCCAGATTTCAATTTTTCCAAACTCTAGAGATGGGTAAGCTTGGCTTTCAGCTTAGTTCACTGAATAGCTCAAAATTGTTTTTCAAATGTCCCCAGAATTGGCCAAAACCAAATCTACTTTGCCAAACATTTTATTTAATTTAATAACAAAAAAAATCCCATCTGTATTTTAATGAAAATTTAATCCATATGCTTGATTCACTTTTTGCATTTAATCCATCAAAATATTTTGTAAGAGTTATCTGGAATCCAAAAGGACTTCTATGTCATTTTTTTTGAAGAAATGTGTTGGCATCGGACTCTCTCCCTAAGCATTTTTTTTCTCCTCCTAATAGGGAAATTCTGCCTTCCCAGAACTCAGCTGACTGAGAGCTTGTGCATCCTTTCAGTGATTCTCCTTCACACCAGTTACACTCTCATGGAATCACTAGTCAAAATGGCTCACAAAGATATTCTCCTTCTGCTTTCCTGTAGTATGTATTAAAGGAAAGAGGTAAACGGTTAGGGTGATAAGACATCTTAGGTTTTCTTCTATGGGGGAGCCTAGACGCCATGCCTTTAGTCTTCTGTGTCCATGCAATCATTGAATGGAGAGCCACATTTATATATTTAGACAGAAACATTTCACGTTGAAGGGGATGGAGAGGTGGTTAAATTTTTATCCTAAATCTGATTTATAGAGGTTGAGCTGTTAGGAATAACTAACTAACTAACTAACTAACTAACTATGCCCAACCATTTGGAAACTGGCTAATTTCTTTTACTTTGTTTTTTTTCTTTTTATATCAATCATTTCATTCATTTATATCTCAAATGATATCCCACTCCATGGTTACCCCTCCACTCCCCCATCCCACGTTTTCCTTCTCCTCCTTCCCGTTTGTCTCTATGAGGGCGCTCCCCTACCCACCCACCACTCCAGCATCTCCCTACACTGGGGCATCAAACCTCTACAGGACCAAGGACCTCCCCTCCCACTGGTTTCAGACAAGGCCATCCTCTGCTACATATGTGTCTGGAGCCATGGATCCCTCCCTGTACACTCCTTGGTTGGTGGTCTAGTTCCCCGGGAGCACTGGGTGATCCAGCCAGCTGATGTTCTTCCTATGGGGTTGCAGTCTCCCTCTGCTCCTCCAGTCTGTCTGCCAGCTCCCCCACTAGAGACCCTGAGCTCAGTCTGATGGTTGGCCTCAAGCAACCATATCTGCACTGGTCAGTTGCTGGTTGAACTTCCCAAGGAAAAGCTACACCAGTTTCCTTTAGTAAGCACCTTAACTTATGTAACATTTCAGGTGGCTTTAACCTAGAAAAGCTCTTCTTAGGCTCATTGGGGAAAAGATTGCAAGTGCAGTACATTGATAGTTTTCTTTAAAGACTAGCTCTGCCTTGCTGGGCAACTGGCAGTCCAGCTGTGGCTGAAGAGAGGAGGGAGAGTGGAAGGGAGAACCAGAAATGGAGGTTGGTGGCCTTGGCTGTGCTCTCCAGTGAGGTCATCACTCTTCAGTGCTGCCCTGCTGGGCCTGTCCTCTTGCCAAAACCCAAAGAGCTTCAGATACAATTGATCTCATTATAGATCAAGATAGACTTGGCTTGGATGGATGGCGGGCTCTCTCCCAGTGATTAGGACACAGCATACTTTTCTCCCTACCCCCGTTCCTATCTCAGTCTTCTGGCTGAAGGTTCTTTTGTCTTTGGATTAATCTAGGGTTAATCTAAGTTTACTTACTTGCTGCAAGTCTGAGCTGGCAAGGTGGACATAATCTTCAAATAACTCTGAAAACGCCGCTCCCACCATCAATGCGTGTGCTAATTTGTTTAACCTCTGTCTACATTGGACCCAGACCAACTCTGAAACACTGGGCACAAGGCTTAGTAGGATTAAATGAAAGATTAGTTCTGCATCTGATCTCAGATATAATTCTTATTTCCATGCTGGCTTGCTAGGAGGCTCCTTAGTGCTTTGTTTTTCTCAGAGATAGAGTAGAATGGAAGAATCTGGAAATACAAGAGAAACTTCAGAAGGCTGTTAAGGTGCTCCAATAATGACCGCACTTAAACTGTTCCTTCAATGAGAATGTTTCTCTCAGACACTTATGGAGGGAGACCACCAATTCCTTGATAAGGCATTCTGTTTCCCCAGAATGTACGATGATTACCTCACAAGGGTGATTATGAGGTTTAGGGTGATGGTGAGCAGATGGGAAAGATCCTTGCTTTCTTGCCAAACTTAAGAACTAAAAAGTAAAGATGGAAGATAGAACTCTGTAGAATCTTTCCAATGTACAGAAAGGAGCTCCAGTCTGATTGTAAGTTCTTGACATTCCTCATTTCTAACTCATTATCTCCATCAGGATGAAAAAGATGCTCCTTAATTTCCTTACAGACTTGCATCATTCTAGATTGTGACTTAATTCCTCTGAAAAATAAGTTGTAAGGCCCAGAAGGAAAATGCAACATAGATACTCTGATTGTTTCACATCTAAAATCTTCCTCATCCAACCAGCAATCTGGTGAAGCCAGGATATAGATGTCTCTGCTCTTTTGGTTCATACCAAAGAGTCTTTAAAAAAAAAGATTTATTTTTATTTATTTGAGTACACTGTAGTTATCTTCAGACATACCAGAAGAGGGCATCAGATCCCATTACAGATGGTTGTGAGCTACTATGTGGTTGCTGGGAATTGAACTCAGGATCTCTGGAAGAACAGTCAGTGCTCTTAACCACTGAGCCATCTCTCCAGCACCAAGTCTATTCTCCTAGTTAGTAAACTTGCTACTACCAAAGATGAACTGGGACCTGGGAAGCCACAGATGGATCCTGAGGACCTGGGTACCCTCAGATGGAGCTGTTGCTATAGTAGGCACACACAAACAAATGGCACAGTCTGTTTCCCTCATAATGGACCTTCATCATGGCGGGGACAAAGCACTCTGCTCTTTCTCATATCTACATCTTTTTTTTTTATTTCTCTATAGATAATAAACTTCAAATAGTCTCTACCTTCCAAGGGAAAATATACAATAACCAGTAAAAACATGTTTTTTAAGAAAAGAAAATCCCTAATGTTTTAAGATTATTGATCTTAATGTTCTAGTGATATTGCCATTCCTTGGCAGCACTTACTCAGGGAAAGGCAGGGCTCCCAGTTGGGCCTGAGAAATGCTGAGCAAGTCACTTACAAAGCAATTTTAAAGTTATGGAAAGAAAGTAAAGGCACTGTATAATTTGAAGCATAAGAAGGAACCTTGGTAAGACAGTGTTCAGTTGAGAGTTTTGAAGGCTGGCATCTGGAAATTACTTAAGGAATAAAGCATTCATGACAAACAAACAAATTATCATTCAGTTTTTAAAAAGAAAACATTTTCAATATAGTAAATCTAAGACTAGTTTGATGTCAACATCATATTGCTTTAGATTATGCACCCATGTGGCTTATCTTCAAATTTCCATTTATTGAAAATTATAGTATCCACAATCTACAGAACTCAAGGTTAACAAGCAAAAGGGCCCAAGTGAGGATGCTTCAATCTTACTTTGGAGGGAGAAGAAAGCAATCATGGGAGGCAGAGGGAGGGGAGTGTCTGGGTGGGAGAGGGGAGGGGGAAGGTAAAAGGGGAACATGATCAAGTATGGAGGGGCAGGAGACAGGACAGAAGCCCCGAGAGCCAGCAGAATGAGAGGAAATATGCAACCTCAAGGGGTGGCAGGTAGAGGGACCCTCTAGAAAGTACCAGAGACCTAGAAGATGAGAGACTCTCAGGATTCAAAGGGAGGGAACTTAGATGAAATGCCCAGCAGTGGGGAGAGGGAACTCGTAGAGTACACCTCCAGTAGAAAAAAAACAACCTCAAATGGAGGAACGGAGTTGCCATCCCACAGTCAAAAACTCTGACCAACAATTGTTCCTGTTGAAAGAACTGCAGGGACAAAAATGGAGAAGAGACTGAGGGAAAGGTGGTCCAGTGACAGGCTCAACTTGGGATCCATCTCAAGGGGACGCTCCAAGGCCTGACACTATGTATACTTAGAGACAGGAGCCTAACTTGGCTGCCCTCTGAGAGGCCCAAAAAGCAGCTGAAAGAGTCAGATGCAGATACTTATACCCAACCATCAGACTGCAGTCGGGGAACCCTGTGTCTAGAAGAAGCTGAGGAGGAAGGCAACCCCATAGGAAGATCAACAGTCTCAACTAACCTGGACCCCTGAGATCTCTCAGACACTGAGCCACCAAGCAGGCAGCATACATGAACTAATCCAAGGCCCCCAACATATATACAGCAGAGGATTGCCTAGTCTGGCCTCAGTAGAGAAGATGTGTAACCCTCGAGAGACTTGAGGCCCCAGGGCATGGGGAGGCCTGACAGGGGCGAGGCACCCTCTTGGAGATGGGGGTGGGAGGAGGAAAGGAATGAGGAATTGTGGGAGGGCAGATGGGGGGGCAATGACTAGGCTGTAAAAAAAAAGTAATAAAAAATTGTAAACAATTAAAAATTATAATATCCAATTAAAGACTCTTAGAAATAGTAGCAAGATCATTCTTGGTATTGAGACTGGAAAACTATGAAATAATTTCTCACTGGAGGTAGATGCTGCATCAATAAGTCTGTTGCACTAAAGTAGGGAACTTTACTCCTGATGACTCAGTAGGGAGGTGCCAATGAGTGGAGTCTGAGTTTCCTCTTTGATATATCAGCTGTTATAAAGCATTTTTCCATATTCTGCAGTAAAATCTGGATTCAATTATTTTTAAAACTTTTAAAAATATTCTTTGTGGTGTTTGCACAGATTTTTGTCTTTGCTGTATAAAGAAAAACATGAGAGAGAGAGAGAGAGAGAGAGAGAGAGAGAGAGAGAGAGAGATTGATTGATTTTGAGCCATTTGAGTCAGAGAAATACTGAGTCTTGATGTACAGCATTAAAAACTGAAAATCTGCCCATATAGTAATGGGTTCAACCTACGAAGATGTTGCATATGTCGCTGCTGGGTACCAGCCGAGCTCAGGGTCATGCAATTGTACTTCCATTTCATCCTTTATCTAAAAAGTCATTATGAGCTCGGTCTTTAATGGACTAGAACACGTCAGGTGGGAAAGGCAGAGTGGTGAGCTTTCTGCTCATCTCATCCTTCAGGGAGTGGCCTGTGTGTGAACAATCTTCATTTCTTCCATTAATACCACAACCAGAATCTGAGTCCTGTGGGGAACACCGTCCATAGAGAAGCCAATGTGTACATGTTTATCCAGGTGAGACATCTTTACTCAAAGACCAGATCTAGCCCCTGCTGCCCATCAGTTGGTATGTAGTAACTGTTAGCTAAGAGCCCCTTTAAAAAACAAACAAACAAACAAATAAACAAACTTCCTTCAAACAATTGGAAATGAGGAAAAAAAGAGCAAATGAATGTTTTCTCTTTCTGCATGAATTTTCAATGATAAAAACTTTAAATATTCATGTAAAATATTAAAAACTATTCACAACCTTTTCAGGAGTAGCTGTATACCATAGCAGGAAAGTTTTCTGTATGATAAGTAAAACACACACATAGAGTTCTCCATTCCCTGAGTTTTTGCTATGCATTTCCACAATGAGCTCTTAAATGCACAGGTTTATAATTAGGCCCTGAAGCTGCATATATAGGTTGAAACTTCAAGCAATGTGTGAACTCCT
Organism: Apodemus agrarius; assembly: GCA_964023405.1. Lineage (NCBI taxonomy): Eukaryota > Metazoa > Chordata > Mammalia > Rodentia > Muridae > Apodemus > Apodemus agrarius. Next base: position 55,186,351 of record OZ030020.1, on the reverse strand, counting down.
TAAATCTCAGACTCTTGAGTTCTAGAAGTAAGACCGTAGGTTGGTGGTTTTCTTTTGTTGTTGTTTTGAGGCTTGTATTCTATCTTCATGATGTGCTGGCTCACAGCCCAGCACACAGATTTAACCTGTGAGCACGGCATGTTTGGGGAGTGTCTATTGTTACACCCCCAGTCATTCTCAGGAATGTACTCAAACGCCATCCTCTGGGGAAGCCTCCCTAAATTCCTCAAAGTCAGAATTGTCTTTTTTTTTTCTCAAGTTACTTTCTATATTGTCCTATGAAAATAGCCAATGCTTACTGGCAAATAAATAAATAAATAAATAAATAAATAAGTTAAGAAATTCACAGTATATAGAGTAAAATTTCACAGTAAACATTTTGACATGTATATTTATGGTTATGTCACATACATATAGGATTAGCTGTATATCTCAATCCCCCCTCTACATCACAGCAAGTTTTATATTTTATTCTTTAGTACTTTTATTTGTGCATCCATTTTTTTCCTGCACAGCATTTTGAATTTCCCTTAATTTAAGAAGGCACTTTAATTTTTGTCTCAAGATCTTCATGGAGAAGACCACTCAATAATGGTCATTAAGTGACTGACTAGATAAGCGTCATACCATGGCCAACAGAAAATTGAATTTATACCTCATCAAACCTTGCTTTCCCCAAGCTAGCTTCTCAAACTATGTGTCTATTGAATTTAAAATCTTTTCTGTCCTATGATATATGCCAACATAGCACCTTGGTCAGCCGAACCATGTTTCTGAGGCCAAGGCCATTACACATTTTCACTCCACACAGACTTCTAGCGGGAACTAGAATGGAAGTGGCGGAACTTAACACCGGGAGCTGCAAGCTGGAGAGCAGCGAGGAGAAACCCAAGCCCTGTTTGGTGGCACAATTGCAATTTAGGCTCCTCATTTTGAAAGTGTAATGGCACTGGCGTGGATAGCACAGTCATGAATCTTCTAAGAAAACCCCCCTGTGCTTCGTAGGAACTTAGAGGGAGACAAACAACATGTGGGGGAGATAAAATTAGAGTCAGGAAATGTGAGGGCACAGGTGCTTGCTTGTATTATTTTACTGTGCACAGTGCAGCTCCGAGTTTGTCAGCATCCCTGAGAACGAGCCAGGTGTGACTCTGAAAACACTCGAGTGTCATGGAAACCACACAACGCCCTAGAGCTTTTATTGCAAGGAGTTAGAGCTAGTTTCTTTCCCTCTTCTTTCAAAGTAGTCGTATTAAAAAGAGAGTGCTTGTTTTGTTTAAAAAAAAAAACTAGATGGTTGTCTTTTATCACACTTGAGACTATTATCTAAAATATTTCCAGCTGATGGACTTCAAAACACCGTATATGTCTTGTTCTCTACTCTCTTGCTGTAAAGCGTTGGCATGAGTGGATCATTCCTTTGACTGAAGACTTAGTCTCAAAATCTTTCAACAGTATGGAAATATTATGTACCCTCTAAGAATCATAAAAATTCTAACTAAACTAAAAATAATACTCACATAGCCCTACTGGATGCTTGCCAGGTACCAAGCCTTGTATTAAATGTTGTTTGCAAGTTATCCATTTAACTTCCTCAAAACCCTAGCGAGGTAGAGTAGAGGCATGCGCCACCACTGCCGGGCAACTGTTGGCTTTTAATGACTGTTATGGCAGAATGATATCTTTCCTTCATCTCTCCCTTTGTGTGGTTCTTAGGATTAAACCTTGGCCTCATACTTATGTGTTAAGTAAGGGTTCTGCCGCTGAGGTATATCCCCCACCTTTCTGCTTACTTTGTATTTTGAGACAGTGTCTTAGGAAGCTGCCCAGGCAGGCCTTAAAGTTGCAATTCCTTGCTCCACCTCCTAAACAGCAGATTATAGGCCTGTGTCACAAGGCCAGGCTGCTGCTGCTGCTGCTTCTTCTTCTTCTTCTTCTTCTTCTTCTTCTTCTTCTTCTTCTTCTTCTTCTTCTTCTTCTTCTTCTTCTTCTCCTCCTCCTCCTCCTCCTCCTCCTCCTCCTCCTCCTCCTCCTCCTCCTCCTCCTTCTTCTTCTTGAAGGTCAATTTGAAATTATTAAATAAACCTCAGAGAATATGTCTCTTGCTTCAGTGAGACAATTCTTAACACATGGGATGGGAAACAGCCAGGAACAGAACAGAATATTACTGGCCATCTAGGACGTCACTAAAATGGGTAATTATTCCTGCTGGGTTTCCATCCACCATTTCTTTGCTCTCTTGCTGGGTTTGGCACACACACACACACACACACACACACACACACACACACCATGCATACACATGCCACACAGACATACCACATACATACATACACCAGGCTTCCTCTCATGGTCCACTGTCCCCTTGGCCCACTACTGGGCACAGCCTCTTGGGGAGGCAGATCGAAGAGAGTTTGATTGTGCTTGTCCCACACTGCTGCCAGGGCAGGTGCTGGGCTGTAAGGAAGTGCTGAGACACCATTCTTGAGGTGGGAAAGTGCAGTCCAGTCTGAGATAGGGAAAGCTGGAGCTGGCCCTGGGGTCCCTGTGCCTGCAGTGAGGCCAGGGCCATAGGGTTCTTAGAGTCGTGGACATCCAGGCACCAGGAATGATTGTCCTTGGCTTGGTGGATGCAGGCTTGGTGGCAGTTGTGGCTGGAAGCCCAGAGAGGCAAGAGGCCTTCTACGGGAGACTAGGCTGTGGCTCTGTAGTTCTGTAGGTGAAGGCTTTCTCCATGGCTCCCCATGGCAGATCTTGGTGAAGAGAGACAGTCCATGGTTCCAAACAGTTTATTGTCATGGTGGAAAATGCATGGGTAAAACCATGCCCCACTTCTTAGGGTGGGCCTGAGATGAAATACCTTTTACAGGGAAGAATATCTGGGAAGGGAAGCTTATTGTCTAAGCCCTCGTGGCCTCTAGGAATCTCATTAGCATGGAGAGCTCTGTTTTGACCCTACATGACCATAGGACTCGTCTTGTCTCTTTTATGTGAGAAGCATGGCGTGTGTTTCAAGTCAGAAGTCTAGCAGGAAGCTGGGAGTCACCTAAGACTCAGGGATGTGTCCACTGAGTCTCCAGTCTCAACCTGCTCTACCTTACCAAATTTCCTGCCATGGTGTTACATACCCCATCATACACACACACATACACACACACACACACACACACACACACACACACACACACCACACATACTACACATATACACACCACAGATACATATGCACACACAGAGACATACCACCCATATACATATATATACCAGATATACATACACATAGGCACACAAACACATATATATATACCACACATACAGACATACCATATACACACAAATATACCGCATACATACACACATAATCACACCATGCATACACACAGGCACACACCCACTAAATATTTGATTACAGGGTGAACCATCTGATTTATGGATATACATCCAAAGTCCAACTTAGGCAGACTTGAAAGCATGCACTGTGACAACTATTTTTTGGTTCCCCCCCCCCCGAAGTCATTTCCTTCAAGGCCAGATTCAGCCTTAACCCTAAACTATTAGCATCCAACGTTGTGGAGAACCTACCAGCTTTGACATTCTGTTGGCTGCATTTTGTAAAGGAAACATGCTAATCTGCATTGTTTAATTTTTTTCTCTTTATTTAATAGAGAACCTTTATTGTCTTTACCTCACTGGGTGTCAAGCCCTCACTCAGTTATTCTGCACCTGAGAAATAAATGTTCTAAAACACACACACACACACACACACACACACACACATGCACACACACACACACACACACACACACGCACACATACACACACACATACACACACACACACACACACACACACACACACACAAACACACAAACACACATACACCCCACAAACTGGATATTACTCTATGATATTTTAAGCAGAAGGAAATTTTTAGAATTGTTAAGACTGAATAGAATAATGAATATTTTTGCCTAGATGCCAAAAATATTTTTATGGGTTATTACAAGTGTCAATGAACAAAAGTAAATGAATTAGTCAACTATTACTTAGTGATTTCAATTTTTTCTTGACACATTTAGGACATGGTACTTGAAGACAATAAAATTGGTCTATGGGAGATAAAATATGGTCCTGTGCTTATTAGTGACACTTTAAAATATCAAGTGAGGAAATGAAACTAATTCTGCTTTTGTTTGCTTAAAATATTTTTTGGTGTACATGTATGTGTGTCTATGTTCCTGTGTGAATAAATGTGCATGCATGTCATGAGGTGCATGCAGAGGTCAGAGGACAACCTCAAGCATCAGTCCTTCCCTTCCATCTCATGTGTTGCTGTGTGTACCAGGCTAGCCGGCCAGCAAGCTTTTGAAGTCTCAGCTCTGCTGCTTATCTCCCACAAGGAGTACACTGGTCTTACAGACCTGTACTACTGTAGTTGACATTTTAATGAGTATTTTAGGGGTTCTGAACTTAGGTTGTCAGGCTTGTGGGGTAAATATCTCCCCAGTCACCCTACCTGCCCTATATTTACACACACACACACACACACACACACACACACACACACAGTCATACACACACTCACATACATATACACTCTCACACATATACTCATATACACAGACACACACTCATATACAGACACACAGACATACACACTAATATACACAGACACACACTCACATATACACATACTCTCACACTCATATACATACAGTCTGTCACATACACACACAAATGTACACAAGCAGAGAGAGAGAGAGAGAAGGAGGGAGAGAGAGAGAGAGAAATGAACCTCACTCTCTATACTTGGACCACACAGATACTTCTCAGCATCGCTTGTGGAATCTCAAAACCATAGGAAATGTAGTTTTCAAATACTAACAACCAACCCTCCCAGTATAGACCTTCCTTTTATACCTAATCCCAGTGTCCATCTGCCTCAGCTGTTTGGTTGAACAAAATATTTGTATTATGCAGATGGACAATGAGAACAGGAAGAGGAGACAACACTTTGAGTTTGCTACAATTTCCTTAAGATCGATCTAGAAGCCCAGCACCGTGTTGTCATTGGGGCGGTTCCTTCTTGTTCTCTGCCTCTGCCTGCCTTCTGGTGGCTCCTAGCATTCCTTGGTGTGCTTCGGCTTGCTGAGTATCCACTTGAAAATTTATTTGTTCAGTTTCACACTACCACTCACCTAATGTATCTGTCTTGTTAGTCTTTCTGTAAAGTCTCCCCATTTGTAAGGACAACAGTCATCTTGGACTATGGCTTACCCTAGTGACTTAATTTGCATTGGATTAGCTCTCTAAGAATCCAGTTTCAAAACAAGGTCATGTTCTAATCTACTTGGAATGGGGGCTTCGTTATACAAATTTGGAGAGAGGCACCAATCAATCCACTACACATGAATACCTTTTCTGATGAAGGAAACAGGTAAAGCATGGTTTTCTTCACTAGCCAGTCAAAAAAAGGGATGTGTAAGGTCAAATCAGGCTGTGGGACTTAAGACCAACAGGAGCATTTATAAAGCAGTGGTTAAGTGTTAATGCTTACCTGTGGTCAGGTGTGGTGGCTCGTGTCTATAATCTTAGCACTTGAGGCAGGAGGATCACAGTCTAAGACAGTTTATAGGCACCAAAGACTGAGGATGTGGTTCAGTGGTGGAAGGCTTTCGTAAAGCAAGCCTCTGCACTTAATCCCCTGCCTCACAAAAGCAAACAAACAAAGACCAATGCATAAAACATTAACTCCAGCAGTTGGGCCCAACTGTGGATTCTATTTCCGACCTCAGCCTTTACCAGCCCAGTGAGTGAGGCTTGCTTTGTGCTTGGTTTCCTCTTTCGGAAATGAGACCTTAAGAGCACGCACCTTGTGAGGCTGTTGGGGGTATTCAAAGGGTTAATAAATGCTGAGCCTAGGTCAGGCTCAAGGCAAGTGTGTTATTAAGTTCAGGAAAGTCACTTGTTCTATTTCATGTTCAAAGAGGATCCTTTATCAGCAGAATGTCACCATGGGCTACCACTCAGAGTAAAGGTGAGCTCTACCTAGGCTGCTGGCTTGCCTTAGTCTTTGCGCAAGGCTGTGGCTACCTGACAGCCTGGGTCTCTTGTCTTAGTCACAGTCTGAAAACACATGGTGATCTAGGAGCAGACATTCGATGCCTCCCCTCTGTAGCAATGTGTTGTGAGACCCTACAGCGTCTTTTCTAAGTCGTGTCTCTATGCCTCCTGACTGAGGGAGGCCAGAGAGTTGAGTTCAAAAGACAGCAGAGCAGCCGAGGACTTGTGTCACCACAGTCTGTTCTCAGAGTGAGGAAGTGGCTTGTACAGATGAGCAGAGTCTCAGCCTCACTAGATGGGGGGGAGTTGTGCTTTAGGACAACTCTGGGGAGATAGCATTATGTGACTGAAGCTCTCACCCATATCTACTCTCAGGAATGAGCTGATCAATTGGGCTTTTAGAATGGTAACTGTCATGCTCAGCAATTTTTCTCAGAATGTTTGGGGAGATTTAAAACATCTTTACCATCTACATGGCAACACATGGGAGCTACTCTTTCAGTGTATGCATCATTTTTAATATTTTTCAGAGCAGGAACATTTTTTCTGCTTTGCTTTTTTCCAACTGTAATTTTAACGACCACATAAAAATCTCTCAAATGATGCATTGTGGTTACTTGGACTTCTAGATAGGTTCTTAAAAACTGTTAGATTATAAATCTGTGAGGAACAGCTTGCTTCCATATTTTAGATGACTTCCTTAGAAGAGAACCCTCAGTGAAATTACTGGATCAAAAAAATCACTACACTTTTCTGATACTTAATTTACCCCACTAAACTGCTTTCCTAAAGAGCTGTGTCAATCACAATCATGGCTGCTATCCAGCCAAATGCACCCACAACTCTGTCCTCCAGTCCTGGGTGTTGCATATTCTTTTTTTCCCAATAAAATTGTATCTTTATTTTAACATATTTTATTACTGATATTAAACTGACTTCTAGATTTTAAAAATATTTTATCATTAATTTACTTTTATTAGTTGGATGAGAAAATTTAGCAAACTCGATTTTAAGGTTTATTTTACTTCACTTAAAAATTAATCTTTTGTTCATCATATGTACTTTAAATGTTTTATATATATATATATATATATATATATATATATGTAAGTATAACGCATATAAACATTCTTCAGCTACAGTTGTAGTCAGTGGTTTCTTTTCCTAATTCTTTTCCCTGGTATGTCTCTGTGTGGTGTGTGTGTGCATGTGTGTACATGTATGTGTGTACGTGTATGCTCACAAGTATGTGGGTGTGCATGTGTCTGTGATTATGTTATGTGGAGGCCTGAGGCTCATGTCAAGACTCTTCCTCAACTGTCCTTGAACCTTATTCTTTTGAGGCTGGGCCTCTCAGTCCAACACATAGATTGTCAGTATGGCTGTGTAGCTGACTGGCTTGCTCCTGCCTCTTTTATCTCTGCTTTATAATCACTAGAATAACAGGTGCCCTACCAGAGTGGCCTGCGATTCTGTGGCTGCAGAGGGGGCTAACTCATAACTGGGCGGCAACCACTCCACACTCCAGTGGTTTCTTTTAAAACTTTAGGTTTTATTAATTTGTTGGCATTCGGGATTTAGTAGTAAACCGGTTGGCTTTTCCTCTGCTAAAGTATTTTCTAGTGCCTTAAGCCTATAGAATATCCCCTCTAGATGCTTAATAGTCATTCAATTCCCTTTGCGCATGATTTAGTTCCTTAGCCGGTTTTAGGCAAATTTGAATCTATCTGAAATTTAGTCTTATTTTTTTCTTCTTTTTTTTTATTGGATATTTTCTTTATTTACATTTCAAATGTTATTCCCTTTCCCGGTTTCCCCTCCAGAAACCCCCTATCTCATCCCCCTCCCTCTGCTTCTATGAGGGTGCTCCCCTACCCACCCATCTACCCCTGGCTCCCTGCCCTGGCATTCCCCTACACCAAGGCATCCAGCTTTCACAAGACCAGGGCCTTTCCTCCCATTGATGCCAGACAATCCTCTGTATCCTCTGCGACATATGCTGCTGGAGCCTTGGGTCCCTCCATGTGTACTCTTTGGTTAGTGGTTTAGTCCCTGGGAGCTCTGGGGTGGGAGGGTCTGGTTGGTTGATAGTGTTGTTCTTCCTATGGGGTTACAATCCCCTTCAACTCCTTCAGTCCTTTCTCTAACTCTTCCATTGGGGACCCCTTCTTGTTTTTAGCAGATACTTCAGAGCTTAGAATTTCCTTTTAGAAACAGTAGCTTGAGATACAGAGCTGAGTCCCTGCTGCAGAGCACGTAGGATAAAGTAGAAGAAGCTGGGAGAAGCAGAGCTGGAGCAGGAGCGGAGTTTGGGAGGAGGACTGATAAACTGAAGGGTCAAACTTGCTTCAAGAAAGCCAGATTGATTCTCAAGGCGATAATATACTTAGGATGTTTATCAAAGATGGTTCTTAGAAGACCTAAGAGTCACCAAAATTATCAGTCTTTGCTGAGTTATTTCTTTGTGCATCATCGATGTAGTCTAAAATAATAAACACAAGGTTTAGGAAACTGTTCAGCGATTCTCCCATTAATTTAATAAATATCTATCGAACAGCTACATATTCTAAACTCCACACAGTATTAAGGATCCAATAGGGCAAAGCAAGGACTAATGACCTTTGAGTAGAAGTCTTCCAACTCAACAGAGTCAAGGCCATATATATATAGCCCTGCCTACCTAACTCCAACCACACAGTCTGCACATCTCCTAAACATACCATAAATTAACAAAACGGAATGCTTTGCTACTGCCCGTAGATGTCAATACACTGGCCTTGACTCTGGATTCCCTAGTCTTGCACTGTTGCTTGGTTCTGCTGAGAGTGAACAGGCCATGGTAGCTAACATCTGGCACGATTATTTCAGCAGGCTTGGCTAGAGTTGCCTTGGTCAAATCAAAGACTATAGACAAGGCAGATCTAGGGTTTCTTGGGCTGGATCTTGTGCTTCCAACCAGATGTCCAGTGGGAACCCACCTGAGGCTAATGCGTGTTGCTGACAGCCAAACAGGACTGACTTTTGACCATGTCGGGGGTTCCTGAGGATGAACTAAACCCTTTTCCTGTGATGGGATTGAAACTGTTGAACTGAAGGTTTATTTGTAGCTAGTAGTGATGGGGTGAGCTATACAAAGCCATCCTAGACTGAGGAGACCCCTCAGGGCTTGGGGAAATATTGTCATGAACTCTGAAAGGTGATAAAATATGGCTTGAAATGAACCACAGAGAATGAGCTGAGCTAGTCAGCAAATGAATTTCTGTCTAGGCTATGAGATAACCTTAAGGAGGCAATGAATACTATGAAGTATAGCTGATACAAGGGAAAGTGTAGGCGATTCGAGATAGACCAGGAACCTAACTCAGTGCCTGATTCTCTGCTGAATGTGACAGGCTACATCCTATTGAGGAAGGAGACTCAGGCCTATTCATGCATGTTGGGCCTCAAGATCAGTTACTTTGCTCCAGGAGACAGAAAAATTATGACATCACAGAGTGGGCTAGATTCTGGAATGTGAGACTCTCCGGTTACCCACAGAGTTCCACATCACATCTCAGGTGGTTCTTGGGTACCAGGTACCAGTGGTTGGCAGAGAGCCATGCCAGCATCCCCTCCTGCTCATCCAGCTTTCTTGAGCTGGATCTTTCAAGTGCCTCCAACCAGAGGTCCAGTGGGAATGTCTTTGCAGCTGCTCATGGTGGCTCGAGGGTCAATGCTACACCCAGACACAGCAGCACAGCATTCTGGGGAGAGGCCAGGCAGAACCAGAGGAAGAAAAGGTGGCATCACTGGTAGTTTTGACCCCTTCTCTTCCTCAAGTCAATGTCAGGAGTCAACAGGTGTGTAGAGCACAGGTGAGAGTTTGATTTCTTTATTCTTAAGTATTTTTAAAATGGAAAAATTTAAATTGTACACTCGGTACTAGTAGGAAACCCCTAAACTACTCTCTCTTATCTTCAGAAATTCTCTCTTATTCTGGCAATTTGGACAATAACAAAGAGACAGGAGGTGGCCAGAGCAGGGTATGTAGGAAGGCCTGGATCTGGTCCAGTCAATACGTTCCTGAGGTGTGGGAACTGCTTTCCCTGGCATCTGGATGCCATTATCTTATCATTTGCCCTGAGAGCAGATGGCATGTAATAATTAAATTGAGCATACCTTACTTCTTAACCCATTACATGGGTCTCTCCTCTTTACCCCGACATCCTAGCTATAACAGCATAAGGGAGCAAGGGGGCCTGATTTTGAAGGAAGAGAATTCATAGTGGAAACTGATTCTTTTCCTCTGCTTTTGACCTTATGGGTATATTGCCTAACTTCTGTTATTGGCCTTTACTTTGAAGTTCTCCCTTCTCTATAGTGATACTTCCATGTAGGAAGCTCTGAATGTCAATCACATATAGAATCTCCCTTACAGTTTTCTCTTCTCGTGGAACTGTGTTCTTCCTGCTTTAACCTAGCAGGATTTAGCTGATTGTCTTTTCTTTCTCTCATTCTCTTTTTCAAAATATAAAGTCCCAAGAGTCTGCATAACAGCCTCTTTCATTTTCCCTTTCCTTACAGCTCCACATGGGAAGCATGAGACAGTTTGGCGCTGGGACATGACAGGAGGCGATGAGCAACTTCAGAAGAGCTCATGCTATGGAAGGTGAGATTGTACTGGTCTAGGAGAGCCCGGTGCCTGTCAGTGTGCAGGTGACTGCTGACGGAAGTTAAATAGGTAACAGAATAAATGTGTGTTAGATAAGACATGCCTTAGAATGGTTGCTGAAGTATATTCTGGAACTGCCGATGGCCAGGATTGTCAGTAAAGAACCAACCAGTAAATATTCTTGATGTTAGCAGCCTTATTGCACATGGGCAGACAAGGATGGCTGAGTTCCCATAAGCTGATTCATAAAAATGGGTAGCAAGGAGGATTTGGTCCACTAATGTGGTTTGTCGCTACTTCTCTTATCATATCCCGACCACAGTCTCCAGAGTACAACAGTAAAAGCTCATTAAAATGACATTTATTTATTTACTTGTTGTAAGGCCTAAATCATATCTCTCATTAAAATTATGAACAAAACATGGAAACCCACTCTCATTTCTGTAATTTACTGCTCACTGTCCTAGAGGTGCAAATTGATTCAATTGAATAAAAGAAATATGAAGAATTCAACTGGAAATTATCCAATGTAGCAGACATTCAGAATAATCATTATGTACAAACTTAGCACAAGAAAGTTATCTTTCTGAATGTGAATGATGTTTCAGAAAACACAGTAGAATAGTACATACAACTTATAGAATACAACTAATATTTAGTAACAGATATTTATGATCAATAGAAAAAATATTTGAGAATCTAGAGATATCAAAAAAGTTTGAGTCAAATAGAAAAAAATCATCTTGTTTGTATAAAGGAAGACTTATTGCAGGCAAGATAAAATAATCTGTAGATTCTACTCAGAGCCTCAAGAATAGGAAAGACATTTAACTTTAATCATTTTAGATATAAGTATATTTATTTACTTCTAAATTTTAAAATGTTCTACCGATCTACAGGCAAGTAAAGAATGCTAAGGGAGGAGAAGCAATCTCCCCTCAGGACCAGCCCCCCCCCCCGATCTGGTGATTGGTTATTCAATACTAAGTAGTCAGCCCTGAAATCACACACATGCAAGTAACATTTGGACTGAGAAGGTTGTAACTACATATTTATGAACATATAAACACTTAGACATATACAAAGAATTAAAATGTGGGCATGATTTTGGGAGTTTGTGGGGATGGGGAGTTCAGGAGATTGGAGGGAGGAAAGGGAAAAATAAAAATGGTGTCATGTTTTAATTTCCAAAAATAATTTTAAAATAAGAATTCTTACAGTTGACCGTAAACTATTCTTCACATATGTGACCAGTTCATATGGCCCTTCTGGACCCATGACACTTAGGAATTTTAATGTGCCCTTCAAGTTTTTATCAAATCAAAATTAGGTGTGTTCAGCATTGGGATAATCTTTATTATCCCAAAGTTATTAACTATTTCCTACTTTTTTTCTCTTTTCTGGATTGAAGCACATGTTCTCCGCACTAAACGATGTGCTTTGCTGTCGCCTCACAACACATACCGTGTTCTTCGGTCCCGTTAGCCCATGAGCACCGTCTTTCGCTTACTCTTTCTTCCTACCGGCTCCTCCCCGTCTTTCTAATAGTTAGCTCCATTTTCATAGAATATTTTTGAAAAATCTATATTCCATATAGGGTTGGGATATTGGAATGTAGTTGTGGTATTTGTCTGTCTGCGTCTAGTTTCTTTTGCTTAACATGGTGTCCTCCATTTCCACCCACTGTCTCACAGATGGCATGGTTCATTCCTCTTTCTCTCTGAAGAGCAGGCATGTATACTATGCACTCTCTTTATTCACTTTTTGATGGACTTTAGGTTGATTCCATAAATGTGGTTGTGAATTCTGCCATAATAAACATGTTTATGTAAGGATCTCTATTGTATATTGATTTGGATTGTTTCAGAAGATAGATCCAGCAGGGGTAAAGTAGAACATATAGGTGTTCAACTTTTGGGGTTTTCCCTCTTTGTATTCCATCCTGTCTGTCTGTCTTTCTCTCTCTCTGTCTCTCATATATATATATACATACATACATATTTGTATATGTATGTATGTATATATACATATGTGTATATGTGTATATGTATATATATGTGCATATGTACACATATATAAAATCTTTCCTGTGTATGAGTATTTACATGTTCATGTGTGCATCTGCTTATGGAGACCCAAAGTTGATAATAAGCTGTCTTCCCCCATAGCTCCCCGCTGAGCCTTTCTCCAGCTCAGTTGGTTTGTTTTTGAGTAACCTCCATACTAATTTGTGCATTAGCTCTACTTATTTACTTTTCTACCAATAGTGACTAAGGATTCCTTCCTCCCTGTATCCTTGTTAGTAATTTCTCTTGTTTTCTACCCAGTGTCACTGGAGTGAGCTGTGGTGTCAATGCTGTCTTGCTTGCATTACTCTAATGATTAAGGTGTTGATCACTTTTTTTGTTTTTTGTTTTTTGTTTTTTGTTTTTGTTTTTGTTTTTTGTTTTTGTTTTTCGAGACAGGGTTTCTCTGTGTAGCCCTGGCTGTCCTGGAACTCACTTTGTAGACCAGGCTCGCCTCAAACTCAGAAATCCGCCTGCCTCTGCCTTCCAAGCACTGGGATTAAAGGCGTGTGCCAACACTGCCTGGTGATCACTTTTTAAAATATATTTATTACTAATTTCTACTTCTTTGAACTATCTATTCTATTCATTTGCCAATGGATTGATTAGATTTGTTTTATTTATATATAATATCTTGAATTACATGTATATTCTAGATATGAATCCTCGACTGGATGAATAGTTGGCAAAAAAGAAAAAACCCAAAATCTCATTTTGTAAATTGTTTCTTTACTCTGTTAATTATTTTGTTTGACATTCAGAGACTTAAATTTTATACATCTACAAATTCTTGCAATTATTTTCATTAATATTAAGGTCATTTCTAGAAAGTCCTTGTTTGCACCTATATCTTTATATTTTTCCTCATACTTTTGTTTTCTTCTAGTAGTTTTAGAATTTTAGAGTTTGCATTAAAGTCAATGTTTATTAGTTAAATTATTTTGTTGTTTTAGTTGACGGTTTTTGTTTTGTTTTGGATTTTTGTTTTAGGTTTTGTTGTTGTTTGTTTGTTTTGCTCTAGTTTTTTTGTTGTTGTTAGTGAGATAGTTCAGTAGGTGAAGATATTTGCATCATAACCTGAAGTCAGTCCTCAGAATTAGGAGGTGTAGCCTTGTTGGAGCAGATATGGCCTTGTTAGAGGAAGTGTGTCACTGGAGGATGGGCTTTGGAGTTTCGAGAGTTTAAACCAGGCCCAGTGTTTCTTCCTTCCTGCTGCTTGTGGATCCAGATGTAGAATTCCCAGCTGCCTCTCCAGCACCATGTCTGTCTGTGTGCTGCCATGGCCGTTAGTAAAGTAAATGCCATGCTAGTGAAGGACTGAACTTCTGAAACTCTAAGCATGCCCCAGTGAAATGCTTTGTTTTATAAGAGTTATCATGGTCACAGTGTCTCTTCAAAGCAGTATAATACTAACATAACATCTTTGTCAAAAATCAGGTGGCTATAAAGGCAGGGGATGGCTTGTAGAATCTCTGTTCTGCTCTGTTTGTGCACATGGTTTTCTTCTTGCTAACCTTGTGCTGGTTTTGATTCTATGGCTCTGTAGCAAACTTTGAAATCAGAGACTGTGATGTCCCCCACATTGCTCCTTGTGCTTAGGACACTCTTGTCTATTTGTGATCCCCTGCACCTCCACGTAAGCATTAAGTCTGTTTTCTGCTAATTATGTGTCATAGTAACTTTTATGGAGGGGGCAATGGATTTGTAGGTCACTTTTGGTAGTATAGGCAATTTCACCATATGTCAGTACAGAGAGGTTTGTGTTTCAGACGCAGGGCCTGGTAGTTAGGTCTTGAGAACGCTGCTACTGGGAGGAGATCAGGGGAGTTCTCACAGGAATGTGTCCTCATACTTCTAGGAAGGACCACAAGAATGCTTGTAGTGCAGCAAGGCTTCCCCATGTGCTTGATTCCTTCTGCATATGACCATCTTCCTTGTCTGCTTCTCTGCCATGTTGTGATGCTGTTAGAGGACTGACCAGATGATGGACAGATGGTTCCCTCTGACCCTTGACCTTTGCCATCCAAACCTGTATGCTGAAGGAACGTCTTCCCTTAGAAAATACTCTGTTGGAGAATAGAGATAAGTTGTTTATGGAAGGCTAAATGGGCAAATAAAGCAAGGAAAAGAAAGATGATTGACCTAGATTTTACATGCATGTGTATATATGCCTGTGTGTGTGTTTGTGTGTGTGTGTGTGTGTGTGTGTGTGTGTGTATAATACAACATCCATTCATTTGATTTTATTTGTAATTAGCTAGGCTTTGAGATAGTTTTGTGTAACACAGACTGTTCTCCAGCTCTTTCTGGAGATGAGAATGACCAGGAGCTTCCTATCCTCCTCTGTCTACCTTCTGAGTGCCAGAATTTACTGGCATGGCACTACCACACCTGGTTTTAAAATACCCTTTTTAGATGCAGTCTGGTGAAGTTAGCTGAAATTCAAATATTCTGAAGGCACAGGAGGCAGAAACAAAGATGCAGGCTAGTGACGTATTACAGAAACCATGTCAAAGTAAAGAGCAAAAAGAAGACGGAGACACATGTCTGTCATACAGAGATTGCCTAGCATGAGCAATGTTTTGTGTTCAATTGCAGGAAATAAGTAAAAAACAAAAGAAAACAAAACAAAGCAAAAACAACATCAACACCCCTCTATCACAAATAGATGTACATACCCTTTTGTATCCATGAAACATCTATGAAGAGGTAATCAAATGCACTGCAAAAAGTGGAAAAAGTTCTAACAAATGTATTCTTATTGCAGCAGAAATTAGAAGCATAAAACAAAATTTAATGGAATATCACATGGAAAAAAATTAAGCATCTTTAAAGGAAATGAAAAATGCATCAGAACTGCTACCTAGAGAACAACAGGGACAATGAAATCAACACATGAGATGTTCCTAAAGAGTCAGGTCTCCTTATCAGAGAAGCTATGATAGTGGAGGGAGTATAGAGCTGGCTGATTGAAATGATCTTATTTGCGAAGTTAAAAAGGCAAAGATAAAGTGAAACCAAGAAAGCAGGACTCAAAAGTGAAAAGAAATATTAATAAATAACATATAATATAGACAACACATTCAAGTTATATATAATATAGGCATATATATATATGTATGTATGTATACATAAGTTCAATAGCTCTCTTCCATGGGTAAACATTAAAAGATAGCTCAGATGATCTGAATAAGACTCAAAGAAAGAAGGTAACATGGAAAATAAGCAATTTCAAGATCAATAAATAGCTCCATGTGCAGAAAAAAAAAATCGTTCCGAGACATTTGATTGTCACATTTACAGATAAATTTTAAAAGCCAAATGTAATGCAAATTTTGGTAGAAAATTGTCATTTTTCTAATTGTCATACAAACATTAATGGAAGAAACATGCGAGACACACACACACACACACACACACATCCTCTCAAGAAGCAATAGGCTCAATGAGGTGACATGGAGTTGGCAGACCTATAAGGGTAGAGAACTCCTATACACATTTTTGAGTACACAGAAACAAAACCAAACTTATAACACAGTCTCCATTACAAATATAGCACTAATTTCAAAATATGAGAAACCTTTAGGCTGTCAGTTTCACTTTTGAATGCTGATGGATTATCCCAATAAAACAGCAAACGACCCAATAGCAAATTGAAAAATTAAAGCAGCATGGTAGAAGTTATCCTAGATATGCAAAATATTTAATATTACAAAATTGTGTTATGAAAATTTACCCCATTTATAGGTAAAGTAAAAAAAATATTGTCACCTTTGGGAGGCTTAGAGGCATTTAATAGCATTTGATTTTCATTCTTGAGTCTTGAAGACTCTCAATAGATAGATGTTAGGCAAATATGTATACACAGAGTCAGTATAATTCTTACCAGGAAACGGAAACATTTCCATTGAGATGAACATGAGGCAGACTTCCTTCATCATGCTCTTATTAGCAAATTCCAAGTGAGTCTAGCCAGTTCATTAGATTAAGACAACAGGAAAGGAAATATGCAAGATTTATGTGAAAAACTGTAAATGTCAGTAAAAGATCTGGAGACCAGCAAAGGAACATTTTCCCAAATAAAAAGCATGGTGTAATTGCTTTTGGATAGGGACAATTAAAACCAGAGATATTCATTTCTTATAATCAATACATTTCATATTATCAGTTAAAATTTAAAAATAACGTACCCACTATGGAACCATTCAAGCTGGGTCCAAAATTCAAATAAATGTTGGTCTTTACCAAGTACCTTATCAAGAAACACACATAGGATATTTTTCGATAGAGAAACCAGCCTCTTGGGCCACTGATGCTTGCAATAAAGCTGTAATAATTAAAGTAATTAAAGCTACAATAAATAAAGAACCAGTGTTCTTAAATGAGTAGCAAGATCGGCGGAACAAATAGAAAGTCTGGATCTAAATCACCATGGGACTGGATTAGGAATATGTGTGATCCAGAGAGCACTTCAGATCTTTAGAGGGAGGTGGATTATCCAGTAAATAGTGCTTGAATGATTAATTTAGATTCCCAGTACCATATAAAGGCAACTCATGCATCTCAGTGCACAGGAGGCAGAGATGGGAGAACCCTGGAGCAAGCAGGCTACTTTGATTAGCTGAGCAAGGCCTGGGTTCAAGTGAGAGACCCTGCCTCGATACATAAAGCAGAGAGTGAGAATGATCAGGAAAGACATCCAGCATCTCCCTCCAGCCTCCGCATGCATGAGCACACAGGCACACTTCACACACCTGTGTGCACACACATCCATCCCCCACCCCCAAAAAGCACAAATGACAAACTCAAAGAAGGATTTGTAATTCATTACTGAAGCAAGAAGTTTGCGAATACAGAAAAAGTTACAGATAAATGTGTATTTTAGAATGTTATAGAAAAATCAGTCAAAAGTTTTAAACATGGGTCTATACACAAATCATCTTGAGAACTATAGGCAGATCCTCAATCTTACAGTTAGAAAAACATAAATTCCTAGTAAATAAGACCTTATTTTTCATTTGTTATATTGTAAAAGACATGTGCAGTGCACATGAAGATAAATTTGCTTTGTTCATCAAGTTACATCACATCTTTTGGAAAAGTAGTCTTTGGGCAGAACCAGGGTTGCAAGAGTTCACACACTTACGTGGCTAGTCACTGTGGGGTTGGCTAACAACATGTGTGCAAGGAACACAAATGTGAATTAACAGGACACTAATAGTGCAAATTGTGGCATATCTGTCTCACCCAGTTATGAAAATATGAGATATATGTCGATATCACCCATTGATAGATAATGGTCTTCAGAATATACTGAATGATGAAAAGGCCAAGATGTATAGATGAATGTAGGATGCCAGCAATTTTTTTAAAGGGAAACACACTCTCTATAAGAATACATTTACATATTTGTGTAGGCATGGAATATATGTAGATGAATATATGATGTTTGATAGTATCAGTTGCACCCAGGGATGGAAATGGGTGCTAGAGGCAGGGGCATATTTTTGGTTTACACATTTGTGTGGAATCATTCTTAGTGATTGCATACATTCACAGATGAACTTCCCCTGTTTCATGTTCCCCCACGAAATTATCACCACAGTCAAGATGCAGAAAATGCTGTTTACCACCAAAAACTTTCTTTGGCTCCTTTGCAGGATATAGTTTCCTTCAGTTCAGGCTTCAGGGAATCACTGACCCATTTTTCTTATTAAAGATTGGTAGATTTTTATTGCAATCACAACAGAACCTATAAATTAATCTGGGCAGAAATGATATTTTAACAAGGTTATGTCTTCCAAACTTTAAATATGAAAGGTATTTCCATTTGTTTAACTCCACATGCATGTACTTAGTAATACTCTACTCTTCAGTAAAATTTTGTTATTTTTAATCTCTAAGCATTTCAGGATACTTCACTGCTATTACAGAGAGACTTTTTTTTGAAAATAATGTTTTATAATTAGTTTTTGTTAGTAATTAGAAATATAACTTATTGTGCAAATTATTACCTCACAAGTAAGGTGGCTTACAATACATCTCATGGTGTCTATTGGTTGGCATCCAGGAGGTTCTGCTCTGAGGTTTCCATCAAGAAGTGAAGTGGAGGGAGCCCCAGTTACTTGGTGACTCTCGTGAGGCAGAAGAGCCTGCTTCCACAATGGGACATTCATGCTGGCCTGCCAGATGGTGCTCTACGGATGACGCAGGCTGTAACTGGGTTCCCACAGAGCAAGCAAAAGATGTAGTGTTTCCTTTTGACTTAATTCAAAAGTCACATGTTATTATCTCTATTATATTAAGGAGTCAAACAGGCTCATTATTTAATGAGAGCAGCAGAAAGCTGCAGGTGAGGATCACTGGAGCCATCTTGGAGGATGGCTAGTGTATACATGTGCTATAGTTTTAGTTTATACAGCTTGGATTATTATGCTTTCTGAAAATGTGGTGTTATTTAAGTGGATTTGGGGAGGCCTCCAATTTTTTGGATGCCTCCTGCACCCCACCTCTTCCTTTCTCTAGGCCTCAGTCTGGGGCTCCAGGTACATGTGTGTTAAAATGATTGTCTTCCATGTTATTGTGGTCCTGTTCTGTTTGTATAAATCAGTCTCATCTACCTGTGTTTAATTTAAGATAGTATATTATGTCTTCTAGTTTATTGATCTTTCATTCTACAATGTCTAATATGATGCTACACCCATTAAATATCTTTTGACTTCAGATATAGAATAATTTTGGTCTTCTGAAGTGCCTTTCACCTCATTTATGCCCCACTTTCTTTTAGATTATTAATCTTAGACATTAGTGAGAAATTCTGTTAACTCTACCTCTGAGCCACTTCTGCACATCTGTGGACCATTTCTGTTGTGATTGACTAGATTTTCTTGTGATTAGGGATCAGGTGTGACCCACTGGCATATGTGCCACATCTTATTACTGAGCGTGCTCTATGTTGAATGTTTGGATCTTGGTGTTTTTCCTTACCATGCTGATGTTTGGGCAAGGAACTTTATTTACCCGTCAGTTTGATCTTTGTTGGGGCAGCTGGACAGCAGGCTGTTTGACTTACCCCACTAACGTTGGGTTTTTCTGGGGTCTCTATTGCGTGTGTATTCAAATGAGGCCATACTCTGAGTGACCACATGAATGTGTCTTAGTGCCTTAGCTCCAGGAGTCTTAGGAGGGCTCTTGAAGCCTCTCTTTGCCTGGATTTGTGGAGTTCACCTAAACATCTGTAATTTGGGTTTCATCTAGCGACTCCTATGAAGACTGCTGGATTCTTCCACTGGGTAGCTCCTCCCTCTCTGGAACACTGCCTGCAAATTTACTGCTGCCTCAGCCTTTCTGGGCTCCAGTGTCTCCTCAATTTGGGGAGCCTGCCAAGCTCTGCATGAGTGCCCCTTCCTGCCCTAAGGTTAGAAAATTGCTTCCAAAGATCATAGATCTTCTAGTGCTCAGTGTCCAGTGCTGGAAAAAATGGCATTTTCTATGCCTTGTCCAGTTGTTTGTGGGGTACAGGGGTAGAGGTGCAAATGTCAGTCAATTACTGCTCCTTCATGGGAGGAAGCCAAGATCGCTCTGCCTATGGGTTTAAGATGGAGTCAATGAGAACTATTCAAAGGAAAAGAAAACAACTTGAGGTAAAAATAACAGTGACACCAAGTTTACAGGGAGTGTATGGAAGTAGGGCATATTTAAAAACTACTGGTTGAGGTTTAAAATTAGAACAATCTTTCAGAAGGTTGTTTTGGAAAAAAAAGAAAAGGAAAGGAAAAAGATTTAAATGCTTAAACACTTTCATCTTAAATGCAGACATTTACATAGAGGAAATAATCAGACCTATGTAAAATGTTCATTAAAGAATTAATTATGATATGAAAACATTAACCTGAAATAAGTATTTAACCTAAATGTCCAACAATATAGAATGAATGGAATAAATTTGTTTATATGATGTCTGCATAATGGCTTGTTATATAACTAGGAACATGACCTTGCATAGATATAATTGAACAGCATGGGAAAATGTTTCAACAGCCCTGTTACTTTGAAAAAGTCAGGTCATAGAAAAGTTCATCTTAATCAGTTTAATGTTGGGAATATGAGGAAAGAAACCTTAGTTCCTGTGTGCTGTGACTATGGAAATGCTGCTTCTTTGTGCTCTCCCAAGTTTTCCAAATTTTCTATAGTAAACACAAATTGTTTTTCAATTTAAAAATATTTATTTACAAATTCACCATTAGATTTACCTTCAGTTTCATGATCTTTGGGAATGAAATAAATGATGTTAAGAGAACCAATGTAGTGTAGCAGATAAACAGTCAGGGTGATAAATTTGGGTTTCAGTTCTGTTTTACATTTTTCTAGGCAGATTAGCTTCAGAGAGGTTTTTAATCTCTCTGGAGTGCCTATTATCTTACATACAAAATAGCTATAAGAAGTTCTACATATGGTTTCTTTAAGTATTGCATTCACATAATCCCCTGGCATGGTAAACTATATGGATGTGAGTTAATGATCATGTTACTACTACTGCTACCAAAGGAAAAAGAGCTGAAGTGAAAACCTAGCTAAAGTCGTGAGAAGTCAGCCATTTTTGAAAACAAAGAAAAATGATAGAACTCAATGAATAGGAAGAGAAGAACTGTTTTCAAGAGTATGGAAAAATGCCCTTACCTTGTAAGACTCTCAAGAAGGACAGGAATCACACCCCTTTAGCTTGCTTTTCCGAGTGATACCATTCATTGTGAACGAGAAGACCCAGTACACATAGAGGTACCATCAACAGGATGCTGGATGAGAGCTATGAGTTGGATATTTGTGTTCCCTCCAAGTTCATATGTTGAACTCTTCATCCTGGTTGTTGTTAGGAGCTGATGGCACTAATTAGCTGATGGGGATGACATCTTCATGAATGGATCCCTGTCCTTCTAAAGGATGCTCCAAGCCCTCTTCCTTTCTTTCACATGAGAAGTTTCTCTGAAAGCAAAGTCATGGCTGTCTGGGACATGGGCCCTCACCCCTCAACGCGTTCTGTATCTGCCAGCAGGTTGATACAGTGAGATGGGAGGCTCCTGATGATTATAAATATTTCAGATTATGATATTTCATTATAGAACCAATGAGCTTGTGGTACTGTTTTTCTACCTGCCAAATATTTCAAAAACTTCAGGAAGTTTTAATGAAATATATCAAGTAGGTTCCAGGAAAGTACACACAAGCTTAAACATTACTCTCTACGCTTTACTGCGAACCAAGTCATCATCAGTTTGGCCATCTCTCCTTCTCAATGTGTCTGTAAGCTGTTCTCTGTGTTCCCTCCCATGACTGATGCTTGTGAACTGTGAATCAAGGTAGCCATCAGTGGAAAGGTCATTGCAGGCCAGGAGAGCCACTTGTGGCAGCAAAGAGGACACAGAATTTCAAGGAGTGGTTGGGAAGGGAAGTTTGACATTGCTAAGACTTAGTGGGGACAGAGGAAGAGAGAAGAGAGGCAGAAGGGAGAGACGCACCCTGACATTTCACACGTGGTTGTTGGGTAGATATGCATCTTTTAGATAAAAAAGATGGACAAATTTAAGCAGAGGGCTGGTTACATGTGGTAAATATTGTAGGAAGACAATTCTAAGATGGCGGAAAGAGAGGGGGTGGGGAGAAAGAGAAACCAGGCAGAGTTAGCACACGCAGGAGCTCTTGGTCCTGGGTTCCCAGGGAAAAACTATGTTTGGGAGTGGTGGAAAGGGATGGGTTCTACCTCAGATATAAGTAAAAGTGTTTTTGTTTTGCTTTGTTTTGTTTTGTTTTAACATCCAGTTGAAGATGTCTAGTTGTTGTTTTGAGCCTATGAAATAAAGGCAGAAGGAACATTTACATTAAGGAATATTCCTGGGGTCAGCGGTTGGTTTTATGAGCCCCCAAAAAATGTTGTAATGTGTAACCCAGTACTATGTTTTGCTTTTTTAAAAAATAATTTTTCTTAAAACAGGGTCTTATTCTATGGTATAGGCTAGCCTCAAACGTGGGAAACTCCTACCTTGACTTCTGGAGTGCTAAAATTTATTGGCATGTGCTACTTTGTCCTTTTAGCTGGTGACTTTGAACCCTGTATCTGGGAATTCTCTTAGCTCTAGAGGCAGGAATGGAAGACAGGATTTCTGATTCTTAACAACAATGTCAACAGGCCAGACCCCCTTCCCCCAGCTCCCAGGGACTGAACCATCAACCAAAGAGTACACATGGAGCGACCTGTGTTTACCACATGCCACATATGTGGCAGAGGATGGCCTTGTTGGCATCAGTGGGAGGAGAGACCCTTGGGCCTGAGGGTGTTCGATGCCCCAGTACAGGAGAATGCCAGGACGGGAGGACAAGAGTGGGTGGGTGGGGGAGCACCCTAATAGAGGCAGGGGGAGTGGGATTGGATAGGGGGTTTCCAGAGGGGAGACCTGGAAAGGGGAAAACATTTGAAATATAAATAGAGAAAATATCCAATAAAAAAATTCTAACCTTCTGTCCTAGACAGCTTAAACAATCACCAAACTGAACATGATTGCTGAAGTGAGAACTAGCTTGCTCAAGAACTGAAGGGGTCCAACCTAGCAAGGGAACAAAGAACGCAGGGGCGTGTTGCATGAGTAAAGGTGGGCTTTGTTCTGGGAGGGTGGGGCTCCCCTAAGTGCCAGGACTTGGAGAGGCAATGGAATGTTGATAGCAAGAATTGCCGAGTTGTTTTTGGCAGCCTGAAGTGTCAGGAGGTCCCATAACAAGCCCGAGTTAAGGAGGCGAGGAATTATCTGAAAGGCAATCCACTTTGGTACTAGATAGAATGTTTAGCAGGCTTTGGAAGCTGGGTGTGTGAGGAGTAGGGGAGGGGCGGTCACAGCAAGGAGTGGGGAAGAATTTAACACATAGGTCACATATCATCCAGCTTGAGGGGGGAGGCTCTCCGTGGAGAGCGTCAGCAAGTTGTCCCTGCAGAAGGCAGAAAGGCTTGAGGGGCAGAATCCTGGGGCCCCATAGAACATGTACGGCCAGCATGAATGGAATGTGACAAATAGACTTGTTGGGGCTGTGGTATGCTACAAAGCCACACTGCGTCCTTGATAGTTTGTGGTATGCCACGGGCTGTGAGCAGGTGGACAAGAGGCACACTTGCCTGTGTCCCTTGCCAGAAGTTTGCTACATACCATATTGCTTGGGACATTTTTTTGGATGTACAAAAACTTTTGACCTCTTTTTCGTCACAGAATTTGTAAATTGGTAGGAGACATCAGTTATGGACTCTGGCTCACGAAGAACTTTAATGGTATTATCAGGCCACGGGGGCTGCTCTTGGGACATAACTCCTTACCTCCTTGTTAGCATGCAGATGCTATTGATATGAACCAATAGGATGATTGCCCAAGGTCTATGTCTCTTAGGAGTTATGCAGATGGTCTGTAATAACTTATTTATGAGAGAGGGACTAGTCAGGAAGCTGTGCAGAAGAAGGTAGAAATGCACCTGTAAGAGTCACTGTGGGACCTTAGCCACATGTCTGTGCTTCTGCCAGGTGTGATGGAGCATGTAATCCTAGTACTTGGGAGGCAGAGGCAGGTGAGGTCAAGGCCAGCCAGGGCTACATAGTGAGATCCTGTCTCAAAAGTCAATCAATCAATCAATCAATCAATCATCCAGTCAACAGTCACATCAAAAGCTGGAAAGATGGCTTAGCAGATAAAAGTACTTTCCTGCAAACCTGAGAGCTCGAGTTCAATCTCTGGAACCTACATGGTGAAAGGAAAAAAATAACTCCAACAAACAAACAAACAACGTAATAGTTTTTAAAATCTTCAGGTCTCACATGATAAAAAACAGAAAAGCTTTTTAAAAATCCATGGGACCCACATGGTACAAAAAGAGAAACAAATCCACAAAATACACAAAAATAAATAAATAAATAAATAAATAATAAAAAAGAAAGAATAAAAATAAATAAATAAATAAATAAATAAATAAATAAATAAATGTAATATTTTAGAAATCACATCGAATAGTCAACTGGTAACTGTCACTGTTAACAAGATGCTTCTAGACCTAGCTTATGTAGTCGTGTCCTGTTGCTAAGATTCAAATCTCCTCTCTAGAAGGACAGTAAGGTTCCTCCCAGCACACTCTTTTCCTGGTCCGATCCAGTTTGAGCCTACATTCTCTGTTCTGCCCATAGAGTCCTGATACACTCCTTGCCACATTGGAATGGAGACCCAGTTGTGTCTGGGGCCTGGAAAGAGCAAGGGGCTAGGGTTGGCGCGGAGCCCAGCGGCTGCTGGTTTGGCTCTTGGTGCAAGGAGCTGAGTCAGGAGTAGTGGTGGCAGCGCACTGCAGCCTGGGGCTTGGCGGGGCATCTGGAGGGATTAGCAGATTATGATCAGAACAAGATACAAAGGAATTGCAGCTGATACTGATAAGCAACTTGGAAGACCTCCAGAGAAGGGAAAACATGAAAGTAGACTGCAGAACCAGCGTGAGCGTGGGTGGGGAGTGTCTAGGGGAGGCCAGGGCATGGGTCTTGCAACTCAAGGAGGGCAAGGGTTTCCTATTCTGCTGTTGTTGCTTTGGGCACTTGGAGGGAACTGCTGAAAGGAGTTGCGTTTTGGCGTTTGGTCAAATGAAAACATTTTCTGTACAGAGCACCGGCTTGCTCAAATGTTGCTGGTGGAGATGTAAAATTATATCAATCTGGAAAGACCTGGTAGTTTCTCATAAAACTACATACATATTCAGCTGTCATGTGATTCAGAAAACTGAACCCGTGGATTTTAAGTGAAAGAGCTGGTTGTTACAGAAGCATGTGCAGTGATATTCATAGCGGCTCTCTCTCAAAGCAACACAAATATCTTTCAACATTTGAGCAACTCTACTATAGTATATCAGGATCCTGGAATACTACTTGGCGAGGGACATGACTAATATAGATTAGTTACCAGAGGATTCTTCTGAGAGCCAAAAAGCCAGTCTCAAAGATTTTGTACCCCTAGATTGACACTCCATGACCACACACATCTTTTTAAGATTTTATTTTGTGTGTATGTGTGAGTGCTTTCATTCATGCATGCTTGTGTACCATGTATGTATGCCCATGGAGGTATCCGATACTGTGGGGATGAAGTCACAGGCAGTTGTGAGCTGCTTAATATGGGTGCTGGGAACCAAACTCAGGTCTTCTAGGAGAGCAGCTATTACCCATAACTGCTGAACCAACATGCTAGCCCCAATACTTTGAGATTTTTTTTATTTTCTATATTCTTTGTTTACATTCCAAATGCTTTCCCCTTTCCTGGTTCCCCCCTCCCCATATGTCCCATAAGCCTTCTTCCCTCCACCCATTCCCCAATCACCCCCTCCCATTTCTCTGTCCTGGTACTCCCCTACAATATTAGATCAAGCCTTTCCAGGACCAGGGCCCTCTCCTTCCTTCTTCTTGGTAATAATTTGATATGCTAATTGTGTCTTGAGTATTCGGAGCTTCTGGGCTGATTAATATCCACTTATCAGTGATTGCATTCCATGTGTATTCTTTTGTGATTGGGTTACCTCACTTAGGATGATATTTTCCAGTTCCAACCATTTGCCTACAAATTGCATGAATTCATTGTTTTTAATTGCTGAGTAGTATTCCATTGTGTATATATACCACATTTTCTGTATCCATTCCTCCATTGAGGGACATCTGGGTTCTTTCCAGCTTTTGGCTATTATAAATAAGGCTGCTGTGAACATAGTGGAGCATGTGTCCTTGTTGCATGCCAGGGAATCCTCTGGGTATATGCCCAGGAGTGGTATAGCAGGGTCCTCAGGAAGTGTCATGAGAAATTTTTGTTTGAGACAGGGGCTCACTATATAGCCTTGGTGGCTTGGCACTCACTGTGTAGACTACCTGCATCTGTCTCTCAGGCACAGGGATTAAAGGCATGAGCCAGCACACCCTGCCCATACAGTCTTGAGATTAAATTAATTATACAGATGGAGAACACATCAGTGCCTGTTTTAGTGTTTGGTGGTGGAGAAGGGAGTATCTGTGGGTGGTACAAAGTGTGACGAGGCTTGGTGGCGATCTCATAGAACTTCACACTTTATTAAATGGCATAGGACGAAACATCCACACATGTGTAAAACCAGGAAAAGCTGAGGTCTCCAGTCCTTCACAGAGAAAGGGATACTCAGGCCATGGGTGCCAGACAGAGACAGCATGCGCTAGTGTGGCCTAGGAGCAGAGCAGAGTAGGGACTCGTGTATACATGAAGGCCAAGATGGGGAAGGTGCCACACTCAGGCCAAAGCTTCCCATGATGCTTTGCTTCATCAGGCTTAGAGCAGGCATTGGTTACCTGAAGGTATAAATGGATGAAAGATTAACCACTGCTGTGGGAAAACTCATGGGGGAGAGCGTCCTATTCTCGCGGTCCAAGGAAATGGGACTTTGTTGAGGCATACCTTCCTGCAAGCATTCTGTCAGCTGGATCAGCATTCTTCCCTCAGACTGCCTCTCCAACCCCGTGTTAAAACCCACCTCTCCATTTTTCCAGCTTCCTGATAATTAAAAATGCCCAGTCATGTGACCCATATTTGCATTAAGGTATGCACCGCAGATGATGGTTTGAGGTTCGCCTTTGTGATGGCACACCCACAAATGCCTTCTGTGTGCCGACATGAAGACAGCTTCTAGAGGCCAGGAGGTGAGAGT